>CM062810.1:343498644-344234187 GCA_031772625.1 Pinus tabuliformis | reverse complement strand
TGTTGTTCTGATGCCCAAAGTAGTTATGTTGAGATTCTTGGTTTGGTAGCATCAGAGATTTGAAGATTCTATCCTAGATCCAAGATCGTGGAAATTCAACACTTTCTCCAAATCCAAGTGAAAACTAGAGTGCTACAAACGTGTTCCAAGAATGCTATAAGTGTGCAAGAGTATGAGAGAATGAGAGAATAAAGAGAGCTCCAAAATTGAATTGACAAATTCTAAACCAACAAAAGTTGTGAACTGATCCTCAGAAACCTTTTTATCATTGAGGCGTCTATTTTCTTCATTTTCCTTCATTTTTCCTTCAATTTCCCTCATGCAAATTTGTGTCTCTTCACCTTCCTTTTCTTTTTTTCTTGTAAGCTTGGTAGGACTACATCTTCATCATGTCCAACTTCTCACCCGACCGGGGGAGAGCACAAGATTTGAACCCAAGACTTCCGGTTCGGTGAGACTTCATTTCCACAACCATTGCCAATTGAACTACCCCAAGCATACTTCACCTTTCTTTTCTCTTGTTTTCCTTTATTTTCAAAAATAAATGCCAATTAATGCGTCTTTGCCTTTGCCAATTTCCATAGCCATTTATTAAGCACCACTGGTGATACCCATCACTATGTTTTACCCAACATTCAACTTGGAATATGTGTCTCATGACCTTGGTTTTATTTTTATTTACATAGGAAATCAACTAGGAGATGTTCCACATTTTTCCCCTACTTCTTATTCCACGCGATGTAGTTTTTCTAGTATATGTTGGCGGATTTGATCTCGATAATGGGTTGTGGCTGCTTCTACCCTATCTTGGAGGCTGGGGTTACCTCGTCTACCCTGTGGTGCTAAGGTCGTAAATCCCCTCCACACCCATCCCCTTTTTCATGGCATGGTGTTGTTGTTGTCCAAGAATTGTGTCGAGACTAGGGACTTCCTTTTCTCAATACAATTGACAAGTGTCAACTAGTTAGGGAGAGCAGAATTTGCGACTAGCCATCTTAACCTTTGCTCTGTACTTCCCCTTCATCCCCTTCCTCCCATATAAAGTTGGTTGATGTAATGTAAAATGCCCCAACGACATCCTCTCTGCTAGCTTTTTCCATCTACAGGGGGTGTGCTGCCACATCCCCCTGCCTAATGGTCAGGTAGGGCGGTGATAACTCACCCCCTTACGCTTCCCTTGTCACCCCATCCGAGGATTTTTTTTACAATAATTTACCTAAAACTTATACCATATTTTTATATTTACCTCATTATTCCACTAAAAATACATATAAAACATGGACATATAAACTTTCTTTCACTCTTTGATCTTACCTCCAAATTTTCCTATAATTCTTGGGTTCAAGAAACTAAGAGAATTATTTCGCCCTTAATTTCTTATAATCAATGGTTTATGGGTATGATTTTACCTTGGAACTATCTAGAAATGAGGTTCATGGGCATGATTTTATCCCAAAATTCTAGGACATGGATATTTATAGGTAAGATTTTGCTTGCTATCATTGCCCCTCTTTCACATTTGGTTAATGTTTTTGAAATTAAATATAAGTTTTTACGAGGATGTTGTCTCAGCAAACAAATATTTGATTTTTTCGTTAAATATTGTACTGGTGTGAATTCTAAAATATTCTCCATATTTGGGTAAGTTTAGAATTTATTGGGCAATGCATATAAACTACGTTTGAAATAATTAAAATAAATATAAAATAGGTACAATATTTCGTATACATTCCACTTTTTATGAGAACAAATAAAATATAAATAATAATAAAAAGTGTTGGTGTATCTATATAAATAAAATTAAAATAAAAAAAAAGGGTGTGAAAAAAGGTGCTGGATGAAAATTTATAGAGAAAAAATTAAAATTAACTATTTTATAAAAAATTATAATTAATTGACAAAAAAATTATGAGTTTATATCCATCTTAATTCGATCTCTTTTCACTCTAAAAGAGGTTTGCCGTTCAAGATATTTGATCCCTTTCCATGCTTCAAAGATTCGAGGTTTGCACCTCAAGACATTTGACCCCTTTCCATGCTTCATAAATTCGGAGTTAAGGTAGATTTAGGTTGATATTTAAAAAAAAAAACTAAAAATATAATTTTATTTAATAAATATCAATGGATATAAGTCTAAAATTAATTTCTAGTTTTTTGGAACTACATTGAGCCTACCCATTTATTAGATGGAAGAATGATAATGAAATACTATTACTAAGATAAATGGTTAATGGGATAACAAAAATACCTTATCCAACTAAAATCTTATAGTATCAAGAAGAAATGGTTAATGGGATAACAAAAATACCTTATCCAACTAAAATTTATAGTATTAAGAAAAACAATGCGATTAAGTTTGAAATAGTTTAATTTAAAACCACCTAGATCCATCTTCTCGAGCCCAAAGGGATCAAATCTCCTGAGATGCAAGGGGGAAATTAAACCAACTTAGATCCATTATAACTCTGGATCTACCAACCGCCAAGAAGGATCAAATCTCTTTTAAAGTGAAAAGAGATTTGATCCCTCTAAGTGCTTGGTAGATCTAGGAAGTTAAAATAGATCTAGACTCATTTAATTTTCTCCTTTAAATTAAAGATTTCCACATAAATATTATGAATCAATACTATGAATTTTTATTTTATTTTATTTTAACCAAATAAAAATATTTTGACATATACATATTTTTTAAATTTAAATTTAAACTATATATATATATATATATATATATATATATATATATATTAAAAATCAAAATATTTACGCCGTAAGGCATTTCCCTCTGAAATGAACTCCCCTAAATGTCTTTCTGTCCTAATCTTAACCGTTAGATCTATTGTTAGACGATTCAACAATTCTCTGCCGTCCAAAGAAAACCCAACCCAACCCGTCCGTCTACCTAGCCAGTCCGTCTACCTAGCGCAGTTCGAATCTCCCCCGCCAAACCCTCTTTCTTCTGCGCTTTCCTTGAACGAACAAGGTAAGCTCTCGTCGTTCTTAGCTTTCCTTGAACGAACAAGGTAATCTCCCCCCTATTTCAGCTTATGATAATTAGGATGAATGAGGACTTGCGTCCTGGATTTGGGTTCGCATTTGAAGGAATTCTCTTTTTGGTGGTCTTCGGCTTTGTTTTACAGTTCTAGGGCTCAACACCTGATTCTAACAGACAACCCATACGAAATCCCCTGGTATACAGTGACACCCAATGAGTCCTCAGCGATGCTTGGTATCTGGGAAAAGTGCCCGTGAGTGGTCGGTCACATTGACAATTTAATAAATTAAACCATAAAAAGTTGGGTTCTTCGCAGGCCTTAGATTGTTCATGATCCACTTGTACTTCCAGAGGATATGAATCCAGCGCTTGCAAACTTACTCGAAGGTCTTCTTTGCAAGGGTAAGTGACTTTTCTCAATTGAATGTTTTACAGAGCAGATTTTAATTTTAAGAGTTGCATTGCTGCAAATTTTGAAATTCACCATAATAATCAAGCTGCCACTATTGGATTTCACAGATCCGAAGAAAAGGATGAGCTTAGAGGTTGTTGCAAGGCATCCGTGGGTTATGAAGGATTTCACATCAACTGTGCAGGTTTTGGGGAAATGTGAACAGGGTAGCTCCAGATATCATTCTGATCATCATGAGCAAACTGTAGCTTCCTTGAAGCATTGTCAGAATCAGTTTAACAGGGATGGTTATGGTTTTTATTTTTACATATTTCATGGCTGCTTAGTCATGGAAGAGATGTTGTGGTTCTTCAGAAGAGGGGGTTCCTCCAAGGATTTGAATTTCAAGTCTCTTTATTTACATAATACAACAATTGAGCTGCACCCCGGTGACGCTTTCCATTAGAATATTATACCTGCTTTCAATTTTCAATGAATTTGTGAGTAAACCACTAAGCTTGCTCTCTTGATTATTGAAATAAACCAGAGTCCACAGTAAAAAAAGGTCCCTTCCAACACAATAATTTTAATTTAGTCTCAGTTTTCATGATCAATGTCAAGGCAATGTGAAACTCACAATGTGTCTTACAACAGTGGCACATTCATCTTTTATAGCCTCTAGGCAAGCAAAGCAGACAAATATTCACATCAATGAACTAAACACGGTTGGGACTACTGCAAATTGATTCCAAACACCAAAACTCCAGAGGCTGGAGTTGGTGATGGGACTTGCTTTCATATTGCTTGTATCTTGTGTGGTGTTCCACCAATCAAGAGCATGTTTACCACCAGAGAAAAGGACCCTAAACCAATTGGGAAGAGGCGATCTAAAATTGCTGATAGGCACTGTTTTTTTATCGCAAAGGTCTTTATAGCGTTATTTGAAGGAAGGATAATCCCAAAAGGAGAACGTAACATTGAGAAAGGTCCTTTGGAAGGATTTCATAAGGAATTTTCAAATGGTTTGAGGCATACAAGATATGGTATATATTGTTGGTAGGATCTACAAGATCAAACAATTAATAATTGTTGAGAGATTTGATAGAGATTTTTCCCTGATTTGAAATGTCTTATGTGGACTTCTTTCCGCCATTCCGATGTTGATATTTAAAGCTAATATAATGACTGGCCTTATAACATTAAAATCAACAACATCACTCAGATTCTCAGGCTTGTTTGAAAAGTTGTCAGGTGGCAGTAACATCTGCATCAGTAAAGATGAACTTTTAACATTCCCAACTCTCTTGAGGACTTGGTTTATTTTATGCTTATAAGATGTGGGAAATTTATTTAGAAGAAAGGAGGACATTTTAGATGCAAATAAAAGGAATATTTTAACACACAAGGTACATCTTCTAGTGCAGCTTATTTTACTGTAGAGGAATGGTGAAGATATTTGTTGTGTTACATTTGTAAAAAGAGTGATTGTAGCAGCAATAATCTCTAGACTAAAGCAACAACTTGATTACCCTTCATTTATCATCAATCACTACTTATCTATAGCAACTTCTACAGATTGTGGGAATAAGTAGCAAAAAACACAAAGATGTTTTCTATTAGCAAGGTAAATCCAAAGGCAAAGTTTTCTTTCAAGCTTGTACCAGAAACTGGCATTAGAATTATTCTCTATGGAGTTGTCAAAGGTAATGTTGATATAATACAAATATCAGAACATGAAGGGGTCACTAGAGAAAGTTTGATAAGTTCTATAAAGCACAGGAATTTTGGGAGTCAAATGATGATCGTGAAGAACTCCTAGCAGCTGCAAATACTGCTATCAATGCAAGTGAAACTGCATGTTCATGACCATTTTGGAATAACTGGAGCCTCTTTTTGCATTCTTCACTTAGGATGGCCTAGACCTCTTCAAGGAACAAATCAAATAGGTAGAGGACATACATGCATCTACAAATTATATATCTTGAGATCATCAGAATGGAAGGCTGGTCTCATTATTACAAGCAAGAAAAAAAATATTGTCAAATGGAAGTGTGAATAACAAGGCCTTGAGGCTTGGAAGTTTGAATGACACAAAGGATATGGAGAGTTCAAAGGGTGCTCTCAGCTTTAATTATTGAAGACGGCCTCCAAGAAGCCAGCATAATTCTATGTGACGGACAACAAGACAGCTCTATTCAATGCACTAGTGAGGATTCTCCTTATGATACTATCTAGATTAGCAGTGACACTAAGAACACAAACAGTCACAATGCCTAAGGTAAATGGCTCCTCCAAATCTCAGAATATATACCATGATTTCAAAAAAATTGGGAGAATGTTACCTTTTAAGCCTTTTCCAAATTACGCATAGCATCCAACATTACCTTTATTGCTACAACTCCAACCTACCACAGTGTCATTGGTAAGGGTTGCATCATGAAGAATTGCAAAATTCATGCAATTGATATGTTGGAATGTCTAAGAATGGATTCTGGTAAAGTCATTCTGCTTAAGCTTTATTTGGGAACATAGAGGATTGGTCGATATTGAACCAATCCAATAAGTTTGGCAATTTTACTGGAGGCCTTTACCTTTAAATTATTTGTTGGATAGATTCCATAATGAAACAACAAATTAATTGACAAGAGGGGATTCAAGTTATATTAACTAGAAGCACACCTTGCAAGAAAAGTTCTTATTGATGGATTCATATTTGGTTGCATGGTTGGATCAAGTACACGGTGTGAGCTGACAGTGTTGAACAATTTATATGCATGCAAATTGATAAGAAAGAATTTCATACAGAAATTGATTTTTAAGGAAAAGATCAAAGATGTGTAACACAAATCTGTTGTCCAAGTACATCAGGTGTTAAAGGCTTTGTTCTAACACTGGAGTAGGAGCACAAACCAAGCTCATCTCTAACACTTGTAAGTGAAGTTGAAAAAGTCGATTGAGAAATAGAATTAGAAGTCAAAGTAAAAAAGAGTTGTCAAGAATATGTTGAAATGTCCAATTCAAAGCCTATACTTGATGTGAATTCCAACCAGCTTGTGACGTTGAAGAACAATAGTCTATTAATTGCAGTCGTGGCAAGAATTATAAGTCATTGGTATTTGATGTGTGCACACAATTAACTTAGTGATAGTAAGCACTTTGAGGGGGTTGGAATGGGAAGGCGAACATAACTCTCCTCTATTGTCTCAGAATTGCAAATAGAATCATTGGTATTAGACAACTAAATAAACAAAAAAAATTCCCAGCTAAACAGAGATGCCTCTTTTACAATGATCAAGGCTTATAGTACAAGACTATGCCCAAACTGTACATTTTGATTCAATGAGAAGTAAGCTCCTGGAATTAGTTAAAATGAATGTTGGTGAATCACCAATGGATGACTAATCTAAAGGTGTGCAAAGCGATATCAAGAGAATGGTGAACCCATGAGTAACCAGGATGTAGTCCATATAGTCTCATGTGGTATTGATGTGGAAAAAAATACATTTAGAAACATGTGCAGGCAGTGTAGATCAATAAGTTCTCACGTGAAGGCAATGTTACAGATACATTTGATGGCATTTGCAACTATTTGTTTTGAAGGTGTATCTTTCCAAGTTAAATACACCAAATCATCAGATACTAGAATGACACAGGTCTATTTGAGGCATTATATTTATCTCAAGTTTTATTAATTTTTCTATGCTAAGGTTAGCTACAGTCAGGCTTGAAAGCATTAGTAGTTGGAGAATGGTGGCTTTGGTGCCTGGTTATACAATAAGAAGTAAAGGAAATGTACATAAAGTGATCAAAGAGGAGATTGGGATAAGGTAGGAGACAAGGAATGCCAAAGTTTTTCAAAGAGTTACCAAGAGCAGGAAGAGGTTCTATTTCTAGAAGCTCTATTACCTCTTCCAAGCTCTGTTCTATTTACAAACATAATTATTTCCAGAAGCTCTGTTACCATCTACCATGTGTTCATGTTTCCATAAAATCCTCCTTAACTCTAATAAATTTGACCTGCTTGAGACATAAATGACAAACCTCCATATCTGGGTGAAGATTGTATAGAGAGAGATTGAAAAGGCTCCAAATAGACCTGTCTCTATTAGTGAGTAGGCACTGTCAAGAGCTCTGGGGGAATTCTTCAAGATCTCTGTGTGTCAGTTGCAGATTATGTGCTGGTAAGGTTGTAGCAAGCAAGTTCAGTGTCTCTGTTGTAGAATATGTGCTGGTAAGATGTAGCAATCAAGTTCATCATACTAGGAATTCCCTGGTAGGTTAGCTATGTCTATATAAATGAATCTTATGAAGAGCTCAGAGAGGGCACCTTTACGAAAATTGAGCAAGCTGTAATTCCTGCTTACAGGAACTACATTGAAAATTTCAGCATATTGCTTGATCATTCTGCCAGTGAAAGCAAGCATTTGAGATACACTCCAGAGCAACTCGAGTTTATGTTATCACATCTGTTTACACAGAGATCAAGTAGGACTGGATTGTCCAACTGAAATAAAGTAGATATTCCAGGCCGGGAAGGTCAGGGCTTAAACACAACCGCATGATTACCAGGCACCCTTATTCTTTTTGGTCAATTTGGAGGTCTCTGCTAATTACTTACAGATTTTTTATCATCACAATATATCAAATTACAAGCTTTTAATATAGGGTATGTGAGTGCTTGGGAAATTAATATTCAGATATTACATTTGGTGCAAAGCATGTAGTATTGTAGGCATTTATGGTCTTTAGTGGGCCCTAAGTTATTAGGTTTTCATTATCGAGCTAAAAGTATTGCAAATTATCCAATCTGCTAAGAGTGGCTGCAATGCTACAATGTACTATAAGTTATTTTGACAAAAAAAGGGGATAATTGAGTACATGGAATACTTGTAAACGGGATAACTGGATACATGGAGAACTTATGAGAGAGGGCTTCCGGATTCCAATATCAATGTTGTACCACTGTTCTAATGAGGAAATTATGTTCCTTTTACATTTTGGGTAGCAGTGGCATAAATGTAAGATAATGTCCTCTCTATTGCTCTCATAGGCAAAAACAGAGAACTTAATCTTTTATTTTGAAGTGGCTCAAATGTAACTCCATGCCACATTCTCACCATGGCTTGAGAGGTCCAGGGTCATGCAGCATAACCTGTGGGCTGAATACTTACAATTCTCACCATGGTTTGAGAGGTCCAGGGCCATGCAACATAACTTATGGGCTGAATACTTATTTGTAACATGAGAAACCATGGCTTGAGAGGTCCAGGGTCATGCAGCATAACCTGTGGGCTGAATACTTACAATTCTCACCATGGTTTGAGAGGTCCAGGGCCATGCAGCATAACTTATGGGCTGAATACTTATTTGTAACATGAGAAATCACTGCACTCCATTTTGTTTAGAGAAAGGATTTGTATTTTGGGTAACAGTGGCATAAATGTAAGATATTATCCTCTCTATTTCTTTCATAGGCAAAATGAGTACCTGAATCTTTATTTTGAAGTGGCTCAAAAGTAACTCCTTGCCATATTCTCACTATGGCTTGAGAGGTAGAGGGCCACGCAATTGTAAATACATTTGTGTAACATGAGAAGTCACTGCACTCTCTTTTTCTTAAGAGTGGATTTGTGATATTCTTTTATTGACTGTGGAAGGATCAACACTGATTAATTGTCATTACACAAAATGGTACCAACTCTCAAGGCCAACGAGCCTTGATTCATAAATACCTTTAAAAGGCCATATCACTAGTGGGGATGAATCCAACTAAAAACTTGGCCTTGCATTGCACAAGACAGTAATGACTATTCAAATTAGTTATATGTTCTCAGCGTTATCATTGTATAGGGTGGTTGCATTAAAAGGCATCTCACTTGGTGTAAAAGATGTCAAAATTAGATTGTAACCTGTTTGATATGACTTATTTATTGTGTATCTTGTGGCCTAGAGTAAGATGTTTTATCTTGTTGTTACAAGCATAAAATCTCCTCTATCCCTTCCGTAATGGATTATGTTCATGTTTTCTTGGAAACGTATCTACATTGATTTGAAATCCCCTATATAATCTACTAATTTTTTTTTTAAAGCACCAGAAGTTGCAATTCCATTTACCTTCGTTGTTTATAAATTTTATGTTTAATTTGGGAATAGATCATCATATGGTTTGGAAAAACTCGGTATAGCGTAGATTTAGATTGGAAAAGGAACTGGTAAGTAGAAAATGGTCTCCCAAGTCTCAGGACAAGTATCCTATGTGTTGTCTACAATTTATGTTTAATTTGGGAATGATCAGTATATGGTTTGCTAAATTTAGGTGTAGTAAAATTGCAATAAGTGGTAGTATTTGGTTAATGTATGTGATTAAGGTTAGAGTTTATTTGAAAGCATATGACTTTATTGTTGTGGCATTGGCAATAACAGTATATGATACAAGCTTTTTTGCTTATACTATTTAGATTGAAACAACCTTTTTGATATTGATCTAAAACTGTTTTTGATAGTCTAAGAGTGGCATTCTTTCCAATTCTTTGGATTAGAATGCGGACAACCATTTTCTAAGAATTGTCTGTCCCTGGGCATTTTCCTATTTAGTCCATAATTTATGTTCTAATTTGCTAAATATACAATGAAATATAAAACAAATAAGTAAGCCAAATCCCCTTCAATCAATGTTCTAAAAAGGTGTGAGCATTGTGAGTCATCTGCCATGCTCCCATGTTTATGTTATTGAAGAAACATAGAATGACTAAATGTTGAACCAATTGTTTCGGTTAATGATTGCAGAGATTTTGGAGAGCTTTGGCAGAGCTAAAAAGTGCTTGAAGATTTATGGTTCGATTAGGATTGAGAGCATGAGAGAGAGCTTCAAGAGCATGGAAACTGATTATCTGAGATATAATTCTTCATCATGTATTGATAAGCTTGAGTGGACTGCTCTAGAAGACCATGTGGCAGAATGGTTGGAGGTGTTAAGGAAGACAGTGAAGGTCTTGGTTTCTTCTGAGAGGAAGCTCTGCAACAGGATTTTTCAGACATTTGATATTGAATTGTGGACAGATTTCTTTTAGAAATTGGTTTTAGGAAGCGGTATGAAAGCACTGATAGAGTTTGGAGAGGCTGTTGCCCTGAGCCAGAGAGAGCCTCAGAAGCTGTTCAAGTTGTTGGACATGGTTGAAGGATTGGAGAGATTGAAGGAGGACTTCGGGGTGGTTTTTGAAGGGCCTAGATGCCTGGAGATCAGGTTTCGGTTGAGCGAAATGGAGAAGCACTTGGTGCACAGTGCTTGTCAAGTTCCGTGGGACCTTGGGAAACAGGTAGAGGAGGATTCGGGGTTGTTTGTTGATGGGAGTCCACCAAAGCTTACAAACTACTTTGTGAATTATCTCAAGTTCATGTTGACTGAATATGAGGAGGTTAGGGCAATGGTCTGGGGAATGGAGACATTTGTGTAACATGAGAAGTCACTGCACTCTCTTTTTCTTAAGAGAGGATTCTTTTATTGACTGTGGAAGGATCAGCACTGATTAATTGTCATTACACAAAATGGTACCAACTCTCAAGGCCAACGAACCTTGATTCATAAATACCTTTAAAAGGCCATATCACTAGTGGGGATGAATCCAACTAAAAACTTGGCCTTGCATTGCACAGGACAGTAATGACTATTCAAATTAGTTATATGTTCTGAGCGTTATCATTGTATAGGGTGGTTGCATTAAAAGGCATCTCACTTGGTGTAAAAGATGTCAAAATTAGATTGTAACCTGTTTGATATGACTTATTTATTGTGTATCTTGTGGCCTAGAGTAAGATGTTTTATCTTGTTGTTACAAGCATAAAATCTCCTCTATCCCTTCCGTAATGGATTATGTTCATGTTTTCTTGGAAACGTATCTACATTGATTTGAAATCCCCTACATAATCTACTAAGAATTTTTTTAAAGCACCAGAAGTTGCAATTCCATTTACCTTCGTTGTTTATAAATTTTATGTTTAATTTGGGAATAGATCAAGCTAAAAGTATTGCAAATTATCCAATCTGCTAAGAGTGGCTACAATGCTACAATGTACTGTAAGTTATTTTGACAAAAAAAAGGGGATAATTGAGTACATGGAATACTTGTAAACGGGATAACTGGATACATGGAGAACTTATGAGAGAGGGCTTCCGGATTCCAATATCAATGCTGTACCACTGTTCTAATGAGGAAATTATGTTCCTTTTACATTTTGGGTAGCAGTGGCATAAATGTAAGATAATGTCCTCTCTATTGCTCTCATAGGCAAAAACAGAGAACTTAATATTTTATTTTGAAGTGGCTCAAATGTAACTCCATGCCACATTCTCACCATGGCTTGAGAGGTCCAGGGTCATGCAGCATAACCTGTGGGTTGAATACTTACAATTCTCACCATGGTTTGAGAGGTCCAGGGCCATGCAGCATAACTTATGGGCTGAATACTTATTTGTAACATGAGAAACCATGGCTTGAGACGTCCAGGGTCATGCAGCATAACCTGTGGGCTAAATACTTACAATTCTCACCATGCTTTGAGAGGTCCAGGGCCATGCAACATAACTTATGGGCTGAATACTTATTTGTAACATGAGAAATCACTGCACTCCATTTTGTTTAGAGAAAGGATTTGTATTTTGGGTAGCAGTGGCATAAATGTAAGATATTATCCTCTCTATTTCTTTCATAGGAAAAATGAGTACCTGAATCTTTATTTTGAAGTGGCTCAAAAGTAACTCCTTGCCATATTCTCACTATGGCTTGAGAGGTCGAGGGCCACGCAATTGTAAATACATTTGTGTAACATGAGAAGTCACTGCACTCTCTTTTTCTTAAGAGAGGATTTGTGATATTCTTTTATTGACTGTGGAAGGATCAACACTGATTAATTGTCATTACACAAAATGGTACCAACTCTCAAGGCCAACGAGCCTTGATTCATAAATACCTTTAAAAGGCCATATCACCAGTGGGGATGAATCCAACTAAAAACTTGGCCTTGCATTGCACAGGACAGTAATGACTATTCAAATTAGTTATATGTTCTCAGTGTTATCATTGTATAGGGTGGTTGCATTAAAAGGCATCTCACTTGGTGTAAAAGATGTCAAAATTAGATTGTAATCTGTTTGATATGACTTATTTATTGTGTATCTTGTGGCCTAGAGTAAGATGTTTTATCTTGTTGTTACAAGCATAAAATCTCCTCTATCCCTTCCGTAATGGATTATGTTCATGTTTTCTTGGAAACGTATCTACATTGATTTGAAATCCCCTATATAATCTACTAAGAATTTTTTTAAAGCACCAAAAGTTGCAATTCCATTTACCTTCGTTGTTTATAAATTTTATGTTTAATTTGGGAATAGATCATCATATGGTTTGGAAAAACTCGGTATAGCGTAGATTTAGATTGGAAAAGGAACTGGTAAGTAGAAAATGGTCTCCCAAGTCTCAGGACAAGTATCCTATGTGTTGTCTACAATTTATGTTTAATTTGGGAATGATCAGTATATGGTTTGCTAAATTTAGGTGTAGTAAAATTGCAATAAGTGGTAGTATTTGGTTAATGTATGTGATTAAGGTTAGAGTTTATTTGAAAGCATATGACTTTATTGTTGTGGCATTGGCAATAACAGTATATGATACAAGCTTTTTTGCTTATACTATTTAGATTGAAACAACCTTTTTGATATTGATCTCAAACTGTTTTTGATAGTCTAAGAGTGGCATTCTTTCCAATTCTTTGGATTAGAATGCGGACAACCATTTTCTAAGAATTGTCTGTCCCTGGGCATTTTCCTGTTTAGTCCATAATTTATGTTCTAATTTGCTAAATATACAATGAAATATAAAACAAATAAGTAAGCCAAATCCCCTTCAATCAATGTTCTAAAAAGGTGTGAGCATTGTGAGTCATCTGCCATGCTCCCATGTTTATGTTATTGAAGAAACATAGAATGACTAAATGTTGAACCAATTGTTTTGGTTAATGATTGCAGAGATTTTGGGGAGCTTTGGTAGAGCTAAAAAGTGCTTGAAGATTTATGGTTCGATTAGGATTGAGAGCATGAGAGCGAGCTTCAAGAGCATGGAAACTGATTACCTGAGATATAATTCTTCATCATCTATTGATAAGCTTGAGTGGACTGCTCTAGAAGACCATGTGGCAGAACGGTTGGAGGTGTTAAGGAAGACAGTGAAGGTCTTGGTTTCTTCTGAGAGGAAGCTCCGCAACAGGATTTTTCAGACATTTGATATTGAATTGTGGACAGATTTCTTTCAGAAATTGGTTTTAGGAAGCGGTATGAAAGCACTGATAGAGTTTGGAGAGGCTGTTGCCCTGAGCCAGAGAGAGCCTCAGAAGTTGTTCAAGTTGTTGTACATGGTTGAAGGATTGGAGAGATTGAAGGAGGACTTCGGGGTGGTTTTTGAAGGGCCCAGATGCCTGGAGATCAGGCTTCGGTTGAGCGAAATGGAGAAGCACTTGGTGCACAGTGCTTGTCAAGTTCTGTGGGACTTTGGGAAACAGGTAGAGGAGGATTCAGGATTGTTTGTTGATGGGAGTCCACCAAAGCTTACAAACTACGTTGTGAATTATCTCAAGTTTATGTTGACTGAATATGAGGAGGTTATGGCAATGGTCTGGGGAATGGAGAACAACATAAGCCTTGCAGAGGCTGTTAGTCATGTGATGGATTCTTTGGAGCTGAGTTTGGAGACCAGAGCCACAGGATACAATGCATCTGGATTGTCACACATATTCCTCATGAATAATGCACACACTACATGGATAATGAATTTCCGTACTTTATGCCTTACGGCGTTTCCTTTGCAACATCTGATACAAATGCTAATTATAACACATTACCTCTTTTCCAAATTTTTTTTTTTATAAGACATTACATCTTTTCCTATAATAATAATAATAATAATAATAATATATATATATATATTTTTTACTTTTTATGCTCTTTGTTTATTTTAAGAACATTATACCCTATTTTAAAAAACAATAGATAAAGAAAAGGATATACTTTTGTTCGATACCCGTGTACCATATGATATCATACCACCGACAAACAAATGAAAATAACTAACCATGATCTCAGATCACACAGAAAATAAATACCACTTTGAAAAGTTTTAAAGTTTTTGTCCGCGTCTTTGACTACATAACCGTTTCATGAGACTTAGAAGCCGCCAGTCAGGATAAGAGTGGCCGGATTTCTAGCCCCAAAATTAAATTGATTCTATAATATCCACTATTCCAACCCATTTATCTGCTCTATATAACTAAGCTGCCACACTTTCTGTTCACATCTCTGCCTAAATCTTTCGAGCATTTTTTTCTGTACTTTTTGGGCGAGGTTTCTTTGATCTCGCGACAACACGATGGCGCGTAAGTTTTTCGTTGGAGGCAACTGGAAAGCCGTGAGTTAAAACATTCCCTTCAAAATGCCTGCTAGAGTGCATAATCATGTCAAAGTAACCAGTTTTTTTTGCATTAAAGAATTGCATTGTTATATTCTATAACCGATCAGGGTTTTAGCCCTGTTTCCCATTTCATTAAAATCCTCAGAAAAATCCTGTAATACAATGTAAAAATGATAACAAGGGTAGGTGTTTAACCGAGCATCCCTTAGAAATGGCTGCCTTCTGTTTCACTTTGACTAAAGTACAGCTGATCTAAGTGCGAGTGCGATCGTTTTACACTGAACATTGCCTTTTGTTCTTTATATAAACCCAGATCCATCTCTGTTATGTTTATATAACTGTGAATAGAATTTTGTAGCCTACTTTGTGAGCAGAATTCGTAATTTATTTAAATAATATTTTGTTTAAGCTAGATTGAACGGAATAACAATATATTCTACTTACAATTGATATGTCAGTGTTACCCATGTACGCGACAAACATCTAACAAAACATTATTGGCTATACAAAGAGAGCAAATCTCTTGCAGCGAAGGTTCCTGGCACTGCAGAGGTATTCGCGTGGAAGACATTTATTAATATCGCTGTAAAGATATTCAAATCTTATGTCCGATTTGAATATATTGGTTGCACGAAAGCTCCCGTAGTTTTTTCCTCTATTGCAGCACTTAGGAGTTTAAAATACAAGAATGAACTTGCAGCCGCCCTGTAGGCCTTGCTTAAGTAGATGAAATTGGGCCCTACATCCAGATTTTGTTTCCGATTTCTCTGAATTCCCAGCCTAGTAAGGATGGGATTTGTAGTGCAACACTAACCCTTCATCATTTCTATTGATTAAATATATATAAAAAAATTCAAAATAATAAAATGTAGTTTAGATTCATTTATAATTCTAGATCTATCAAATGCCAAGAGGAACTTAATTCCTTGAGGTGCAAACTTTTTTTAGGGTGCAAATCCCTGCATCTAAAGTGATTTAAGTGCTTATTAGAATTTAGGTTAAGATGGATCTAAGCTAATGTAAGTCAGTGCTTATTAGAGTTTAGGTTAAGATGGATCTAAACTAATGTAAGTCAGGTTTTTTAAGTAATTATCTGCACCAAAAACTTTGTCAATTCAAAAATAGGCTCTGGGGTGCACTTCCGTGGTTGATATGTTAGCACCTTCTTCTTTTCGTACTAGTGCAAACATTGAAGATACGTCATGCTCTGTGGCCTTTCTGTGGCTTCATGTTTTTTTCAAAAAAAAAAAAAAAACCATAATGTTACTGGCAATGGGAATACTCTTTATCTGACTCACCTATCCAACGATTCGAAGCCAATATAGGCCTGGGCATAAAATATTTTTCCAGAACTCATGGCTTTGACGCTGTTACTTGCTTTGGCTGCAGAATATGGTCAATCACATATACAAATCTTTGGTAACTCTTTCTGAGATCAAATGGCTTAGGGAAGACTATATGGGCTTGGGTATACAAGAGAGTTATACCTATTTCTGATAACCATATCTTCAGAGAAAGGAACCAGGTGACAGACAGATTATCAAAGGAGGGACTTCATTTAGCTCGTACACTTTGAATCATTCTAATCTTGTACAATTTGGAGACATTTCTAGGTCTTGAGAATTAAATGCATTACATCTTTTTGAAAATGTATGATGAATAGGGTTTGACGATCCTTTGTTGATTATACTTTTTCGACGTTTTTATGCCACTGATCCCTTTCCAAACCTGTCTAGCAAATGCAGAAGACATGATAATATGATAGTTTCATTGTTTGCCTTGCATACATTGCACCAGTTAGGACCATGTGTATTTCTCTATCTCCACTTTCATTTTAGTTTTTCTACCAACCCTCCAGATGGGCCAGTTGCCTACCCAGGGAAAGCCTACCGTATCAAATTTCCAAATAATAGAAACAAGACTCTTAATAAGGCTTCTTATCCAGTCAATTATTGAATCAAGATTGATCTCTCTCTCTACACACACACTATATATATATATATATATATATATATATATATATATATATATATATCACGTCGCACTTAACCTTTTATCTAGCTTCCAAGCACTTTTTGCAGCCATTGTTGTAGAAAATAAAAAGATCTTTTGAGACCCCAAGGCCCTGGAGCTTTAGGAACTACTAGTTTATTCCAATTTACTAGAACTAGTTTCTTGATATATTCCTCCTCACTGGATTCAGTGTGAATGGACTCAAAGGTTTATATCTTTACTAGAACCAATTCAAGCAAAATAGGTGAATGATCTAAGTCCCCCTGCAAGAAACCCACTACATGAACTTGACATGTTCATCATGAAAAATTATGGACCAAGAAACCTATAACGCCTTTCAACTAATTTCTCTTCTCCATCTGTTTTATTTCTCTAGTTGGGATTGAGTTTTGTGGGTTCAATATCAACTAGCCAAACTTCTTCTAGATTCATAAATGCCTAAAAAGACAATCTACTTGTGCAATAGGACCCCAAACCTTTGAGGGACCCAAGGGAAAGCCACTAATAATTTTTAATCCTCTATCCGGAAAGCCACTAATAATTTTTAATCCTCTATCCCATTGGAAAATTTGTTGGAATTAACTATGCATATTACTGTTACCCATCCGTAGACGAAAATTAATGATCTTATAGCCATCACTGATGATTTATAAATCTAAAATCATGATGCCTTGGACAAAAATGAGTGTCTCATCAACTAAGTAACGGGACCATGTCTAAACAGAACCCGTTTCCTATATCCTACGTGTCAGACATGGATATGTAAAGGAATGTGTTTGACATGTGCCTTCACTGTGTCCCTCGTAAAAGAGGGGCCCATGGCCCATAAAAATATGTTTTCCCTTTCATTTGAGCTCATTTTACTCAACAGGTTGGAGGTGTGAGATGTTCTGGAGTGCAGCTGAGGGTTACTGTGCAGTGTTAGAAGGGATTCCAAGTGTTGGGAAAGTGGATTTTAGTTTCTAAATTCTAAAAAGAATTGAATCTTTGTCTATATTTGAATTTTGTATGTGTAGTAATTCACTAATTTGTTATTTTTTAATACACCCCCACATTGTGTCCTCTGTCCTGTTTTTGGCATTGTTGTGTCTTGTGTCAAACACTTGTATTTCTGTATCCTTTGTGTCTCATGTCATCGTGTCATGTGACTTAGCTCATCAATGATCACTCTATGATAATGCAGATTAGGTCTAACTACATATCTTGAAATGGGTCCACATCCTTCTCATTTGCGTTGTATAGCTCTACATCATGCCCAACATGCTTCTCATTTGCGTTGTATAGCTCTACATCATGAATAGACGTTGGGGGGGCATGGGTGTTGGAAGCTTTAGTGGGAGGTTGGATTGGTGATGTAACATCCTCAAGTAGGTTATCCAGTGACATGTTTAGGTCAGAGATGAACATTTGGATTTTCTTCACTTCTACTTATATTTGGCTAATCAAGTCAATCTTGCCAGTCTCAATAGGGGTAAGATCTAGTGAATTTATCGCTACTGAAGTCTAAAAGATGTGATCATATTGACCCTCCCCAATGAAGCATGCAACAATACAAACCTATGTGTTGCCCATGATGACTTGGATAATGTTTTGTGGCTCCACATTTCTATTCCATCAATAAGAATTGTGAAGAATCAAGATGAGTGTTGCATCTTTCTCCACTCCACTGTAGTCAACAACCTTAAAAAACATTGCTTCTTGGGGGCATATTGCAATGAGATTGATTAAAGGGAGGTTTCTTTGGTCTTTTCATCCACTGGAAATGGACATCCCTGTTTTTGCCCATGTATTCTTGTTTGTAACTGTTTGTCCAGAGATTGTCTTTCTGATGTCAACAATGTGGTGTGGACTTTTTCTTAACTGGGGCTTTTTTAGCCTTTTGGCACTTTATTGACCACATTAATCTTTTGTCGCCATTAAGGGGAACACACCAAATCAAATGGTAGTCCATTTGCATAAATGCAATGGACTACAAACTCATCAACAATTTTTCTACCTTGGTTATTAAATTCTACTTCAAGAGGTCCCAGAATAGGGTTTTTACTAATCATAACAGATGGTATAGTTGGCAACAGAAGCTTTAGATGCAGATCCTTCCATCAGGAGCTTTCCTTACTATATCTTCTATCAGCAGCATTGTGCAAAGCTGCATAGAACTGAAGTTTTGCAGGATTCAAACTGGTCCAGGGTTTACATCAGATGGACCTAGAGATACTCTCGTTGCTGTATTAGTTTGTTCAGTGAGCTGGCCTTTACCCTAGTGTATGAGCCATTTAGGACTTTCTTGTATTCATTGCAACTCCATTTTTTTGAACAACCCACTGGGTTTTTTCTGAGGATTTCCATATGCTGCAATAATGGAAATCTCTGGTCTTTCTTGAGGGCACATTCTTGTGATCTGCTCACTATTTCATTTGGCTGTGATGGTTCCATGTCTATGGTACTATGTTTGTCTATAGGGAATTTAAATCGCTGTAATTAAAAAATTTGAAAAGCAACCTACAGTCCAGTTCAACATAATGAGTATAGGGATGTTCAAAATTTCAAGAGTCTGTCTCAGCATAGTTCAACATAATGAAACAGGGATGTGCAAAAGGTTTTAGAAATAGGGATGGCTTTGGAAATCTGCATTTTCAAAATCTTTATGTATAGCGTATACAACAGATTTGTATGTGCAGAATTTACAAATTAGACACATGAACACAAATATTCCATTCATAAACAGTAAACCAAAAAGCATGTTTCAAACTTGTCATGTGACCACCTTCAACCTATATAAATGGAAGTGGATATAATGTGCTCAAGATCTTGATTTTTTGAATTGAAGGCCAAGAAAAATGCCCTATTAGATAATCTGTGCCCAAGCATGCCATGCTAATATCTAAAAGTTACTTTTATCTTGTTTGGCATTGGGTTTCAAACTTTCAAATCCATGATCTAACAGAGACAGCGTACAGGTAAAGGTCCACGCCTCATCAAATACAGATGAGTAGCCTTGTTGCTCAAGGATTGCGGGCACTCAAATATGGACATTAGAAACCTATAAACAACTTAAGGTTCAATAAATGAGAAATGAGTATTTATGGAAAATTTAACATTGACCTTGAGGCTTGGGTGAGAAAACCACTTTAATTGAATATATATTGTTAATTCCTTCATTGCAAATTTACCAAACTCAAAAAATTGCAAGGCATAATTCTCACAAGGCTATTTCATATGTTTGAAATGTAATTGCAGCTGTAACTCTTCCACTTCCTTTTTCAAGGGATATGGGTTTTTGACTACAAATCTTCTTCTACTGCGTGTACATTATATATGTTATATATACCAGTGGTTTAAATATTGTTTCTCTGGAGCATGGCTTAACTGTAGCTCTTACAAATAAAAAGTCAAAATATGATGCTTGAAGTTTGAATTGATTGCTCCAGTTTGATTCTCAGCTGAGCTCCAAGCTTCAATCTTGACCCAACTTCCAACTTCAGTCTTCCAAGCACTTGTGTGCAGTCTGTAGAATGATGGTTCCAGTCTGCAGCTGTATCTTTTCTATTTCGCAAAGGAGAAAGTGGTTGTCTTATAGGAATGGGGTGTAGGGTTTTATCCTTTAGATGTTTAAGGTTTTGGGATTCATTCCATGAGTTCCGTATCCATTTCCTTCTCTGCAAAGTATGTTTCCATGATGGAGCTTGCAAGGATCCCTGTTGATCACAAACACCACATGGTGTACTGTAACTAATGCTAACATAACCTGATAGAACCAATGATAGCCACAATAGTGTATTGAGTGTACCTAAGACAAGAATCAAGATTAATGGCCATAACACTAACCAGGGTATTCCCATATGTTAAAAAAAACTAATTAAAAACTGAAAGGTTTCTGCCAGTTATTGGAGCAGTGTTTGGAACTTTGGAGTGGACCATGGTGTAATCAATAGAACGTTAGGTAGCCACAACTAACATTCAAGTGCTCTGGGGAGCACACACCCTAAATGTTGCTCCATGGTCAGATCCTGTGATTGCCCCAGTTGTGGGAGTAAATCCACCATTGGGAGCACCTCTGCTGTACTTCCGTTTCTGTAGAAAGACAGATCTGGGATGGGGGTGAGAGTCAAGATCCCTAAGAGCACTCCCTTGTAACAGTGTGCTTGAAAGGATGTATGTTGGTTTCCTTCAAGAAAATCAGCTGGGTAATTGTGTAGACTGTTTTCATATCAAGATGCTTATTTTGAAGGTGTGATGACATATTTAGGAAAAGGGCCCATAACAAAAGGCAAAGGACAAACTTACCAAGGAGTGTACTTGTGTTTCATTTATGGAATTGTGTGGAATTTTTTTGGGAATATGAAATTCAGAAATTTCACCTCTTAACTAGAAGTTTTTTTGATCTCAAGTTTCAACCCTATGAATTCAGCTTTCATGTGGCTATGAAATATAAAACAAAACAACAGCAGAAGTGGACAATATTTTGATCCTTAACAACCCAAACTTCTAGGTAATCCAAGGAGAAAAGATACAAAGCATTTCAATAAGTTTCAGCCTTCTAAGACAATCTTATCATACATAAACCAGATCTGAAAATTCTTATTTACAGCAGCAAAATGACGCTTGTATTTGTCAATTATAATGTTAAATCATTTAACATATTACTCTTCACTTATGTCAAATCAGCAAGACATGTATAGCTATAAATTACAAATTGCACTTCACACTTGTTGATTTTTGGTTAATTAATTAAATATTTTGAAAGTATCTTGAGTGAGGCACATGTCTACTGTGAAATGTGTTGTGAAATAAACTTGTGCATTGTATTTTGTATGCAAGAGATTGACTTCAGGTGTTGGTATATATGAATGCTAATTTTCTCATTTTGCATTTGCCTTGTAGAATGGTACTTTGGAGCAGGTTAAAAAACTTGTTAGTACTCTCAATGAAGCAGAAGTGCCATCTGAAGATGTTGTGGGTAAGTATGCAGTAGATAAGGCTCCCTGCAATCTAGACTGTAAGCACATGCTCAGAATTAGGTTGAAAAACTGTTCGGTACTTCCATTTAAAATGAGCCATAATTGTAGAATGCTATAATTTGTGTCTATGTGACAATGATGAACCTATGCCAAGGCAAAATATTTTGCCTATCCATAGAATCATGCAAAATTTCTGTAAGAATATGCTTTTTACTTGAAGATGCACTTTTTGTTATTTCTGGAGCAATTTTGAAATGTAACTTATGAGTGTGTAGTTAGATGTGGTACAGAAAAGAAATTTCTTATGACCATTTTGAAAAAAGTGTATACTTACACAGGGGAAGATGGCGTTGAATAGTCATTTTAACTGCAATTTTGGATAATTTATTTTGTTGAATAATAAGTGTTCTCTATTAGGGGAGAAAACTATGGAAACATTAAAAATTCTTTGATATTGCTACATTTTCAGAATAGAGATAAATTTTATACTGCATTTCTTAAATTAGTAGTAGGCATCAACTTCTCCTGGTTCTTTTGGGTCCTATTGTAAACTCAAGTACACAGGTTGCCATTGTCCTTTAGTGCAAAAACGGTAAAGTTTGTAGCTATTTTTAACATAAGTCCTCTGTCTGCAGCTGCCTTGTTTCTGATGATGTTCAAGGTGACTGTATGTAACACACTACTCCTACGAATGTTTAGACTAACCAAAGTATGAGTTATATTAGTGAAAATAAAATTGAACAATGTGCTATACTTAATGCTTGCATGTCATCTGATATTTCAAGTGGGTTTATCTGCTGTGGTCCTTTTCATTGATTTCTTATATACATCTGAATATCTTTGCTTTCCATCATTTCAGGTATTTTCACGTGGGATTTCTCACTATATCTATAGTAATGCATATTTCTTGCTTGTTTCAATGACTTAAAAATTTCATGGTTTTACTTATCATATTGGCAAAGAATATTGTTAGGTGTAATGCCAACTTCCCAAGTGAGTGCACATTTAATGAAATGTCATGTTGCAAATCCTTTCCAAATAAACATCAAGGGGGTATGCTAGAATATTCTATCAAGGGGGCGAATTCAACTCTTTAAGTGGTTTAATGCCCACAGTTGATGGGCCGACCAAATGTTTGTTAGATGGTATCTTGTATTGATGATCTGCAGATATATTGGAGACTCCCCTCATTTGTACTATGCACTCGACAAGTGAATATTATTTGCATAGCTTCTTGTGAGTGAAGCCATGTAGAAGTTGAAGGTATATGTGGGAAATAGCTCAGAATTAGCAATACATGAAGAGCTATGCACTAAGAGTAGTCTCCCGTGAATGGAGCATATTTGAATGGACAATGTTAAATTTCCTTGGTTATCATTTTATATAAATATACTCAAGGCTTTATGGGAGTATGTGAACAGATAATGACAATGATCTTATATTGTATAATAGATAGATAATCTGAAAGTGAAATGCTCCTACGACTTGTTGTGCAAGCACAATTTGAAGATGTGATGCTCCTTCAGAAGATGATTATCCATATCCATAAATTATTGGCATGAACAAACGTGAAGAGGAGATGGAAGGGCTCTCAAGCTGCAAGGTAGTTACAATTTGATGTAACTAGTTGTTGGTTACTAATATTATGACCTTAATGGGGTATACATGGGGTGAAATGTATATGTAATAGTACCTTGCCTTGATCGCCTTGATAATGAGTAAAGTAAATTTATTAATGTCCAATTGATGACCACAAAATATGACTACAATGTGGGAGTGCAAGCACATCTCCTAAAAAAATGCTAAAAATAACATATAGAGAGAAAAACCAATGGTAGTGCTACTGTGACATGTATATAAGAGATCATTGTACTGTGGCACTATACAAAATAATAATGGCTTGCTAAAATGGAATGGGTGAGTGACTATAAATGGAGCTAGAGATGTCAGGGGCTCCTAAGTCTAATGACCTATGGCGAGGGAGGTGAATTGGGTACAGTTTCGTTGTCGAAGTCCCCTGGAGCTAGCAGTGGATCCGATTGTATGATCCTAGGGAGGATGTATCAGTGAAGGATACTTTTAGCATCCAAGGTTGAAAGGAGGAAACTCTGCATCTAAGGTTGAAAGGAGGAAACTCTGCATCTAAGGTTGAAAGGAGGAAACTTTGAATAGTCTCTGGTTGCTCCTATGGGACTGGTAGGTAGTTGAACGTGTTTGGGGTGCTTTGTTTTGGAACTGTTTGGAGATGATCCCCATGATGCTCTGAGAACCTACAAATTGATGTATTGTTTGGCATTCTTGAACTGGTTTCAATGGTATCTGTTGATCTCTGTAATTCGTTACAATCTCCCTGAGGGGAAGGATGAGAAGAGACTTGAGATCTCTCTCCCTTCTATTGTTTGGAGCATTTTGAACTTGTACCTATCACTTGTGTCTTTGGTCTGACGAATTTATAGGAAAGTATGACGTGATTGTCTTGGTTGCCCCGGGGTAGGGCATGGTGTGTAGGTGTTGAGATTTGTGGTTGAAAATCTCCTTGATGAAGAAGCATGGAGCACAACTCCCAAAAGTAATAAAATGACGAGTCTCAAATAATCTCTATATATCCATATAGAGATGAGTCTCAAATAATCTTTATCATTTTATATAAATATACTCAAGGATTTGTGGGAGTATGTGAACAGAGAATGATAATCTTGTATTATATAATAGATATATAATATGAAAATGAAATGCTCCTATGACTTGTTGTGCAAGCACAGTTTGAAGATCATATGCTCCTTTAGAAGATGATTATCCATCTCCATAAATTATTGGCATGAACAAACGTGAAGATGAGCTGGAAGGGATCTCAAGCTGGAAGGTAGTTACAATTTGATGTAACTAGTTGTTGGTTACGAATATTATGACCTTAATGGGGTATACATGGGGTGAAATGTATATGTAAATAGTACCTTGCCTTAATAGCCTTGATAATGAGTAAAGTAAATTTATTAATGTCCAATTGATGACCACAAAATATGACTACAATGTTGGTGTGCAAGCACATCTCCTTAAAAAATGCTAAAAATAACATATGGAGAGAAAAACCAATGGTAGTGCTATTATGACATGTATATAAGAGATCATGGTACTATGGCATGAAACAAAATAATAATGGCTTGCTAAAATGGAATGGTGAGTGAGATGGTAAGGACTAGCAATGGAGCTAGAGATGTTAGGGGCTCCTAAGTCTAATGACCTATGGCGAGGGAGGCGAATTGGGTATAGGTTTGTTGTCGAAGTCCCCCGGAGCTAGCAATGGAGCTAGAGATATCAGGGGCTCCTAAGTCTAATGACCTATGGCGAGGAAGGCGAATTGGGTACAGGTTCGTTGTCGAAGTCCCCTGGAGCTAGCAATGGAGCTAGAGTTATCAGGGGCTCCTAAGTCTAATGACCTATGGCGAGGGAGGCGAATTGGATGCAAGTTCATTGTCGAAGTCCCCTGGAGATAGCAATGATCTGATTGTATGATCATGGGAGGATGTATTAGCGAAGGATACTTTTAGCATCCGAGGTTGAAAGGAGGAAACTCTGAATACTGAATAGTCTTTGGCTGCTCTTATGGGATTGGCAGGTAGTCGAACATGTTTGGGGTGCCTTGTTTTGAAACTGTTTGGAGATGATCCCTATGATGCTTTGAGAACCTACAAACTGATGTATGGTTTAGCATTGATGAACTGGTTTTAATGGTATCTGTTGATCTCTGTAATTCGTTACAATCTCCTCGAGGGGAAGGATCAGAAAAACTCGAGATCTCTCCCTTTTATTGTTTGGAGCATTTTGAACTTGTACCTATTGCTTGTGTCCTAGGTTTGATGAATTCACAGGAAATTATGATGTGATCGTCTTGGTTGCCCCAGGGTAGGGCATGGTGTGTAGGTGCTGAGATTTGTGGTTGGAAATCTCCCAGGTTGAAGAGGTATGGCACACAAGTCCCAAAAGTAATAAAATGACGAGTCTCAAATAATTTCTATATATCCATATATCCTATTCATAAACATGTACATTAATAACTCTATGATATGTGTGTGTGTTCTCTCTCATTACCATAAATGTTTTAGATTTATTTGGGTAAAATTAGTGGTGGTATGAGTTCGCTTGCCGAAAAACAATTGAAACTTCTAAAGAGGCCATTTCATTTGTTATAGGCCAAAATTTCACAGGGATTAGAGAACATGTTTTTGATTTGTAATCAGAATGAGGTTGACGTGCAAAGCAGTGCCCAAATAGCTGTTCAACTTAGACTTTTCATGACTATTGCTTGGAAGGTTCAATTGAGGTGATTCAAAAACCATTGGAAAGAGGAAGAAGAGGTTAATATACTTGTAAACGATTTGGACAATTTGGGATATTTATAGTTGAAGTTAGTGGAGTTGGAAGTTAATGGGGTTGATCCTAGAGAGTAGTTCCATATTTTCAAAAAAATAGGATAAGGGGATATCTTTAAGGTTGATGGACCTAATTGGTTGAAGAGTTACATTTAGACATTGAAATCTTATGGGAAATGTTAGAGATAACAATCATAATTATGACTTAGAGGTATAATAAAGTTTTGGTTAGTATCTTACAATAAAGTAATGTAATCATGAGTTAATAAATGTATTCATTAAATGATTAACAACACTAATCAAGAGTTTATTAAATCAATGTTAGTGCAAGAGAGAGAGAGAGAGAGAGAGAGAGAGAGAGAGAGAGAGAGAGAGCAAAAATGTGGTAGACAAATGCTTAGGTTGACATTGGTTACCTAAATTAATGTAAAATAATGTTGGATAGGTTTGCTCGTAAGTCATAACCTAGTGAAAAAATTATTGAGGGCGCTTAGCTATAAATGACAAGAAGTAAAGATTCCCATAATTTCAACACGTCACCATTATTGAGGGTGCTTAGCCATAAATGACTACAATTAAAGATTACCATCTTTTCAACACCCGTCGAGATTTGAGCACAGGGAGAGTGGAGGAGGATGATAAAGTAAAGAAGGATTGACCATACCCAACTCTAACTAAACTTTTGTAGCTAAATAAGATGGTGGGTTTATGATGATCCAAGTCAATATGAATACCCAACCATCATCAAAATATAGAATTACAAGACACTTGAAGAAATTCCGTCACTAAACTACTCATCATTTGAGGGATTGTAATCTTAATCTCTCCATTTGATAAAGAGGTGCTCCAAAGAGGTATAAATACAACATAAAAAATGATATGTTTATTAATGTTCAACAAATGACTGAAATTTAGTCCATAGGACTCTTCAATACAAAAGTGTCCGAGTGTTAAGGCTACTCCTATAAAAAGCAAAGCAAAACAAAGCTATTGTATAAAACTATACTCTGTTAGTGGAAAGCCAAAGTGATACAATGTTTTAGTTAATAAAAAGAAGAAAAGAGTCTCATCTCTCCTAGTGTTTGTCGCGAGAAGGACGAGGGGGGTTGTCTCCCTAAGTGTCTGTTGTCAAATGTGTTGCTCTCTTACCATTCAAGGTCGAAGAGGTGGTTTGTCATTGGGATTGCGGGAAGGCATGTTGTTTGCTAGGTTGATGTAGGATACCTTGAGATCTAAGATGGTAGCTCTATAACGCCTCGTTGGAGCTAGGGGATCGATTTCACCTTGGAGTTTGATGGATGCAAACCTTGAAATGGTATCGCTCTTTGCTTGTCTCTTTGGTGCCCTCGCCTGTTAGGAGCTTTGAGAAAAAGAAAACTAAGGCTTGACTAAGTTAAGTAAGCAATATTCTAGGAATTAAATGAGTTAACCAAGAGCATATTCAACCATCTAAATGCAAATCACAATATATCACTTGAAGAGTATGTAAATCATTTCACAAGTAAAAGAAATAATCAGAGGCACATATAACCATCCATAAGCAAGAAATGTAGCAATAGTGACCAAATGAATGAATATTCACAAATGATTCTATAATAGATAAAGACTAGTGCCAAGTAAGAAGAGAGCTTGTGAATGCAAATACTCCAATGCTTGAAAAGTAAATACTTTAAGTGGAATACTCGAAGTAAATGGCAGTTGCTTAAAAGTAAAGTGCTTGTACTTGGAAATGAAAGTAACAAAAATATAAGAGCTTGAAAGGTAGATACTTGGAAATAATATGCCAAAAGCAAATGTTGTAAAGGAACATTTACAAAGCAATACCAGGAGCACTTCCCCAAGCTCAAGCTTCCAACCTTGTTTAGCATTGAGAGGGAAACTTACTTTTATAGAAAAATGGGAGAAGATCCCAAGAAGTTTGACAATCCCAATTAGAGCCAACGAATTCCCAAGTGGCAATAACATGCAGCCCAAGGAAAAAGGAGCTGCTCCATGTGTCAAAACAACTACTATGTATGTGTTGTTAGGGGGGCTGTGTAGACTCTAAGAGAGGCAACCTATGGTAGCTGGCTACCAAGTGTTGAAGAGGGTGAGTGAAGTGGGAGATAGCTCCCCACTCAACTCGTGGTTGTCCCAAGTGAATTATGCCATCAATTAACAGCTAACTCGACTAGCTCTTAATCAATGAACTTGGCCCCTCCACGTGGCCCTTTAACTGGCAACCAATACACATTAGTTGATAGTCAATTCGACCCTCACGTGTGGCCATTAAATCAACCTCCAAATGATCACTTTAACTTAGTCTTGAGTGCCTTGTCATCTACTTCATTGCTTGTCACTTTTAGTCAATGAAAAACATGTTTTTGGGCTGTCCGTAGTTATTTAATTTTGATTTTTCTTGTCTTTTTCCTCACTTTTTGAGTAGAAGTGATTTTTAGTGAGTAAAAATCATTATTTTTCACCCCAAAGTGGGTACTGTGATAATGTTGGTACCCCGAGTATGAATTTTGAGTACTTAGATGCCATAGAACATTTCCTAGTACCACTTTTTTTTATTTGTTACATAGAAATTTATTCAAAATTCCAGTTTCGTGGGGAATTTTTATTTATTAAAAAATCCCAGAAATACCTAGTGCAATTACATGAGACTCTGAATAATGCTTAGCATGGTAATATACATTGACCCTAGATTTAGAAAACCACTCAAGGCGTGGTTAGTAATCACACTCTAGCTTTGGAGGATGTGAGTGGAAAAACTCAATTAATTATTTATTGCTAAAAAAGCACAAATAACTAATTAAGGAAAAAAACGCTCTAGAGATGTTTTTACTAACCAAGTCCCAAGGGCCTAAGTATGTTACATAAGTTCATCATGCTAGTGTCATTGTTTACAATTCTCCCATGAGGGTATGGAATTTGCACAAAGAAAAAGGAGAGAGAAGATAAAAGAATAGAGAGAAGAAGGGGCATAATTGCCTTGTTGGACTTCTAAACTTGAATTTTTTTTATAGGTGTTTCGTCCATTGGGCAGTGGAGTCTTCATTTCCTACCAGGTACATCTGAGCAGGTAATATAATGTTGGTACCCCGAGTATGAATTTTGAGTACTTAGATGCCATAGAACATTTCCTAGTACCACTTTTTTATTTGTTACATAAAAATTTATTCAAAATTCCAGTTTCGTGGGGAAATTTTATTTGTTAAAAAATCCCAGAAATACCTAGTGCTTAAGTATGGGGGTTTTACGCAGTGCATTATATTAGATATCATTTTGGGATTCAACTGCGTTAAGTAAGATCATTCACGTATGACCATTTCCATGAAATGGTCATACGTGAATGATCTTACTTAACGCAGTTGAATCCCAAAATGATATCTAATATAATGCACTGCGTAAAACCCCCATACTTAAATTCAAAAAGAGTCAAGGGATCTCTACTTGAATGGTTCATGAGGCACAATACTTGCTAAGGTTTTGCAAATGGGGTAGCAAGCTAAGTGGGCTTGATTGTGGGGAAAAACTCCACAGTTAAGCGCGCTTGAGCCAGAGGAGTTCTGGGATGGGTGACCTCCTGGGAAGTCCTGGTTACCGGGTGCAAGCCCCGGAAGTGATGATTGATGCTATGTGATTCGTTCTCCACATTTCACTAGTTTCAATCCCACTTCTTCACCCCTGTGAGCATCACCCGATGCAATGAGTGCTAAGTGAACTATTCAAAAATCATGAGAAATTAGTCAGTTACGACTACCTCTCATGGAAATGGTCATACGTCAATGATCTTACTTAACGCAGTTGAATCCCAAAATGATATCTAATACCTAGTGCTATTACATGAGACTCTGAATAATGCTTAGCATGGTAATATACATTGACCCTAGATTTAGAAAACCACTCAAGGCATGGTTAGTAATCACACTCTAGCTTTGGAGGATGTGAGTGGAAAAACTCAATTAATTATTTATTGCTAAAAAAGCAAAAATAAATAATTAAGTAAAAATACCACTCTAGAGTGATGTTTTTACTAACCAAGTCCCAAGGGCCTAAGTATGTTACATAAGTTCATCATGCTAGTGTCATTGTTTACAATTCTCCCCTGAGGGTATGGAATTTGCACGAAGAAAGAGGAGTGAGAAGATAGAAGAATAGAGAGAAGGGGCATAATTGCCTTGTTGGAATTTTAAACTTGGATTTTTTTTTAATAGGTGTTTCATCCATTGGGAAGTGGGGTCTTCGTTTCCTACCAAGTACATCTGAGCAGGTAAGATTTGGTTTCACTTGGGGACGTGTGCTTGATCTTTAGGAAATTGTGCAAGAACTCTAGAATCTGCAATAGCCATAAACATCTCGCCGCAAAAGTATTAGAAGCACATGCACCATATAAAGTCATTATTATTCTATCAACTGACATAAAAAGAAATGATAATGCTAAAATGAAAATGCTGGAGTAAAATGCAAGAAATAAAAGCAAGGAAAGGAATACATTACAAGGGATGCCTCGTGGGCATCAAATGTTTTAAGTGAAGCACAACTTGAGTACTTGGTTGCTCATAGGCAGATCCATCGGTTCTTTTTTTGATATGCCTTTTCCAATCTTGACCATTTTGGGATCTTGCTCTATCCCAATGCTAACCTATATGTGGGCACCAAATTTATTCTCTTTTTATGACTTCCAATTTGATGATGATCTATATTGTCCACCAGTTGTCTGGTATTGGTGGTCTAAACTTGACTTTTGTTTCTGTGTGAGTTGTGATGATGCTGCAATTGTTGATTTGTTTGTATTACTTCCCAATTTCTTAGAAACTAATGCCGGATTTGATGTATCAAAGTATTCTATTGTATACCCAACTTCATCAACCCCTTCTTCCTTAATCTCATCTTCCATAGGTGGTAATAAATTTGATAACACCACATAACTCCTGTGCTTATATGATCCATAAATTATCTCATTGTTTGGCTCCTTAGGATTTTCAACAGGATATCTTCTTTCAAGCTCCCAATCCAGAGTGAAAAAAGTGTTATCAATGCTTGGGATGGTGGCGTATGAGAAATCCATTTGAATGCTACCACCCAAGTCTGCAACCCACTTCCTAGATAAGAGCATGCCCCATGCACCAGGGATGTCAATGACCACAATATCCATGGTGATATAAATGTTTGGGTGTGTTGCAAGATGTACTTGGAGATCCTTGATTAACCCACACACATCAATCTTTTTAGAATCCATGGCACTGATATTGTGGTAGGGTCTTGATATTCTTAAGTTTAATTGCTCCATGAACCAATTTGTCATGACATTAGAAGATGCACCTAAATCAAGCATGCAATTATGTAAGAGGTGGTCATACTCTGTAATATTATGAGAGCATCTTTAGGTATATCCTTCAACATCCTCTCACTACTTCTCTCTTGATAAACCTCTATTGCTTTTAATAATTTTGATCTCTGAGATGGTATCTTCAAATAGTTTTGATATAGTAACCGAAACCTCTGCATTGTTGATCCAATCACCCAAATCAAAGTTGAAGCATAGTTTTAAAAACTGGAACTAGTGGACACACTGGTGCACCTAATAAATCGAGTTTCAAACTAGATCTGGTCAAATCGGGACTGGTTAGATCTCAATGAAGTGGTTTTTAAAAAAATACATGAAATAATTAATTTTTAGTGAAAAAACTATTTTTAAGATTTAAAATGATGATTCCAAACCAATGTTGCAAAAATCGTTATCGGGATTAATTCGTCGAGGGGAAAAAATCGGAAAAAATAGGGAAAAAATAGGTAAAAATCGTAAAATACAATTTTTTTTTTGTTTTAATTTCTTTTAATATCTAAAGCATCTACAACATAAAATAAATACATTGACACATAAATATGATAAAAGAATTAATATATAAGATGTGTAATATCATTTCTAGTGCTACATCACACAGAACAGTGAATCATGTCTTGAATAATAAGTCCTGACTCCTGAGTCCGAACTTAGCCTCAAAATATCAACAAAAAATATAAAATAATGTATCTCATATCACGAGTCATAATGTCATATCACGAGCCAAATAAATAATACTATTGATTTCCTCTGCCCCTCTTGCGAGAAAATGCAATAGCTTTCCCTTTCCCTTTAGATGTATAGATGTTGGTGGAGTTGGCAGTGGACTCTGCTGTGCTTTAGAAGTTGAAGAACTAGGAGCTACAAGAGTTAGACCACGTCTTCTATTGGTGGCAGGGGTAGCCCGGGTAGGTGGTGTCACCCCCCCCCCCCCCCTCTACACCTTCCACTACCTCTTGCTTTAACCAATCATTGGCAGAGTCCTTGAGAGGCCTCTCGGCCTCAACCCTCCATGCAACAATGGTGTCAATCCCATCCAATGAGATGGCCTCCATATCAGGTATCCTCTCAAGTTGCCTCACCCACAATCGAAGATTGTAGTAGACGTAGACCATGTTATTAAGTCACAGGGACTCCAACCTGTACAAAGATCATAAAATAATAATTATAAAAAAATAATTGTTTAATGAATTCAAAGAATTAATTGGAAATTTGCAATATTTTAAGTTTTAAGTTTAACTTGTTGCGCTTCTTGTTGTGTATTTTTTCAAATACATTCTAGTTGTGCTGGCATCCCGAGGAGCTACATGTTTGGTTGATGATTCGAATGAAAAGCTTTTGCAGAATGGGTACCCTGGCACCATAGATTCTCCACCATGCATCCACAACAAAATTACAAATAAAATTTTAATTAAACATAAGAAAAAAATTGAAATTTGAAAGTTGAAGCAAAGTATGAAGTTATGAACTTGAAGAGACAAGGAAATTTGAAACAAACTAAAAAATACTTGGCGTTTTAGTCGTCCTATCAGTCAGCCATTTCAAAGCCAAATGTGCCACCTGCCATCCTGTATATCTCCATTTCTTTGGAGATTTCTGCACATTTTGTTGGAGATCACACCATCCTCTAAACACAGGTTAAGAATCCATCCATGATCTCAACATCAAATACGAACCCACATGGGTAAAAAAATGCGGGGTTCAGGTAGATCCCTGCAGCATGAATGGGACGATGGAGTGTGTTGTTCCATTATTCATCAATCACTTCCCATAGGAGGAGTTGTTTTTGAAACCCCTTATCTCCCTTATCATCATAGTAGGCCCGAATGGATTCTTTGGCCCTGTCCATGGCCTCATACAAATAGGCCATTGCGGGCTTCTCACCATCAACTAATCAAAGAACCTTTACCAAAGGTTCAGTAACGGTGCACACCTCTTGCACTCTCGCCCAGAAGTCTTCTTGGTATGAAACTAATTTGCATATGGCCTCTCCCTCTGGTTTGCGGCTCATTGTCAAAGCACACCACTCCTCTGAAAGAAACATTCTCTTAACAACCCACATAAAATTCAAGAGGGATTGAAGAGATATGAAATTGGTGGCAAATCGTGTAATGGCGAGGCGCACCAACTCCTTGTTGTTGGTGAATTTTCATCAAGCTAAGCACAAATGTATGATTATATAAATTTTGTAATGCTTTTTGATGGGGCAACAATATATTTGACAAAGGAAATTTTTTTTATGTCCTCCAACATCAAATCAATACAATGGGCAGCACGAGGTGTCCAAAATAAAGTAGGATGCCTCTCCATAAGCATCCTGCCAGCAACAACATAATTTGTAGCATTGTCCGTTATGACTTGGACAACATGTTTTGCACCCACCTCCAAAATAAACAAATCCAGCAAAAAGTTTTTGCATCTTTGATATGTGAAGATGCATCAACATATTTCATAAACATTGCTCCTTTGGGACAACTAACCAAGAAGTTTATAAGGATTCTCCCCTTTTGGTTGGTCCAACCATCTGACATCACAGTGCATCTTGTTTGTGCCCATTATGTCCTAAACTCCTCCAATTTTTTGGTGGAGTCAACCTTTTCATCTTGAAGAATCTGGCCTCTAAAGTCATCATAAGAAGGGATTTTGTACCTCGGGCCAACAGTTGCAATAGCATCAATAGCAGGCTGGAAAAATGGATTATTCCTTGCAATGCTGAAGGAATATCACTCCAAAGGAGAAATTTGCCCAACAACTTGTCAGCTTGTTTTTTCTTAGTTTTTTTAAGCATTGAAGTAATAGATGGTTGTGAACCAGGCATGGTTCTAGGAACAAAAAATGATGAGACAGCTACCGGGTTGGTTGTAGATATTGATGCTGAAGTAGAATCAGTGCCACTTCCATGTTCCCCTGAGCCTAACACCCTCTCTGCTAGTTGCTTCTTCATTTTTGCTTTGGCCACTTTCTCGTGCTCTAATTCTTCCAATGATCTCATGGCTCTTCGGATGATTTCCGCATTTGTATTTGTACAAGGCCCTACATCAAATCCATGGATTTGTGCAAGGTGATATTTCAATCTATAAACCTCCCCTGACATATGATGCCCACACAACTTGCAAGTCAAGTTCATTTTATCAAACCCTCCATCAGGTTCACCAAATTCTCACAGAGCGTACAATTTCCTTGGCATGTTTGTAATTTGGTTGAACTTTTAGAGTTCTAATGTAAGATGAAGTTTGAACTTTGAAATTGAACCTATGGCACAATAAGAATTGCAAGTTACAAAAATTAAAAAAAAATTACATGCATGACACAACACATTGAACTTTTGACAATTTTGTTGAAATTTGGTACCGGAGGACAGGTGGTTCCTTAAGGCTTTGATCTTTGGCCTAGGGAAAAGTGTCCAAAAGAATTTAATTTTTCTCCTAAAGTAATTTTATAATTTTTATAAAGTTAAATCTAATTTAAAAGTGACTTTAAGTGATAAAGTTACTAAGTCTAATTTTAAAGTGACTTTTATAAAGTCAATGAAAAATTAGAAAGGAAAAGTGACTTTGGAAATAAATGACTAAGTGGGTCTTTATTAAAGTGGGGTGAATTAAAAAATAGAAAGTGAGATTTAAATGAGCATTTAATCTCAGCCATTGATCTCAATCTATTTCAGCGATTGGATTTAGGGATCACCCAAAAGTTACTTGGGGTTAGATTAAAGGAGGAAAATGAGGAAAATGTCATTCATTCTTTCATGAACAGATTGGGAGAAGGAGAGCAAGAGAGCAAGAGAGATTTCTGAGCAGGGAGGAGAAGGAGACAGCAGCTTGGCACACATTTCAAGGCAGCATTTGAGCAGATTTGTACAGCTGATTCAGCACACAGTGAAAGACAGATTTTGGCATGATTTTCGAGGAGTGGTTTGCACAAAAATCAAGGAGCAGTTTGTTGGTTTTTCTGCACGCAAAAGGAGGGCCGTACAGTAGCATTTAATGCTAAAAGTGGGCACGAAAATCGAGGAGGCCGTAAAATATTTATTGCTCTCCTGTTTGCTATAATTTCTAGTTTGCTGTGAGGCATGGGAAAACAGATAAGTTGTAAATTTGCTTGCTGATTTTTTGCTAAATATTTCTCAATGTAAAAAGACAATTTTCAGAAATAAAGAAGAGTTCTCGAACTGGTTTTCCCCAAGAGTTGTAGGGGGTTTTTCCAGGGTTAAGTTGACAAAAAATCTCAGTGTTTAAATGTGTTTTAATGGCTGTTTATTATTGTTGATTTTTATTTCTACAATTTCCAGCATTCTGTAAAATTTCCGGAATTTGTGTTTTCAGCAATATTTATTTTTTCAGCTTGTTAAATGTATGGTTATGGGAAAGGGCATTTAACTACATGGAAGAAATAAGGTGAAATTGAAAACCGGGGTGGGAAAACATAAATTTCCACAAATTTAACAAACAAAAAAACCTCAACTCAATCCAAAATGAACACTCTCCACTTTATGCAACAAAAATGAAAAAAACACACTATCAAATCCACTTAAAAATCTTTGATAAACAATGGCTTATAGAAACCCAAGCAAAAACAAGAAAAAAACCAAAACAAAATGGCCAATTTGGTGCCCATACCTAGAAACCATGGTTTGTTAGAGAAATTTGATCCAAAGATGAAGTTCTCTTGTTTGGGATGCTAAAATCTCCAAGATACCTGCTCCTCTGCCCTAGTAAACGCCTTCCAAGGTTCCTCTCCTTCTTAGTTCTCAATCCACTAGAGTTTTTCTCCTCCTCAGCTCCTAGTCCACCAGGGTTTTTCTCCTCCTCAGCTCCCAATCCACGCCGTTGTCGTTGTCTGTTCAAAATGAAAAAATAATCATTTTTTGCCTTATAAAACCCGCTGTCCGCCACCCCCACGATAATTTTAGATCGAATCGCAATTTTTACGAATTAATCGCAATAATTTGAAGTTAACATGATTATTTCGTGATTTTTTGAGAATTTTTTTCTTCGTATTAATTGGGCGATAATATTGACATTTTCAAAAAATCATGAATTTTTATTCTTATCGCGATAATATCATGATTTTTGCAACACTATTCCAAACCAATAGAGACAAAATATGCAAAGTTTGCTCATCTATATACCATGTGAAGGTTAATATCTCAAAATGGCACCGAGTGCAATACATATCATTGACAAAATACATAAGCAATGAGGCTCTAAATTGCCTATAAAGTCCAAAAACAATGCTACAACCTATGGGGCCACTGGCCTACTACAAGACTACAAGTCTACTGGTACATATCAGTAATCAACATGATCAAATTCATCAGCACTACTAGAGACATGATCATCAACAGGAACTATATAAACATCATTTGGATCAGAGTTTGAGGATGCTTCAGCTTCATCTGCAACCTTAGTTGTAACACTGCCACCAATAACAATAGAAGTGGACCTAATGGAAGCACGAGTTGGTTGAGTTGCACGATGACTACTCCAACAAAGACTCAACTCTCTCCAAGCTCCTAATATAAATTAAAAAAAATCCAAATGAGATGTGTGAGGCAAATGAGGGGGTTGACCTCCTTTTATTGGTTTGGAGAGGGTGTTTTTGGAGGGAAACAACCCTTAGTTTCCCTCCAAACCACTTAAGAAGTTTCCAAAAATTGGCCAAGTGGGTCTGCGTCGACTGTGGCAATGAACCAACTTGTTTATGACAAAACTGGTCGGTTTATCCATAAACCTGTCGGTCCGCATAAACCGGCCGATTAGGTCTAGTTTTTGTGAAAAATTGGTGAAATGGTGGCATAAACCCGCTTTTGTGGCCGGTTCAGCTAGATTTGCCAATGAACCTTGTTTGACTAGCTTCCAGTTTATGCCGAACTGGTATTTGAAACTATGAGTTCAAGTGTGAAGTAGGGGGAGTGAAAACTCTAGGAATACTTTGTTGTATTTCATTTTGATCCTTATTTTCCCTTCTTTGATAAGTCACCCCTTTGTTGCTAGCCATGGCAAGAGTTTGATCAAGTGAAGTTTTTTCCCCAAAAATCTTAGGGACATTGTCACAATCATCAAACATATTATTTATACTACAGCCGCAAACACAATAGTAACTTTTTGGGTTATTTCCACAATTTCCATCCAATTTTTCATGGAAATGTTATATATTCCACCAACCATATTTATCTTCTCACTTGTTCTTGCCATATTTCTTCAACCATCCAATGGTAAATGGGACGAGTAGATTCTTTGTGAAAATCAATGCAAGGCCTGTAGTAAGGAAGGGTTTGGTGGTCTACCCTATTTGTAGATTCCAAAGGGTTAGACGGTCTTTGATCTTGAAGATTCCCTTTCTTTTGTTGAGAAAAATGGTACCAAGGAAGTGTTTCGTAGGCATTTATCCTTTTGGCCTAGGGGACACATTAATGACAAGGATATTTACATTCAGATGTAGCAAGGGTATTTACAAAGCAAGGGTATTTACTTTCAAGAGTATATATCTTAAGAGTTGACTATTGGATGATGTTGGAAGATACATCTTAATAGGGGTCCTTGTCCTTTGTTTAGGGAAACGTTAGATGGGGTAGGAAGTAGCAAATCACCAAGTAAATATCCTGGGGGATTGGGGACATGCTACAAACCCTGACCCACGTGAATTCGACAAACTCATTTGAGGCCACCATTGTGATTGTCTTAGAGGGGATCCTTATTCTGGCTGAAGGCAAGCCACACTAGTTAACCCCTAGACCCTTCCCAAGCTCTGGGTCTCTTATTTGTTGGTTCATAGACAAACTTATCCTAGATATTTTGGGATAGTTTTGCCAAGGCTCATGTGGGTCTCAATCATGAAGAGTATATTTGAAGCTTTGAGTGTATTGTGTGCTGTGTTGGAGGAAGCCCAAGGTACTCTCTTGTAATTCTAGCATCTAATTGTAGTATGCTATTCTTCTCCACCCCTTTCTTCCCCTGAATGATTCATCATGTAGGGAACCTAGGGTAGGTCCACCTCGGAGGAGGATAATCTTGTATGAATGTCTTGTTGTCTTGAAGATTTACTATTTACTTGCCTGACATGTTTTTGCCACCTTGCTCATTGGAGTGTTTAAGCTTTGCTATGTGGGATTGTGCAAGAACCTTATTCAAGAATTCTTGTGGGGAAGGGAAAAGAGCCATTGCTTTGCCATCGATTAATGACCTAAATGAGATAAAACGAGTAGAGTTTGAATTGAGCTTAAGCTCTCTTAGGATTGATGTCGGGTAGGACCAAAGTACCTTGGACGAAGCAGAAGGTGGGAAGCCCCATCATGTTTAAGATTCAATGCTTGCGTCCTCGTGATCCTCCAACTAACGATATTAAAGTGACTATGGATACCCAACTCGGTGAAAAGTCAATTGTAGTTGAAGTAAGTGAGAGTGGGTGTGTGATGACCCAAGTCATTATAAAAGTGAAGAGTTGTATGAATACACATCTGTCATTAACAGAGCATTGTTGAACTCCTAAATAAATGCCACCATTGAATTGCTTATCATTTCGAAAATGATCTTCATTTGTCCATCTAATAATGAAGTGCTATAAAGAGGCATAAAGACAAGAGGGAGTGTATAAAAATCAGTGGGCATACCGAACTCAATGAAGAGTCAATTGTAGCTGAATTTAGAGAGAGTGGCTGCAATTATGACCCAAATCAATATAGAAGTGGATCTAATAATATGTAGGGAGAATGCTAGTACTAAGTTGCTCATCATTTGGGAGACTATGATGATGAACTACACACTTGAAAAAGAAATGCTAGAAGAAATATCCTATATAGGAATCATTTCTAAACAGCTCATCCTATGATTGAGAGAGATAGTGGAATTGCTTGTTTGTTGAAGGAATGCTACAATTGAATTGATTATTTGCTGGAAAAGATTCTTTGATCAACTTATCTAATTGAGGGGGGTTAGAAGGAAAATACCACCATAATGCACATCTCTAGAAGAATAGTGGAAATGATTTCTCTGTTTGAAGAAGTGTTGGAAGGAATATGTTGAAAGAGAGAAGAGTTGGAAGTATCCAACTATATTAAGATCTTTCGTAGATTAAAATAGAGTAGGAATACTCGTCTCCATAGCTTTGGGGGAACTTGAACACCACTGAGAAAGCTCAAATACAAGATGTGTTTGGGTGTATGAATATCCACACAAATACTCTTAATAGAGCACAATCGAGATGAAGCTTGAATACAATTTGAGAGTTTGAACACAATTAAGAGCTCAAATGCAATAGGGTTGTGGGAGTGTACATATCAAACACAGATTCACCTAAGAGAGCACAACTCAAAAGGGAGCTCAAGTACAAGATGAGAGTGGGTCTATCAATAACCAATTAAAAAATAATAACCAAGTCAAAATGATGATTGATTGTAGCCTAAATAAAAAAGTGAGAGGGTTATTGGATACCCATCTCTACGTTGGGTCGACCCTATGCACAACATCCTCCCTGAATATTGAGAAGAGGCTAGGAAGGTAAATCATTAGATAACCTATTCACTCTTCAATTTTGAACATGGGCCATTTGAAGATAAAACCTCCCCAAAACACTAGTATCAATACCAACATTGTCGACAACAAGGTAAATGGATGAAGTCTGAAACTGATGTTAGCTTTTGGGGTGACTCCAAAAGTGTTTTCACCTTACTAGGAGAGATGCTTCATGGACATATGGATGGCTTAGTTTGGTTGGATGCTTGACCTTGGTTAGAGTGCTAGCATGGCACCCTTACCTAGGAGCTTGTTACCCTAATAAGCTTGATGAGTAATCCATTTGGTGCACACAATGGGGGAGTTAATTGGTTAGATAGGGGACGTACCTACTTAGTAGTGTTGGAACTTGGAGGATTGCACATGGCTTTAGAAGCTTGGGACCATATGATATACGCCTTGGAGGAGGACAATTTGGATTGTGGAGCTTCTTGCATGAGGATACATGGATTGTGGACCACCACAGAAGAGGGAGCCTCAAACTAATATCTTGTTGGAGAACACACCATCTTGAAGGAAGGGGGTTGAGCGTCTCACTTTGGGTTTTGGATACACCCTAGTTTGACATGTGTATCCTTGTATTATAGAGCACCCCATGTGGGGTTACCTTGTTGGTTACTTTGTATGAAGTGTTAAAATTTCGCAGTTCAAGGATGAATTTTCCTAGAAGAAATCATATCTTTCAGTTTTGTTTGAACCACCTAAAATAAAATTTCATTTTTGACAATTCTAAGACGACTTTCTAAAAATAGTAAGTCACATCGCAATTTGGAAGTGACTTTCTAAATAATCAAGGATGATCTCGACATATGGAATCCACTTTAAAATCAAATCAATCATGATTATACAAGTCAAGAATTAATATATTTATCCTTACTAATATTATTATTGTTATAATACTATTATTTATAAAATAGTCTAAAATTATTTACCTTTAATCGATCAATAAAAAACAAATTCTCTCATGTAATAAGTAAATTAAATTGAGAATCTCTTACTTGGAAAATCAAACCTTTCTTTTGGAATAAAATAGTAACTTCACACTCAAGAAAATGTAACTCTCCCTCACTAATTCATTGTATCACAAAAGTGTAACTCCTCATTAAATGCACTTGTAACTCCCTAATTTGATTTGTAACTTTCACCAAATATTCTTTCATGTCTAAGTGTAACTCTCTCTCCATAATTCGAATTGTAACTCCTCAAGACAAGTGTATCTCTCTGTATATGCTTGGGATGAGTTACACTTCTCCTCAAGTAACTCCTCCCTCATGGAATTCGATTCTCCTATTATTGGCTCAAGGCATGAATTCATTTCGTAACTCCTCTTTTCTCATCTATTTAAGCAAGAACAAGTGAGAGTTGAGAGTATCATGTTCATTGTGAAGGAGAGCTAGTGTTGAGTGTGTGCAAGAGAAATGTGAGAGCAAGTGAAGAGTAAGAGCAAAGGAAGAGTTAGAGCAAGTGTGAAGGACAAGATTTGATAAAGAAAAGGAGATCTTCAAGCAAAGAGCAAAAACACTTTAGTTGCAAGTTGATCAGACATTGGTGAAATTATTCAGTCTCATTCTCTCTCTCTCCCTCTCTCTCCCTCTCTCTACCCAACTGAACTATTGAAGAAATCTAATAGAAGAAGAATCATTTGGGTTTTCCTCTGGTCAGTCGACCTAACTCCTAGTGTCTTATATTTGTGCTTGGTCGTCTTCACATGATCCTTAAGTTTAAGTTCTATCTACAATTGCTGATCTGAAAAGTTTAGAAGAAGAAATTTGCATTCTAAGTAATTGCAACAACATAGAACATTCCATTTTCTGCAAAGTATATTAAGCTTTCTGCAAAATACGTTCAGTTCCATTCAATTTTCTGGAAAGTATAGTCAGTTTTCTGCATAGAACTTTCAAGTTTCTGCAATTTTTTTTAAAATTTCTGTGTAGAACTTTCAGATTTTAACTTGAACTTATGTCCTTACTTGTGTTAGCTCTTGTATCGTTATTGTATGTCTTGTAGGGAGCTAGGTGTTAGGTTCATGAGGAAACCTTAGGAGAGAAAAGTCTCATAGAGAGCAAGACATTATGCTTCATGAGGAAACCCTAGGAGAAGAGAAGTAGAGAGAGACATCATAGGTGATCTTGGAGAGATTTCTCTTGTGTGATGTGAGGATGATGATTATTATGGCTCTGGTTGTGGCACTATGGTTTCTACCCTAGTAGAAAGTATGATAATGGAGCTAATGCCTTAGATGATTTTGGATCCTTGTTCTTGTTACGTGTGAAGCAAGGGCATGTGTGCTTGAAGAAGATCAAACATAATTGAGATGATCACACCATAACCAAAGACATGAATTCCAAGAGAGATGCGCTATAGAAGAGATGGCGTTATCGAATAATCAACTTTGGTGAATGGTCACAAATGATAGGAGTGCTAGCCTCAAGAGGTTGACTAGGTTGGCCTTAGCCAAAATATCCAAATAGATTAAAGTATAATAAATGGTTAGTTATCTGTGTGTAGGCTCAATAAAGACACCAATACATTGATACAAAGGGTTAGCACATGGCTGCAAGTGAAGATCAACCTCATAATTTCAACAGGAAATTGTTCCTAATCATACAAGTGTCTCGTAGGAGTGAACCTTTCCACGAGAGCAAGACAGTAAAAAGGAATTGAAATTCAGTTTGAGATCATCCCCATAATGCTCTGGTAGGTTTGCATCTCCAAAAACCATCCTCAATTATTTCAGCCTGAATGCATAGAACACAAGTACCATTAGACACACCAACTTTACGAAGCCCACTCTTGATAAGAAATCTTTCTTTATGTGGTAACCACCTCCATGCTTCATGTTTAAAGGAAGACTAGGCTTTCTAAGTATACTAGCATTTTACTGTACACAGTGTTTGTACTGTACTAATAATTTGCTTAAATTTTCCATATCAGACTTTTTAAAAAACAATAAGTGGCTCCCCATTTCACTGTACACAGTTTTTATGGTACTAATAATTTGTTTAGATTTCCTTCGTTTGTTATATTTTATCTCCTCCCCTCCAATGTTTGATGATCCATTTACAATGGAAGTAATTGTATCTCTATTTTTTTGGGTGGGGGGTGATCAGAATGTTTGATGTGCCATGTATAATGCAAGTGATTGTTTCTGACAAAGCTTGTTTTGTGCAGAGGTTGTTGTGAGCCCTCCATTTGTGTTTCTTTCAACAGTGAAGGCCTTGCTACGCTCTGATTTTGCAGTTGCTGCACAAAATTGTTGGGTAAGGAAAGGAGGTGCTTTCACTGGAGAGATCAGGTGTGATTTTGAACTCTTCTCTCTGTTAACTGTGTTTACTGAGAAATTCAAAATGCAACGGTACACTGTTGTGTTGATCTTGATTGGCCTGGATGCAGCACACATCTGAGTACCTAGTAGAGACCAGTTGCACTTTAAAGTCTTGTATGTTAATGTTAGAACTATTGATTGCTGTCAGTTATAACTGGAAGTATATGATATCAGCAGTGTACATCTTCCAACATAAATGAAATTGAGATCTGAATGCTTTACCTTGTAATACCAATGCTTAATAAGAAGATCCATTGCTTTACCTGTTTGTGGAATCATTAGCATCACTCTAATGATTCTTTGATATGTTGTTTAAACTTTAAACTTTATATCAGTAATAAACTATTTTGAAATCAGCAACTTTGTACCTCTAGTTGGAGTAAAGAAAATACTAGAGAAGCCACAATTTATATTCTTTTTTTCTGTTTTAAATTTAACCTAATGACATTGGATATGTACTCATAGATCATCAGCCCTACCACAGAATCTGAGACATTTTGAAAGTTGAAACACCTATCAAAATTTCAGAGCTGCAAACACCAAATCACTGTAGGCAAGATACTAGATCTATTAATAAAATGAAGTCTAAAACTCACCCCTGGAAATTAAACGCAGCCCATTGCCAGCCCAACACATGGGATGAGCACAGCACTGACCTGATTGTTCATTAAATCAGCTATGGCAGAAAATAAAATCAGGTCTGAAAAATCAGATCAACATGCCAAATTTGGAACAACATCCACATCTGTTTCTATTACAATAAAACCAAGATTAGATAACAACAAATCAGCTTTTCTCAATCTTCCAATGCAAAATCGAACAGCTAGCTATCACAGCTACTTGACTCTTCACTCTACTCTCAGAAAACTAGCAAAACTAAGTTGATCTGGATCTGTCAATCTTTTGAAAAGGCAAGATGAGCTGGCCCAACCTTCCAATAGTCCCTTCGCTGAAAAGACAATGCCGAGGGACCGATGCTCACATATTCCCATAACTGTCCCTGAAAGCATCACATTACAAAATGAAATGTTTTCTGATTCCACTCTCCCCGACGTGCAACATGTATACACCTGTTCTTCCAAAGCTTCTTTATTAGGTCTTTTCACCGTGCCGTTTCACACCAAAGTTTATGCAAGTTAGTTCTTAATTGAGCAATAAGAACCTTTGCCATCCACGGAATGCTAGCTCCAATGCACTCTTTTTGTTGGAGATCACAAGTGGGGTTGAATTCTTCAACATAGTACTTCTTCTTTCTACCCAACTCTTCACCATATATGTTTACGGAGTTTCCCCATACCAAAATTCTTAAGCTCCTTGCTATTTGTGGGACAGGCAGAGGTAGATTTTCCATTTTTGCATCCATGTGTAGTTTTGTCCCATCCATTTTTTCTTTCTTTCACTCATGCCTTCATTGAAGATAACATTAGGCCATCTACCTACTTCCATTTGCTCGAATCTTTTTAGATGTCTTATGAGACACACCATAGCAGTTGTTTCCTATAAAATTATTCATTTATAACATGAATTGGATACATTTAGCAATGTCGTCTTCGAAATTGGCACCGAAATATGGTAACAATTAGCAATCGTTTTCAAATTATTAGAATATATCTCTATATCTCTATTTTAGTAATGCTCAGTCTTTTAGATGTTTCTATTCTTATTCTTTTAGCAGTTTCTTAGATGAAACTGTTTGTTCGATATTCTACATAGAAACCTGATGTTTCGATTCTTGTAAATATCTTTGTATTATCATTGAGCTGTTTGCTCCATGTGAATTAATTCATTCAACATTCTTTTATGGTATCAGAGCACAGGGATTTTTCGAAATAATTTTTCATAGTTTGAAAAATTCAGGAGTTCATTTCGAAACTGCTCTCAGGGTTTGTAGATTTCTTGATCAGCTATCCTCTTCATTTCTTTCTAAGGTCGAGCCCTCTGTAAGCCAGGTAGCCTTCACTGAGTCTTAGCTTCGGCTTTGCTCATTGTGATAAAAGCTTACAGTCGTCAATCTCGATACAGAAAGGGATTCTGCTTCTACATTATCTTTATTATGAGGAATTAACTTTGTGGCGATACTCGGGATCGTGAAATTCTCTTGAAATTAAATCCGGCATTTTGAATCTGGGGACAGCAGTCGATTTGTAGGTTGAACAGTTTATCTGTGTTGAAGTCTTGTTTATTTTTTTTGGCCCGTGAATTCTCAGTCTCGTACCAGCGTTTTCAGTCAGTGAAGTATTGTGAATCGATAACCACGGGAACATAGCATCTTAGTATTTTTCTGTCACGATATCGCACGCATATCCGGTTATTTTCGTGGGAGCGGGATTCTGTTTTGGCTGGCGAATCCGGTTATTTGCTTTGAAGTTGTGGAACCTGTATTCAATCAAGCTCTCGTATATTGATTTCTAAAACCCTCACGGCTTCCAGCGTTTTGGTATCTGCGTTCTCGGCTTCGAGTGCTTCAAATTCTCGCCTCGTTTTTGTCTGCCGGCAGTTGTTTTCCAGTCAGCAAATTTTTGTCCCATAGTGATCCTGACAGCCTCCAGTACAACTCAGATTTGAAGGAAAATTACCTGCTTATAGCCTGGACATTGCAGCAGTCAGACCTGTGCTTCCCTTAGGAAAAATCTCAGAACTGGACAGAGAAAGGAATCTCGAGCTTTATCTTATGATTTGGACCTGTTACATTCATTAAATTTCTGTCCTGTGGTATTTGCCTAAAGAAGGATACAGCTACAGCCGTATTGCTATTTTTTTAGACAGGGAGAGATATTTTTGCTGGGTAATTTTTTTTTCCAGAACAAAATCTGTTTTGATTTACATCAGGATAAAGAGGCAGCTACAATTTTTTGTGTATCAGACTTCTGTATTTTCTTTAAGAAAATGGCCACGCTCACCAATTTGATGTTAGAAGGAAATCAACGCTTTAATGGCAGCAACTATAACATTTGGAAACAAAGACTGCTGACCATTTTTGAGTACAGGCGTCTTGATCAACTCATTTTGGGCAAAGAGCTTCGTCCAGGTACAGCCGGGACCGATCAAGATAAATTTGATGATAGAAATCGAGAGGCTGTTATGCTTCTCAAGCTCTCTGTCGCTGATGATCAGTTACCACAGATCCCTTCTGGCAAGACAGCTGCTGAAATCTGGCAACAGTTGAAAGAATTGCATGAGACATCTGATAAAAGCAGAGCTTTTTTTCTCAAAAATCAGTTGTTCTCCATCATGATGGATGAACATATGTCTTTACAGGAACATCTCAACAAAATTAAAGACATTCGAGATCAGCTCGACGCCATTGGTCGGACCATGGAGGAAGAAGATATGGTAGTCATTACCCTGAAGAGTCTACCAAAATCTTATGAACACTTCATTGAAACACTCAACATTACAACCACAAATGTTGATCTGAAGTTTTCAGATTTATGTGCCAAACTTCTGCAGCAAGATAGGTGGAAACATCAGTTTGATAGTGGTACTGCATCAGTGCCCTTGGAGAATGCATTTGCTGCAAAATATCAGTCCTCTCAGTCTTTTCAGCAGAGAGGATCATCTCAGTCTTTTGATCCTAACAGGAAGAAGAGTGTACAGTGTAATTACTGTCACAAGTTCGGTCACATGAAGAAAGACTGCAGGCAGAGGATTGCTGCTGAACAAAAGAAACAGGGAGGGTCACATCAGACAGCGAATGTTGCAGAACATTCCGAGCAGACAGATTCTGCCTTTTACGCCTTTATGGCTAAAAGGTCTTCAGAACATGTTCCTTCCTCTGCATGGTACATTGATTCTGGTGCATCACGCCACTTCTCTCACAGGCGTGACTGGTTTATTGACTTTTCACCTTTCAGTGATTCAGTTGTATTTGGTGGAGGTGAAAAGTACACTGTTGCTGGCAGGGGTACAGTTCAAATTCAGTCTGGTGGACGCACGCTCATATTTCTAAATGTATACTATGTTCCTGGTATGGAGATTAATCTGCTCTCTGTCAGTCAGATTATGAGGAATTCTCCTCAGCTTGATGTTGTGTTCAGTGCACACAAGTGTTCCATCATTGACAGGGAGACAAGTCTGACAGTTGCTACTGGCCTCGAGGACCATGGTCTATACAGGCTACTTGACACCGGTGACTTTCCAGAAGTGGCACTAGCAGCTCGTGTCTCTCCCATCAGTACTCTATGGCATCAGCGATATGGGCATCTCAATATGCAGTATCTCTCTCAGCTCTCTCGGGAGGGACTTGTGTCAGGATTACCTGATATTCAGACTCAGCAGTTGGGGGTATGCAGCGCCTGTCAAGCAGGAAAGCAACATCGGTCGTCATTCAAAAATGGCGAATCTTGGCGCGCATCCCAGGTACTTCAGTTACTTCATGCTGATATTTGTGGTCCTATGAATACAGCTTCTATAACTGCTTGCAAATACTTTTTACTTATTGTAGATGACTTCAGTCGAAAGATGTGGGTGTATTTTTTAAAAAATAAATCTGATGCTCTTAGTACCTTTCAGAAGTTTAAAACTTTAGTTGAAAACGAATCTGGTTGTAATATCATGACCCTTAGGACCGACAATGGGGGGGAATTTTGTTCCTCAGCTTTTGCCAACTTCTGTGATATTCATGGCATCAAACGTCAATTCACCACACCTTACACTCCCCAGCAGAACAGTGTTGTCGAGCGTCGCAATCGCACGGTTGTTGAAATGGCTCGTTCCATGTTACAACACCGGAGTGTTCCAAACAAATTCTGGGCTGAAGCAGTATTTACTGCTGTTTACCTTCTTAACCGATCCCCTACTCAGGCTGTTAAAGGGAAGACTCCTGAAGAAGTGTGGTCTGGTCGTAAGCCTAAAATCAGTCATCTCAAAGTTTTTGGCTCAGTTGCATATGTTTGGATTCCATCTGCTAAGCGATCTAAGTTGGATTCCAAAAGTCAGAAACTCATGATGACAGGTTACAGTGATCATCACAAGGCTTATAGGCTGATAGATATAGCCACTGGTCGACTTAGCTTCAGTCGAGATGTAGTATTTGATGAAGACTGAGGATTCTTTCAATCTTCTTCTTCTGAGCAGCGTTCTGAGGATCCGCCTCACAGTGTTCTTCTTCCAGTCAGTCCATCTGATGGGAGGGATGATGTAGCATCAAGATTTGATACTACTCTATCTGAGCTTCCTCCAGAAGCTAATCCCCCTCTTGCTGTCCCTATTGCTCTTGAGCCTGCCTCTCTTCCTCCTGATATTGGTCCCTCTAATCCTGATATTGGTTCTTCTTCTCTTCGGCCAAAATGGTGGGCTAAAACCATAGGTGATCTCCGGGATGATGAGCTCCTTGAAGGTAGAACTTCTAGGCATAAGAACAGACAACAGTCTACAGTCAATTTTGCTCTTATGGCTAACCTTCACAGTACTTTTGAGCCTCAAACATATTCAGAAGCTAAGGGTATATCTGAGTGGGAACAGGCTATGGAAGCAGAATTTCAGAGTCTTCAGAAGAATCACACATGGACTCTTTCTGATCTTCCTGCAGAAAAAAAACCCATCGGCTGCAAATGGGTGTATAAAGTCAAATACAAAGCTGATGGAACCTTAGACAAGTATAAAGCTAGGCTTGTGGCTCGAGGATTTTCACAGCAGGAAGGCATCGACTATGAGGAGACTTTTGCTCCTACAGCCAAGATGAGTACTATCAGGCTTGTGCTTGCCCTAGCAGCTCAGTTCAATTGGAAAGTTCATCAGATGGATGTAAAAAAGTGCTTTCCTAAATGGTGATCTCCAAGAAGAAGTCTACATGACGCAGCCTCCAGGATTCAAGGTTGCTGGTCAAGAACAGAAAGTGTGTCGGTTAGTTAAAGCAATCTATGGATTGAAACAAGCTCCTCGGGCTTGGTACATAAAAATTGATCAGTATCTGACAGATCAGGGTTTTCAGCGGAGTCCATCTGATGCAAACCTGTATATCAAGCATACTGATGATGATATCTTGTTTGTAGTTGTCTATGTGGATGATCTTATCATTACTGGCAGCTCTGCACATTTGATCCATGGGATCAAACAAGATCTATGCAGAACTTTTGAGATGACAGACTTGGGACTTCTTCATTACTGTCTGGGGGTTGAAGTGTGGCAGACTGAAAATCAGATCTTTCTTTCTCAGTCCAAGTATGCCAAAAATCTTGTGGAAAGGTTCAGAATGCAGGATTGCAAACCGGCCACGACTCCTATGGAACCAGGGCTCAAACTTTCAGCACAGTCATCCTCTCCTCTTGTGGATGAAACTTTATTCAGGCAATTAGTGGGCAGTCTCATCTATCTTACTGCTACCAGACCTGACATCAGTTTTGCAGTAAGCTACATTTCTCGCTTTATGTCAGCTCCTAAAGCTGATCATTGGATAGCAGCAAAGCGGGTGCTACGATATGTGCGTGGTACTTCTGATTATGGCCTCTTATATACTCACAGCTCCACTCCTATTCTCAGTGGCTACACTGACTCTGACTGGGCCGGTTCGGTTGATGACCGTAAATCTACAGCTGGGTATGTGTTTAGTCTAGGATCTGGAGCTGTTACTTGGACTAGTAAGAAGCAACAGGTAGTGGCTCTCTCCTCAACAGAAGCAGAGTATCGGGGAGCAGTTAAGGCCGCCTGTGAGGCAGTTTGGCTTCGTCGTATGCTTGCAGATATGCATGTTTTTCAGACAGGGCCTACTTCTTTGTTTTGTGATAATCAGGGAGTGCTCAAACTTGCCAAGAATCCTGTCTTTCATGAACGAACAAAGCATGTGGAAACTCACTGCCACTACATTCGACAGCTGGTTGAAGACGGCTCAGTTCAGTTGCACTATGTTCCCACCACAGAGCAGCCCGCCGATATTTTTACCAAGCCTCTTGGTCCTGATAAATTTGTAAAATTTCGCGGGTCTATTGGTGTTGTAAATAGATTGAGCATTAAGGGAGGGTATTAGAATATATCTCTATATCTCTATTTTAGTAATGCTCAGTCTTTTAGATGTTTCTATTCTTATTCTTTTAGCAGTTTCTTAGATGAAACTGTTTGTTCGATATTCTACATAGAAACCTGATGTTTCTATTCTTGTAAATATCTTTGTATTATCATTGAGCTGTTTGCTCCATGTGAATTAATTCATTCAACATTCTTTTACAAATATGGGGTCGAAATTTAATAGCCTTTGGCAGTGACGTCTTTGAGCTAGCCTTTCCATGATAGATCTCCAGGGTTCAAAATAATTTGACTTATCGGAAACTAGACACAACATTATGTGTCAACCTTGTCGCTCTTCTTTGGAATCAGGATGGCGGAGATCTCTATGGTTCTATATCCATTATATTGAGAGGGAAAGAGAACTACAGATTGATGCAGAGAATTGAAGCACTTACACCCAAAGATTGATGGCAAATGTTGACCAACGGAGGACTGACCAACAAAAACTTCGTCGTATGTCACATTCGGGAACTCTCTGAACCAGACTGGACTTGACCTGACCAGATTATCGTGCCACGTGCCACAGAGCAGATACTTGGTGGATCCAGCCCCCTGACCCCATAGATCCTGTAACATAGCTTTTAATGAAGTGATGCACCCCTTCCTCATAGCACAATATAAGGAATGAGTTACATGTAAAGGCTTAATCCTAGACTAGGCCAACCTAACTCTAACCAACTCATGCATTGTCCACAGGAATCTTTGCCAATAGTGCATCTCTCATGTGCCACCATCTTTCAACATCTGGCATATGCTGAAGGCTTTACCTTGCAATGCTAATGCCTAATAAGAAGATCCATCACTTTGAAGTTTGTTCCTTTTTGAAATCATTAATGTCACTCTACCGGTTCTTTGATATGTTTGTTCTTATCAGTGATAAACTATTTTGGAATCAGTTAATGTAGTCTTTTGAATGCTTTATGTTGCAATGCAACTGCCTAATAAGATGACCCATCACTTTGTTCATTTGTGGAATTGTCAATGTCTCTCTAGCGGTTCTTTGATATGTTGTTCATATCAATGTTAAACTATTTTGGAATCAATTAATGTTAACCTATGGTTAGATGATGAAAAAATAGTAGAGAAGCAACAAAAAGTTTTGTTAAAATTTCTCTCCTGACATCATATCTGCAATTGTAGAACTTCAACCCTTCCAAGTCTAAAACCTTCTGCGACATCTGTTAAAATTTCAGATCTCCACACAGCAAAACACTATAGTCAATATTCAATAGTGTAGACACCTAAGTAACAAGACACTTCCAAATAGGGCCCATATCCCATACCCTACATGTTAGACACCATACATGAGGACATGTGTTGGACGCATTGTCTGGCACTTGTCCTATTCATAGGACACCTGCCAAACATGTGCCTGACACATGCCCTCACCGTGTCCCCTGTAAAAGGTCTACACTATAAAAACAGGTTTTCCCATTTATTTCAGCTCATTTCGTTCAATAGCTTGGATGTGTTAGATGTTTTGGAGTGCAGCTGAGGATTCCAAGTGCTGTGCAAGTGGATTTGTCCACCAATCTGTTGAAAATGGTAGCGAGAGAAGGTCTTCTCTGGCTTGTGTCTTAGCCAGAGAGAGACCACGAATAGTCTTCCTTTGACAATGGACGAGTTTGTGGAGATTGTAGATTCATGCTTGGAGTTGGAGGGACAGTTAAGTGAACCTTCAAGTGGCAGTTAGAGGTTAGAATAGGACGAGTTGGGAGCTTTAGTGTCGATTGAGGCAAGTACGAGTTACAACTCCAAGTTATGATTGGAGAGAGTTCATGTTCGAACTCAGTTAACTAGCCAATCACAATTGCTGTTCTAAATCTGTAAATTGCCTAATTTTAGCATGAATCCAACTGATAAAAGGAGGACGAAAGCACAACTTGTATCATTTTTGTTGCACGAGTTTGCGTGTAAGAGCATCTTGTCGAGAATGCGTACCTTGGAGGAGCCAATATGCAGAGCATAGAGAGATCTTCTTGGTGCTAAATTGCGCTAGGATTTTGAGGTTCGTCCTAAATAATAGGGTCTAGACTGTGCTAGGGAATAGGAGATCTTCTGCGCAAGGGAATAGGCCCAGGCAGGCCACAAGGAAGTAGGAGTAAGGGCTGATAGTATGCAGGTGTGTCCAGCTAGTACAACATGAGAACAAGTGTGTTTTCGGGGTGACTATTTGCCTTGTAAGATATCTGATTGCTCAAAACTCTATCAATAAAATTCTACAAGGAGTGGGTTTTCCCAAGAAAAAATAGTGTTATTGTGTGACTGTGTTTTTATCTTTATGATTATTCCGCTGCTTATTTATTGTTAAGAAAATTCCGTGTCTTGGTGAAAGAATATTTAACTTCTGATTATTCATCTAACCAGTTGCAGGTTTTTCATGGAAAATTAACACAATCGTCAACTTTTTTCCAATAACAATCCATTGTCTTCCTCATTTCACAGAAATCATGGTTCAGTAATCAAGGTTATCTGGAAAAAATGTTAAAGGAAAGGGAGGAATGCCCACTGATGTTGTCCTCTCATCCTCCATTTTCTTCAAGGTTTGCTAGTGCTCCATCTGCTAGATGTGGGGCTGCAATAGTAGCTTCAAATGTTTGAAAAACATTGTTTTTTCAAGACAACAGATTAAAGAACAAAAGTTGTATCTTTGAATTTGTATCATGATTATGTAAAATAATAAATATTTTTAGTGTCATATTTGTATGTGTAATTTACTAATAACAAATTTGTGTGTGCATGTGACTTGTCCTCTATGTCTTGTTTTTGGGGTCGCCATGTATTGTGTCAGACACTTGTATATCCTCATGCTGTTACTCTTCTTGCTTCTGCCTGGACTAGGGCACAGACCAGCCCTAGACATACTTCTAGCTTGTCTCTTCTATTGCTGCTCTTATCAACAAGGCTTTGATACCATGTTGATTTTTCTACAATAATACACTGAAAATCTCAACAGTAATGTAGTGAAACAATAAGATAAAAAATAGACAGCCATGCACAATAGAGAGAACAAATTTCCCTGAGAAACCCAAACTTGGGAGAAAAATTAGAAACTCTTCTAGGAGAAATTTCTTCAACGTATTTTACATTAAAAGTCTAGCAATTTGTGCGAAAAACCAACTCCAAACTTTTGCCATTTCAACCTTATTTGGAACCATAGTTGTAGTGTGGGGTTTGCAATCAAGCCTCTAAAATCTCTTCACAATCTCCAAAGTAAATTTCCCTTGACCAACAAAGTCTCTCTTGCACCTTGCCGAACCTTTTGACCTAAAAGATAATGTCGTGGATGAAGACCCACCTCTAGCTTCACATCAATGAATGCCTCCTCATGTGTCTTGTCTTCCAATATTCACTGAGGACACTGGTTTATGATGTAGATTGTTGTGTTGCATGCTTCTGCCCAAAGAATCATTCATCATTGGCAAGTCTTGGTCGTGCAACGTGAATCATGGACTCAGCAACCTTGATGATGGATCATTTCCTTTACTCTGCAACCCATTCAGTTGTTTGTGTAATGGGATAATCAACTCCCTCTTGATTCCTACCTCGTAGAAATGCTTGAAACCCCTATTGTCTGATCTGAAGACTTTCATCATCTACCCTCTCTAGTTTTCAACTAGAGCTTCGAACTCCTGAAATCTACAGAGGACTTCATCCTTTGTCTTTAGAAAGTAGATCCAGGTTTGTGAGAGAAATCATCAATGAAGGAAACATAGTATATGCTTCCTAAAATTGATGATATTAGTTTTTCCCCAAACATCTGAATCTACAAGGTCTAGAATTTCCTTAGACCTATCCTTGCTGCTCGGGAAAGTAGACTTGGCAAAGGCTTCTACTTGGTTTTCTCAGCTCTCGAACTTGATAGCAAACTTGTTCATCTGAGTTTTTGCAAAGGCTCCTACTTGGTTTTGCTGTTGTTTCCCTTTACCATACTTTTTATTTGGACATTGTGATGCATAATGACCTTGCTCATGACAAATGAAGCACTTGATTTTACTCATGTCCTTCTCTTATTTTGAGGTTGACTCCTCACTCTTTTCACCTTGTGGGTCCTTTTACCTTTGCCCTTATTTATTTGACCAAATAGGACTAGGTTCTTGTCACCACTCTTCTTGTCAGCGTTTGATTCCAATGAATTCTTCTCCTAAATATAGCCATCCCATAGCCTTTCAAAGTTAGGAAGGTTCTCACAAGCACAAATACTTTTGACAAATGGTTGCCATGAAGCTAGGAATCCATTCGATGCCTTGTTCCCTAGCTCTGCATCTGCAACCTTCTACCCAATTGTTGCAAGTTGATCAGAAAATCTGCGTGACTTTATAAGGTAATTGGTGACTGAATTTGATTTTTCATTTTTGGCAGAGGTTGACTAGGGCTGACCTAAGTGGAAATACCTTGTTTATCGAACATCCCTGACACTTCGTCAACATGTGGATTTGTAGGTATTCTGGTTACTACACTTTCCCTCGAAGTTTTCTAGAGATTCTTAATAGTATCATGAAACAATTCAGATAGGAAGCCTCGAAGTGCCCATTGTGGTCTAGTTTTTGCTGCTAGATCTCTTCAATACATAGCTTGAGAGAGGTGGTATTCCTTCTAAAAGTTTCTTCTAATTGCAATAGAATTTTGCTAAAGCAATTCCAATGGAGGACAGAACTGTGAAGTGACTAGTGGGGTGAGACTGATGACAAGTTGGAAAAATCTAACTCGATAGGAGCTCAAGTTAAAAAATCTGTAGATGGGTTGAAGTTAGAATTCCATGGTTTCATGCATAAGCTGACATGTCCGAAAAAACCAAGGCCTAGAGTGAAGGATGCACTCCCTCTCCTCATCAAAGTCAAGCTCGACAATGAAGAACCTATTGGTGCATGCACAGAGAACAACTCATAGATGTAATTCTGAGAACCAGGGCCAAAACCCATAAAAAATTAGACCATGAACACAGTAAAATTCCTCTTGCTCTTGCTGCTTGCACCTCCTGGCCAACATACATAACAGGGATGTAATTAATCTTCTCAACTGTGAAGTGACTAGTGGGGTGAGACTGATATATCAATAAAATCTACAAGTGCTAGAGCCCCCTTAAAAGGTTTTCCCAAGTGTGTTATGGGAAACCCTCATGGGGGTCAATCTAACTGAAAAAGTGGAAGACAAGGTGGGTTACTCTACGTCCTTCTGTGGTGAAACAGAGTGATCGAAAAAATTTCGAGGTGGTGCTGCACTCACTCGAACCAGAGATAGATCAATAATCAATTACCTTCAAGGGCAGATCCACACCCACAGACTTCAAGGTAGAGAAACAACTGTCCCCTAAATGGCAGGGGCAGTTTTGATGTTCAAATATGGAGCTGCTGCCTTCCGGGTATCAACAGTTCTCATGCCTTCTAGAGAAAAAGGCTGTGTCCACTCCTAGGGAGTGAGTGGATTGAACCCTGAGGAACATCCTTGCAACAAACATTTTGAGTGGAGCTTGGGAGACTGTAGCTAGGGCTGTGGGTCCAAGCATAATCCAATTGAGGACCCAACCTCCTGCCCAAAATGACAGCCAATAGCAACTATTTCTTGTCTGAAATCTGTTTCTTCTGCCACAAATATTTATTTTCTGAGTCCTTGTACTTATTTGAGTCTTGTCACAAAGATTGTCAAACCATTTTGTAGTTATTCTTCATCAATTGGGCTTGCTTGCTTCTATACTTCGATTTGATTCAAGTTTGGATAGACATTTGTAGTATATAGCATAGTTGAGTGCAACAAACTCCACATTCCAAAATGAAAGAGAGAGCATTCAGAGCTAGGCCAAGTATTGCTAATGTTCCGATTTCCAGGATTTTAAATGTTGCCATGCACGTTGTTTGCCAATGCAGTGTAGAGATGCTGATCAATTTGGACGTTCCATGGGTCATACTTGGTCATTCAGAGAGAAGGCTTATACTGAAAGAAGATAATGAGGTACAACATCACATTTACATGGTTATATTTATTCAGTCTATTGGAAATTTTAGTTATCAGTTAACTGCTTGCAATTCTGTTAAACAAGATCATCAGCCTTTAAGGAGATTCAATTACCCTCATAAATTTTCTAATCCTTTTGTGAGATTGGGTTTTTTTGATAGGAGAGATTTATTAACTTCATCTTGTGGACATGTATTTCTTATTAAACACATCTCTTAGATTGGGAATATATCATGTACTTGGTTAGACAAGTCATTCGCTTTTGAATATTACAGGTTTTTTTATTATGTTTTATGCTGCAGCATCCTGATTTTAGTATATATGGATTGCTAGTTTGTTGCAGATAAAGTGGCTTATGCACTTTCTCAAGGTTTGAAGGTAATAGCTTGTGTTGGAGAGACTCTTGAACAACGGGAAGCTGGAGATACATTGAATGTAGTTTCTGAACAAACAAAAGCAATAGCAGGTTCTTGCAGAAAGAGATCTTATATATCTTTGTGTATTTTCACAAATCAATTTCATTCTTTTCTTGTTAATTGCTGGATCTGATGGATGAGTTTTAAATTTTGTCTTCATCATATATCCTGCTTACTAACCAAGTTTTCATTATTATAACTCGTTCTTTGAGTTATTATCCTTTGTTTGAATCCTATGTTGAACCACACTTTAACTGAGCATTATTTTGATTATGTTAAAATTCGCTTATCTCCATTGCTTTAAGAAACTTGAATTTCCTAGGTATTTTAGAATTTCTACAGGTCTACATCTATGCTGTCCATCTTAATAATGTGTAAACTTATGCTCAACCAGTAAGTCCTAGTATTTCAATTTACGGGAGCATAAATTAGGAAATAGTAGACCCATAAATTAAAAAGAAACAGCCCAAACACCCCAAAAATGTAAAAGAAATTTCCTAAAAATCTAAATTAAGTCACCAAATTTTTGAGGAATGAAATTTTGTATTAGAAACTCGCCACTATAATTACAATAACAACACAATGATCCTCCCTCCATCTTTGTTATAGAATGGGATGATGAGGGGTTCCGTTGCATATGGCAGACCCCAAAAGTGTACTTAACCTGACATAGTCAAACTTTGTCCCTAACTCAGTCTAGGAGGGTGTGCACAGAATGCAAGGAGAGTTTCCTAGAAAAAAATGCACTAAGCATTGCATCACATCCTAGGATAATATCCCCTGCTATAAACTTGGGAAGTCCTCTAAACCATTCACTAGAATCTAAAAATGATAAATAAAACTCCAAAATAGAAATGATATCTAACTGTGGAAATCTAAATTTGGTAGTGCATGCATGATGAAGGCATGCGCATGCATACTCTACTCTAAGAGCAAAGTGCCTCCCAAGCATCTGTGCTACACTACCATTCCTCCATTGTGCCCTCGTTATGATTGCATAGGTACCAATGTAGTATTTGTTGAAGTGCAGCCTTATTATTGGAGAATTTTATGTCAAGCAACCAAAGTAAAATCTAACATTCCTTTGTTGTGACTCGTGAGGGTGGGGTTCTCCACTAAGCCTAGTCTCTCCTTTGGTGTCTTGAACTTTCCCTTAGCAAGGGGCTTTGTAAAAGATCTGCAATATAGGAATCTGGAGGAACATGCTCAAAAACATTCCTCCTTCTGGGCTCTGTCTCTGAGGAAATGTACCAGATATCAATGTGCTTGGAGGTATGTGAAATACTGGATTCCTAGAGAGCCTGGTACAACTTTGATTGTTACATAAATCCATAGCAAGCTCCAATTTCTAATTGGTCAACTATTCCATCAACTTGCAAAGACAATTTGCCTCACAACTAGCAAAATTGGCTGCCATGTATTTTTCCTTTGACTGAAACACATGCTACAAACATCTCCTTTTGCCTAGTCTCGTCTCCTTCAAATTTCACAAAACTGATTTTGCAATTTCAATCCAATCTGTCCAATCTCCTTTAATGGTTTAATGGTGCAACTTGGCCTCTCATAAACTACACCCCCCACTCTGCATTTGTTGCAATATTTGGAATAAATCTCCTTATCAAGAAGATCAACATGGATCCATGCAGAGTATTTGACTCTTGGGGCCATGGTAAAATTCCAATCTGCAAATTTAAATATGCAACATTGAAAACCCTATCCTAAATTCTTAATATGCGAAGTTCAAACTTCAGACTAGTAGAAGCTGAAACTATGAGACTTTAAAGACAGATTTCAGATCTAGTCTCTAGTCTGTAGTTGGTATCTTGTTGGATGAAATCATCCAAAGCTTCTAAAACATGGGAAGCTTCTTATGGCCATAATACCATATGACAACTTCAAATGAATGGATCCCAAGTGGAGAACCCATTTAAAGCTATTCACACCAATTGATTCTCTATCTTCGCCCTGATAGCAGCAAGTTGATCTTGAAGCTGGGTGTTCTTCACAAGGTAATTGGCCTCTGCGTCTACATTGCTTATGCATGTCGCAATGAGTTTGTTCTTCAACAACAAATTACGGTTAATATTTACACTTTGATATGGAGTGACTAGGGCATCATATGTGTCATTCCCCATCTTCTTCTTCATGATGTGAAGGATCAAATGATCCTTCATGGAATCAAGGACAATTCTCTTTGCTTTGGCCATCCTCTGGGAAGTACAAATAACTAATAAGAAGAAAAAAAGGGCGTGGTGAAAGAGAATGAACTTTATCTGAAAAGTTACAAAACTAGTGGAATTTTATCCAGGTTCTTTATGCTGAATTTGGAATCTCAAGCATTAGAAATGATGAAGCCTGTGACTTATACACTGGTTTACTCTATACTTACTTTATATAATAAAGATGACTTAGGGTTACATTGCATATGGACAGACCCAAAAGTGCACCTAGGATGATATAGTCAAACCCTATCCCTAAGACTAGGAACATGTTCCCAGTTTGCATGGAGAAGGTTTCCTAGAAAAGAACATCCAGTCGGAGAGATAGCATGCATACATGCGTGTGCCACTTCCTAGGATAATGCATTCTGTTCTAAATTTGGAAACTTCTCTAACCCATTGCTGGAATCTAAAACTAGAAAAGCAAACTCCAAAATAGAAATGCTATTTGTCTAATTCTAAAAATCTAGATCTGGAACAGCAGTTTTTAGAAAGGAAGTGGATGAGGCTGAGGCATGCGTGCACCCTCCCCTCCCAGGAGTCTTTGGTGCTGTCCCATAACTCTCCTCAACTGCATTCTTATCATGGCTTGACAGTTACCATGGTAGTATATGCTGGATTGTGCCATTGTTGCTGGATAATCAGCTGCCAAGGAATCAAGTAAAATCAAACACTACAATGAATCACGATACTTTAGTAAAGAAGAGTACTACTGATGTAAACCACTTAGTTGGACTTCTTTCAAAAACATGTTTTTTGGAGATAAGGATTTCTGTATTACAATGCTGGAGTGATTAATTCCATGTGTTAGCTTCCATGCCTCACCTAAGCTTAATTGGCCTGGATCTGTTTTTCATCCTGTATTTTCATCTGTATTCTTTTCTGATATCAGTGCAAATACTGAATTTTGATAGTAGGGTCCTGTTTAAATCAGAGTACTATATTCTTAGAGGAAAAATCAGTTGAATGCAGAACTTTAGAGGAGCATGACTGTAATTGTCAGACGTCCTACTTGTATACATCTTATGGTTTGGGCTACGACCCATGTTTTACTGACAGCTACTTTATTTCTTCGTTTTCAACTATGGTCTATTCTGAAGTTGATTCCGTGCAATTAGCATCTCAACCTTATTGTCAATTAGTCACAAATTTTGAATTTTTGCAGATAAGGTGGATGACTGGAGTAACATCGTTATAGCATATGAGCCTGTTTGGGCGATTGGAACTGGAAAAGTTGCAACCCCAGCTCAGGCTCAGGAGGTAACCCGTTATTTTGAAAATGTTCCATATAGCAGTTTATGTAATGTGATTGTATGGTGCTATGAAACAATGTAAGCTGTGGTTTTAAGGTGAAACGTTAGTGATGTTGATATCCATTCCTTCATACTACATGTGTTTCACATGATGGCTCTAGCGACATATTAACACCCCGTTAAGGTGGCATGCATATGACTAATATTACAGACATTAAGATAGCAGAGGGTATTTAAGCAGAATAGTTGATACTGGTTATTCTGTTGCTGATGTTTAGGAAACATTTTAATCAACAATAAAAGTTGCCCTTATCATTGGATATCTCTCTAAATTGAAGAGTTGGCAAATGTTTTTCAAAGAAAATAGCTGCTTGGTTCAAATTCCTCTTTGCCCCATAACTGCTTGTTCATATGCCAGTTTTTGAGACTCGAGGGTAAAAAACTTCTCGTACTGCAAAATTTAGGGTTTTTTGACACTTGCAAACTAGGACCTTATTCCATATCCTGATTCCTCTACATTTAGTTCCAGTCAGGTCTTTACATAATGCTGCATAAGTCATAACTTACGCATGTAATTGGATGGAGAAGTGTGCTTAGGATAATTGGCACTGGAATATTTGGTTTTCTTTTGTTATGGGTCAGACAGAATAGTCCTTTAAATCTTATTCTTGTATGCTATTTCCTAGATAACTTTGGAGACACGGTTCTGTCTGGCTCTTTTATTTTTATCCCTCCTGAGATAATGCTTTGGAATACCTTTCCTCAGGTGCACTATGAATTAAGGAATTGGCTTAAGGTAAATGTTAGCCCTGAAGTCGCGGCAACAACCCGAATTATTTATGGCGGTAACTAGCTTCTATCTATATTCCTTTTATTTTTCCCACCATAAGTGTCTTCTATAGGGTGTGATGTAAAAAAATAAAGTAATAACATGAAGATTCTGGGTAATGGAAGGTGGATAATATTGCCCTGATTAAAATTGGAGGATTTCATAGTCGTGCTTCATTCCATGCAAAGTTGCTGTTTGCATGTTAGTCCAGTTCTCTGTTTACAGTAACAAGTACAATGTTATCCTCTTTTGTTGTGCATTGCAGGTTCTGTAAATGCTGGTAATTGTGTTGAATTGGCAGCACAACCTGATCTTGATGGATTTCTAGTTGGAGGAGCTTCCCTGAAGGTTGGTTGTGTACTAGTTTCCATATCGTGCTTGATATATTTGAGTTGAGAAGTTGGATAAGACACTTGCATCTACATTTTTGGTGTATTATTATGACTGGTTTCTCTGCGTTGTGTTTTGCAGGCTGAATTTGTAGACATTATTAAGTCTGCAACTGTGAAGCAAGGCTAAGTCAGAGAGAGTCATTCTGGCTTCTTTGCACGTGTTTGCTAGAAGAAACTTATAGTAGTAAAGCATAACATTTATGCATAAAGGTGGCCACTGCAAAATATCCCACATGATTTCATTCTACTTTGATAGCGTGAAAGACAATGCCTAGGTTGCATCTTCTTAGGACAGAAAATTACTTTTGGGAGTATAATATGCCATTAGAAATTAAATGGTTATCTTTATTCTCCAGTTTTTTCACAAAAAAATCTGTTTTTTAAGATTAAACCTGTTTTAATGAAGAAATTAGAGAGAAACAGTCACCGTTCTGAAAAAGATGTCTGCTAGAACTTGGAAAAGAGGGAGTATTGGTATGATATATTTGCAAATATGTTGTGTGAGGGAGTATTGTTATGATATACTTGCAAATATGTTGTGTGAGGGAGTATTGTTATGATATTTGCAAATATATTAACAGAACATACTGTTCGAAAACTGCAAATGTCCCACATGATTCCATTCTAATCTATTTGGAAGATAATCCGTAGCCTCCATTTTGTTGGATTGCTTGATTTCATTTTTTATTGCATTCTATAAGAAAGAAATAATATGGATAGTAAATCTATTTATAAATTTAAAATGAAACCCGCCCTCTTAAACAATGCATCTTACGTAATTTTACCTCTTGATTTATTGAATGGAGTGTGCTTATTCAGTATGATACATCTATCCTAAAACGGTACTTATAAATGGGTGGATGTTACTGCGCCATTTCATTTGTTCATGTTATGTAATTAAACTACGAGGTGAAGTATGTTGATGCAATATGAATGAAGAAAACATGTAATATTACAGACATGTAATATTACAGACTCGATCGTGATTGAAGCGTATCATCACTCAACGGAAGTCTTGACATTTCAAAATCTCTCTAAGAGAGTTGCCCTAGTTAGAGAATGATAATTTTTTATTTTTATTTTTATTATTTATTTATTTATTTTATTTTTGTTGTATTCCAGAGGAACCCAATGATGATTTTTTTATTTTATTTTATTTTATTTTTGTTGTATTCCAGAGGAACCCAACAGCCCGCCTGACAGGGAACTACTAGAAAATATCTGGGGGTCTACGGCCCGTCCTCTCTATAAACCGAGTCACAAACAAGGGGATTTGAACTTTGGATCTCTCAGTTTTCACAGATTTCACATTACTTCGATCACCAGTTGAGTTGACCCCCGGGACTTGGAGAATGACGATTTTAACAATAGAATCAAACAATTATTTTTTTTTTTTTTGGACACTTGCTCAGTGATGACATGAGATTGTGAATGAAGAAGACATTTTATATTAAGGATAAAACCTCATGATACCCCATATTGATTAAAGATATTATTATTTTGTAAAAGTCTCATTTCAAAGTTTCAGAACTGATGCTTTAACTAACATTGACATGATTTTTATTTTGTGAAGTAAAAGTTGTATTACTTGCAACTGAAGATTTAAATACATAACTGTTGAAGTTTGTGCTGGCCTGCTGTTGGGGAAACTAAACTAGATACATAACTTCAAGTAATTCAAAATGTTAAAAGATTTGAGAAATTACAGTTTTGAGAGACAAAACACAAGTTCTTTTGTTTGACCACAAGGGCCTTTCCCATCTTGAAAACCACTGCAATGAGACCAAAAAAACTAAAAACAAAGTAGCAAATTGACATGCATGCTTATTTTTCCGAATCTGTTTCTTCAATTGGGATGGGCCCATCCACATTTCTATTTTCACGAGCTTGTGGTCCATTGTAATCAGGGTTCCTGCATTTGATTCATAGTTGTGATAATTTTTCTTTATTTCATTCCTATTTACAAGCACCTTTTCCAAGAGAAATTTCATATTCTAGTAGATGTCCATGGTGTACATATATTGATTGTACTTGCTTTTAATGTGACCTGCTTCAAGGATCAACTTGTCACTTTTGCATGGACCATTGTGTTTGTGAGGTTGCATCTTTCTTTTGTTAAATTTCCTAATACCAACTCATTTATTTTTATTGCATAATGATTTATTCCCAACAATTTATTTTATTAATCAAATAAATTTTGAATTGTTAAAAAATAAATTTATGAGTGGAAATAATTTCTTTTGACCCACAAAGAAATTACACGGAAATATGCATTCACTGGAACTTGTAGCTTGACCCCTTTGGAGAATTCGACCCTAGGAATTTCGGCCCATTGAAAATTAGTCTATGAAGAAATTTGGCCCATCTCTCACCAACAAATCGGCCAACCTTTGTGCCTCAGGAAATTTGACCTTAAAAAATAGGCTTCTCCAACAAATCAACCTCTTTGCTTTAGCAATTTGGGCTTGTAATCTCTAGCAATTTGGCCTCCTGGAAATATTCTCTAACCCACTAGCACTATTCCTCTGTTGTGCTACAATCTAGCTAAGCCACTTGCTCTAGATAAAAATTGCCTTATTTCCTTATTGCCAAACCCATAACCCTAATCTCAATTTTAGAAGATCTAGGAGATCAAAGATTGAGATTATTTCTAAGTCACTTTTATTTATTCCTAGTAATTGTTTCTATGTTTTTTTCAAAAGGAATGTGCAAGGGATTTTATATTAATAAAAGTTGGATTAGGGGACAAAACTCTTACACAAGTTTTTCAATACATTTTTTTTGATAACATCAGTCCTCTAAAAAAGCTTGCTAGCTTTAGGGATGCAAATCCTTCTTAAGGTATTATAATCCTTCTTAGGGATTATAAAGGGATTTAGGGATGCAAATCCTTATGAAGCTATTATAATCCTTCTTAGGGATTATAAAGGGGGCACAAGAGGGAGCAACAAGTAGACTAGGCATTGGGCCAGTACGACAAAGCGACGACCAATGCGAGAAGAGTGGGAGGACCCCATGAGACACGTCATTTCACAAGCCTCATCTCGGAGGAAAGAGGAGGTAAGAGAGAAATTGCTGGGATATAGGTGTTGGGACACATCAGAAGACAACACAAGAAGCAACCAATGGGCGGAAACACATGGCGGCCTCACGAGACATGTAGGCTTGTAAGGCTTGCCCTGGAGGTTTATAAAGGCGCATTGGAGATATGGCCGGGGTAATAGGGCTAGGTGACAAATTTTGTCGGCATTTGATGGTTCTGGCAAATCACTGAAGGTGTGCCCAAGACTTGGTTTTGTTAAGGTTTTGCGTGTTGGGTAATCGTAGGCCTTTAGGCCAAATACAAAGAAATAAGGTGCTGGGAGAAGTTCAGAGGCTAAAGTTGGCACGAGGCTTGGTTATGTGGGCACCATGTGGCACATGGCATTAAAGGATTGATGCACATAGATTAATCCCTTGGGGCTACAGTAAAGAGAGCGGTGGTTCCATGTTGTGTTTGTGTGTTATTATGATTGCGGGTATTTGGGTCGTTTTCAATAAAAAGATGTTGTAGACTGAGGACTTCGAGCCATGTACAAAGCACTGCATAAATATAAGACTAAGCATATGGGTCGAAAGCTCTAATTAAAGATCCTCCATATCATGGAAGTGTGCTATGTATGGAATTGCGCCACTTCTTTGGTTAACAAAATAGAACGGGTCAACAACTAGATCTGTGATTTGATGTCAAGGGCAACTACAAAGATTGTTGGACCAAGGACCACGAATTGCAAATTGAGTTTATGAGCTTGACTAAAAAAAGCAAGCCACCTCTGATCTTCCCTGCATGACATAGAGAATTAAATAAAAGGGATCACTGGGTGCAGAAGAATTGATCATAGATCAAATGAGCCATGCTTGAAGTACATGCTGAGCATTATGATCAATTAATATGTAGGATGGAGAGCTTTGTTAAGGTGTGAAATTTGATTGAGAATTAATTCTTAGTATGGGAGACTCTCAAGTGGCCATTCTTTACATTAATTGAGATGCAATGGCCAAACAATTCGATTCAACAATAGAATGGAGAACCTTGTTGTAGTTATGAGATTTGTAACACCCCCTCCTAGGTCTACCCAAAGTAACCATGCCAACTGGGGTAAACATGAGGAGAGATGCTATTACAATCAGATTCGACCTCCTATGTCACCTTAAGGAAGTGGAATCGACAGAACATGAAATACAATCATCCAACATCATCAACAAAACCGTAAGGAGACAAGTCAACCACTCATACACTCTGTCCTTGGGTCCCATTGCTATTCTGTAGCTCTTAGGCCATAGTCACTCTCATGCTATGGGCAAGGGAGCATCCAAAAACCCAAAGTCGCTCTCACAGGCTTGCCTGGCAGCGACTGTAGACCAAAATTGCTAGTTTTGCGCCAACAACCTCGAGATTTAAGCCAATCTTCTAGCCTAGAATCCTGCCCTTTACCCAGAGCTTGTTGTAATTCCCATAATTCATTAAAAACATAATAACAACGCTGATCAAACAAAAATCACCCTCAAGACTAGGTCTGAGCATCCCCAACCAACACTGACTGTTAGGGTCCCACCCTAACCCCCTTATTTATGTAATGGGATCACGTCATAGTCAAGAGTCAATAAAGCCCATATTAATAATTGTAAGTGGTTAATCCGCGATTAATGACGGAACCACAGTTAGTTGCAAATGGGCTGTAGTATTAGATAGATGGTATTAATAAAACCCACGGTATTGGCCCGTGGTATTGCATGTATGAGTCATATATAAAGGATAGAGACTCCCTGCGAGGAGCATCGTGTCTTATTTTGTAGTTGAGCTCTGCCCTATTGGAGGTTGCCCCCTCGAAGAGGCAAGTGAACATTACTTTCCGAATAATAAAATCATTACTATTCTGTGTTCTGGGTATCTTTTCTTCGCATATTTTGTATTTGGGTATCATTTTGCAGGTTAAGAGCATAACAAGTGGTATCAGAGCACTTTCCAGGGCCGGTGGGATCTCCATTTCTTAGCAATTTTTTTTTGGCTAGAGACGTGTTCCAGCGTCTTTAAACCACGAGATCTGTCGTTGAGTGCATAAACGTGCGGATTTGGGGACGCATGCATGCAGGAAATACAAGAGGTGGTCACGTCTGTTAGACTCCCTTGTAACCCATGTGGGTACCCCTTCGAGTAGTAGCGCATTAGACAGAACCGCGCACGGATTGTCTTCCATGTACCCTCTGGGTATATTGGAAGCCCCCTAGGATCCCTTGAAACCTCACAATAGATAAACCGTCGGCCGTCTTGCGGCTACAGTACACCGAGAACAGCACTCGGGGAGATTACTCACCCATACGATAGGGTAGTCGGGTTGTACGGCTAAGGGTACAATCGATCCTCCTTAGTTAGAGCCCTGAAACATTGGGCCGAGTACTATTGCCAGACCCTTATGTATATTGCGATCTGTAGCACCTGACACTCCTCAAGACCATAGTTCCCTTTTTCTATCAGGGGATCACACAACATCTCTTCCAGACTCGCTTGTGCAAAGGGGTGCAGCAGCAGCAGACATCAGTCCCGCAGTCTCGAGTTCGCAGATCAGCCATTCCGATCTATTAGATCCATCAGATCCGCAGAAGCAGTCTGTTCCGCCATCAGATCCGCCATTCACATCTCTCGGATCCACCAGATCGGAGTCGTTGTGAACCTATACCGGGGTATAATTTTCGCAGGACTTTTGGCCGCATTGACATTTTGAGGATTTGGCCACTGCAGTATTGATAAGGAAGGAGTAAAACTCCGTTAGGAGTTTTCAAAAAAAAAAGTCTGAGATCTTCCGGGGCGCTTATTGATGATCTAGCCCATCATAATCAGGACGACGCGCTGAGCACGGTGGTACCATTCAATTATTAGTGAAAATGTTTAGGGGGTCCCAAATTTTCATCAGGTTGGTGTATGGTAGAAACTAGAGCTCAAGTGATGGCCAATGAAAGGATGGACAAACTTGAAGAATCCTTGCACACCCTCAGCCTTCAGCGTAACGGACTAAGTAACTAGGTCGTGCAACTCATCCCAAAGGACAAGGAGCAAGCCCACGAGGAGGCGTATAATGGCAATGGATACAATGAGGGTGAGTCTAGCCACTCTCCTCGCGTCTGGCACACCCACCAACCACCCAGTCAGCGACCTCCCAAGTTGGATATGCATAAATTTGACAGTTCTCACCCGTCGGCATGGATAGCACAAATGGACCAGTATTTCAAACTGAATCGTATCTTAGATGATGCGACTCAGCTTATGTTGGGGAGCATGTACTTGGACAATGAAAGGTGGCAATGGTGGGAATGGCATCAACATTGCAATGGACCTTTTAGGACTTGGACCCAATTTACAAAAGCTCTTCAAGGCCGCTTTGAACAGGAGGACTCTTTTTTGGGTCGTCTTACTAAGATCCGACAGACTAGTACAATGGATGAATATATTACAGCTTTTGAAGCTTTAGCCTTCCGCACTTGGGGTCTCTCAGATGCATTCTACACGGAATGTTTTATCAGCGGTCTTAAAGAAGCCATCAAAGCTCAAGTCCTACTGCACCACCCTCCCACATGGATGGAGGCTTGCAAGGTAGCTCGTAACGTGGAACGTGCATTAGTAGCCCAATACAGTCGCCCAAATTTCTCCGCTAAAGGTCGCCTCCCACAAGCTCACAACACGACTCAAACACTTAAGGTCCAAAAAGTGTCACCTGCGGAAATGGCCGAAAGAAGAAAGCAAGGACTATGTTACTACTGTGATGAAAAATACTCTCCAGGTCATAAATGCAAGGAGCCCAAATTTTTTCAAATAGATGCCACTGACTACAGCGCAACAAAGGAAGATCCACCACTTGAGGACCATGAGGCGCTAGAAGAAGACAACCAACAGGACAATGTCCTTGACGAACCAGTTATTTCGCTGCATGCGTTGGCAGGGATTTCTTCCCCTCAAACTCTCAAAATTAGAGGTTTTATTAAACATCGCCCAGTAGTAGTTTTGATTGATAGTGGAAGTACACATAATTTCATCCATCAAAAAGTCACAGAAGCAGTGCATTGTTTTGTACGTGCATTTTCTAACTTCCAAGTTCAAATTGCGGATGTAGGCACAATGAAATGTGAAGGCCGTTGTGAAAATGTCAAACTTCAAAAGGGGGCTTATCAGTTGAAAACCCACATGTTTGCCATACACATGGGGGGTTGCGACATTGTCCTCGGCGCTGAATGGCTCCGCACTATTGGGCCAATCACAATGGATTTCTAGGAATTTTATATGAGTTTTAAGCAGAACAACTACACACATACCCTCCGTGGACTCCAGGCAGGAGCCCCCTCTATCATCAGCTCGCATAGGATGGAAAAATTGTTAAAAAAGGGCAATCATGGAGTTGTAGCTCAATTTAATGCCATCCAGGCAGTCGAAACAAAGCCTCTGCCAATTCATCCTGAGATGCAACAGATTTTAAATAACCATCTGCCGGTCTTTGACAAGCCTCATGAGCTTCCACCCTTGTGAGGGGAACATGATCATAGCATCACCTTGGTTCCAGGGGCCCAACCCCCAAATGTGCGCCCATACAGATATCCGTTCACCCAAAAGAATGAAATAGAAAAAATCATCAAGGAACTTTTGGAAGCAGGTGTCATTCGTCCCAACATTAGTCCTTATTCATCCCCAGTGGTCATGGTGCTCAAGAAAGATGGGGAGTGGCCGATGTGTCCCGACTTCAGGGCCCTCAATAAGTTGACAGTCAAAGATAAATTTCCCATCCTGGTGGCTGATGATTTGCTGGATGAACTCAATGGGGCTCAATTCTTCACTAAGCTGGATCTTCGCTTAGGCTACCACCAAATTCACATGAAGGAAGTCGACATCCCCAAGACTGCTTTCAGAACTCATGAAGGCCATTATGAATTCCTGGTCATGCCATTTGGTCTTTGTAATGCCCCCTCTACTTTTCAGAGCCTTATGAACCACATTCTCAAACCATTCAGGAAATTTGTCCTTGTCTTCTTCGATGACATCCTCATCTATAGTTGCACTTGGGCCGCACATCTTCAGCATGTAGATCTTGCAACTGCTCCGCAAGCATAAATTATTTGTCAAGATGTCCAAGTGTTCGTTTGGCATGGCAGAAGTAGACTATTTGGGCCACATTGTGGGGCGTGAAGGTGTCAAGGTGGACCCCAAAAAGATCCAGGCAATGCAGGAATGGCCTCAACCTAAGACCTTGAAGAGCTTGAGAGGATTTTTGGGTCTCACATGCTATTATCGTAAATTTGTCCGCAACTATGGTCGCATAGCGAAGCCCCTCACCCAACTCCTAAAGAAAAATTCATTCTTCTGGAATGACGAAGCACAACAGGCCTTTACAGCTCTAAAAAATGCCATGTGTTCCACTCCAGTCTTAGCACTCCCTGACTTCACCAAATCTTTTGTCATTGAATGTGATGCTTCGGGTACAGGTATTGGGGCGGTCTTAATGCAGGAAGGGCGACCGTTGGCCTTCACAAGCCAAAAACTCAGTGGGAGGAATCTGGGCCAATCTACCTACGAGAAGGAAATGATGGACATCGTACATGCAGTCCAGACCTGACGACCTTACTTATTGGGGCGACGTTTCCAAATCCGCACAGATCATCACAGCCTTAAATATTTTTTGGAGCAACGCCTATCCTCCCCACAACAAAATAAATGGCTAGCCAAAATGCTGGGATATGATTATGAGATCATTTACAAGAAAGGGAAAGACAATAGTGTAGCAGATGCATTATCTCGCCAATTTGAGGAGGAAAGTACTCTGCTAGCAATTTCCCTCCCCATTCTAGAATGGATCGAAGAGGCTCGCAGGGAATGGTTTTCACACCCCTGGCTCTCCCAACTCATTTCTCAACTACAGGTAGATCCAAATTCCACCAAGGGCTACTCGTGGCAGGATGATATTCTTCGCTACAAGGACAGAGTCGTAATATCACCAACATCCACCCTCAAAAGTCGCATTTTGGCAGAATTGCACTCATCTCCCATTGCAGGACATTCGGGCTTTCAGAAGACGTATGCTCGCACCAGAAGATCATTTTTTTGGACAGGCATGAAAAAGGACATCCTTACTTTCGTAGCAGAATGTGATGTCTGTCAACGCCACAAAGGGGAAACCGTCAACACACCAGGCACATTACAACCATTGCCCATTCCGGCATCAATTTGGACAGAGGTTTCTATGGATTTCATTACAGGTCTTCAAAAGTCAGGGAACAAGTTAGTCATCATGGAGCTTGTGGACCGACTGTCAAAGTATGCTCATTTCTGCGCCCTACCCCACCCGTTTACACCAACTTTGGTTGCTCAATCTTTCATGGATCAGATCTTCAAATTGCATGGCATGCCCACTTCTATTGTGTCCGACCGCGACCCGATCTTCACCAGTAATTTTTGGCAAGAACTCTTCAGAATACAAGGCACTCTATTCAAACTCAGTACTTCCTATCATCCGCAAACAGATGGTCAAACCGAAGTCGTCAACAAATGTCTAGAAACCTACCTTAGGTGTTTCACTTCAGAAAAGCAACACCTTTGGGTACAGTGGTTACCTCTGGCTGAATGGTGGTATAACACCAACTATCATGCCACCACCAAAATGACTCCCTATGAAGCAGTATATGGTCAACTCCCACCTTCACCTACTTTGTATCTCAAGGGATGCTCAAAAGTACAAGCAGTGGATCAACTCCTACAACACCGCGCAACCATGCTCGCCCATCTTCGAGAGAATCTTCATCAAGCTCAGAACCGCATGAAGCAACAGGTAGACCAACATCGCTCAGAGCGCCAATTTCAAGAAGGGGATCAGGTCTTTTTACGGCTACAACCATATAAGAAAATATCACTCAAAGACAAGGGGTGTCAGAAACTCTCTCCCAAATTCTACGGACCATATCAAGTACTTCAGCGCATTGGAGAAGTGGCCTACAAGTTGGCCTTGCCACCTACTGCAAAAATCCATTCAGTTTTCCATGTCTCATGCCTCAAGAAAGTGATTGGGAAGAATTGTAGAATTCAGCCCAGTCTACCTGAATTGGACGAAGAAGTGTCCATCTGGCTTCAACCCGAACAAGTCCTAGACACACGAGACAAGCAACTGCGCGGCCGCATGATTAAGGAAGTCCTCGTCAAATGGAAAGACACCTCTCCGGAAGATGCAACTTAGGAACCAGCCACTATTCCAGCAGTTTCCGCAGCTTCAGCCTTGAGGACAAGGCTCGTCTTAAGGGGGAGGGCATGTTAGGGTCCCACCCTAACCCCCTTATTTATGTAATGGGATCACATCATAGTCAAGAGTCAATAAAGCCCATATTAATAATTGTAAGTGGTTAATCCGCAATTAATGACGGAACCACAATTAGTTGCAAATGGGCTGTAGTATTAAATAGATGGTATTAATAAAACCCACGGTATTGGCTCGTGGTATTGCATGTATGAGTCATATATAAAGGATAGAGACTCCCTGCGAGGAGCATCGTGTCTTATTTTGTAGTCGAGCTCTGCTTTATTGGAGGTTGCCCCCTCGAAGAGACAAGTGAACATTACTTTCCGAATAATAAAATCATTGCTATTCTGTGTTTTGGGTATCTTTTCTTTGCATATTCTGTATTTGGGTATCATTTTTCAGGTTAAGAGCATAACACTGACATTCTGTCAAACATCTGGCATCAATGCAACCTACAGGTCTAGGATACAAGACAAAGTATAAACGACTGAAACTGCTTATGAAACATAACCAAAAGGATCACCTCCTCCATTGAACTACTACATCATCAATTAGGTCTTGCTTCCATCCATTTAGCAATTACAAGTAAATACATGAAATAACCATGACATGAACTAGTCATTCAACCATGCTTATAACCATCATAAAACCATGTAAATATTAGAGATATGACATCTATTAAATCCACAAATAAATCGGTGCAAAAGTAAAAAAACATTTATTAATCATAGGCAAATCTGACCAGGTTCGAGACTTCCACGTACCACTCGACTATAAACATGGCTGAACCAAATCTCTCTTTTAGCGAGTCACCCTTGTGCCATATTCCAAGCATGAATGTGGGATTTCATAGAACTTCCAATCCAAGAACAACCAAGGGAATCTAGAGGTTAAAGCACTTCCACCCTCACCAAACCGTGATCACACTGAAACTGGTGCTTTGATCACAACCAAACATAACTTGGAATGGCAACTGGAATCCATCACTATTATTGAGGAATTTTTTTCTCCTTGTCTCTCAGGCTTTATTGTAATCCAAACTCGGATCACTAGGCCCTAAACTGAAACTGCTCCCTCAGGCTTTACCGTGTATCCCACCAAAATTGGTCAAGGGATTCCTAGGCCTTTGGTAATGAACCTTGAGACCACCTCCGCCCCTGATTCTGAAATCCATCCGGTAAACTAAAGCTCAAAATCGAAATAAACATCCCAACATACCATGACATTTGAAAAAAGCTAGGCTAGGATGAAATCCACTGTCATAACCCGCAAAACCATGCCATCAACAACAAGAGAACCGTACCCCAGCATGCAAAGCCATGCATGTCCAAACCAGCGAGGAAATCACACATGCAAAAGGTTACCTACAAGTATTCCTGCTGAAGCTGCTTGGTCCTGCTTTCCTTTCTTTGATCATTGCTTACTTTTCCTTTCCTTTCCTTGCTCCAAACTAGAGTGCTCCAAGAGAACCCTAAGTGACCTAAAGAGTGAGAGAGAGAGAATAATGAGAGAGCTCCAAACTTGAACTGACAAAAGCCATGCACTGATCCTTAAAAGCCTTTTTATGCATGAGGTCATTAATTTCTTCATTTTCCATTATTTTCCTTCAATTTCCTCCTCACATGCGACCTGTGACTTATCACTTTATTTTTCTCCTATTTTCCTTTATTTTCATAAATAAATGTGCCAAAAATGGCTTTTTGTCTTTTAATGCCTTTGCTTTAGCCTTTTCCAATTTCCTTAGCCAAAACTCACATCTAGTGATGCCCACTAGGATATCTTTAACCAACATTCAACTTGGAATAAGTGTCCCTTACCCGTGGTATTATTTTGCCTTTATTAACTTTTATTGCATGAACTTTTCATTAAGGATATTACAAGATTGATCAGGGAAACCTGTCTTGTGAAGTATGGGAAGGCATGCAGGAGTGTGTGCTTGGGAAGCATGAATGACAATAAAGACTACATTGTTCATGTGCAATAAAGGAATACAACCCAGGATTGCAATTGAGCAAAAGGGGGATTGCAACATTTGAGTGAGCTGAGAGGAGAGTCCTGTGAGGGAGTGTCGCTGAAAAGGAGCCAAGTGTGCCTGCTCTGTAGTGAGAGGCAGAGAGAGAATGTGGAACAGAAGGGGTTGAGAGCTGAGTGTGTGTCTGTTGTAGAGGGAAGAGGGCAAATAAATGTATGTTGCTGCAGGGTTTGCAGAGTGAGAAAAAGACAAAGTGCTGCAAGGGCTATGTAAAGTGAAGGCTGCAAGGGAGAATAGAGAGTTGAAAATAGGTAGAGAGGTTTCCATTTACAATGTGATTCTTTTCCTTTTGAGTGTACTGGAGCCTGCAAGCTAGGGAGTTAGTGCTTCCATCGAGTGGGTATTTGAGGAGAGCTTGGAGGTCAGTGCCTCCTGCAAGTGGGTGCTTACATAAATCCATGAAGTTGGTGCTTCTTGGTAAACTGATTAGGTGTTTGTAGAAAAAATGGAGTTGGTGCTTCCTGCTAGTGGGTGAACAAACAATCAAGGGGAGTTGGTGCTTTTTGTGAGTGGTGACAAACATTGATGTAATAAAGTAGGATCACATGTTTACATCAAGTAAAAAAAATCTTTGGTGGTTTTTCTCCTAAAATAGTTTCCACGTTAAACCTCTGTGTCTCATGTGTTTGCGGCTCTTGGTGTTTGTGTTCATGTGTTAATTTACACTGTTGGTATGAAATGTTGTTGATGATCACATGAATGGTTGCGAAGATTAAATGTGAAGAGTATAAATTAGCACTTAAGGTTAAAAGTTTGCCTTAATACTAATTCACCCCCCTTTTAGTATTAACATTGTTTCCAACATCCCAAACAAAACTAGGGGATGCTTTAACTGAGCTTACCCAAGCTTGTTTTATTAATTTTGTTACTCCATCTTTCTAAAGCCACCCAGGATTGAAACGAAATATAATTGAGAAGGAGCACTCAATTCCTTTAAGCAACTAGTTATTATGTATAAGAAACTGATCCAGTATGACCACGATATGCCCATCACCACTTCTCATGTTTACCAAGTATACTTTCTTTGGGGAATTTCCAAAAGGTCCCATTCATTGATAAGATCTTCCATCCTTTCTCGGAAATGATCTATGATGATAGTTCCACCACATTTCTCTGAATAGAGAAGAACAATGTTAAAATCTCCACTGAATATGTTGCAGATATGCCATTGTTCCTCCTTTAACTTGATTAAGGAATCCCAAAATTCTCCCTTCTCACTATACTTAACCCGGCCATAAACATTAAAAAATGAGGAAACTTCTTTTATGTTCTTATCTTCTAATCTGACAACTACCTAGAATCTTGACTTGGAACTAGCTTTTAACATAATGCAGGTGTTTGACCAAAATGTACTCTCCAGGAGCTTTGAGCAAAATTAGAACTACTTCTCCAAAAAGACCTATATACACTATGGTTTCTTCATTAACTTTGTTTCTTGCAAGAACAAGACTTGAGGTTTTTTCGTTTAATTAAATCTATAAATACCTAGGATTTAATGGGGTTTCCCAATCCCCTTATATTCCATGATATAACTTTCATTTAAACTTAGAGGATTTTGACTTACCTCCTACAAATTTGATGCTCCCATGTTCCTTATTAATCAAATTCTTGAGAATCTTAGTGATTTGGAGTTGATTTCCCATCTTAATGTTTTGTTCTGCTTCTGCGTCCCTGACATCTTTGTTGGAAGGCCTTCCTTTGGTTTTATGATTCTCCAAGACATCGCTGGAAGAGTTGCTTTCCCAGTTTGGTCTCTTCTTAGAACTTCTTGTAAGAACCTTCCCTGTCCCTTCATCTACGTTTGGGAACTCTAGGGATGCACCTTCAAAACTTTTATCTCTCCTTACTAGATTTGGATGAGTCATGATACAATGTTGAATCTTGTGTTGGACATTGCTATTGATATCTTTTTCCTTTACTAGTTCTAATCTGAGAGCTACCCAAAATTTTGGCTTGGAGCTGGATTTTAACACAAAGAAGGTGTTTGACCAAAATGTACTCTAGCCTCCAGAGGCTCCATAGGAGCTTTGAGCAACACTGGAACTATTTCTTCGAAAAGACCTAGATAACGCTAGGGTTTCTTCATCAACTAACTTTGTTTACTGCAAGAACAAGATTTGAGGTTTTTCCATTTATTTAAATCTTTAACTACTTGGGATTTAATGGGTTTTCCCAGTCCCCTTATATTCCAGGATATAACTTTCATTTAAACTTAGAGGCTTTTGACTTACCTCCTTCGAATTTGATGCTCCCATGTTCCTTATTAATCACATTCTTGCGAATCTTGGTGATTTGGGGTTGATTTCCCATCTTAATGTTTTGGTCCGCTTCCACTTGTTGAGAATGCAACAAGATGATGGAGCTTAGTGGAAAGAAGTCGCCTTCACTAAGTGGGCCCGCAGGCTATTTTCGGCGCAAAGTCTATTTTTGGACATATGGATCATGGTCTATGAGTTGCAGGATGCTATTTGTGGATGATTTGTCATGAGGGTAAAAATAGATGGACTTCTATTTTTAGACATATGGATCATGGTCTATGAGTTGCAGGATGCTATTTGTGGATGATTGGTCATGAGGGTAAAAATAGATGGACTTATATTTTTAGACATATGGGTAGGTTTCTATTTTTAGATTGCTAAGTTAAAAATAGAACAGTCGAATATTATTGTCTCATAATAATATTTGGACTATAAACATTATCTTATCCTCTTGGAGCACTTCAGTTTGAGCTAAAAATGTGGCACATGCAACTGTCAGAAGGAAATACGCTTTCTTTGTGGGTCAGTTGAGCTACTGCATGCAGGACTTCAGTTAGAACTCATGTGGTTGAGTTTCGGTGGAGTTGATGGAGTTGTGTTCAGTTTGACTTGGTTGAACTAGTTGTATTTAGTCTAACTGCAAATAGACTAGTGATGAGTGATGTGAATTAATTGATTAAACTAATTCAATAATTATTAACACATAAAAGCAACTGAAGAATACATCAGTTAACTCAGTGCATGTACAGTTCAGTGGAGACAAGTGTTAGAGGTTGAGATTGCTATCAGTGGTGACTATAGATGTGACTATAGTTGTGCATGAGATTTGCACATGCATGGATGGAGATTTCCCATGAGGCTTGCGTAGTATAACCAAAGGAATTCGATTTCACAGAGTGATTGATTCTCTTGCAGGATTGTGTAGTGGAGGCAGGCAAACAGTGGAGAAGATTTGAGGCTTCAGATATGAGCTAGTTTGTGTGTAAGAGGTGGAGATAGTACTGAGTACTTGTGAGGAGTATTGTACTATGTATTGTTACATGTTCTCTAGCATTATAATATACAGATAGTGTGGGGTTTTCAGCTGTATGTTTTCCCCGGGTTACATACTGTGTTAATGTGTGCATGCGATTGATGTTTCATTGTTTTTAATGCTGCTAAATTGATGATCAACATAAAGGAGATTATGTATTGTGCATGTATTCCGCAATAGTGTATAATCAGGATAATCTCTGTGAATAAGTGTCATATTATTCAAGATTTCTACATGGTATCAGAGCTGTTGATCATCAGATCTATTATTCAGAAAGTGTTTACATTTTATTTCTTCAGGCAGAGTTTGTAAACGGGCCAGGTAGCCTCTAGATTCATCTTTCCTTTGGAAGGTGAGATATCCGATAAAATCCCATATAGTCAATCTCTGTACGAGAAATACTTTGTTCTCACAAATTCTAGATCAGAGGCGGTTGAGTTTGGAGTTGGTGGAATTCGAATTTGCAGCAGTGTTTTCTTGGTATCAACTTGGCAATTTCTTTCAACGATTTGCGATTGGAGTATGCTCTTGAGGGCAGCTCGAACTATATTGCATGGAAGGACAGGATGGAGGCGGTGTTGGATGATAATGGGCTAAAGGAGTTCATAGAGGCTGAGGTCCTAAAGCCTACTAATACTGCGCAGGTTGATGCTTGGCAAAAGAAGACAACAAAGTGTCGAAGGATTCTGTTGGAGGGCGTGAAGGATCACATTGTGTCTAGCCTGCATGGAAAGGCTTTTCCATACCTGATGTGGAAAGCATCGACAGATCTATTCCAAAGCAAGAGCGATCAGAGGAAGCTGACACTCAAGGATAAACTCAGAAACATCAAATGCGAGAAGGGAGACATTATGCCCAAGTATCTCACGAAGTTCACTCAATGTCGGGATGAGTTGGGAAGCAGGTGACTGTCGATGATGAGGACTTGGTGAGCTTGGCTCTCCTTGGTCTTCCAAAGAGTTGGCATTCCTATCAGGACTCTGTCAATGGTTAGGAGAAATTGCCAGGATGGGAGAGACTTTGGTCAGATCTTGTGCAGGAGGAGATCAGGCGGAATACCAGGGATGGATCTTCATCAAAGGGACCTGATGAAGAAAATTGCGCTTTGGCTGCCAAATCAAAGAAGGGGAAGAACAAGAAAGCTTCTCATTTCGGTGCGAAAGGCAAGAAGCAGGATATGTCCAAGGTGAAGTGTTTTCATTGTCACCAGCACGGACACTATGCCACTAATTGTCCATAGAAGAAGAAGAACAAGCAAGCTACTGGATCTGCAGCAGGAGAGGCTCTAGCCTCGCAGTTTGAGCTTGATTTTTCATTGATCGCATGCTTGGTTTCAAGTGTGATGGGATCGGTGTGGTTCTTGGACAATGGTGCGTCTTTTCACATGACAGGAGATTGAGATTTGTTTTCTGATCTAGAGGAGAAAGATGTTGGAGTGCACATCGAGATGGCGATGATGGTAGATACAGTGCGACCGGTATCGGTACCATTTCCTTTGAGAGGGACTCTGGTAAACCCTTCGTATTGAAGGAAGTGATGCATGTTCCAGGATTGAAGAAGAATCTTATCTCTGTGGCAATGTTAGAAGACAAGGGATATGATGTTGTTTTCAGCGAGGGAAAGGCTTTCCTGCGCAGTAAGACAATTGGAGAAACCCGGAAGATAGGGGTTCGAGTGAGGAACCTTTATCAGTTGCATGTAGATGGTTGCGTAGCAATGGCATGCAAGGCAGAAGGATTGGTGAGCCGGGATGATGGCGAGCTGTGGCATAGGAGATTGGGTCAGCTTCACCATGGAGCCTTGAAGATACTGCAACAGATCACTACAGGGCTTCCTAAAGGCACTCTTGCGCAGTCAGATCAGTGCAAGGGGTGTACTTTGGGAAAGTTTGTGAAAGCCACCTTTCACGAGAAGGATAGTCGCACCACGACGATCCTTGAGAGAATTCACACAGACGTGTGTCGACCTTTCTCATTAGCTTCGACAACAAAACATAGGTATTATGTGATCTTTGTTGATGATTTCTCTCGTAAGTGCTGGATATTATTCATGCAGAAGAAGAACGAGACATACTCAAAGTTCTGTGAGTTCAAAGCACTGGTCGAGAAGGAGTCAAGGAAGAAGGTGACGGCTCTTAGGAGCGATAATGGTGGTGAATACATCTCTGGTGAGTTCAAGGACTTTTGTAGTGCAAAAGGGATTCGAAGAGAGCTCATAGCTCCCCATAACCCACAGCAAAACGGGGTTGTTGAGCGGAAGAACAGAACGATTGTGGGTGCTGCATGGGCGATGTTGCATGATCAGAGCCTACCCCTTCACTTGTGGGAGGAAGCATGCAATACTGCAGTATATGTGCAGAACCGTTGTCCTCACAGGATACTTGGCATGAGTACACCCGATGAGGCTTATTTTGGTAAGAAGCCTGATCTTTCTTATTTGAGGATTTTTGGTGCTAACGTTTACATGCATGTGACGAAGGATGCCAGGAAGAAGTTGGAGCTGACCGCAGAGGTTGGGATATTTGTGGGGTACACTGATACGCCCCACAACTATCGTGTGTATTTTCCAGACAGTGGCAAGACTGTTGTGCGATGGGATATAAAATTTCAGGAGGAAAAAGCCATGAAGTGTTTGCTTGAGAGGGAGCCACACTTGCATGCAGATGAGGAGCTATTAGTTCCTAAGGATGAGCTTCAGGATGTGGATCAGCCACAGGAAGAAGTTGATGGAGTGGAAGAAACCACTCATGCAGCACCAACCATCAGAGGGCGAAAGCGCTTGACAGAAGCTGAGCGACTGGCTCAAGATGCAGAGAAAGTTGTAGGACCGCCTACAGCCCAACGCAGGCAGAGACAGTCACCTGATCGGTACACTGGATACATGGCTCTTATGAGAAAATGTGTTGTGACTGAGCCATCCTCTTTCGAGGAAGCTGTGGAGGATCCCGCATGGGTAGATGCCATGGTGGAAGAGTATGATTCTATTGTCAGAAACAGTGCATGGGAGATTGTCTCAAGACCGGAAGGAAAATCAGTGGTGGGTTCGAGATGGATCTACAAAGTTAAGCAGGTAGCTGATGGGAGTGTGGAGAAGTACAAGGCAAGATTTGTTTCCTGAGGTTTTTCACAGATAGAGGGGATCGATTATGAGGATACCTTTGCACCTGTTGCAAGGTATTCTTCCATACTGACGATTCTTGCTCTCTCAGCGCAGATGGGATGGCACATTCATCAGATGGATGTGAAGACTGCGTTCCTCAACGGAGTCATTGAGGAGGAGGTGTACATAGAACAACCCGAAGGTTTCGAGATCTTCAGCAACGAGTCGCATGTGTGCAGGCTCAAGAGAGCGCTGTATGGGTTGAAACAAGCACCACATGCTTGGTACACACGGATAGACAGTTATTTCACCGGACTTGGATTCTCCAAGAGTGAGGCGGATCCTAACCTATACCAGATTGTGGTGGAGGATAAGTTTCTTATCATTGTACTTTATGTAGATGATTTGATTCTAACAGGTGATGAGCTGTTGATACTTTCATGCAAGGATGATCTTGCTAAGGAGTTTGAGATGAAGGACTTGGGCCTCCTTCATTATTTCCTGGGATTGGAAATTTGGCAGCGCAGTGATGGAATATTTGTTTCTCAGGGTAAGTATGCTCGGGAGATATTGGAGAAGTTCAACATGCGTGGCTACAAGCCTGTTGATACTCCTCTTCCTGGAGGTTGGAGGAAGGAGGATGCCACTTCAGCAGAAAAAGTGGATGCCACTGTTTATTGACAGTTGGTGGGGTCGCTTATGTATCTGATCAATACACGACCCGATATATGCTATGTTGTTAACCAACTTTCACAAGCTATGGTTAAGCCAACCAAGCTCTTCTGGAAGGCAGGCAAGCATGTATTGCGTTATCTTAGAGGCACATCGGGATATGGATTGTGGTATAGACAGGAGGATGAGGTGAAGCTATGTGGCTTCACGGATGTAGATTGGGCAGGGAGCCCAATGGAAAGAAAGAGCACATCATGAGGGGTCTTCAGTATTGGGTCGACAGCAGTTTCTTGGTACAGCAGGACACAGAGATACGTGGCACTCAGTTCAGCAGAGGCCGAGTATGTGGCACCAAGTTTCGCTGCATGCGAGGCTATATGGATGAGGAAGAACCTGGTCGGGTTGTTCGGTTCTTACTTGGAGCCTATTGTGATTTACTGTGATAACCAGAGTTGCATTAAACTCTCGGCTAATCCTGTATTTCATCAGGTACCATCATATCAGATATTGTGTGCAGTGGAGAATTATGTTACTTTCATACATTCCAACAGAGGATCAGGATGCTGATATCTTGATGAAGGCACTCACCAGGAGAAAATTCGAATACCACCGAGGCAGGATAGGGGTTACTGATAATCCATATCTTGTTGAGAGGGAGTGTTGAGAATGCAACAAGATGATGGAGCTTAGTGGAAAGAAGTCGCCTTCACTAAGTGGGCCCGCAGGCTATTTTTGGCGTAAAGTCTATTTTTGGACTATGTCTATTTTTAGACATATGGATCATGGTCTATGAGTTGCAGGATGCTACTTGTGGATGATTGGTCATGTCGATAAAAATAGATGGAATTCTATTTTTAGACATATGGGCAGGTTTCTATTTTTAGACTGCTATGCTAAAAATAGAACAGTCGAATATTATTGTCTCATAATAATATTTGGACTATAAACATTAGCTTATCCTCTTGGAGCACTTCAGTTTGAGCTACAGATGTGGCACATGCAGTTGTCAGAAGGAAATACGCTTTCTTTGTGGGTCAGTTGAGCTATTGCATGCAGGACTTCAGTTAGAACTCATGTGGTTGAGTTTCGGTGGAGTTGATGGAGTTGTGTTCAGTTTGACTTGGTTGAACTAGTTGTATTTAGTCTAACTGCAAATAGACTAGTGATGAGTGATGTGAATTAATTGATTAAATTAATTCACTAATTATTAACTCTTAAAAGCAACTGAAGAATACATCAGTTAACTCAGTGCATGTACAATTCAGTGGAGACAGGTGTTAGAGGTTGAGATTGCTATCAGTTGTGACTATAGATGTGACTATAGTTGTGCATGAGATTTGTACATGCATGGATGGAGATTTCCCATGAGGCTTGCGTAGTATAACCAAAGGAATTCGATTTCACAGAGTGATTGATTCTCTTGCAGGATTGCGTAGTGGAGGCAGGCAAATAGTGGAGAAGATTTGAAGCTTCAGATATGAGCTAGTTTGTGTGTAACAGGTGGAGATAGTACTGAGTACTTGTGAGGAGTATTGTACTATGTATTGTTACATGTTCTCTATCATTATAATATACAGATAGTGTGGGGTTTTTAGCTGTATGATTTCCCCGGGTTACATACTGTGTTAATGTGTGCATGCGATTGATGTTTCATTGTTTTTAATGCTGCTAAATTGATAATTAACGTAGAGGAGATTATGTATTGTGCATATATTCCACAATAGTGTATAATCGGGATAATCTCTGTGAATAAGTGTCATATTATTCAAAATTTCTACACCACTTCCCTTACATCTTTGTTTGAAGGTCTTCCTTTGGTTTTGTGATTTTACAACTCATGGTTGGAAGAGTCGCTTTCCTAGTTTAGTCTTTACTTGGCCCTTCTCGTAAGAACCTTCCCTATCCCTTGATCTATGACTTGGAACTCTGGGGATGTGCCTTCAGAACCTTTATCTATCCTTACTAGATTTGGAGGAGTCATGACACTATGTTGAATCTTGTGTTGGACATTGTTGATGATAGCCTTTTCCTTTGCTGGTTCTTCCACTTGAAACTCTCCGTCTTCTTCTTGTCCCATTTCTTCCTCAGAAGCTGGGCTTGTATTACCTGCAATTGATTCCATCTTCTCTTTCCCTTCCTGAGACAATATTTGAAATGGATTTTCCAATGTTGAAGTGACATTATGAGTAGGGGTTTTGGTATTTTGGCTCCACCTTTCGCTTTTGAATCCCTCCTTTTTTGGGTGTGCCATTTTTCTTCCTGAGAAGGAGCCGTTCCCTCTCCATTTCCAACCTTAACTTTCTTGCAGTGTGGGGAAAAATGCCCATGGTTGTGACAACTATTACACTTGAATGGAACCCGACCGTAGACCAACGATTGAATGAAATTCACTCACCTTAGGACAAGACAATATCCAAAGGAAAGCCTTTCTCGAAGTCCACTTCTACACAAATTGTAACACATGCAAATTGCTTGCCTTTCGACTTAGCTTGATCAAAGAACATACCTACCCCATTTCTGATACCCTTAAAGCACTCATCGCTCCAGTATGAGAGAGGAAAGTGTGGGAGCTTGACCCAGACAAGCACAACATTTGGGATATCCTCATCAGGATTGAAGTCCAAGGACGAGGAGTTTAGGTACATCTCGTTGGAGCCAAAAAAATACGACCCATTTCAAAACACTATGTCACGTTCTTCCTTGTACTCAAAGAGAAGGGCGAAAAATCTGTTACCCATTGCATAAATGCCAAGATTCCCTTTCACAATGGAATTCCAATTCTTGTTGGACCACTGCGCTATAAACTTTGGCGAAGGTCATATGACCATGAACTTCCTTACGAGAGGTCTGTCAGAGAAGGTCAAGGAGGTTTTATGAAAGGTTGAAGGAAGAACCACTGGCAAAGTATTCTCTGATTTCTTAACAAACTTAGTCTGTTGCTCCTTGGGTCTAGGGTTTTTATGAGATATGAGACCAATGCACACAAGGTCGATTCCTCATTGCAGGAAGCGACAGATCCCCCCTCAGACCCACTGCCATTCGACTTCAGCTAAATTTCTATCGATGCTTGCAAAGGAGTTAGGGTTTTAGAGCAAAGAAAATCCTTAAGAAATTGACTTTATAGTCCATAGTAATTGACTTTAATTATTGTACTTTTCTTAAGTGAGACTTAGGAAAGAAGATATAAATCATTTACTCCACCGAGCAAGCACCTAAATATGCAATAAATAATTTTCCACATGTGAAGACACCAATCTTATGAAGAAGACCTTTTGAAGCTACCACAATCTTCAACATCCTTGGAGAGCTCCATTTTCGCTTGTGTGATCTCACCTTGAATTGGTTGAGGGGTGAGGTCCCTATCGCACGTGGCTGAGCTTCAACTCGAGATTGGATTTGTAGTGGCCTCTTTCTTGGTAGTATATTGCTCCCTTGTGTACCTTAACTCCTTGCTTGGGCTGGCACAAGACTAGGAGGAGAGAAGTGTAGCAGGAGCGAGAAACTTTGAGAAAGTGGAGAACTAGTGACTCAACCTTGAAAGCTAGTGGATGTCACATGGAGCATGAGAAACCCAAACACTTGTAACAATTGTGATGGAAACTTTTGGAACAAAAAAAAAGTCATAAATAAGGATAAAAAACCATGAAATCACTTCATACCTAGGCTCTCTTAGACTTCCAAGCTTTGGAGGTGGCTCAACTTGAAGACTGCAAATGACTTCGAGTTGCCTCTCGCTGAAGGAATGAAGGAATGACTAACAAGTCAAACATGGTTAGTGGTCTCTAAAAGACACAAAACATAAAATAACACACACTTTGCTTATTTTTTTCATTTGATATCAGAACAGACGATCAATGAACTTGTCCTTTGTTAAGAATTCATGACATTGAGTTGTATGTAGTATCATGTATGTATTTTTGAAATGAGTGATTGTTGGCATTATGACACAGGTTTGGCGCTATGACACAGGTGTTGTCCTTGATGGCAACTCACTCAGATGACAGATCACAGTTCAGGCTCTCAGAATGAAGGAAAAAGAGATATACACAGGTTCCTCTTAACCAAGTCGCGTATACACGCAGGATCACCGATCAAAAGGCGCATATACGTATGCATGCACTTTCATGTAAGGAAAAGCGCATACATGTGGGAAAACTTATTTTTTGGTCCATGGTATTTAGTCCTTGGTATTTGGACCTATGGTTTTGGACCATGGTATCTCGTCCGAAGTGTTGAACCCAGGTATTGGGTCCATGGTTTTGATTCTCTATGGTTTTGGACCATGGTATTGAGTAAGGCCTAAGACTATAAAAGGGAAAGGAGATCATTAGGCAAAGGAATTCACTCAAGCATTGAATATCTTATGAAGAGCAAGATCTAGAATTGGGTTATGGTGCATAGCTGGATCTGAACCAAGGAGGAACCTGAGCACTAGAAGAAGGATAAGTTCTATTGTTGGGTCAAGATCTTAAGGCTTGAATAGTAGTATCTTTGTGTGATTTTGATCTGTTATATTTGGCACATGACTTGATCTATAAATCTGATAATCTGGGTATAACTCATGTCTGAATAAGTGAAAAGGGTAAATTATCTTTTATAGATCTATATGCAGGTTTGGCACAGCAGAGGCGCGTATACACGCTGGTTCAGTAATTCAAAACAGCGTATACGCTGGTTTGCCTTAATATAGAAGCGTATGCACGCAGGTTTCACATATTGAAGTAGCGTATGTCTCACAAAATATGTTTTAGCTACTTCTGTTTATTGCTGCAGTGTTCTGGGTTCAGAATTGGTGTCTGGTTACTGTTACTGTTTTCTGGGTACAACATTCAGAGAAGTGACTATTTGATTCAGTTTTGTTTGGTGCAAAGGAAATTGGTTGATGCAGATACATTTGATGTTTGATTGATGTATTGATGGATCCAGTCTGAAAATTTATGAAACGTGGTCCCTGGAAGAAAAGAGAAGGTTGTAGTCTTCTGTAGGTCAGCACCTATGTACTAGTATATCAGCGAGTACAAGAGCTAAGGGGGTTATAGCTCCCTTCCAGGAGAAGCTGGAGAACAAGAGAAGGTTGTAGCCTTCTGTAGGTAGAAGCCTGCGTACTGGTATAACACTGCACCAGTACAAAAATATTGTAAACATAAGTTTCTTATTAAAAGAAGATAGAGACGAATTGCAGTAGGTGGTTTTCACCCACATTGGGTTTCCACCTTATATCTTGTGTCCATGTGTGTGATGATCTGTTCTGTTTTACTGCACCGGTTTACTGTTCTTATGGTTAATGAAGTTTTGATGCACTGATTAAAGATCAACATTTAATGAATCATAAGTTTATTGATATATGCTGGTTGCTTTAGACACAGTGGCGTATATATGCAGTTTCCCATAACTGAAGTAGCGTATACAAATTTGATTGTGAAATGAAAAATAATTGATTTGATAATACTGACTCATCCCCCCTCTTAGTATTATTTCCAACAATTGGTATCAGAGCACGTCCTTCAGAAGAAGCTTGATCATTTGAAGGAAGATCTATCATCATGAGCAACTACGAAAAGGAGGCATCGATCCGGCCACCAATCTTTGATGGGAGCAACTTCGTCTATTGGAAGGTAAGAATCACAACCTATCTTCAATCTCTTGGTACAGAAGTTTGGGATATCGTGGAAGCAGGATACACATTTCCATCAGCAACTCCTATAGATACGACTAGTAAGAAGCAGTTTGAAACAAATGCAAAGGTTGTCAATACTCTATTAGGGAGTTTATCTCAATCAGAATTCGTCAAGGTTATGCAGCTCAAAACCAAAAAAGAAACATGGGACAATATCGTTCTGAGCTATGAAGGAGACGATAAGGTAAAACGTGCAAAACTACAAACTCTCAGAATTCAATATGAAAATCTTAGAATGCACAATGATGAAAGTGTGGCTAATTATTTCTTACGTATAGATGAGATTGTTAATCATATGAAAAACTTGGGTAAAGAGATAAAAAAAGTTACTTTTGTTGAAAAGGTTCTAAGATCTTTGTCTTCTAAGTTTGAATCAAAAGTTTATGCCATAGAAGAAAAGCAGAATCCACAGAGCATTACCATGTCATAGCGGCACAGAATCCTAACTGCTTTCGAAATGAGTAAAGGGAGACCATCAGACAGGAGAGAAGCCGAATTCAAAGCTTCAGGAAAAGGAGATTACAATGATTCAGGACATATGTCAGAAGGAGAGGAAGAACCAAACTTTGTCAAGAACATTCAACGGGGTTCTGGAAGATTCAGAGGTAAGCTACCTTTCAAATGCTTTGCTTGTGGAAGAGTCGGTCGCTATGCAGCCAAGTGTCCTCATAAAGATAAGCTTGACAAAGGTAAGGAACCAGTTAGATGGAATATAAAACATAATGTAAGTAAGAAGAGCTATTATACTCATGAAGAGAGTGATGGATTTTAATTTAGTGATGAAGATGAACAATGTAATGATTATAGACTTTTGATGGCTTTTGAAGATGATGATTTATTGGATGCTATAGATGAAGATGATCTCTATGAAGAAATTTATAAACTTAAAATCTTTTTAGAAGAAAAGAGTATGATCATAGATACTCTGACATTCCAACTCGCTGAAAGGGAAAAACACAATGAAAAGTTAGAATGTGAAATTTTGGGACTTAGAAAAGATATTGAGAAAACAAAAGCCCTTAATCTTAAATTTGCTAAAGGATCTGAAACTTTAGATGAGATTATCAAAGTGCAGCGTTCTCCTCTAATCAAGACAGGTCTTGGATATTCTGAAGAAGCATCTTAAGCACAGAAGCCATCCACCTCCAAAAGTTATATTGATGCAGCAAAGAGAAGTGAACAAATTGACAATTGACAACAAAGGCATAAAGCAGATCACCAGGTAAAATCAGGGTCAATCTACTTCATGGATGAACAAAGATCACCAAGTAAATCAGGGGCAATCTACTTCAAGGATGAACAAAAGCTACAACCAACTGCAGGTAAATCATTCTCAATTTGCCTCAAGAATGAATGTCTATTGAAACTACAATCACCTAGATGGTAGGTTGGATAATCACAGGAATTTCTTCAATGGCCAATGTTTTTCTTGTCATAACTTTGGAAACAAAGCAGCTCAATGTGTTGCCTACAAGACCATCATGACTAGAGAAGCATGAAATCAAAGGAGTGTGACTGGGATCATGAAAATGACCTACAATAACTTTTCTGCTCTTGAAAATGAAATAGAATGTTCTATTTGTAACAACTTCGGTCATGAAGATTCTGAATGCAGGAGTAGGTTTCAGCAAACAACTCAGAAGGAGCAAGCTTCATTGAGTCCCAAAACATGGAGAAAGAAAGATCTGCAACCAGAAAGATGTGGTATAGCCTTATATGCGGAAGGACAGGAAAATCAGTGGTACATCGACAATGGATGCTCAAAACATATGACAGGTGATAAAGAAAAACTTCAGTCATATAGTGCCTTAGAAAAGGAAAGGAAGGTCTCATTTGGAAATGACACCCCGACACTCATAAAAGGTAAATGTTCCATTCTTTTGAAAGAAAAGGTCAAAGCTAGAAATGTTATGTATGTTGATGGCTTAAAGCATAATCTATTGAGCGTCAGTCAAATGTGTGATCAAGGAAATGAGGTAATATTTCGATCAAATGGATGTATTGTTCGCGAGCTTGATATAGGAGAAACAGTGATCAAAGGCATAAGAACTCCAAATAATTTATACATACTCAAGGGAGGACAACAACAATGCTATCTAAGAAAGAATGATGAACACTGGCTATGGCACAGAAGATTGGGGCATCTAAGCTTCTCTCAGATAAGGAAAGCATGCAAATATCAGGCGGTTCGTGATCTCCTTGACATCAGAATTCTAGACAATACAATATGCAAATCATGTCAATTTGGTAAGCAAACCAGAACTAATTTCCCTGAGAAGGAAGGATCAGCTAGTAAGCCACTTGAACTTGTCCATACTGATGTATGTGGTCCATCCAGGAAAAGGTCACCTCGAGGAGAAGAATACTTCATATTGGTCATTGACAACTTTTCCAGGATGGGTTGGATAGGACTTCTGAAGCATAAAGGCGAAGCTTTCAAAAATTTCAAAGCATTCAAAGCCTTGGTTGAAAACGAATCAGATCACAGAATCAAATGCCTCATGTCTGATCAAGGAGGGGAATTTACCTCGGATGAATTTTTTGATTTTTGTGAAGAACATGGAATAAGAAGGGAATTATCTACTGCAAGGAATCCTCAGCAAAATGGAGTAGTGGAAAGGATGAAAAGAATGGTTCAACAAATGGCTCGTGTTATGCTTGATGAATCTGGAACTCCCGCAACCTTCTGGGGTGAAGTTGCATTTGCTGCCGTTACTATTCTCAACAAGACAAACGTCCGGGTGAACAACACTCAAACTCCTCATGAACTTTGGTATGGTAAGACTCCTACGGTAAAATACTTCAAAATTTTTGGAAGCAAATGTTACATGAAAAGGACTGATGAAAACCATGGCAAGTTTGAACCTAGAGGAGATGAAGGCATTCTCCTTAGTTACTCTTCCCAAAGCAAAGGATATAAATGTTACAATAAAAGACTTGGAAAAATTGTTGAAAGTATTGATGTAGTGGTTGATGAAGAAGGAAACAATCCAAGGCAGGTAAAATCCGAAGATTTCGAAGATGATGAGGACTATCCTTCAAAATCAAATCAGATAGAAACCTATGAGGCACCGGAAGAACAAATAAGGGTAGAAGAAAAGGCCCCACCCAGGTATGTCCAGAAGAATCATCCAGAGACGCAAATTTTGGGGCAAAAAGAGGTAGGTGTACAAACAAGAAGAATTATTTCAGAAGCTTCAATCTATCTAGCATTGCTCTCCTCCACTGAACCAAGAAATGTAAGTGAGGTATCCAAAGATGAATGCTGTGTCAAGGCCATGAATGAAGAACTTGAATAGATTGAAAAGAACAACACTTGGGAGTTGGTTCGTAGACCAAATGATAATAATGTCATAGGGACAAAATGGATATTCAAAAACAAGCTGAATGAGAATGGAGATGTTATTAGAAATAAGGCCAGACTTGTTTATAAAGGGTATGCTCAACAAGAAGGCATAGACTTTGAAGAAACTTTTGCACCAATTGCTAGACTTGATGCTATAAGAATGTTCCTTGCTCTTTCTAGCTTCCAGGAGTTCTGTTAAGGACCCACCCTAACCCCCTTATTTATGTAATGGGATCACGTCATAGTCAAGAGTCAACAAAGCCCATTGTAAGTGGTTAATCCGCAATTAATGACGGAACCACAGTTAGTTGCAAATGGGTCGTAGTATTAGATAGATGGTATTAATAAAACCCACGGTATTGGCCCGTGGTATTGCATGTATGAGTCATATATAAAGGATAGAGACTCCCTGTGAGGAGCATCGTGTCTTATTTTGTAGTCGAGCTCTGCTCTATTGGAGGTTGCCCCCTCGAAGAGGCAAGTGAACATTACTCTATGAATAATAAAATCATTGCTATTCTGTGTTCTAGGTATCTTTTCTTCGCATATTCTGTATTTGGGTATCATTTTGCAGGTTAAGAGCATAACAAGTGGTATCAGAGCACTTTCCAGGGCCGGTGGGATCTCCATTTCTTAGAATTTTTTTTTTTGGCTAGAGACGTGTTCCGTCATCTTTAAAGCACGGGATCTGTCGTTGAGCGCATAAACCTGCGGATTTGGGGAGGTATGCAAGCAGGAAATACAAGAGGTGGTCACGTCTGTTGGGCTCCCTTGTAACCCCTGTGGGTACCCCTTCGAGTAGTAGCGCATTAGACAGAACCACGCACAGATTGTCTTCCACGTACCCTTTGGGTATATCGGAAGCCCCCTAGGCTCCCTTGAAACCTCATCATAGATAAACCGTCGACCGTCTTGTGGCTACAGTACACCGAGAACAGCACTCGGAGATATTACTCACACGTACGATAAGGTAGTCGGGTTGTACGGCTAAGGGTACGGTCGATCCTCCTTAGTTAGAGCCCTGAAACATTGGGCCGAGTACTACTGCCAAACCCTTATGTATATTGCGATCTGTAGCACCTGACACTCCTCAAGACCATAGTTCCCTTTTCTATCGGGGGATCACACATCATCTCTTCCAGATCCGCTTGTGAAAAGGAGTGCAGCAACAACAGACATCAGTCCCGCAGTCTCGAGTTCGCAAATTAGCCATTCCGATCTATTAGATCCATCAGTTCCGCAGAAGCAGTCTGTTCTACCGCCCAGAGCTATTAGATCCGCCATTCAGATCTCTCAGATCCACCAGATCGGAGTCGTTGTGAAGGGTTCCAATACCGGGGTATAATTTTCGCAGGACGATGAACTGAGCACGGTGGTACCATTCACTTCTTAGTGAAATTTTTTTTAGGCGGTCCCAATTTAAAAAAAAATCAGGTTGGTGTATGGTAGAAACTAGAGCTCAAGTGATGGCCAATGAAAGGATGGACAAACTTGAAGAATCAGTGCAATCCCTCCACATTCAGCTTAGCGGACTATGTAGCATGGTCGAGAAAATAGTCCCGAAGGGCAAGGAGCAAGCCCACGAGGAGGCGTATAATGGCAATGAACACAATGAGGGTGAGTCTAGCCACTCTCCTCACGTTTGGCACACCCACCAACAACCCAGTCAGCGACCTCCCAAGTTGGATATGCATAAATTTGACGGTTCTCACCCGTCGGCATGGATAGCACAAATGGAGCAGTATTTCAAACTGAATCACATCTTCGATGATGCGACTCAGCTTATGTTGGGGAGCATGTACTTGGACAATGAAAGGTGGCAATGGTGGGAATGGCATCAACGTTGCACTGGACCTTTTAGGACTTGGACCAAATTTTCCAAAGCTCTTCAAGACCGCTTAGACCAGGAATCATCTTTTTTGGGTCGTCTTACTAAGCTCCGACAGACTGGTACAATGGATGAATATATTACAGCTTTTGAAGCCTTAGCCTTCCGCACTTGGGGTCTCTCAGATGTGTTCTACACGGAATGTTTTATTAGCGGTCGTAAAGAAGCTATCAAAGCCCAAGTCCTACTGCACCACCCTCCCACATGGATGGAGGCTTGCAAGGTAGCCCGTAACGTGGAACGTGCATTAGCAGCCCAATACAGTCGCCCAAATTTCTCTGCTAAAGGTCGCCCCCCACAGGCTCACAACACGACTCAAACACTTAAGGTCCAAAAGGTGTCACCTGCGGAAATGGCCAAAAGAAGAAAGCAAGGCCTATGTTACTACTGTGATGAAAAATACTCCCCAGGTCATAAATGCAAGGAGCCCAAATTTTTTCAAATAGATGCCACTGAATACAACTCAATAGAGGAAGATCCACCACTGGAGGAACATGAGCCGCTAGAAGAAGACAACCAAAAGGACAGTGTCTTTGACGAACCAGTTATTTCGTTGCATGCTTTGGCAAGAATTTCTTCCCCTCAAACTCTCAAAATCATAGGTTTTATTAAACATCGTCCAGTAGTAGTCTTGATTGATAGTGGAAGTACACATAATTTCATCCATCAAAAAGTCGCAGAAGCAGTGCATTGTTTTGTACGAGCAGTTTCTAACTTCCAAGTTCAAATTGCGGATGGAGGCACAATGAAATGTGAAGGCCGCTGTGAAAATGTCAAACTTCAAATGGGGGATTATTAGTTGAAAACCCACATGTTTGCCATACACATGGGGGGTTGCGACATTGTCCTCGGCGCTGAATGGCTCCGCACTCTTGGGCCAATCACAATGGATTTCCAGGAGTTATATATGAGTTTTAAGCAGAACAACTACACACATACCCTCCGTGGACTCCAGGCAGGAGCCCCCTCTATCCTCAGCTCGCATAGGATGGAAAAATTGTTAAAAAAGGGCAATCATGGAGTTGTAGCTCAATTTAATGCCATCCAAGCAGTCGAAACCAAGCCTCTGCCAATTCATCCTGAGATGCAACAGATTTTAAATAACCATCTGCTGGTCTTTGACAAGCCTCATGAGCTTCCACCCTCGCGAGGGGAACATGATCATAGCATAACCTTGGTTCCAGGGGCCCAACCCCCAAATGTGCGCCCATACAGATATCCGTTCACCCAAAAGAATGAAATAGAAAAAATCATCAAGGAACTTTTGGAAGCAGGTGTCATTCATCCCAGCATTAGTCCTTATTCATCCCCAGTGGTCATGGTGCTCAAGAAAGATGGGGAGTGGCGGATGTGTCCTGACTTCAGGGCCCTCAATAAGTTGACAGTCAAAGATAAATTTCCCATCCCGGTGGTTGATGATTTTCTCGATGAACTCAATGGGGCTCAATTCTTCACTAAGCTGGATCTTCGCTCAGGCTACCACCAAATTCGCATGAAGGAAGTCGACATCCCCAAGACTGCTTTCAGAACTCATGAAGGCCATTATGAATTCCTGGTCATGCCATTTGGTCTTTGTAATGCCCCCTCTACTATTCAGAGCCTTATGAACCACATTCTCAAACCATATCTCAGGAAATTTGTCCTTGTCTTCTTCGATGACATCCTCATCTATAGTTGCACTTGGGCCGCACATCTTCAGCATGTAGATCTACTCTTGCAACTGCTCCGCAAGCATAAATTATTTGTCAAGATGTCCAAGTGTCCGTTTGGCATGGCAGAAGTAGAGTATTTGGGCCACATTGTGGGGCGTGAAGGTGTCAAGGTGGACCCCAAAAAGATCCAGGCAATGCAGGAATGGCCTCAACCTAAGACCTTGAAGAGCTTGAGAGGATTTTTCGGTCTCACAGGCTATTATCGTAAATTTGTTCGCAACTATGGTCGCATAGCGAAGCCCCTCACCCAACTCCTAAAGAAAAATTCATTCTTCTGGAATGAGGAAGCACAACAAGCCTTTACAGCTCTAAAAAATGCCATGTGTTCCACTCCAGTCTTAGCACTGCCTAACTTCACCAAATCTTTTGTCATTGAATGTGATGCTTCGGGTATAGGTATTGGGGCGGTCTTAATGCAGGAAGGGCGACCGTTGGCCTTCACAAGCCAACAACTCAGTGGGAGGAATCTGGGCCAATCTACCTACGAGAAGGAAATGATGGCCATCTTACATGCAGTCGAGACCTGGCGACCTTACTTATTGGGGCGACGTTTCCAAATCCGCACAGATCATCACAGTCTTAAATATTTTTTGGAGCAACGCCTATCCTCCCCACAACAAAATAAATGGCTAGCCAAAATGCTGGGATATGATTATGAGATCATTTACAAGAAAGGGAAAGACAATAGTGTAGCAGATGCATTATCTCGCCAATTTGAGGAGGAAAGTACTCTGCTAGCAATTTCCCTCCCCATTCCAGAATGGATTGAAGAGGCTCGCAGGGAATGGTTTTCACACCCCAGGCTCTCCCAACTCATTTCTCAATTTCAGGTAGATACAAATTCCACCAAGGGCTACTCGTGGCAGGATGATATTCTTCGCTACAAGGACAGAGTCGTAATATCACCAACATCCACCCTCAAAAGTCACATTTTGGCAGAATTGCACTCATCTCCCATTGCAGGACATTCAGGCTTTCAGAAGACGTATGCTCGCACCAGAAGATCATTTTTTTGGACAGGCATGAAAAAGGGCATCCTTACTTTTGTAGCAGAATGCGATGTATGTCAATGCCACAAAGGGGAAACCGTCAACACACCAGGCACATTACAACCATTACCCATTCCGGCATCAATTTGGATGGAGGTTTCTATGGATTTCATTACAGGTCTTCCAAAGTCAGGGAACAAGTCAGTCATCATGGTGCTTGTGGACAGAGTGTCGAATTATTCTCATTTCTGCGCCCTACCCCACCCGTTTACACCAACTTTGGTTGCTCAATCTTTCATGGATCAGATCTTCAAATTGCATGGCATGCCCACTTCTATTGTGTCCGACCGCGACCCGATCTTCACCAGTAATTTTTGGCAGGAACTCTTCAGAATACAAGGCACTCAACTAAAACTCAGTACTTCCTATCATCCGCAAATAGATGGTCAAACCGAAGCCGTCAACAAATGTCTAGAATCCTACCTTAAGTGTTTCACTTCAGAAAAGCAACACCTTTGGGTACAATGGTTACCTTTGGCTGAATGGTGGTATAACACCAACTATCATGCCACCACCAAAATGACTCCCTATGAAGCAGTATATGGTCAACTCCCGCCTTCACCTACTTCGTATCTCAAGGGATGCTCAAAAGTACAAGCAGTGGATCAACTCCTACAACACCGCGCAACCATGCTCGCCCATCTTCGAGAGAATCTTCATCAAGCTTAGAACCACATGAAGCAACAGGTAGACTAGCATCGCTCAGAGCACCAATTTCAAGAAGGGGATCAGGTCTTTTTATGGCTACAACCATATAAGCAAACATCACTCAAAGACAAGGGGTGTCAGAAACTCTCTCCCAAATTATATGGACCATATCAAGTACTTCAGTGCATTGGATAAGTGGCCTACAAGTTGGCCTTGCCACCTACTGCAAAATCCATCCATTTTTCCATGTCTCATGCCTCAAGAAAGTGATTGGGAACAATTGCAGAATTCAGACTAGTCTACCTGAATTGGATGAAGAAGGGTCCATCTGGCTTCAACCCGAACAGGTCCTAGACACACGAGACAAGCAACTGCGCAGCCGCATGATTAAGGAAGTCCTCGTCAAATGGAAAGACACCTCTCCGGAAGATGCAACTTGGGAACCAACCACTATTCTTCAGCAGTTTCCGCAGCTTCAGCCTTGAAGACAAGGCTAGTCTTAAGGGGGAGGGCATGTTAGGGTCCCACCCTAACCCCCTTATTTATGTAATGGGATCACGTCATAGTCAAGAGTCAATAAAGCCCATTGTAAGTGGTTAATACGCAATTAATGACGGAACCACAATTAGTTGCAAATGGATCGTAGTATTAGATAGATGGTATTAATAAAACCCACGGTATTGGCCCGTGGTATTGTATGTATGAGTCATATATAAAGGATAGAGACTCCTTGCGAGGAGCATCGTATCTTATTTTGTAGTCGAGCTTTGCTCTATTGGAGGTTGCCCCCTCGAAGAGGCAAGTGAACATTACTCTTTGAATAGTAAAATCATTGCTATTCTGTGTTCTGGGTATCTTTTCTTCGCATATTCTGTATTTGGGTATCATTTTGTAGGTTAAGAGCATAACAAGTTCAAAGTATATCAAATGGTTGTGAAATCTTCTTTTCTAAATGGAGACTTAGAAAAAGAAGTGTACATTGAGCAACTAGATGGATTCATCCTTGGAAATGACCCAAAACTTGTATGCAGACTCAAAAAGGCTCTCCATCGCCTTAAATAGGCTCCAAGGGCTTGGTATTTTCGGTTGGGCAAATATCTCCATCAACAAGGTTTTTCAAAAGGATCAACAGATAACAATCTATATATAAAAATTGATAATAGTTGTTGTGCATGTTGATGATACATCTTTGGTAGCAATGAAGAAACCATGAGTCAAATCTTTGCTTTGGTGATGCAGAAAGAATTTGAAATGTCCTTACCTGGTGAGCTCGCATATTTTCTTGGTTTACAAGTCCAACTGTTAGGTTCCTATACCAATAGGTGTCATATTTCATGATTGACTGGGGAAATGCCAAATATGATCATCCTTTCCATGCTGCAAAGGTTCCATATTTCCCAAAAAACAGAAAAATTAAAAAAATGTAAAGAGGGTATGCCCTAAAAGAAAAATCAAAGGGCAAGAAAAATGAATTGGTCAAAAAGGAAAGAAAATGAACCCCAAAGAAAGACCAGGAAAGTGGCTAGTCAAGATGCTACTACTGTACTACTTTTTGCAAAGAAGTTTTAAATGTGCAATCACTAACTTCTGTCACATTTGATGGATGGCCCAACAACTCAATCTTGGCCAGTCCATGTTTAAATTTCTTGTTTTAGCATTAGAGAATAAGGTCTATTCAAACAGTTCAAACTTGGCAGATCACTAGCTAGGTAGAGAAACAAGGGTGCTCAAGAGTGGAATCTGAGCCCCTGGAAGAGATAAGGGCAGACTTAGATAGGAGGACAGTCAAAAGAAAAAGAAAGAAAGGGTTTTCTAGTTCAAGTGCACCCAAACAAAGATGAAGAAAAAATGTTAGGCATAGTAGAATGGGTAGGTAATTCTGGTGTTGCAGAAGCAGGTTGGTAATCAGCTGTAATATGATCTATCTCATGGATATCCCAAACATCATGGAAAAGTGGCTACAATTCAGTGGAGCATGACTGATTTCCCCTCTCATTTCCCCCAAAGAACACTTACTAACATCCCCTCAAGGATATTGGGATCTGCTCAGTAGTCCTAACTCATTTCGTTTTATGAGAAATACTAAGTGAAACTTTGTGTTTACTTGGTCAAAACAAGCCACATTTCTTGTGTAAAATAATCATTCCATTTCCCTTTCATTTCCCTAAAGATCTAAGTTTTACCTCATAAACTTAGCATTCTCCTATCATTTGTCATATTAACACCCTAACTTTATTATATAACTCCTATATAAAGTTTCCCTGCCCCTACTATATATAAATAAAAAAAAGAAAAACCCAAAACATTATAAATATCCCGCCCCAGCCTAATATGGCTATATTTTAATTTTCTCGGGAGTCATTGGTCCACCTGGGGCCAATAACAACCCACCACGTGTTCTGCTGGGATTTGTTTGACCTTTGGTTAAACAAATAACCATAGTTTTCCGCGCAATAGCAGTGGGATTTAATTAACATTCGGTTAATTAAATAACCATACCTGCATAAACCGACAACCAAAGTTTTTTAACCCTCGCAACTCGTATAAATAATTAATATTTGGTGGGCTCCCGCACAATAACTGCCCGCCACCTCCACGTTCTGTCAACCGTCGGATCGGGATCCAACGGCTCTCGTTGATATCGGAGCCGCTCCGACGTCTGAACATTAGCACCTGATAGAAAGGGGTTTTCCTGCCGTACCCCAGGACGCGTGTCGTCAGCCCATTGCATTGGGCCCGTTCTGCCAGAAACCGCCCCCGTACATAAGGCGGTGCGATAGAAACCACAAACCGCTCCCGCCTCCCGCTAGCCATGTCATCCGCCCATGTCAGCAACCACGTCATCTGCCACGTCACCTTCCATACTCCGCTACAGGACAAAATTATGTCATGATGACGTCAGCACAAAAAGCACCAAAAAGCCCAAATTTATTTAAAAGTCATGAAAGTGATGGTTTTGTTTATTTCTATTCGTTATACTACGGAGACTGTGCATGCGAATTACGTCCAATTCGCCACCAATGCTCCAGTCTGCCACCCACACGAGTTCACGCTTCAAACCCGGCCCCCTCAGCTAAGTCTGCAACCACATTTCGTGCTAGACGACTGTAAAACAGGCATTTACTCGAAAGTCGCCCATAAACCCTGTTTTTACGAAATTTCTCTGTTACAATCACCTGAAGAGCTAAACTCGAGTTAAGTGCGCTGTTGCCTGCAATCCTCTGCACTTTTAGTCACTGTTTGACCATTGTTTCCAAAGAAAACCTGCAAATTCTATTTTCCTCTGCACATTTCCCATCAAACTGCAATTCAAGCCCATTTTCGGCGGTAAAATTTCTAAAAAATGCCTAAATATTGACTTGAAATTGTCATACTCACTTATAAAGGAGCACCATTTCCTTTGTTTTATCCAACTACTGATTAAACTCTACAGACTTTGTCTTTTCTTTTGAATCTTACCCACTGAGGCCATTTTTATACAAAATTCAGTTTGCAAATTCCCGTGAAAAACCACAGAGCCACTCCTCTGTTGTTCTGTTGTTACACACCCCAAATTCCAATTAAAAACACAAACAGTTAACCATGGAAGCTCTAGTGGCCTTGAATGTTGCCCCCCTGAATGCACCACATAAGGAATTAGAATGGATACCCCTTGCTGATAGGGATTTCCAAATTAGGGATATGATGGGTGAGAAGCCTCACTTGCAAGCATTTTGTGAAGTTAGAAACAGTTACAGAAGCAATACTGATGTCTTGGTAATTTGGGAATCCAACATGCCTATTTATTACCTCCCTTCAATAAATGTGCTGCCCGATTTCATCCACTTATGCTGTGCAAATTATGAACCCACACAAAGAGCAGTTATGGCTCCATCTAGGTCTGTGCTCTTCTATATTACTCCTCAATCCATAAATGAGATGTTGAACTTCAAGCCAACTCAGCCTCTGGCTCCTCTCACCATGAAATATTTGCTTGACCAAGCTGCCAGACTGCCCTGTTCAGAGATTACCAAAATAACTCAATTATTCATGAGACCAGAAAGCCAGCCCAGGAATCCACCTCCTTTTAATCAAGTATGGTTCAATGAGGCTGGTATACTCATTATTGATATGATTTCCTATATTTTGGGTTTCAAAACCAGTGAGCATATTGATGAAAATGTTTTGGCATTAATGTCCATATTAACTCCAGGACAACCCCCTGCTTCAAGTATGATTATGCCACCTTCATATCAAATAAAATCCATGATAAATTCATGAATTTGGAGAGAGAAAGAGTGTTCAAATACACTTCCTACATATATCATTTGCTGCTGTACTATCAACCTGATAGTTTCCAAGTTCCTCTTAAAAAATTGGACCCCAAAGGTGAAAGGAGGTCTGTGATTTTCTGGACTTCAGTTTTCCATGAAGTCCACAACTCCCCATATACATACTGTGAGTTCATTGACCTGTTCATATATCCAGCCACTTGTTTGTTGATAACAACTCCTCCTGCCAGGCTCTCTGCTGAAATGCATAAAATCTTACATCTCTCAAAGGAATACAGTATTGGTGACTGGTATTTTTACCAAAACCACACAGTGATAAGGATTTATGGCTATCAATTAACTCCCTACAAGCTGCCGAAGTATGTCCCTATGAGACTCTTTGCCCTGGAATACTACCGGCAATTTAGCAGTTCAGATTTGACTCATTTCTATGCTGCTAGGAAAAAAACACAGCTCAAGATAAGACATCAATTGGGCCCTTTTATCTTCAATAAAAGGGAAGAAGCCTGGGAAGAAGCAGATAAGATATTAAAAGATCAACTTATGCTGAAACAAAGCTTTCATTGGTCACCATATGACCTTGAACACTTCATAAGTTTTAGAAGAGTAAAAAACAAGCTTACAAGATATGTGCACCACAAAATCCCTGAAATTGAACAATATGCTAATCAACAGGAATGGGTAGAAGGCACACTAGTTGAAGAGCTTACTGATGAAGAGAAATTAGAAAAAGAAATGAAAGAGCTTGAAAAACACTTGACCTGGACTCTTTAGGACAGGTTCCTTTCACATTGCCTCAACACCTTAGAGCGGGCACATCATCTGCCACACCTTCACAACAACCTGCCCAAGAGAGTACTCCACTTGCAGGGACATCCAAAGGCAAAGAAGTACAACATTCAGAGCAGCAAGATACAATGGCAGACCGGCCAGATACAGCCAAGGAGCAAAGTCAAGGGCAAGGCCCTTCAACACAAGCAAAGGTAACTGAAATCCTCGTGTTACAAACTCCCCTCAATGAGGAAAGAGCCAAGAAAAGGGACAGGCAGGAAGAGACACCTACAGGTGGATCCACAGAACAACAAGGGGAAATAGGCAAAGGTTGAACCCTTACTCTAAGGAAGAATTGGCAGAAGAAACAACAGGCAACTTAGGAGGTGAGGAGACAACTGAACAACAGGCTCCTCCAATTTTGGAGACATCAAATAGCTCTTTTTAGCAAGAGAAAGAGAGGCAGCATGGTGAGGAGGTTACATCCACCAGGAAACAGAGAAAGCAAGGCTCGGATATCAAAAAAGAATTCACTAAAATAAAGGCCAGAAATGAGCCAGTAAGGTTCCAGCTGTATAATCAATTGCTAAGAATGGCTCCCACCAATCAACAAAGGCTAATGGCAGCCTATGATATCCAAGAAGGGAAAATGACCCTTAGTCACTTCAGGCCTACAACGCAGCAGCCACAGTCAGCTGCTGATTATATCAGGACCAATCTGGAAGTCCTCGCTAAAGACATCCACCCAATGGACCAGATTGAGTTACATAAACAAACCGGAGAAATGGTATACTCTACCTTGGCAGACAAAGCATTATTGGCTCACAGACTGCAGAATTCATTGCACAATACTTCTACCCAATTGGAATTGGAGAAGGCCTCCTCATTAGCCAAGGATAACATAATTAAATCCTTGGAGGAAATTATTATGGAGCTGGGACATGATCCCAAGGATCCCAAGGGCATACAGGCCTTAATTAAAAAGAAAGAAGAAGATATAGCAGCCCTCAGAAAGTAGCTCAAGCTGCCAATTACAATGCATCCTCAGACCACAGAAGTTGCACAACAGAAAGAAGAGGAGGATGTGGTAAGTTTGCTAATGAGGATGAATGAAAGGCTAGTAGAAACAGAGAAAGCCTTGGAGGCAACACTGCAAGGAAAACAGGGAGAGTTGGCCTCTCAGCCAGCTCAAACAACTCCAATTCTTACAACTGCTCCTCCTACAACTACAACAGCAGTCCCCCTCGTTGTCCCAGAATCAACAGCAGGTACCTCAACTACAACAACAGTTACAACAACAACAACAGCAGGACAAGATGCCAGCCTGAGCATGGAAGAAATGATGAAGGAAATAAAGGCTCTAGAACTCCAAATGGTAGAGTTAAAAGAAGCCAAAGAAAAACTGGCCAAGATAGAAGTGAATTATGACAAATAAAAAATAACTGTGGCTGAGAAAACAAGAGAAGTAAAGGCCCTGGAAAATAAGGTAAAAGCCTTGGAGAAGGACCTTACTCTTCACAAAACTCTGGCAGAAATCAAAACTATTTTGTGGGCTAAAATTGGCCAGTCCATCACTGATCAATGGACATCAATCCAGACTATTCATGACCAGATTGAATTGATAGCGATAGCTCAATTTGAGACTCAAAAAGCCAGAGCATTATTGGCAAACAAGCCCGAACAGGCCAATAAACTAATTCATTTTTTGAATACTCATACCAGAGAGCAGCTAGCAGCTCTAGACATTCAGGACAGAACAGATACAATTTTGACAGTAAAAAAGGTGCTGACCATGAGGAATTTTGTACAAACTTTGGAAAGAAAGTGCCAAGAGATGCAAACAGAAATAAATGCCTTTAGAGAAAAGTTTGCAATGTTGCAGAGCAAAGGGTTACCCAGCTTATTGACCAGCAATGAGAGACTATTGACACATCAACAATATGCTCATAGGGTAAATACCTATGTTACCAATCAAATTACAGCATCATCAAGCATTTCAGAAGACACAGTGCCTCCCTCTGGACAGAGTTTATATGACAAATTAGAAAATTTGTTCTACATTGAACATGAGATAACACATCTTTTTGAAGTCCAGCCCAATTACTACAAGTATACTGAAGTTGATGAGACATTAATAAAATTACAAAGACACTAGTTGCCAACAAATCAATGGTGGCAGAGCATGCTTTAGGTTTTACCAAGGTAATTTTGGTTCTCTTTTTTTGATCATCTTCATTAAAGCAAATTCCAATATACGGATTACCTATCCGAAAACCAAAATAACAAAGGGAGGGATTCACACTAGAATGCGTTAAGGCAAAATCAGGCACAAGTGGCAGGACCGTGACAACAACTCAGGAACGAAAATCAAAGAGACAACTATCATCTGACTAATTGAGTTCAAAAAGTCAAGCATAGCAAACCACCTAAGGCAGCCAGTACAACGTAGTTACTTCTTCATTCATTATGCGCGGTTTTCAATATCATTTATTGCCTTTGAAGAAGTAGATGGATAAATTTATTGCTTGATATTTTCCCTATGGGATATTTTTGTAAACTCTTTTTGTAAATACCTCCTCAAGAGATGTATTGTTGTTGGCTAGCGAATATCATTCTGGACCTGTGCTGTAATTTTGAGAAACTTTCTGAATAAAGATTGTTGGAATGCTTTGCTGGTGAACCTTCTGTTGTGGAATTAATGGCAGAAGAATATGTTGCAAAATTCTCGTGTTACTTCATGGATCAATAAGTCTTTTTCCCCTTGTTTTACTGTTCCTATGTTTATTTATCATCTATATACCATATTTTGAATTGCAGGAAAAAAGGATAACCCATAATTTACTTCACTGTAATCTGTGCTCAATTCCTGTCAATTATTATGTTTTCTTTAGGACTAGCATATGCAAGAATTCTTGACTGCTCTTGTCTCCCTGGTTCTTTCACTCTGAACATCATCAAGGAATTATTAACTGCTCCTTGGTAATGTTTATTCAATTTCCCTCTGTTAGCATAATGAAAGATTCTTAATTGCCTTTCATTCCCTGACTTCATTTCATCATATTCCAGCTTGAAAATTGTTTTGTGTTTAATTATCTTGCTATGTAGTCCTCCTTTTGCCTAAAAAACCAAACCAGAGGTTCATTTTCAATTGAATCCATTAACCTAATGGTCTGAACTCCTCTTATCTTGCAGCCCTTTTCTACTGAATGTCACCTTCCAAACACCAAACAAATACTTGTGCTTCATAACTAGCCTAATATATAACAAAACAAATCTAAAACATAAAGAGAGAGCCCTCTCTGGTTGCAGATTGGCTAGAGTCTGCAGCTAAAAGACTGGTTAGTGGTTACCTCAGCCGTATTCCCTTTTCTCAAGATCTTTTGGGGAACAACCTGAGTGATAACATCATTGGCAACTCCACTGGGGACCTCTGAATGACTGTGTTTGTTACTGCTGTCTATTTTCTAAAGCTACAGATGGAGCCTGAAGTTAGCCAGGTAGCCTTTGAAACTGTTTTTGCTGTGCATTTACAGGAGTAAATAAAAGCTGCTTCAGTCAATCTCCAGTATAGCTTTAGGCTTTAAAACAACTGTCTCAAAAATTCAATCAAGTTTCCCTGTATTTCAAAAAATATCTTTAGCAAAGCTCAAAACTTTTGCAATTCATACTTTCTCAGAAAAATATTGTAAAAAACACTGTCCTTTAAACATTTCCAAAAAATACCCAAAACAGAACTAGAAGCTGGCTCCAAAGAAGAAAGTGCGTTACACTAGATCAATCTCGATCCTGACCCTCCAGCTATTTTTGAAAGTCCTAATTTAATCTCCAAGACCCTAAGAAGACAAGAAAGTCTAGAAAATTCTGCTGATGTAAATCTTGATATAGTTCAGCAAAATTTGACCCAATCTCCTCCTGGAAAGGGAGCAGTCCTTTCTACTATTGCTGCAGCTTCTTCCAGTTCACCATTATCACTTCAAAGCACCTCTTCCACTCCCTCATCCACCCCGTTTATCCCAGCTGTTATCCCTGTGCTACCAGCTGTTCCATTTATACCTGTAAATATGGAAAACCGTTATGCTCCTCTGCAACTGCCTGCAAATCCAGGGGCTATGCCTCAAGATTATCAAAGAAAAATTACATATTTTGATGGCACTGGCTCCTATACAGCCCAACAACACACTAAGAAAATGATGGACTACTTTGAGAACTATGAAATTGATGACAACGATGTCAGAATGAAAATTTTTGTTCAAAGCTTAACTGGTGAAGTAAGGACCTGGTTCAGGGCACTTGGTCCAAACACAATTGCTAATCTGGATGCCCTGTACCAAACCTTTTTGAATAGATGGGAAAAGAAGAAGGACCCATTGCATATCCTATCAGAGTATGACAGTTTAAAAAGAGGCCCACAAGAAACTATCCAAGACTATTGTGCTAGATTCAACAATGTATACAATGCCATCCCTCAAAACCTTAGACCTCCACCTGACTTAGCCTTAATCAAATTCCCTGATGGATTTGACTCTGACATGGCATATCAGCTAAGGGAAAGAGCTCCTGCCAGCTTGGAAGACATGCAAAGCATAGCTGTTAGTGTAGAAGCAAATCTGATCTCTAAAAGAGCTCGAGCTAGAGTTGAAAGAAGGACTACTTTCAAAGAAGAGCCTTCAACATTTGAACAAAAACTAGATGCAATCATCAAAGGCATGGATAGACTGGGTGATAGAGTGGAAACCATTGAACGAAAATCTTCTTGGGAGGGTCAACCAAGTAACACCATTAGGAATCCAAACTTTAGAAAAAATCAAAATCCTAACACCGGGAAGGCTGGCCCTGATCAGAATATCAGACCTCCGTTTCAAGAGAACTATGCCGAAGCCTCAACCTCTAGTGAGCCAACAGAGGACACCCAAATCAACCTAATGGGTTTAAACAGTGAGCAACAAATCTTTCTAACACAAGATGACCAAGAGGCTCATAATTTCAACCAATTTCAAACCAAGTCTAGAGAATCATTTGATTTCAGGGAAGGGTATGATGCAGCGGTCTATGAGGTCCATAAACAATACAAATTAAGGAGCATAACGATAGATGTGCCTGAACCTAACAAGCTGAAAGATACCAAGCAGCCTAAGAAAGCAAAGGATAAAACTGTGCTGACAGAACTCCCTGCTAAAACAGACCCCAACCCAAAGGAACCCACGGTTGAGGATGTATCAGACTTACAACCATCAAGTGACCAACCATCCACATCCTTTCCTCCAAAATAAAATGTGAACAACTCCCCTGAAAACAATTTCAAAGCAGATTTAGGTCATAACAGCACTCATGATGAAGAAAAAACCGCTGAGAACACAGCAAAAAAGGAAAACCTTGCTACATGGAATACAAAGATTCAAGTGGAAAAACCTTTCAACCTAGAAACATAAATAGATAAGTTGAAAATAGCCATTCCTCTGTCCGAATTAGCTAAACATGAGGTTTACAGAGAACAAATCAGTAGGTCACTTCGAATATCAGAGAATAGAGATGTAGTCAACGTGTTAGATGACCAACCAGAACTAATTTTTGGTCTTGAGGTAAATGGAAAAACTGTAGATGGAGGAGTTCCTCCATTCTATGTGAGCTTGAACATTCATGACAAGGTGCTGCATAATGCAATGTTTGATTCGGGAGCTTCCCATAATCTAATGCCTAAGTCTGTAATGGAAAGATTGGACCTAGATATCACAAGGCCATACAAAGACTTATTCTCATTTGATTCCATCCAGGTCAGGTGTCTAGGCCTAATCAAAGATTTGTGTGTATCTCTAGTGCAATACCCTGCCAAGAGAATCTTGATGGATGTGGTGGTAGCTGATATCCCTCCTAAGTATGGAATGCTTTTGTATAGATCTTGGGGTGCAAAACTCCAAGGATCTTTGCAGCTGGACATGTCTTATGCCACCATCTCAGTCTTTGGCCAACCAAAGATATTGTATCACGAAACATTGATGAAATATGTGGTCAGTAGTCAAGAGAAACCCCAAAATTTCCCCATTTATTCCATGCATTTAGATATGGATTCATTCATCTTATACAATGCTGAAAGGTGTCCCAAAACTGATGTCAAACTCCTAGAATCAGCACAAGCAAAGAACATAAATGAACAATCTAGTGCTCAAGATTAAAAAACCGTTGAAGTGATTGATACAACAAATGAACAAGACATAGCATATCACCTACAAAATCCAAATCTACCCACTGAGAAAGTTTCCAAAACTCCTAAGACTAGTGGTAATCAAGAAATCTTATGGTACTTAGAGTTTGATGGGTCAGTGAACAAATTAGGAGCAGGGGCAGGGGTTTGGATACACAACAAGCAAAATGACCATGCTCAAGGACATGCATATAGGCTCAATTTTAGATGTACAAACAATATGGCCGAATATGAAGCCCTTTTGCTGGGACTCAAACTGATTAGAAGTATAGGGGTAACCAAGATTTCAATTCTAGGGGATTCAGACTTGATTATCCAACAGATAAAGGGAAGCTTTGTTACAAATGATCTTAGGCTAAGATCTTATAGAGGGGCAGCCATTGAAATACTCAACACCTTCATAGAATTTCAGCTCACCAAAATCCCAAGAAACCATAATTTACATGCGCATAGTTTGGCAACTTTTGCCAGCACTTGCAAGCTGCCATTTGAGCCCAACCACCGCTTCACTGCTGAAATCAAACACAGACCTGCTGTTCCGGATAATGTAAAAAATTGGCAAGTGTTTGAAAATGATACCCAAATCAATAATTTCTTGACTTTGAAAGAGGAATTCTCAAGTACAAGCATAGACACAAGTACCATGGATGATCAACAGCAAACAGACAAAATTGACCAAAACATATCAGCTGAAACAACAAATCAGATTTTGCATTCAACAATTTTTTCCAACAACAATTTACAAGAGCTGAAACAAATGGACCTTGATGAGATTGCTGAAGGAGAAGCTGAAGTAATTGACTTGAAAGATAACTTTCTGCCCACAGGCTTGACTCCTTTGGAGGATATATTTGATTCAAATGATATTCCAAGAAAGCCAAAAATGCAGCCTCTAAATGCAGAAATTGAAGACTGTAATATAGGGATTGCAAAAAATCCTAAAATGATAAAATTATCCAAAGCCTTGCCTCCAAATCAAAAATTGAAATACATTGAACTTTTTAAATAATTTCAAGATGTCTTTGCATGGAGCTATGAGGACCTCAAGTCCTATGATACTTCGGTCATCCAACACACAATACCTTTAAAAGAAAATCAAAAGCCTTTTAAGCAAAAGCTGAGAAGGGTTAATCCAGTCCTCCTTCCTCTCATTGAGAAAGAGGTCAAAAGAATGTACCAAGCTGGAATAATTGCACCTATTAGATTTTCAGAGTGGATTTCAAATCTAGTGCCCACTAGGAAGAAGACCGGAGAGATAAGACTGTGTGTTGACTTAAGAAATTTAAATAAAGTCTCTCTCAAAGACCATTACCCCTTGCCCAAGATGGATCACATTTTACAGAGGGTAGTGGGAGCTTCTAGGATCTCACTGCTGGATGGATTCTCAGGATTCAATCAGATCTTAGTTCACCTAGATGATCAAGATAAAACTTCCTTTACAACACCTTGGGGAACCTTCAAATATGTCAAAATTCCTTTTGGACTTAAAAATGCAGGGGCCACATTTCAACGAGCAATGGACATAGCCTTTGCTAAAGTAATCCATGATTTTTTAGTCATATATCTTGATGATCTCACTGCTTTTTCCAAATCAGATCAGGAACATTTAGAACATCTCAGACAAGTGTTCCTAATTTGTAGAAAATATGGCATATCTTTGAACCCAAAGAAATCACTGTTTGGCCTAGAAGAAGGCAAACTCCTAGGTCATATAATTTCAAAAGATGGCATCAGAATTGACCCGGACAGAATACAAGCGATCCTCCAAGTGCCTCACCCAAGAAACATCAAAGAACTACAAGCTTTTTTAGGGAAGATCAATTTCCTAAGAAGATTCATTCCCAATTTGGCCGAACTAATAAGATTGCTAAATAACATGCTGAAGAAAGATTCTAAAGTCAAATGGACAATGGAAGCTAAACAAGCCTATGAGGATATCAAAATAGCTTTGACTAGAACACCTGTCCTCACAGGCCCCAAGTTTGATAGAGATTTTATAATCTTTTCCTTTGCATCTGAGCATACTATTGCTGCTATCCTATTACAGAAAGATGACCAAGGATGTGAGAAGCCCATTGCTTTTTTCAGCAAAGCACTGAGAGATGCTCCACTCAAATATCAAATCATGGAGAAACAGGCCTATGCCCTTGTAAAGGCCATCAAGGATTTCAGAGTTTATATCTTGTACTCTCACGTGATAGCCTATGTTCCAAATGTCGTGGTCAAGGACATTCTGACTCAAGAAGGAATTGAAGGAAAAAGGGGCAAATGGATAGCCAACATTTTGGAATATGACATTGAAATTAGACCAACAAAACTAATAAAAGGACAAGGATTAGCCAAGCTGATGACTCAAACCAATTTTCAAGCCCTTGACATCAATGAACTGGATAACGAATAGGAGATGGCGACTCCACAGATCAATCAAGCCTTTTTACAATCACCTTGGTATGCTGATATAGTTTATGTATTGTTAAACCTGCAAGCTCCTCCAGGGTTATCCAGAACTAAAAAGAGATTCTTAAAAATGAAAGCTTCAAAGTTTTGTATTATAGACAATGTTTTATTTTGGAAGAATCATGAAGGTATTTTGCTGAATTTCCTAACACAGGATGAAACTGACAAAGTGCTCAAGGAATTTCATGCAGGGGACTGTGGTGGACATTTGTATTGGAAGTCAACAGCTGATAAAATTCTAAGAGCTGGTTTCTATTGGCCCTCCCTGTTTGCTGATGTGAAAAAATTTGTAGTTTCTTGCCATAAATGCCAAATCTTTGAAGGCAAGAGAAAGCTGTTACCTTTACCTCTAAAACCCATTTCCACAGAAAGACCATTTCAACAATGGGGTTTAGATTTTATTGGAGAAATTCACCCTTCCTCCTCTGGCCAACACAAGTGGATTTTAACTGCCACAGACTACTTCACCAAGTGGATAGAAGCCATCCCTTGCAGGCAAGCCAATGACTCAATCATCATGCAATTCTTGGAAACCAATATTCTATCTAGATTTGGTTGTCCAGAAAAGATCATAACAGACAATGCTGCTGCCTTTAAATCCAAGAGAATGATAAATTTTTGTCACAGGTACCATATTACCTTAGGCCACTCCATAGCCTATTACCCTCAAGGTAATGGTTTAGCTGAATCATCCAATAAGAGCCTGATAAACATCATAAAGAAAGTATTGGAGGAAAATAAGAAGAATTGGCACAAAAAGCTTGTTAATGCACTTTGGGCAGACAGGCTATCTACAAAAAGATCTATTGGAACAAGCCCATATGAATTGGTTTATGGCATGGAGGCTCTGTTCCCTTCATCCTTGGGAATCCCTGTGATCAAATTGCTACAAGAAATACAAGCAGAACCCAATGATATCCAAAGAAGAATCAATCAAACTATTCACTTGCAGCAGACTAGAGAGGAAGTGTATCAGAGAACTCAGGTTCTGCAAGACAGACTCAAGAAGATTTTTGACAAAAGAACAAAAGCAGAGGATTTCTTCATAGGAAACAAAGTGCTGAAGTGGGATTCTAGGAGGGAAGACAAAGGAAAACATGGCAAATTTGATTTCCTATGGAAAGGCCCTTTTGTCATTCAGGCTGTACAAGGAAATAACACCTATTTTTTGAAGAGTTTGGATGGTACAGAAGCTGAGGAAGGGCCAGTCAATGGGCGAATGCTCAAGCATTATTTTGATCCCCTTTGTTAACACAATAGGACTTTGTACATAAATAATGTCTATTTCAGCAATTTATTACAACAATAAGATAAGGAATAGGATGTAGCAAATTTTGAGGGAAAAGCAAGGAATTGTACCACCTTTTGTGTATATTTTGAGTTTATTAGAAGAAATCAACAAGAAAACTTGGGATCTAAGAAATGGTGATTAAATACTCAGACAAACTATCATGTACAGAGCTGTAATTGATCAAATCAGTTTATGAGAAGGGGCATGTAGATCACAAAGGTTCAGTCTGTTTGTCTACAACAGAAGGAAGTTTCAGATTACAACAAGTGTTGAAAGTAAGGCCATTTGACCTGCTATTCTTGGCTTTTCACCTGGAAAAGCCATCCCCAAGTGGAGCCACTGTTAGGTTCCTATACCAATAGGTGTCATATTTCATGATTGACTGGTGAAATGCCAAATATGATCATCATTTCCATGCTGCAAAGGTTCCGTATTTCCCAAAAAACAGAAAAATTTAAAAAATGTAAAGAGGGTATACCCTAAAAGAAAAATAAAAGGGCAAGAAAAATGAATTGGTCAAAAAGGAAAGAAAATGAACCCCAAAGAAAGACTAGGAAAGTGGTTAGTCAAGATGCTACTACTGTACTACTTTTTGCAAAGAAGTTTTGAATGTGCAATCACTGACTTCTGTCACATTTGATGGATGGCCCAACAGCTCAATCTTGTCCAATCCATGTTTAAATTTCTTGTTTTAGCATTAGAGAATAAGGTCCATTCAAACAGTTCAAGCTTGGCATATCACTAGCTAGGTAGAGAAACAAGGGTGCTCAACAGTTGAATCTGAGCCCCTGGAAGAGATAAGGGCAGACTTAGATAGGAGGGCAGTCAAAAGAAAAAGAAAGAAAGGGTTTTCTAGTTCAAGTGCACCCAAACAAAGATGAAGAAAAAATGTTAGGCATAGCAGAATGGGTAGGTAATTCTGGTGTTGCAGAAGCAGGTTGGTAATGAGCTTTAATATGATCTATCTCATGGATATCCCAAACATCATGGAAAAGTGGCTACAGTTCAGTGGAGCATGACTGATTTCCCCTCTCATTTCCCCCAAAGAACACTTACTAACATCCCCTCAAGGATATTGGGATCTGCTCAGTAGTCCTAACTCATTTCATTTTATGAGAAATACTAAGTGAAACTTTGTGTTTACTTGGTCAAAACAAGCCACATTTCTTGTGTAAAATAATCATTCCATTTCCCTTTCATTTCCCTAAAGATCTAAGTTTCACCTCATAAACTTAGTGTTCTCCTATCATTTGTCATATTAACACCCTAACTTTATTATATAACTCCTATATAAAGTCCTTGCCCCTACTATATATAAATAACAAAAAGAAAAACCCAAAAACATTATAAATGTCCCGCCCCGGCCTAATATGGCTATATTTTAATTTTCTCGGGAGTCATTGGTCCACCTGGGGCCAATAACAACCCACCACGTGTTCCGCCAAGATTTGTTTGACCTTTGGTTAAACAAATAACCATAGTTCACCGCGCAATAGCAGTGGGATTTAATTAACATTCGGTTAATTAAATAACCATACCCGCATAACCCGATAACCAAAGTTTTTTAACCCCCGCAATGCGTATAAAGAATTCATATTTTGTGGGCTCCCGCGCCATAACTGCCCACCACCTCCACATTCCGTCAACTGTTGGATCGGGCCCTCCACATCCAACGGCTCTTGTTGATATCGGAGCCGCTCCGACGTCCAAACATTAGTGCCCGATAGAAAGCGGTTTTCCTGCTGTACCCCGGGACGCCTGTCGTCAGCCCATTGCATTGGGCCTGTTCTGCCAGAAACCGCCCCCGTACATAAGGCGGTGCGATAGAAACCACAAACCGCTCCCGCCTCCCGCTAGCCATGTCATCCACCCATGTCAGCGACCACGTCATCTGCCACGTCACCTTCCGTACTCCGCTACAGGACAAAATTACATCATGATGATGTCAACACGAAAAGCACGAAAAAGCCCGAAAAAGCCCGAAAAAGCCCAAATTTGTTTAAAAGTCGTAAAAGAGATGGTTTTGTTTATTTCTATTTGTTATAGTGCGAAGACTGTGCATGCGAATTACATCCATTTTGCCACCAACGCTCTAGTCTGCCACCCAAGCGAGTTCACACTGCAAACCCGGCCCCCTCAGCTCAGTCTGCAACCACATTTCGTGCCAGATGCCTGTAAAACAGGCATTTACTCGATAGTCACCCATAAACCCTGTTTTTACGAAATTTCTCTGTTACAATCACCTGAAGAGCTAAACTCGAGTTAAGTGCACTGTTGCCTGTAAACCTCTGCACTTTTAGTCACTGTTTGACCATTGTTTCCAAAGAAAACCTGCAAATTCTGTTTTCCTCTGCACATTTCCCATCAAACTGCAATTCAAGCCCATTTCCGCTGGTAAAATTTCTAAAAAATGCCTAAATATTGACTTGAAATTGTCATACTCACTTACAAAGGAGCACCATTTCCTCTGTTTTATCCAGCAACTGATTAAACTCTACAGACTTTGTCTTTTCTTTTGAATCTTACCCACTAAGGCCATTTTTATACAAAATTCAGTTTGCAAATTCCTGTGAAAAACCACAGATCCAATCCTCTGTTGTTCTGTTGTTACACACCCCAAATTCCAATTAAAAACACAGACAATTAACAATGGAAGCTCCAGTGGCCTTGAATGTTGCCCCCCTGAATGCACCACATAAGGAATTAGAATGGATACCCCTTGCTGATAGGGATTTCCAAATTAGGGATATGATGGGTAAGAAGCCTCACTTGCAAGCCTTTTGTGAAGTTAGAAACAGTTACAGAAACAATACTGATGTCTTGGGAATTTGGGAATCCAACATGCCTATTTATTACCTCCCTTTAGTAAATGTGCTGCCCGATTTCATCCACTTATGCTGTGCAAATTATGAACCCACACAAAGAGCAGTTATGGCTCCATCTGGGTCTGTGCTCTTCTATATTACTCCTCAATCCATAAATGAGATGTTGAACTTCAAGCCAACTCAGCCTCTGGCTCCTCTCACCATGAAATCTTTGCTTGACCAAGCTGCCAAACTGCCCAGTTCAGAGATTACCAGAATAGCTCAATTATTCATGAGACCAGAAAGCCAACCCAGGAATCCACCTCCTTTTAATCAAGTCTGGTTCAATGAGGCTGGTATACTCATTACTGATATGATTTCCTATATTCTGGGTTTCAAAACCAGTGAGCATATTGATGAAACTGTTTTGGCATTAATGTCCATATTCACTCCAGGACAACCCCCTGCTGTCAAGTATGATTATGCCACCTTCATAGCAAATAAAATCCATGAGCAATTCATGAATTTGGAGAGAGAAAGAGTGTTCAAATACACTTCCTACATATATCATTTGCTGCTGTACTATCAACCTGATAGTTTCCAAGTTCCTCTTAAAAAATTGGACCCCAAAGGTGAAAGGAGGTCTGTGATTTTCTGGACTTCAGTTTTCCATGAAGTCCACAACTCCCCATATACATACTGTGAGTTCATTGACCTGTTCATATATCCAGCCACCTGTTTGTTGATAACAACTCCTCCTGCCAGGCTCTCTGCTGAAATGCAGAAAATCTTACATCTCTCAAAGGAATACAGTATTGGTGACTGGTAATTTTACCAAAACCACACAGTGATAAGGATTTATGGCTATCAATTAACTCCCTACAAGCTACCGAAGTATGTCCCCATGAGACTCTTTTCCCTGGAATACTACCGGTAGTTTAGCAGTTCAGATTTGACTCATTTCTACGCTGCTAGGAAAAAAGCACAGTTCAAGATAAGACATCAATTGGGCCATTTTATCTTCAATAAAAGGGAATAAGCCTGGGAAGAAGTAGATAAGATATTAAGAGATCAACTTATGCTGAAACAAAGATTTCATTGGTCACCATATGACCCTGAACACTTCATAATTTTTAGAAGAGTAAAAAACAAGCTTACAGGATATGTGCACCACAAAATCCCTGAAATTGAACAATATGCTAATCAACAGGAATGGGTAGAAGGCACACTAGTTGAAGAGCTTACTGATGAAGAGAAATTAGAAAAATAAATGAAAGAGCTTGAAAAAACATTTGACTTGGACTCTTTTGGACAGGTGCCTTTCACATTGCCTCAACACCTTAGAGCGGGCACATCATCTGCCACAACTTCACAACAACCTGCCCAAGAGAGTACTCCACCTGCAGGGACATCCAAAGGCAAAGAAGTAAATCATTCAGAGTAGTAGGATACAATGGCAGACCGGCTAGATACAACCAAGTAGCAAATTCAAGGGCAAGGCCCTTCAACACAAGCAAAGGTAACTGAAATCCCCGTGTTACAAACTCCCCTCAATGAGGAAAGAGCCAAGAAAAGGGACAGGCAAGAAGAGACACCTACAGGTGGATCCACTGAACAACAAGGGGAAAAGAGGCAAAGGTTGAACCCTTACTCTGAGGAAGAATTGGCAAAAGAAACAACAGGCAACTTAGGAGGTGAGGAGACAACTAAACAACAAGCTCCTCCAATTTTGGAGACATCAACTAGCGCTTTTTAGCAAGAGTAAGAGAGGCAACATGGTGTGGAGGTTACATCCACCAGGAAACAGAGCAAGCAAGGCTCGGATATCAAAAAAGAATTCATTGAAATAAAGGCCAGAAATGAGCCAGTAAGGTTCTAGCTGTATAATCAATCGCTGAGAATGGATCCCACCAATCAACAAAGGCTAATGGCAGCCTATGATATCCAAGAAGGGAAAATGACCCTTAGTCACTTCAGGCCTATAACGTAGCAGCCACAGTCAGCTGCTGATTATATCAGGACCAATATGGAAGTCCTCGCTAAAGACATCCACCCAATGGACCAGATTGAGCTACATAAACAAACTGGAGAAATGGTATACTCTACCTTGGCAGAAAAAGCATTATTGTCTCACAGACTGCAAAATTCATTGCACAATACTTTTGCCCAATTGGAATTGGAGAAGGCCTCCTCATTAGCCAAGGATAACAGAATTAAATCCTTGGAGGAAACTATTATGGAGTTGGGACATGATCCCAAGGATCCTAAGGGCATACAGGCCTTAATTAAAAAGAAAGAATAAGATATAGTAGCCCTCAGAAAGCAGCTCAAGCTGCCAATTACAATGCATCCTCAGACCACAGAAGTTGCATAGCAGAAAGAAGAGGAGGATGTGGTAAGTTTGCTAATGAGGATGAATGAAAGGCTAGCAGAAACAAAGAAAGCCTTGGAGGCAGCAATGCAAGGAAAACGGGGAGAGTTGGCCTCTCGGCCAACTCAAACAGCTCCAATTCTTACACTGCTCCTCCTACAACTACAACAACAGTCCCCCCATTGTCCTAGAATCAACAGCAGGTACCTCAACTACAGCAACAATTACAACAACAACAACAGCAGGACAAGATGCCAGCCTGAGCATGGAAGAAATGATGAAGGAAATAAAGGCTCTAGAACTCCAAATGGTAGAGTTAAAAGAAGCCAAAGAAAAACTGGCCAAGATAGAAGTGAATTATGAAAAATAAAAAATAACTGTGGCTGAGAAAAGAATAGAAGTAAAGGCCCTGGAAAATAAGGTAAAAGCCTTGGAGAAGGACCTTACTCTTCACAAAACTCTGGCAGAAATCAAAACTATTTTGTGGGCTAAAATTGGCCAGTCCATCACTGATCAATGGACATCAATCCAGACTATTCATGACCAGATTGAATTAATAGCGATAGCTCAATTTGAGACTCAAAAAGCTAGAGCATTATTGGCAAACAAGCCCGAACAGGCCAATAAAATAATCCATTTTTTGAATACTCATACCAGAGAGCAGCTAGCAGCTATAGACATTCAAGACAGAACATATACAATTTTGACAGTAAAAAAGGTGCTGACCATGAGGAATTTTGTACAAACTTTGGAAAGAAAGTGCCAAGAGATGCAAACAGAAATAAATGCCTTTAGAGAAAAGTTTGCAATGTTGCAGAGCAAAGGGTTACCCAGCTTATTGACCAGCAATGGGAGACTATTGACACATCAACAGTATGCTCACATGGTAAATACCAATGTTATCAATCAAATTACAACATCATCAAGCATTTCAGAAGACACAGTGCCTCCCTCTGGACAGAGTTTATATGACAAATTAGAAAATTTTGTTCTACATTGAACATGAGATAACACATCTTTTTGAAGTCCAACCCAATTACTACAAGTATACTGAAGCTGATGAGACATTAATAAAATTACAAAGACACCAGTTGCCAACAAATCAATGGTGGTAGAGCATGCTTGAGGTTTTACCAAGGTAATTTTGGTTCTCTTTTTTTGATCATCTTCATTAAAGCAAATTCCAATATATGGGTTACCTATCAGAAAACCAAAATAACAAAGGGAGGGATTCACACTAGAATGCGTTAAGGCAGAATCAAGCATAGGTGGCAGGACCGTGACAGCAACTCAGGAACGCAAATCAAAGAGACAACTATCATTCGACTAATTGAGTTCAAAAAGTGAAGCATAGCAGACTACCTAAGGCAGCTAGTACAACATAGTTACTTCTTCATTCATTACGCGTGGTTTTCAATATCATTTATTGCCTTTGAAGAAGTAGATGGATAAATTTATTGCCTGATATTTTCCCTATGGGATATTTTTGTAAACTCTTTTTATAAATACTTCCTCAAGAGATGTATTATTGTTGGCTGGTGAATATCATTCTGGACCTGCACTGTAATTTTTAGAAACTTTCTGAATAAAGATTGCTGGAATGCTTTGCTGGTGAACCTTCTGTTGTGGAATTAATGGCAGAAGAATATGTTGCAGAATTCTCGTGTTACTTCATGGATCAATAAGTCTTTTTACCCTTGTTTTACTGTTCCTATGTTTATTTATCATCTATATACCATATTCTGAATTGCAGGAAAAAAGGATAACCCAGAATTTACTTGACTGTACTCTGTGTTAAATTCATGTCAATTATTATGTTTTCTTCAGGACTAGCATAGGCAAGAATTCTTGACTGCTCTTGTCTCCCTGGTTCTTTCACTCTGAACATCATCAAGGAATTCTTAGCTGCTCCTTGATAATGTTTATTCAATTTCTCTCTGTTAGCATAATGCAAGATTCTTGATTGCCTTTCATTCCCTGACTTCATATTCCAGCTTGAAAATTGTTCTGTGTTTAATTATCTTGCTCTGTAGTCCTCCTTTTGCCTAAAAAACCATACCAAAGGTTCATTTTCAATTGACTCCATTAACCCAATGGTCTGAACTCCTCTTATCTTGCAGCCTTTTTCTACTGAATGTCACCTTCCAAACACCAAACAAATACTTGTGCTTCATAACTAGCCTAATATATAACAAAACAAATCTAAAACATAAAGAGAGAGCCCTCTCTGGTTGCATATTGGCTAGGGTCTGCAGCTAAAAGACTGGTTAGTGGTTACCTTGGCCGTATTCCCTTTTCTCAAGATCTTTTGGGGAACAAACTGAGTGATAACACCAACAAAACAAAGACGATATTTTTCTATCAAACCAAGTATCTCAAGAAAAACTTGAAGAAATATGGGATGGAGGATTCGAAACTGGTATGTACCCCTATGGTAACAGGTTGCAGCCTCAACACAAATGATGAATCAGCAGCAGTACATCAACCAACCTATAGATCCATGATTGGTAGTCTGCTCTATCTGACAGGTACCCAACTAGACATCATGCATGCAGTCGGAATAGTTGGAAGATTCCAGGAAAATACAGAGGAAGCACACCTTCAGGCAGTTAAGAGAATTTTTAAATATCTTCAAGAGACACAAAATTATGGCTTATGGTATCCTAGAGATACAGATCTCACACTTCATGCATATACAGATGCAGATTGGGCAGGAAGCGTGGATGACAGAAAAAGCACTAGTGGTGGTGCATTCTTTATGGGTTCTAGATTAGTATCTTGGTTCAGCAAGAAACAAAGCTCAATTGCATTTTCTACAGCTGAAGCATAATATGTAGCTGCTTCATCTTGCTGCACAACTCCTTTGGATGATGCAAACATTGCAAGACATTCAAATCACTTGTACTCCACCTATCTCCATTTTTTGTAATAATACAAGTGCAATAAGTATTTCAAAGAATCCAGTCATGCATTCGAAGACCAAGGACATACCTATCAAATATCATTTTCTCCGGGAACGAGTGCTTGAACAAAAGGTCAAATTGGAGTATGTTCCCTCCAAGGAACAGGTTGCTGATATATTCACCAAACCACTGCCTAGGGAGACATTTGAATACCTCAGACAGAAGCTGGGAGTAGTTGATGCATCATCTTGCTATTGAAATTATCTGTTTCAGAGAACAATGGTTGTACACGAGTTTGATGAAGCGTATCTGCGTACATACGCCGATTTTTGTGGATACAGTAGCGTATATGTTGGATTGAAGACAAGCAGTGGGGCCAGACTCAGGATGAAAAGAGTCTGATATGAGTCATTCAAAGACCATCTGGCACAGGTTCAGGGGGAGCATATAATTCTAATAATGCATTGTTGGCATTATTTTAGAAGATCTTGGTTCAATTTCACAGCTGTTTTTGTTCAGGTGGAACAGGTGCAGAGGGAGCTCATGGTTGCCGGTCTGAATGATGATTGACAGATGCTGCTGATGATTAGTTGTTGATGACTATCATAGTCTTGTCTTAGATATTTAGTCTCTATGTCATGTATTTCTTGTATTATCAAGGTCATGTAACGGCCTATGTTGGTTTCCCCACTATGCCTGGGATGGATGATGTAATGTTCTTGTTTTATCATGTGTAAACTTTTGGTGGATCCCCACTTGGTTGGGTGGATGAGTCAATATTGGTATATTCCCACTTGGTTGGGAGATGGATGTATATATGAGTCTTTGGTGATAGGAAGGTCATTTATGATGTATAAAGTCATGTTTCTTCTTGTATAACATCTTTTTGTAGACCTTGCCGACAGTCAAGGGGAGCATGGATAGCACAACAGAGCAAAGATTTCAGCGCATACTCAGGGGAGCATCACCCTTTGCCCTTGATGAAAAAGGGGGAAAATGATTTTGAGTAACTTGGGGTTGCCATCAAGTCCAAATGGGGAGATTGTTGGCATTATGACACAAGTTTGGTGCTATGACACAAATGTTGTCATTGATGGCAACTCACTCAGATGACAGATCACAGTTTAGGCTCTCAGAATGAAAGAAAACTAGATATATGCAGGTTCCTCTTAACCAAGTCGTGTATACACGCGGGATCACCGATCAAAAGGCGTGTATACATATGCATGCACTTTCATGCAAGGAAAAGCATGTACATGTGGGAAAACTTATTTTTTTGTCCATGGTATTTAGTCCTTGGTATTTGGACCTATGGTTTTGGACCATTGTATCTCGTCCTAAGTGTTGAACCCAGGTATTGGGTCCATGGTTTTGATTCTCTATGGTTTTGGACCATGGTATTGAGTAAGGCCTAAGACTATAAAAGGGAAAGGAGATCATTAGGCAAAGGCATTTATTCAAGCATTGAATATCTTATGAAGAGAAAGATCTAGAATTGGGTTATGGTGCATAGCTGGATCTGAACCAAGGAGGAACTTGAGCGCTAGAAGAAGGATAAGTTCTATTGTTGGGTCAAGATCTTAAGGCTTGAATAATAGTATCTTTATGTGATTTTGATCTGTTATATTTGGCGCATGACTTGATCTATAAATCTGATAATCTAGGTATAACTCATGTCTGAATAAGTGAAAAGGGTAAATTATATTTTATAGATCTGTACGCAGGTTCGGCACAGCAGAGGCGCATATACACGCTGGTTCAGTAATTCAAAACAACGTATACGCTGGTTTGCCTTAATACAAAAGTGTATGCACGCAGGTTTCACATATTGAAGTAGTGTACGTCTCACAAAATATGTTTTAGCTACTTCTATTTATTGCTACAGTGTTCTGGGTTTAGAATTGGTGTTTGGTTACTGTTACTATTTTCTGGGTACAACATTCAGAGAAGTGACTATTTGATTTAGTTTTGTTTGGTGTAAAGGAAATTGGTAGATGTAGATACATTTGATGTTTGATTGATGTATTAATGGATCCAGTCTGAAAATTTATGAAACGTGGTCCTTGGAAGAAAAGAGAAGGTTGTAGCCTTTTGTAGGTCAGCACCTATGTACTAGTACATCAGCTAGTACAAGAGCTAAGGGGGTTGTAGCTCCCTTCCAGGAGAAGCTGGAGAATAAGAGAAGGTTGTAGCCTTCTACAGGTAGAATCCTGCATACTAGTATAAGACTGCACCAGTACAGAAATATTGTAAAAAGAAGTTTCTTATTAAAAGAAGATAGAGACAAATTGCAGCAGGTGGTTTTCACCCACATTGGGTTTCCACCTTATATCTTGTGTCCATGTGTGTGATGATCTGTTCTGTTTTACTGCACCTGTTTATTGTTCTTATGGTTAATGAAGTTCTGATGCACTGATTAAAGATCAACATTTAATGAATCATAAGTTTACTGATATACGCTGGTTGCTTTAGACACAATAGCGTATATACACAGTTTCCCATAATTGAAGTAGCGTATACAAATCTGATTGTGAAATGAAAAATAATTGATTTGATAATACTGATTCACCCCCCCTCTCAGTATTATTTCCAATAGTGATCACTGAAAATATGCATCTTATAGAATTTGTGAACTTTTATACTAATGAAAAATATATCTTCCTCTAAAATTTAATCTGTTATAATATTATCTTAATCTTTTAAGTCAACTTTTGAGTTTTGCACGAGCTCAAGTCAACTTACTTTTCAGCCCTTGTGAAGTCATTATCCAAAAATAGTGCAAAACTTTTAGAGAATATGATACCAATGTTAAAAGTTTACTCTTTTGCTACTAGTTTGAAGAGGGGCTAGCAATAATATCTCTTAAGGAATTTTTTTTGATGTGGGAGTTTATTAGAGGTTGCTAATGAAAGTTAGTAAATGTTGTTAATGAAAGCTAGCTTTGTTAGTTTTTTGAAGGTCAGGTTTTTTAGATTTTAATCAACTTGTCTTGTATAAATCACATTGATGTGGATCAAATTTCACATTCTAGTGTTGCATAGTGCTACCATGTAAAGGAAATGTGTCATTTCTTAAAAAATTCTCAGTTTTGCTTGAGAAAGACCAAAATGAAGAGATGTTACATGGAGTTTGATATCCATTTTGTCTTTGGGTTTTCAAAGTGATCACTATGCCCCGATGAAGTTTTCTAAGGGATAGAGGATTAGGAGGTGAAAAAAATGCTATGCTCCTTTGGGAAGGTAACTAAGTAGTTGGTGGGCAATAAATAATTTCTCTAGGTAGTGAAAAGAAATGAAAATAAGAATGAAGGATAGTTAGCATAGACCCTTAAAAATGCTCATGAGAAAGTATAAATATATGGGTATTATTGTATTGACATATGTTGGATGTGGAGTACATTGAACATTTGTTTGATAGAACATGTTTTTAGGGAGACTTGGATCTGCTTCTTAATTGACATTTGATGATGATATCTAACTAAATGTAAAATAAAACAGAGTTAACTTGAACAACAAAAAATCAAACAATAAGCCTCAAATAACCTCATGCATAATGCTAAGATCCATTCTTCCTATTTGCAATTTGATATTAAGCATTAAATCTTGAAAACGATATGTACAACTCCAAAGTTAGATGTAAATATGAATAGTAAACATAAAGAATCAACTCGAAGGAAAAGGACATCAAAGGAGAGGTTTAAATTTCAATGCTTGCAAGTTAGGGGATATTGTTATTGATAAACACCCTCAAAGCTAAGGATAGATTCCTCATTTTAATGTTTGATACAATTTGGTTGTTGTTGTTTATTTTTATTTTTTAATTTGGAAATTCAAACACATGTTTTTTAAAGGTGGTTCACAGACACTAGGTGGTCGTTACATCCATGGAAAAATCTAGGGAGATCAACCTGTTGGCCAAATAGATAGGGCCTAATCCTAAGGGAGTCGAGGAGATTTGACCTCGTGACCTCCCCATTGGCAAGATACTTAGCAACAAGAACTCGACCAATTGAGCTAACCGTTCGGTATGGAAATTCAAACACATGTTAACAACATGGTAAATATATATTCTAATGACACATTTGTAAATGTCCAATTTAAGGTATTTTTCATTCAATCCCTGCCTATTTAATTAACTTTATATGACCAAATGCTTGTATGTGGACTTTGAGAACTTTTTTTAGTAATATTCTACAATGATTAAAATTTTTACAATGGTTAAACCTATTGTAAAATATTAATTGTCACATTGATAATTTTTACATGAACTTGGGGATGCATTGTATAGATATCGAACATTTAATGTCAGTTCTATTTATAAACTGAAAAAATTGAATTTACTTAGGCTTTTATTCTAGAATTGGAAATGACTTAATAACACAAGACTTCTTGTTCTTGGACATTAGATATAATACTTACCAATTTAGATATTTCTTGAGAAATTTAATCTTCTAACTCAAGTTCATGATTTCTTGACAAAATCTTACAATCTCTTGATGGTTGATTGTTGCTCCATTCAACCATTATTTAGCTAGTTGTAACTCAAGTGATTTGAATGCCTATACTTTCTATTTTGCTTGGGTTTTAACTAACTCTTTTGAGTTATTTCCTTGCATAATTTATAATTTTACTTCTAGAATTAATGTACTTATATGGTGGAACAACATTAATTTAAAATCTACTTAATATTCTTTCAACTTAATTATGGATATGCTAAACCTACTTTAGGATGGTATGCACACAATACAACCATATCAATAGGTAATGCGAGAGTGTGAAATCTTTAGATGAACAAAGCAAAATTAAAATTGAGAACTTATACGTGGAGATTGTTGGAAATACACAATGATACTGGGGGGGGTGAATCAATATCACACAAATTAAATCCCTTTACTTTACTAATATTAAGACTGAAATCACATCATATATTCAATCATCAACATACTACAGGAACACTAAGATAAAAGTGGAAATCTGAACTTGAAGAAAGTACACTTGAATTCTTTTCAAACAATCTTCAATATATTACAATCAACTATGAGGACACCAATCCTATGTAAGCACTAACATACAAAAATAGCAGGTTCCAACCTGTCAAGAAGATGAGGATACTAATCCTTAGCACCAACTTATAGCTCTTATACTGTCCAAGAAAATATTTATACTTAGAACTTTCTCAAAAGAATGCCTTCCCTTATGATAGATTGTACCCAATTCAAACTAGAGTTCGACCTCCACAATGATTGCAACTCGATCTTCAAATATTAGCCTCCAACTAGAATAGATCTATATTTCGGCCTCTAACCAAGATTACAACTTCTCCTCTAACCAAGACTGCAACTCAACCTCAAACCATGATAGAAAGTTGGCCTCAAACAGGTCCAATAGATTTTGATCCAACAATGCCTGAATTGGCCTCAATAACAAAACTCAGCCTCAACAATTCTCAAACAAAATATAAACCCTTTCCAAGTGTTAGACCAAAAGCCCTTACACATAAAGCTTCTCCAACTTGGCTTCACTTAACTTCTTGCTAGTTCATGAGGTATGAACCCTAGGCTTGCTCTTTTTCTCTCCTGAAATTTCTTTAGAAATGGTTAGAAATGCTCCTTCTTATGCCTGTTTATTGTAACAAGATTCTTCAATAGTACAAATTAGATTCCTTGTTTTTTGTGTCTCTAGTTATGGATGGGTTGTAAGAGGTTATGGACTTTGATATAAGAAACACGTTTTGTGTTAAGACTATGAATTATGTTGGAATATCATTCACATCTGTTATAGTGTTTTTTTCCTAATATGACATCTAAAATTCCCCTGCAAAAGGGCTTGAACATAACCATAGATTATAGATAACAATTATAACATTCCTTGAATAATTGCTTGTACAAGAAATGCAAACACCAGTATAAGAAAATAACTTGTTTCATAAGTTTCATGTAGATCCATCTATCCAAGTGATATGATTCAGTCTAAAGTTACCTTCATATTTATATTTCTCCTAGAATATGAGCCTACAAATTGAGAAAGAATAGAACTTGAATATCCTGAACAGAGGCACAAAATTCCAAAGAGTTCACATGAGGAGGAGAAGCCTTGGAGGGTTCTAGACTACATGGAGATTAGGTGTCTCAAAATCAATGGAAGAGATGAAATAGATAGGGTTTTTGGAATTCCACAATGTAGAGGTAGGTTGTAGACTTGAGAGACAATGATGGTAGGAATTGGCATGGGAATCACAGAGTTAATAAAATCTATAAATTTGTAATATCATGCTAGGATGACTCATAAGCCTATACTTGGATGATATTGCATTAACATGAATTCATATTAATACAATAAGATGTCTCTTTATCTCATTTTCCTAAAGGTCTATTGAAATTTCACATTTACCTACCCATTCATATTTCTCCCACCTTTTACAAATTGTTTACAACTACAAAAATCATGAAGGATTGTGTCTAATATCTAAAGCAATCATCAAACATGGAAATCTATAAGTAGTTTAAATGCCTGTTATTTTCCAATATGGACAGGGAAAATGCCATGGTCTTGAGGCTACAACAACCACATTCAACTATAAATATATATTCTATTACCCATGGAAAATGAAATGCCATCATAGTTTGCATGTACAATTACATAGTGTTTATGAGATGAAAAATAATGCAAATTTGCACTAACATAGAAAAGGAAGATACTATAACGAATGGTAGAAATCCTATTACACAACCATAAAGTGAAAAGGAAGGATTCCTTAATTCATAGTTAGAGGATAACTTCACTAACCATAATAATCCCAAATTAGAGAACAAAAACCATCACCAAAGAGAAGGGCATTGCAATTGAGAGTGATATGAATCTACCATGACTATCCATACAAAAATATATTTCCATTGTCCTCTATTCTAACATCTTAGACCATCATAAAAATAAAAGAGAGAAAATGAATTTAGGAAGTACTAAAATTTTCATTTTACTACATGGAAAGTGCATAGACATTGAATTTCCAACAACATCATCTACATCTCAAGTTTTCTAATGTTTTTGCTCTATTTAAATTATCATGAAAATTTAACAATATTATGGATATATTGCAACAACATTATTACTATAGAGTAAAATTGTATGGCAAAAAAAGAAAATAACAAGACTTAGCAACATAGAAAATGCCAATAATGCTATAAATAAATTATATATATATATATAGATATTTGCGACATTTTGTGGCTGAACTAAACTATCACATATTGGCATGCATTATCCAAGTGTATAATATATATATATATATATATACACACACACACACAAAATTTTGTGGCTAAACTAAACTATCACATGTTGGCATGCATTATCCAAGTGTATAAGGATTATTTTGAATTAACTCATAATGTCATACAAAGTACACTTTGTTGAAAGTTGTTATTGATGTCAAAGGGTTGTCCAAATGAAAGAGAAAGTTACATACTGAAATAACAATTTGAAATATTGTTTTTGGATTTTTGATGCTCCATTTGGAAACTCTATCCTTGAATGATTTTTTACTCCATTTACCTAGCTCAAATGGGAACATAACATACATGGTTGGAGAGCTTATTCCAAGATATTTCTAACAATATATGACACTTCCTCTGGTTGAGGATAAATGATTTTTTGAATATTCACTATACACTGTCAGTGGCACAAGCTGGTCTAGGAAGTGGGCAAGTCAACCCAACTAGTGGACAAATCAACCCAGTCTAGAGCTCAAATACACTATAAAAAGGCACAAAAATGAGCATTTCAAGTAACTCGTTCAAGCAAGTTTGGATCTATTCAAACAAGCAAAGAAAACGAGTTATGAGGTTAATACGTCATGAACTAGAAGTAAAGAGGAGTTGATTTGGAGAGATTTTCTGTGGAAGGATTTTTGGCTCATTTTGGAAAGGTTTTATGCACTTTTTGGAAGGATTTTTAGCACATCTTTTGAAGGTTTATAATCCTAGTTAGAACACTCACTTGTAGACTTGGTTTTGAGGTCCAAATCCTATTTCCTTTGGAGGTTGAAATTTAAATTTATGTAGAGGTGTGGAAGGATGAATTTCAGGCATGTCCTAAGAGAAATAACCTATACTTGTTAAGGGTGAATTTCAAGATAGAAGTTTTGGAATAAAGGAGGCTGAACTCAGGCCTATTTTGAGGGCTATCCTAGTTTGTTTTTAAGTGAGTTTCATGTTGATTTTTCCACGACACTCAAGAATAAGGTTTCAGTCTAAAATTATGATCACAAAAACACTCAAATTCCACAACACTTTTACTTTGCACAATGAAAAATACACATCCATGAATCAACTAGTACACAAGGCAAATTTTAACCCAACACTTGTTATATTATAAACTTTCATACCAAAATCTTAGGGCTCTCGTACCATGGATCATGGCCCTTACAATCAACCTTGATACAAGACAAAAACTAGGGCTTGGTATCAACAACTATGATGACCAATCTGTCCCTGAACAAAGTACACTTTATGTACTTGTTCATGGTGCACATTCACAATCCTTTCAATCCACATACCTTGAACACATCTAGTAGGTGCTTTTCCTCCTCTTTTGATGATAAATTTTTCTCCCTTAGAATGTGTGCATCTCCAAATCAACAAACTTCCACTATTAACCTTCCTACTACTTCAAGAGTGACTGAACTTTGGCCCAAAAAAATCTTCCCACTATCTTCTCTCTTGCTCCTACAAGAGGGCCAACACTTAGGGTCTTCACAATTTCCCACTTCTTGCCTCTCCACCACTCCAAAGATGATAGGACTTAGGGCTTCTAGGCTCTCCTCTTATCTATGATTGAACCCACTTCCAATCAAAGAACTAGGGCTCAACACATCAACCAACTTATCATCAATCCTCCACCCTTGAGGTCTATGAATTAGGTCCCAAACAACATGCCCTCTTAACACTGACAATATTTTCCTTGTTCACTATTCTAGAGCACTCCAAAAAACTACTAAAAACCCCCCAACAAACTACACTTAGGATGCTTTAATACTATCGAGACTAGATCTACCATCCCTTAGAAAAACATCAACATGGAGAAACGTACAAGATACCTCAAACTAAAGTCTTCTTCAACTTTACTAGGTATCGACCCTATAACATATGAATTAAATTTTTTGGCTTTGGTTAGGCACCTGTACAACTACATGTCAACCCTTTCGTGGCCTCAAATCCTTCTCATTTTCTATGCTTCCCTCCTTGTTCAACCTCCTATCTTTTGCGCTATAATACAAGGGACTCAACCTTTAACTTAACATCCACCACAGATCATGCAAACTCATGAACATGGATTGACCATCCTTGATGACACAAAGATGTCATGTGTCTTATATACAGAGAATTAGCTACGTTTCGATATTCCTAGAACTACCTCTCCAACTCGGCCATCGGTCACCTAACTCAACCTCTTCCAAAACACAAAAAACATGCCCAATAACTTGTCCTTCCTTCACTTGGATTTTCTCCTATAGACCCGTGAATACCTCATATGTCTTTCTCCTATGATGTATTGCACTTGGATGGTTGTGATCAAATGATATCACAAACACTCTTATTTATATATTCCCTTGGTGCAGTGACTAGCCCTCCAAAAGTCATCTTTGAAGCCTAGTCGACTTGAACATCACATAATTAACCAAAATCATATAAATAAAAGATTATTTTCCTCATTTGATCAAAGCCTCCATGGTTTCTTAGGTCCCCTTCGATGCTTTAAGGGTGCTCCACTTTCAACAATGAATAAACAATTAAAAACTCCACTTGGCTTTGCGCCCACAACTTTGGGTGAAAAACCAACTGCTTGGGTACACTTGCCCACAAATCCCATGTGGGTCCAAATTATCCTATACCGTCTGCCCCAGGGTGTAGGAGTACCTCCCAATCTAGATAAATAAACAATCCCTCTTAGCAAGGGAGTTACTCCACCACTTGGAAGTATCTCATCATCTTCGTCACTGGTGACACTAGCCTAACTCCTAGCATTCACCACTACAACATACGCTATAGAATGAACCACACTTGTCTCGGTAGTGTCTTTGCCACCAAAATATTCCTGCTTTTTCTTCCTTGCCTTCATGCCATCCCATGGTTCCTTGGTGCTAGCAGAAGTCCCCTTGCTTTCTATTGACCACACACTCTTCTTGGGCTGTGGATTCTTCCTCAGAACCTGCATGCTCCTGCTAGAACTTGGATCCCTCTGAGCCTCGGGAACCTCATGCTTCTTCTCATGATCTATAGGCTTGCCTGTTAGTTGATATAGACCATGCTCCCTAACTCCAATGACAACTCCAACAAAGTTAGAGCCTCTAGGCCCAATCTCCCTTTCCCATCTTGGAAAATCATCTCAAACCCCTTTGCCTCGATCACTAAGATAGACAACATGTTGTATTTGAGCTTTGGTACAAGAACTCACAACAACGGACCTAAATCCATCATGAATGACACAACACTTGATCCTATGATATGTTTTTGACTCTTGTCGCCAACCACCATGTGCAACTTCAAGTCCCATTCAATAAGAGTCTCGAAAACATCATGAGAACTTGTCATATGATTCGACACATCTCTGTCCATGTACCATGCATTCTCATCAACAGTACCCTCGAAAAAATGAGAAACTAGGGAAAAATACTTATCCTCCAACCTTCTCAAGAGGTCATCCATCTCAGAGGATATAACAACACCAACTATCTCCTTTCCCTTCTTCTTCTCATTGTCTCCCTTATTCCTTTGACACTTAGTCGAATAATGACCATATTCGCCACAATTGTAACACTTTAGTTTACTCAAGTCCTTATTTTCCTTTCCCTTCATTCTCCCTTCAAGAACCTCATTATCATAAGAAGTCTTCTTATTCTTATGAATGTCCTTGTCTCACAGTTCCTCCTGAATGAAGTCATCCCACAACCTGTTCCAGTTTAGCGGCTTTTGTTGAGCGATGATCCCTTTGATGAAGGGCTTCCATTCCTTGGTGAACCATTTCAAAGCAATCCTCACCATCTCTAAATATGAAATAATTTCACTGATGTTAGTAAACTCATCTCAAACCTAAGAATTTTTTGTTAGATACAAGGTCATTCCTTCACCATCCAACATCTTAGTGCTCTTCAACTTATCCTTCAATACCAACAACCACTTCTCGTTCTTATTATAGAATAGATTCTGAAGAGATTTCCACATCTCATGGGAAATGTTCTTCTCATATAGATGAGGTATCAAATGATCTTTGACACCATCTAGGATGATCAAATTCACCCTCATATCCAACTCCTCATACACTTAAAACTCCTTAGGTTCAGTTGGTTTCTTGATCTCCTTGTTGGAAAAATCATAGATCTTGTTCACCATCAAGACAAACCTGATCCTTTCCTTCCAAGGACTATAGTTGGACAAGCCATCCAACCTATCCTCAATCGTAGACCAACTAACAACTTCACCATTTATATTAAGGCTTTGATAACAATGGAACCAACTCCCTCTTGAGTTGTATGCCGTGCACACTCTGATTCCTTGGCCATTCAAATTAGCTCTGGTACAATGTCGATTTTTCCACAGAACTCAAGAATCAGGTTTAAGTCTAAAATCACTATCAAAAACACACACAAATTCCACAACATTTTTACTTTGCACAATAGAAAATACACTATAATTAATCAACTAGTACACAAGACAAATTTTAACCCAAAACTCGTTATATTATAAACTTAATATGACAATATTAGGGCTCCCATACTTGGGATAATGTCCATTAAAATCAACCTTGATGCAAGACAACAATTAGGGCTTGGTATCAACAAATATGATGACCAATCTATCCCTGAATAAAGTACACTTGAACTACTTGTTGATGGTGCATGTCCACATTCCTTTTAGTCCACATACCTTGAACACATATGGCAGGTGATTTTCCTCATCTTCTACTGATGACATTTTCTCTTGGAAAACATGCATATCCAATTCAAAAAACTGACACTATCAACCCTCATGCTACTCCAAGATTGACTAAACTTTGGCCCAAAGAAATATGCCCACTAGCTACTCTCCTGCTCATCCAAGAGTGCCAACACTTAGGGTCTTCACACTTGCCCACTTCTTGCCCCTTTGATGCTCCAAAGATGACATGACTTAGGGCTTGGGGGTTTCCCTCTTATCTCTAATTCAATCCAATGTCAATCATAGAATTAGGGCTAAACACATCAACCCACTTATCATCAATCCTCCACCATTGAGTTCTATGAACTAGAACCCAAACAACCTGCCCTGTCAACAGTGAAATGCTTTCCCTTTTTCACTCTACTAGGGCACTCCAAACAACCACTAATAACCCTCAGACAAACTATACTTAGGCTACTTTAACATTGTACAAACTATACTTACCATCCCTTAACAAAACATCAACATGGAAAGACATACAAAATACCTCAAATTGAAGTCTTCTTCACCTTTACTAGGTATCAATCCTGTAGCATATGAATGATTTTTTTTGACCCTATTTAAGGAACATGTACAACTATACATTAGTCCTTTCTTGGCCTCAAAATCTATTTCCTATGGTTTCCTCTTTGTTCAACCTCATATCATCTGTGCTATACTACAAGGGACTCGACCTTTAACTTAACGTCTGCCATAAGTCATGCAAGCTCATGAACGAGGCTCGACCCTCCTTGATGACACACAAACGTCATGCAACTTGTACGTAGAGAATTAGCCATGATCTTATGCCCAAAACCACCTCTCCCACTCGACTAGTAGTCTCATAAGTCAACCTCTTCCAATACATAGACAATATGCCCAACAACTCGCCCTTCCTTCAGTTGGATTTTCTCCTATAGGCCTATGTATACATTAGATCCATTTCTCTTATGATATATTGCACTTGGATGGTTGTGATCAAATGAGATCTCAAACACTCTTATTTATAACTTCCCTTGATGCAATGATTAGACCTCCAAAGGGCACCTTCCAAGCCTAGTCGACTTGAACATCACATCATTAACCAAACTCATATAAATAAAAAAATTGTTTTCCTCATTTGATCAAAGCCTCCATGGTCCCTTAGGCCCCCTTAGCTCCTTTAAGGGTGATCCACTTGCAATAATGAATAAACAATTAAACATTTCACTTGGTTTTGTTCCCAAGGCTTTGGGTGCAAAACCCATTACTTGGGTACACTTTCCCACAAATCCCATGTGGTTCAAACTTCTGCTAAACCCTATACCCTAGGGTGTGCGAGTACCTCCCAAGCTACATAAATAAACATTTCGAGTCTGTTTTGAAGATCTAACATTGTCCTCTCTTGAGGAGGCCAAACCCTATGGATGAGGGATAGTTCTAGAGGCCAATTTCTTCTGATAAGGAGCTCGAGTTCAAGGATCATTTATTGAGGGAGGTCCTATTGCTAAGATGGCCGTGTTTAGGAAGTCGAGTGTCTTTGTGAAGGACAAAGGAGAAACTGCCAAAAGGGAAGACTTTCTTTGAATAATATTGACTCTTGTACAAGCTTTGGAATTGATAAATCAAGGAGTTAGAGTTTTCTTTCAGTTGGTACTGATAAACTAGGGAGTTAGTGCTAAAAAACTAGGGAGTTGGTGTTGATAAACTAGGGAGTTAGTGCTAAAAAACTAGGGAGTTGGTGTTGATAAACTAGGGAGTTAGTGCTTCCTTTTAGTTGGTGTTGATAAACCAGAAAGTTTGTGTTTCCTTTCGGTTGCTGGTGAAAAATTTGAATGTACTCTTTATATATATTAAGAAAATTTTTTTGTGGTTTTCTCGTGCTTTGGGATTGCACGTAAAATTATGTGCTATGTATATTATGTGCTTTTATTTACATCTGTGGATGAATTTACAAGTTTTAGATTTTTTTTTTTTTTTAATATTTATTCACCCCCCCCCTTAATATTGTTGAATAATCTAACAATTGGTATCAGAGCAGGTTCCTTTAGAAACAATTTGACCACTAGAAGGTATATCTTAGTAAGACTCATGGACAAGCAAGCATAATACAACAAACATGGTATACCATTGTTTGATGGACAAAATTATTCCCTTTTTAGCATAAGAATGAGATTGTCCTTACAAGCACAAGGAGCTAATGTTTGGTAAGATGTTATAAATGAATAAAAGGTACTTGCCTCTACTCCAACAATTCCAGTTGGAAGAAGACTATATGAAAGTAATTCAAAGGCTATGTATGCCATTCTAGGAGGGATGAAAAGGTTAAAATTTGTCAATGTTATGCATTGTGAATCAACAAAGGAAATATGAGACAAGCTCAAGAATGTGTATGAAAGACATGAAAAGGTCAAAGGGGCAAAGCTTCAAAATTATAAAGGACAATTTGAACACTTGAAGATGAATATAAATACATTGCGACTTACTTTCTCTGGGTTGATTATGTTAACACTTCGTAATTCCTCGAGGCTGAAGAGAGGAACCCAAAAGTAACCACAAACCACTTCAAAACTGGAATCTAGCCTTTCTAGCTTCAAAGAGGTCTCTCTCTATATGAATATTCAATCACCTAGATGACTGGTTCTCTTAGATTTTAGGCTAGGTATTGAGATTAGAGGGGAATAGGTTTAACAGTTTGATGGCATGGAAGAGGGAAAATCCATTGGGCATGGAGTCATATTGAGCTAATGATTTTCAGTGATATGATGGGAAAATGAGGAATCCTTAAACATGGGAAAGGTAGGAAATCCTTATGGTGTCTTTGTCAAATTTAGTTGTAGATAGGTGAGCAGAGGAGTAGTGGAATTGATAACATATAAATAATCTAGACGAGGATGAATTTTAGATATTACAATGAAGGAAAACCACTAAAATGTTCAGTGAGCCATAACAAAGCACTTAAAAGTGAATTCTGAAATAATTTTTTCTTAACTAAACATTGAAGACATGAAATTTAAGCATGGTAATAAAATAAGATAATGAAACAAAAACAAGAGATATACATCATCATAAGAGACTGACACATGAATCCCTGAAAAATGGACTTCAACCTTCATCATTTACTGAAACGTTTTAATGAAAATGTACATTGCATACTGTATTCTATATCAAACCCTGACCAACCATTTACCTAGTAAAAAATACATCATAAATACATAAAAAATAATTAGTTCCTTCCTTTTGGGAACTGAATTCCCCAAAAAGATTTAGTTTCTGCTTGTAGCAACGAATATAGAACTACTTTCTAGAAACTAGGAATTTGTTTTGACTAGGAAAGTCTTAAACAAATTGCATTGAATACATGCATAAAAATGAGGCTTGAACCTCCCAAACACCTCAAGAAATTTATCATAACCATGAGAGTCAATTAAATGAGGTTTATATTCAAATTTCATGGTCAAACTGTTGACTGTGTGGAAGTGCAACACATTCACTGCGTTACTTCTTTCTTCAACAGAAACACAATAGAAAACACATCAGAAAACACAACAAGTTGATGATTTTCAAGATTCTAATCATGCCCTATACTTCTTGATGTGCCAAAAAAGTAGAGAAAATCTCCTAAATCATCAGACACCCACTAGAAAACACCTGTCTAGACTATAAACTTCCACCCATAAAAATCATCACCTACATCATAAACACAATGAATTTCCACCTACATATGTTTGACTAAGTGTTGGGGTCTCTGGCTAAGGAAATTTTTTTTCTAATGATGTTGACTGTCTTAAAAGCCTCCTTAAGCCTCCATACACAAGAAATAGCACCAAAACCTCGATACTCTATCAAATTTTAATACTTTGACATTAGTGCAACAACTTTGTTGCGTTACTGTGTCACTTGCCTCTTTTACAAAAAAATTCCCAAAATGGAGAGGATGTGATTTATATAGGCTAATGCACTTCAAAAAAATGGGAAAAAATAATTTTTTCTTAGTTTCCTTTCCAAACTCAAACCTTTGTTTCCTCAGTCAATAAGTCTAGGTTTCCTCTTTCTTCCTTCTGTTTTTCCTGCAATGCCTCATGTAGTTGTTGTTTTGTTGCTCTCAGATCCTTTTTCAAAGTGAGGTTTTTCCTGCAAATGTTCTTGAGATGTCTGTGTAGGGGAAGAGTTATCTTTAACATATGCTTAGCTTCAAACAATGCTGGCTCACAGATGTTCAAGTGGTCATGTATCTTCTGTTTGGCCCTCTCATCTTGTTCTCTAAGCCTAGTAATTTCATTTTGAGCTTTCTTCAACTACTTCCTCAACCTATGGAAAGTGTGCTTCCCTTCATCCAACTCAGCCTTCTTCTTTTCTTGCATTGACTCTTCTTTCATCACACTTTCTTTTTGTAGCTGCAACTTCTTGGCTGAAGACCTAGTTACAAGAATCCTTGCTGATGAGGTCTCTAGCTCTTGAATGTTCTTTGTTTCTGCCTTTTCTTTACCTTTAGAATTAGTGGTATATGGAGTTGTCTTCATCATTGATTCTACTTCATCAGTCTTAGGTGTATTCTCCAAAAAATTCTTCTTCAACTCCCTATTATCATGTTGAAGCTGGGCAATGACTAAATGAGCCTTTTTCAACTGTTCCTGTAGTTCTATAATCTCCTTATCCTTGTCATTTGAATCAACATTCTTTGGTATGGTATCTATAACTTCAGGTAGGTGTTCGAGTGCTTTCTCAATGGCCAATATCTTCGTAACAACTCTTGTGAGTGGTTTCTTGGGAACATCCACCACCTTAGGAGAAAAATTAAGTTTTTTACCTTTTTTTCTTGTTTGATGGGCTAACTAAAGTTGATGGCATTTTTACTGAGCTCTCCACTGTTGATTGAACATCCTTTTCCACAGATGAAGGTGTATCATTTTTACTCCAGGATCTATTTGGAAACTTAGTTGTCAACTTGGATGAATCCAAGAATGCTTTCCATGACTGATTTTTCTTTTTCATCTCCTCCCCTACTAACAATTTTGTCAAAGAAAAATGAAAGAGACTGGGATCTACTTGAGTCTTTTTACCCTGAACCTTATCTGCCATTTTACTAATGCTCTTGAACAAGTAGAAAGGTAGACTCAAAGGGATTTTACCTGTGAAATGCATCAACAACTTGAAATGATACTGATAAACTCTCCCAAATCTGCCTTCACAAGTGAAATATCTTTGGGTTAACTTGACGTGTTTTCTATAGGGTTCAAGTAGATATTCCCTTGGCACAATAGCTCCATATTCTTTGTTTTTGTACTTTGGATTTAGGAATTCTTTGTAGTGAAATATATCTAAAGGCATGCCCTTGAACCATTGTTCTCCATGTAGAGGGATCTCTGTAGCAGCTGAAATGGTAACCAATGACATTGGGAATTTCAACTATCCAACCTTAATATCTACCCTGGTGAAGTTTAAAGAAAATTCTTTGGCCGACTGAACACTGTAACCCTATATCTTTTCATAAAACCTAATGCAACCAGTTTGCTTGAATGCAACCATAATTGTTGGATCTGAATTTATCAAGGCAAGATATTGAGGCTCAAACCTAACTATGTCTCCCCCCTATGCTTCTTCTTATCTGGTGTGGTCATAGCTTACAATGAAAAGATAATTCTAGGGTTTCTCAATGCAATTACAGTGCTCAACAACTTAGCGTAGAAAGAAAGCGCATCGAGTATGAAATTAGGGTTTAGATGAGAGTTTCTGGCAGACTTTGAATGGAAATCCCCTGTATTAAAAATTTCAAACTACAAGAACCCAACACATAGACTACAATGCAACAATTTGTTGTTTCTAAATGCAGTGAATTTGTAAAGACACTGACGCAACGAGAAAGCACATCGACTAAGAGGTTATGGGGGTTGCAAGCTCTTTTGGGTGCTCTCCTTGGTTTTCAAACATGAAACCAACAAAACACAACATGAATTATGCGAGAAAATTGAAACTGGAACCTGGTGATGGTCGTGGTAGAAAGAAAACCGCCAGATTGAAAAAGCATAGCGGGTACCCTACAGACAAAGTGCAACAACTTCCTTTGGCTGTTCAAGACATCTGAGGAGGAGGAGAAACTGGTTCAATGGCTTTTTGAGAGCCAAATGCATGCATTTGTCACCTTCCACATGTTCCAAGCCTCCTTTGTTTACAATGATTAGTTGCAAATTCAAATATGAAAGCGCAGAGAAAATGATGAGCGCAACACCAACTTGTAATGATGATGATGTGATGACTCGACCTTGCAACTAAATTGACAAGACACCACTGAACTCGACTCAATGATGAAAACTCAAATTTGTTATGATCTTCACTCATGACTTGATTGACACATTCCCTTAAACTTACTAAACTTAGACCTTAGGAAATCAATGATTATTTCCATCATTATTTGAAACATTTTAAACATAACCCTACTTAGACTCAAACCAATCATATGATCTCACACTTCTTCCCAAAAACTAATAACTTGATCTCTAAGAGATCATAGCAACATTTTACAAATTGACCAAAAATAATAAAAATACTAAGCTTGGATTTTGACTACTATAACATAAGACACTAACAGATTAGATTGTGAAGTGACTATGAGAGGAATGCGAGAGAATATCACATATATAGTCTGTATAAATTATGTTGTAGATTTGTAACTTTTCATGAAATTTTAATCAAAATCACAAGACATAAACCTACTCTACTGCTCTATAGAAAGTAATTCACAATTGAGAACACAAATTTCAGACATGCAATAAGAAATAAAACACATGCACACAATATTTTTCCTATGGAAAGAATATGATAAAAACCAAATGCCTACTTGCATTAATCTGATTAATAGACATGTATTATAATTGATTTTCTCAACTAAGCACAACCTACAAGTGAATAACCTATATCTTTTCTCACTGAGAAATTATGACCCAGACTTGGTCAATTTCTGCCTCTGCTTAAGCCCCTATTTCCTTGTGAAATTCCTTGATAAACTAGGCCCCTATTATTTAGGAATTTCTCCAAAATGGATTGTGTAATTCCCAAGGTTGATCATCTGATTTGATGCAACACCTGTACACTCAAGACTAGTTTACAAATAATGTTACACTACCTTGGAATCTACACCATAGCTGGGGAACTCGAATTCCCGGCATGCACTAGATATTTTGGGCTAATTGATTAGTTAACAGGATGATCACCAAGTTTGACTGAAGTCTCACTGCACAACCAACCTTTCACTAGTTCCTCCAACAGTTGGAACCAGTTTAATTGAAAGCAACTTGAGATAACTAACTTTTATTTCTACAAATTAGCAATCACACATGCTTAACTAAACTCTAAATCCTCCAACTTGAATTTACTAAGTAATTTGGGTGACACAAGCCATGTTACACAAGTTAACTGTATCCAAGTTGTCTGCTAATGTGGAAATTTGAATTTTCTCAATTTAATCAAGGCAAAATCAAATTGAGAATTTATTGCTGCATTTTTCAACACTCCCTGTCAGGTATAAAGGGATTATCAACTACCCCTATCCTGCACCTATGAAACTCGAACTTCCCTCTTGACAAATCTTTTTTCAAAATGTCAACGTCATGTTCCTCTATCAGAATGTACTGAAGCAACATTATTTTCCTCAGCACACAGTACCGCAAATGGTGATACTGGATATCTATATTCTTGGATCGACTGTGAAAAACAAGATTCTTAGAGATCTTAATGAAAATATGATTATCACAGTAGATAACAGTTGGATCCATCATTTGAGAAAACAATCCAAAAACTATCTTTCTAATTCAGATCGCCTCACATGCTGCTTGACTTGCAACCATGTATTATGCTTCTATCGAGCTGAGTGCCATAAATATTTTCTTCCTGTTGTACCAAGAAACTGCTACAAACCCAACACTGAAAATTCCACCTAATGTACTCTTTTGTTTTGATGGACTCCTTGCCCAATCTACATCTGTGAAGCCACACAACTTCACTCCCTCTGTCTATTTGTACCATAGTCCAAACTGGGTAGTTCCTCTGAGGTACCGTAAAACATGCTTAGCTTCCTTCCAAAATAATTTGGTTGGCCTAACCATAGCTTGGCTCAACTAGTTGACTGCATAGCACATATCTGGTCATGTGTTCACAAGATACATGAGTGAACCCACTAGCTACTGATAAATGGTAGCATCCACTTCTTCACTTGAAGTGGCATCCTCCTTCCTCCAGTTTGTCGCTAGAGGTGTATCCATGGGTTTGAAACTATCCACGCAGAATCTCTATAGTATCTCATTCACATACTTGCCTTGAGAGACAAAAAATTCCCCATCGTTGTGCCATACTTCCAACCTGGGGAAGTAGTGCATGAGACCCATGTCTTTCATTTCAAAATCCCTTGCAAGGTCCTCCTTGCAAGATATAATCAACTTCTCATCACTAGTTAAAGTCAAATCATCAACATATAAGCCAATAATAAGAGATTGACCTTCTACCAAGATGTGATAAAGGTTTGCATCTGCTTTACTTTTGGTGAAGCCCAAACCGGTGAGATAGCTATCGATCCTTGTGTACCAAGCACATGTTGCTTGTTTGAGACCATATAATTCTCGCTTGAGTCTGCACACATGAGACTCTCAATAAAATGCCTCAAAACCTTTTGGTTTCTCAATGTACACCTCCTTCTCAATAACTCCATTGATAAATGTTGTTTTTACATCCATCTAGTGGATCTTCCACCCCATATGTGCATCCAATGCAAGAATTGATCTAATGGATGAGTACCTTGCTATAGGGAAAATGTATCCTCATAGTCAATTCCCTCAACTTGAGAGTACCCCTAGGTCACAATTATGGCCTTATACTTCTCTATGCTTCATCTGTTGCCTCCTTCACTTAAAGATCTATCTCGAACCTGTAATTGATTTATCTGTTGGTCTTGGGACCACTTCCCAAATGCTGTTCTTTACAATGAATTTGTGTTCCTCCACCATTGCATCAACCCATATAGGTTTCTCTATCGCTTCCTCGAAATAGGATGAATCAATCTCTACAAGCTCAGTCATTAGAGCCATGTAGCCAATGTACTGATCATATGGCCTTCCCTTAGTGTGAAAATTTGAAGGAGCACCCACATTCTCCCTCACATCTTACACAAGTCTATAAGCTTCCCTGGTTATTTTTTTGCCTTCTCTGGATGGTTCTGCTTGAGCGTTTGCCTCCACCCTCTACTCCTTAATTTTTGGCCGCTCCACAAATTCTGAGGCTCCTCATTTGGAGCTAAAAGCTCCTCTTCAGGTGGGATATGAAGCTCCCTCTCAAGAGAGCACCACATCACTTTCTCCTCATCAAAATTTACATCCCTTCGCATAAATTCCATTTTAAGGGATGGAAAGTACACACGATAGTTGTGAGGAGTTTCTGTGTAACCCAAAAATGCCCCCAATTCTTCTATCGTCTCAAGCTTCTTCCTTGATTATTTGAAGACACGGTAGTAAATAGAGGCTCAAAAATTCAAAAAGTGTGACACATTCAAATTCCTCCCCAAGAAAGCCTCCTCCTGCGTAATCATGCCCAGAATTCAATGAGGACTCTGGTTCTGCATATAGATTGTTGTGTTGCATGCCTCTGCCGACAAATGCAGAGATAGGCCTTGGTCATGGAACATCATCCTCACTACTCCCACAATGCTACAATTCTTTCGCTTAACCACCCCATTCTGCTATGGGTTGTGGCATGCTATCAACTCTCGTCGAATGCCTTCTTTTGCACATAAATTTTTAAATTCATTCGACACGTACTCACCTCCATTATTGCCCCTGAGAGCCTTCACTTTTTTGCTGGTTTCTTTCTCAACCAGTGCCTTGAATTCTATGAACTTGGAGAATGTCTCATATTTCTTCTACATGAAGAAGATCCAACACTTTCTTGAGAAGTCATCAATAAAAATGACAAAATATTTGTGTCTGGCAGTGGAAGCTATTGAGAAAGGTCCATAGATATCAAAGTGGATCCCTTTTAAGAATGCATGTGCTTTTCTGTCCCAATCATGGAATGTGGATTTTGTGTACTTCCCCAAAGTACATCCTTTGCATACATCCTGCTGCTCAAGTTCTCCTTTGGGGAGGAATGTGGTTATTTGCTACATAATCTTTAGGGTGCCATGATGCAAATGGCCAAGTCTTCCATGCCAAATTTCACAGACATCGTGACTCTGCACCTTCTTCGCCTTTTTGCGTAATGCAACACGATCTTCCACATCTAGCTTATACATGTTCTTTACACGAATTTTGATCTACTTCACTTTCCCCATGGCTATGTGTCTAAGGAATTCCTTTCCTTTTCTGAATATCACATCATAACCACGATCTTCCAAAAATGCAACAAAGATGAGATTTTTCTTTAGGACCAGAAAAACATGACATCCTTGAGCCTGAGAAGGGATCTCGACTCCCTCTAAAAGGTGATTGTACCAACCCTGATCATGTTATCCCTTTTGTCATCTCCCAACTCAATGTGCATCTGCAAGTCTTTCTCCTCCAGGCCACTAAAAAACCCTCTACACCCTGTCATGTGGAATGATGCACCTAAGTTTAAGTACCAAACACTCCCCATCACTGTGATGGCCATGCATGTGATAAGGGTAAAGTCAAGCTCGAACTGTGAAGCAAGGCTTCACTTGTTTCTGCTCCTGAGTTATTCTTTCTTTCCTTTTTGTGTGGACACTTCATGGCATAGTGCCCGAATTCATGACAATGGAAACATTTAATTTTGGAAAAATATTTCTTCTTGGCCCCTCAGCTAGATTTTGGTTTGGATTGAGATTTATTCCCTTTTCCCTTCTTTCCCTTTCCAACCAATGAAATTTTTTATTCATCCTCGCCCTTGGATTAATTCCCATGTATGGTATTCTTCCATATTTCCTCCTGTACCAAATCAAACCATAAGAGTTCCCAATTGAGTAGTTTCTCCCTCCCATTCATCGAATCTTGGTAGCTATGCCAACTCTTGGGAAGGCCTACAAGGGATAGGCTTACCAAGTGATCTTCTAGAAAATTAACACCAACCCATCCAAGTTTATCATGACATTATGTGAACCTTCTCAGGTATTGCATAATAGTATCATTCTTATGTATCTTGATACTCTGAAGTTTATCCTTGAGTGCTAGCTTCCTGTGGTCACTACTATTCTCAAACAATTCTATCAGTGATTTCCACATTGCGAACAAAGTTTATTTTCCATGGATATTTGAGACAATGTGATCCCGTACTCCCTCCAATACTATTCTCCTCATCTTTGCTACATCTTTCTTCCACTGAGCAAGGTTTTGGGCATAAGATTTCGGTGGTTTTGCAACATCTTCCCTGATGTATTCTAGCAATCCATTGTGATCCAATATCTCCTCCATGTGATACTTCCTTGCGATGAAATTAGAGCTTCTTTCCTAGGCATATTATAGCCTCAACCCATTGAAGGTCATCTTCTCAACTTTGAAGAGATCCTGCTACAATGAACTCCAAATTCGAACCTCATGAGAAACAAGTTCGAAATTTTTCCTCTAGTGTGAATCCTGCTTTGATACCATGTAGAAATTATGCTATAAATTCGCAACTCTCATGAAGTTTTAATCAAAATCACAAGACACAAACCTACTCTACTGCTCTGCAAAAATTAATTCACAATTCAAAACGAAAATTTCAAACATGCAATAAGTAATAACACACATGCACACATTATTTTTCCCGGGGTGTTATAGACATTTTTGTGCCTTACAGCATTGAGCATGAAATGTCCATAATCTAAGGGATCCAAAGTCCCTAAACATGTTGTTCCTACCCCTAGAGGAACAAGGCTAACAAACCATAGCAATTCACAGAAGTTCTCCACCAGAAACTGCTCAAAAACAAGTCAATTCAGGATCATGTCAATGGCTCCACTGTCTTTCTGCGCTGAATGTCAAAGCCAACACTGGCTACCTACGCTGAATGTCAAAGCCAACACTGGCTACCTGCGCTGAGCGAGAGTGGACATGTGGCAAGCTCATTTCTCAAGGTGTCAAAACCCAGGAAGCTTCCAAAATGACACTTGCCTCAGGGAATTCGACTGGTGATGAGTAAGAGGTTCCAAATCTCCATGTGGAAGCAAGAACCTCCAAGTGGAATCAAGAACTGACAGAGGGAGAGGACACTAGTCAGATCTCAAGCTGACTCATCCTCTCTCCAAAACATCTATATATGGATCTCTCCTCCATGAGATCTAAGAGGCTGGAATTTTGTTATTGCAAAGAATTGCTGTTGGTTTGAGATTGGAATCATTGGGTGCTTAATGCTTTGAAGGGAGGTGAAGATAGGAATTCCATTTTGCTGGGAAGGAGATGCTGGATTGGAGCCCTCTGGGTTGTATCTCTGCCTGAACCTTGTTATTCATCAATAAAGCTATCTTGGTTTTCTCCTATATACTGATGTATCTTTGATGTATGATTGCATTAGTATGTTTAGTTTACTTCTAATCCTGAACTATTTATGTTTACGAATCTATGTCTTTGTGTAGTGTTCTTCCCTTGTAATCTTGCATAGACCTGTTGAAGCTGGGCGAGCGAGAAGACAAGTAGCTGTGAACTCCCAAAGAGAAGAGAAACCGGATCGAGGGACAAACGGAAGACACCGGTTAGTCCATCCATCTCTCTTCATTCTTAATTCATAAAGGAAGAATACTAGAATAGCTGTCTCTGTTTGTTGCTAAGGCACTGTCACACCTTAGGTGGATAGGATCGTCCTGCATAGGAATTTTTCCCCACAACAAATTGGCGACTCCGCTGGGGAGATTTGTTTTAGTCATTTTATTTGTGTTTCTATCATTGTTTGTTTCATAGACTCAACAACAACAATCAAACTGCTTCTGTTATTCTCAGTTGCAAAGTAGACAGTTGCTGCCTTGATCCAATCACTGGATTTGTCTATGATCTGAACAATGGACTCACAAATGATTTGATGATCCTTTGTGATAGATCTTAGTACCCCCTCAAAGCATCCCTTTGATTGTACCTTGCTTGTTGCTTTTATTTGGCCTGAAACCGTTGATTAATTAGCAATCTGTGACCCAGAACCCAGTGAGAAACTCTCGTTTCTCGTTCAACGCGAACCCTGTGAAGGGATTCTGCATTTCAACGTAGGTCCCGTGAAGGCCACCTGCACTGAATGTCAAAACCCCAGTGTTGAGGTTGCGCTGATCCAGTTTTGCCTTGTGCAGCTGGGGTTCTCTGCTCTCTGTTGCCCTGTTTTGATCTCTGTTTTTTGCAGCCTGTAACCAGCATAGGTACCAGTCTGATAACTCCTTTTCTCTGCTTAAATTCCGCCTCCTTTTGTACAAAAAGACTGTGAGTGTTTTTATGTGTTTGTGGCGTCATTTACAGTTTTCCTTTGCATGAGTGAAATAATCATCCTGTAGCCCTTGATTCAGATCTGTTGATTGTGATCTTAGGAGAGAGTTCATTGGCTGTTTACAGTTGATTATACATTTGATTTTGCTTATTGGTTTGAGTTTGTCTCTTTTAAGTGTCGAAACAAGTGTTCATTTCGAAATTCGTAAAGTGCTGTAATCTCTTCTACCCTTTCTGATTTCGAAAAAGTAAACTTGTTTGTACTTGTCATTTAAAAGCAAATTCAAAGTTGTACAAAAAGCTTTCTTTGTAGGCATCAATACTAAGAAAGCGGAAAACAAACACCTGCATTGTGCATTTGCATTTTGATAGTTTGCATGCTTGATTTAGGAAAAGTGCATTAGAGTGTGCTGATTGCTCTTTGAGAAAAGATGGTGTCTTTCTTTTCCCTTAGTAGCTAGGATTTTCAAAGTTGAAAAGATATAAAGCTTGCTTATCATCTTAGACTGCATCTAGGAATTGTATCATACATCTCGTGGTGATCCAGAAAGGCAAACTTCTAAAAAGATCAACTTAAAATAAACTGAATGAACTTAACAACACTTTGCAACATAACGCACAACATAGAGGTCTAGGCTAGAGACGTGTTCCGGCGTCGTAAAGCCTGGTGACTGTCGATCTCGTTGAAGGTGGGTGATTCCTCCTGAGGGACGATAGCGCCAGTACGGATTGTGCTCCCACGTACCGTTGCGTATATATTGGGAGACCCCTATAGGAATATAACCTTTATCCTTAGGAAGCCGTGTCGGCCGCCCTACTGATCGCAATGCACTGAACACAGCATTCAGGAAGATCGACCACCCGTACCCTAAAAAGTATTCTGCGGTTTTGCGAAAAGTTTGGCACACCCTCTGCCTAGAACTCCAGAGCAGTTCCTTTTGGCCTTTTTCAGACTCTATAACGGAAAAATTCCATCCGAGCATTTGTCACTTCGGGCTCGTTAAAACATCGAAGGAGACTAGAGTCATCTTTAGCTTTTTCTCGACTCTTTAAAAGTGAAAAAGCAAGTTGTGTCTAAAGCGTCGTTAACAATTTATTTTAAATGGAACAATCACCCTTTATTCCCGCGTTGATCTTTAGGTTGAAAAAATGGAGCACACCAACCAAGGAATTCCCCTTGGTGGAAATCCTAGTCCCTTCTCCTCTTGGGGAGATGTTGGTGCGCCCCACATGGCCACTTTGTCACTTCCAGGATTGACAATTGGCCTGCCGGTCTGGCTCTTTTCAACCAATGTCGTTCAGAACACCACTATTCCTGAACAGTCAAGTCAACAGTTAGACCAGACCAGAGTTTCCCACCAGCCTTCTACTTCATCTTCCTCTCCTCCTTCCTCTTCGCTTGACGGAACTGGTAAAACAAAAAATCGAGTTCCTAAGGAGAAGAAGGAAAAGAAGAAGAAAGAGAAGAAGAAGAAGGAGCCAAAAGCGACTGGGGGCAAACAAGTGTCGTTTGACAAAAATCCACACATAGCACTGGCAAGGCCTAAATCGCCATGCGTCATATGCAAGGGAGACCACTTCCACAGAGATTGTCCCTGTATCCCTCGGATACTAAGGGACTGGTCTCCCCGTTTGCACAATTCAGTAGCGTCGACCTCTGATAGCCATGTTGACTGCTCACCGTCAACTAGCGGGAGTGAAGCCCCAGGACAGAGAGGGAAAGCTAAATTTCCCTGCAGACTATGTGAAGGCGATCATGCCATCCACCATTGTCCCTTCTTAGACGAGGCAAAAAGAGTTCTGGAAGATCGCCCGATTTTACGAGCGCAACTTCCTCCTGGATATCAAAGACTCCTGCCAAGTCCTTCGCTAGTTGAGAACCCGGCTGGCCCGCTCAGGTGGTCAGCCGAAGTGCCTATCATTGAAGATGAACCGTCTAAATCCATACCTGACGAAAGTCAAAAGGTTGAGGCGGCAATTGACCCGGTTTTGCCTTCAGAGGCTCTATCTTCGAATGATACCATCACAGAGGAGAATAAAGACGAAACTATCCAAATTCTCTTCATCAACACTGACTCTGATGAACAAGGGGGCAATGCCCCCATTCCTTTATCGCAGGAAGGAAGTTCGTGAGAACGATATCCGACCGTCTATTCGGTCCCACCACCAAGCAACCTAGTTGTCTCGTTCGACTGGAACCAACTAGGCAGACCCCGGTTGCCAGCCAATATACCATTCAGAATTATCATTCAAATATACAGAATGGTAATGGCTGGCACAATTATTGATGAGGGGGCATCTATGAGTATCCTTTCCTCTATTGCTTGGAAAGCGCTTGGTTCGCCAGCGCTTTTGCATGAAATGAGAAATCTATCAGGCTTTGATAAAGGAACCAGTCGACCTTTAGGGATCCTCCCCAATGTGCTCGTAACATTGAAAGGGAAGACCGTTCAAATGAACGTGATGGTCGTTCAAGGACCCTTGGATTATAACCTACTCCTTGGATGAGACTATATATATTGCATGGGAGCCGTCGTCTCCTCACTCTTTAGAGTAATGTGTTTTCCGCATGAAGGAAGAATGGTCAAGCTCGTGGACCAACTTTCATTCCCCGGATCACGCATCGCAAATAGTCATGTACCATCCCTAAATGGTCTATTCATGCAAGAAGTGTCTCAACCCACGGTCCGTCCTCCTGATGAGTGCGAGTAATCCGGGAGGATATGACTGGTACCCAGGGGGCATGCGTCCTGGTCTGCTTCGGTAGGGAAACTTTGGGTATAGAGTAGGTTTCCGCGGGAGAATATGACTAGTCCATACCCCATCCGTAGAGGAAGAGGGGTTGTTCTAGAATAGGATTCTTTTGTCAAAGTTACGTGAGTTGGCGGGCTACGTCACTCACCTTTGGTAGACATCGCCGAAGAAATGTTTTATTCGTAGCCACGAACGAGACAATCTTTGGGTAACCTGAAAGAGGTAAACCTCTCTCGTTAAAACAAATGTTTTGACGGAAAAGAAGTAGAGGTAACCTTGAAATCGTACTTTATACCTGGGGGCATGCAAACCTTTTGGAGTGCAAGCAAGGGGCGGCTATTTATTTGTAAAATTTTTAGGACCTCTAACCCTTTAAACTCGTAGGATTAGTCGTTTCCGAACTGGCATAATGAAAGGTGCGGGGCATAGATTTGTGAGATGAAGCTCCATAAAAAATAGAATCTCAATGAGACACTCTTATCATATGACTGGTATAATCGAGCAGTTTTAACGCGGACTTCATGCTCGTTAAAAAATAAACATAAGCATCGAGCAGTTTTAACGCGGACTTCATGCTCGTTAAAAAATAAACATAAGCTTCGAGCAGTTTTAGCACAAAGTTCATGCTCGTTAAAAAATAAACGCAAGATCTGAGCAGTTTTAACGCGGACTTCATGCTCGTTAAAAAATAAACATAAGCAATGAGCAAGTGTTTCCACCAGCGTTTAAGCTCAATAAAAAATGAACCACCACCCGGTAAATAACCACTGTGAATGTAACCTTATTGTTATAGACATTTTTGTACCTCGCGACATGGAGCATGAAATGTCAATAATTATAGGGATCCTCAGTCCCTAAACATGTTGTTCTTACCCCTAAAAGAACAAGGTCATCAAACAACAACACTTCCAATCAGTTCTCCACCTGAAAACACTTCAAAACAGGCTAATTTTGGATCATGTCAGCTGCTCCACTGAGCATCTGCGCTGGAATGCAACTGCTCCTCCTTGTACCTGCGCTGGAAGTCAAATCTAATGAAGGCTACCTGCGCTGGGCGAGATTGGCCAAGTGGCACAGTCATTCTGCAAGGTGTCAACTGCCCAGGAAGCTTCCAAACTGACACTTGGTTCATGAGATTCGCCCTGTGATGAGTAAGAGGTACTTGATCACCATGTGTAAGCAAGGATCTCCAAGTGGACTCAAGAACTGAAGATTAACTGAAGAGGGAGAGGACACTAGTCAGCTCTATGCCAGCCTCAAGCTGACTCATCCTCTCTTCTTCTCTCCTATATATAGGGCTCTTCTATGAGGTCTAGGGAGGCTATAATTTTGTGTAAAGCAAGGAGGTGCTGTTGGTTTACAGTTAGAGCTATTGGGTGATTGTTTTACTAGAGGTGAAGAGGAGAGTTCTTGCTGCTGGGGAGGTGCTGCTGGATTGGAGCCATCATTGGTTGTAACCTTCTCAGAACCCTGTTACTTCTATCAATAAAGTTTTGCATGTTCTCCTATATACTTGTATTGCATTGATGTATTGTTTTTACATGTATATTTGATTCACTCTAATCCATGCATCAGTTATGAGTACTTGTATCTTGTAGTTTCCTCTCTTGTTTGTGCAGGATCTGTGTGTAGCTGGACCGGCAAAGAGAGCAAGGAGCTGGGAACAAGAGACAAAGAGAGAGGATAAGGATCGACTAAGCGAAAGACACCAGGTTGGTTAATCTCTTCTTCCTTCTCTCTGTACTTTCATAAAGGAAAACATCAAAGCTTTACTTTCAGTTGTTGCTAAAGACTGTCACCTTTAGAGTAGGGATAGGGTCATCCGAGTCGGATACTTTTCCCCACAACAAACTGGTGACTCCGCTGGGAAGCCTAGTATCTTGTTGGTGTTTGTAGTATTTTGCTATTCATTTCTTGAAGAAAAGAGTACCAAATCGAAAAGCTTTTGACTATATCAAAAGCGAAGTAGAGGGTCTGCTACTCTTGCTCATTTGCTGAGCAAATTCAAGATTTGAAGAGCTTATCTACAAAAGACTCTTTACTCTTTGTGATAGATCTTCATCCTCTTGATCATCCCTTAGCCTGTACTTGACCTATAGCTTTTTATTTCAGCAAAAACAGTGCATTTTTGAGCTTTTTATGACCCGGAAAACTTTGTAGACGTAACTCTCGTGTCCCAGAGCAGGCTGTCCACAGGCAGTCTGCATTACAGCGCAGGTGCTCCCTTCGGGAACTGCGCTGAGAGTCAAACTGACAGACCAGAGCCTGCGCTGGTCCAGTTAGCCATTGTCTTGCTCGGTTTTCCCATTGTGTCTTGGCCCTGTTTTCACTGATTTTTGCTGATTGCTTGCTGGTCATTGTACTTGCTGTAAACCCTTCTCCTTGACATTATTCCGCCTCAGTTGTGTGATGAAACTGTGAATGTTCTTTCAGTATTTCTTGTTTCAGTTACAGTTTCCCATTGTGAAAAGCGAACCAGTATAGTTGTGACCTCTTAGATCCTGAACTGTAAAAGTGTCTTTGTGATCTTAAGAGCTAGTTTTATTACTGTTCATGGCTGTTTGAGTTTGTTTGTTTTTCACTTTATGGTTTGAATCTATACATTTCCAGTGTTTAAACAAGTCGATCATAAGGTGTCGTTTTGATTTTGGACAAGCTTGTTTATTTCTACTTGAAATTAGATTCAAAATCATACAACAGTTTCCTTTCTGTCTTACATCAACATTAAGGATAACGAAAAGAAATACATGCATTGTGCATTTTGCATTTGACTGTGTGCTTGACGATTTAGGAAAATGTGCATTTTAGTGTGTGTTCTATGATCTGTGGAAAAAGTTGTGTCTTTCTTTTCCCTCAGTAGATTAAGGTTTTCAAAGTTGAAAGATTGAAAAGATTTGCTTCTCATCTTAGATTGCATATAGGAAGTTGTATATATACATCTCATGGCGACCCTGAAAGGCAAACTGTTAAGCAAGATCAACATTAAAATAAACTCAATTTACATAACAAACGCTTTGTAACATAACGCAAACATCTAGAGGTCTAGGTAGAGACGTGTTCCGGCGTCGTTAAACATAGTGACTGTCGATCTCTACGAAGGTGGGTGATTCCTCCTGAGAGTCGGTGGCACTAACACGGACTTGTGCTCCCGCGTACCGTCGCGTATATTGGGAGACCCCTATAGGCTTTTATCCTTTATCCTTAGGAAACCGTGTCGGCCGCCCTACTGATCGCGATGCAGTGAACACAGCATTCACGAAGATCGACCACCCGTACCGTAAAACGTATTCTGTGGTTTCGCGAAAGGTTTGGCACACCCTCTGCCTAGATCTCCAGAGCAGTTTCTTTTGGCCTTTTTCAAACTCTATAACTGAAAAAGTCCAACCGAGCATTTGTCACTTCGGGCTCGTTAAAACATCGAAGGCGACTAGAGTCATCTTTAGCTTTTTCTCGACTCTTAAAACATGAAAAAGCAAGTTTGTGTCTAAAAGCGTCGTTAATAAAATTTATTTTAAGCGGAACATAATCACCTGTTATTCCCACGTTGATCTTTCAGTTGAAAAGTATGGAGCCCACCAACCAAGGAAGTAACCTTGGCGGAAGTCCAAATCCCTTCTCCTCTTGGGGAGATGTTGGTGGGCCTCATATGGCAACATTGTCACTTCCAGGATTGACAATTGGCCTACCTGTATGGCTCTTTTCAACCAATGTAGTCCAGATCGCCACTAATTCTGAGCAGTCGAATCAACAGTCAGAACAATCTAGAACTACCCACCAGCCCTCCACTTCTTATGATACTTCCTCTGATCCTTCATCTTCGCAAGGTAAAGCTGGCGAAAGTCAGCCTCCCAAGGAGAAGAAGGAAAAGAAGAAGAGAGAAAAGAAGCAGAAGGAGCCTCTGGCGAAGGCAACTGGGGGCAAGCAGAAGAAAGCTGACAAAAACCCACACACTGCACCAACCGGGCCTAAATCGCCATGTGTCATTTGCAAAGGGACCCACTTCCATCGTGATTTTCCTTGTATTCCCCGGATACTAAGGGACTGGTCCCCGAGGTTGCACAATCCGGTAGCATCAACCTCTGATTGTCATGTTGATTGCATTCCGTCAACTAGCGAGAGTGAAGGACGAAGAAGGGGACCAAGATCACCCTGTCTATTGTGTGAAGGCAATCATGCCATCCACAAATGTCCATTCTTAGATGAGGCAAAGAGAGTTTTGGAAGATCGCCCGGTTTCACCGTTGCAACTTCCTCCTGGATACCGAAAACTCGCGCCTAATCCCTCGATAGTCGAAAATCCAGTTGGCCCGCTCAAGTGGTCAGCTGAAGTGTCGGTCATTGAGAATGAACCTACTGAATCCAGACCAGACGAAAGTCTAAAGGTCGAAACGGCAGTTGACCCGGTTCTTCCTTCAGAGGTTCTATCGTCCAATGACTCCGTCATTGAAGACCCGTCTTCAAATGACACCGTCGCCGAAGAGTCATCTTCATGCGACACCCTCACTGAAGAGAATAAGGATGACACCATCCAGGTTCTTTTCATCAGCACCGACTCTGATGAGCGTCAGGGCAATGCGCCCATTCCTTTATCGCAGGAAGGAACATCATCAGAGTCATATCCGGCCGTATATTCGGTCCCACCACCAAGCAACCTGGTTGTATCCTTTGATTGGAATCAACTAGGCAGACCCCGGTTACCAGCCAGTATACCATTCAGAATCATTGTCCAGATCTATAGAATGATTATGGCTGGTACTATCATTGATGAAGGGGCGTCTGTGAGTATCATTTCCTCTGTTGCTTGGAAAGCACTGGGTTCCCCAGCGCTTTTACCTGAGTTGAGAAATCTCTCAGGTTTTGATAAAGGAACCAGTCGACCATTAGGAATCCTCCCCAATGTACCTGTTACATTGAAAGGGAAGACCGTTAATATGAACGTGATGGTCGTCCAAGGACCCTTGGATTATAACCTACTCCTTGGACGCGACTATATTTATTGCATGGGAGCGATAGTCTCCTCACTCTTTAGAGTAATGTGTTTTCCACACGAAGGAAGGGTGGTCAAGCTCGTAGACCAACTTTCGTTTCCGGGATCTCGCATCGTAAATAGTCAAATACCATTCCTAAATGGTCTGTTCACTCAAGATTCGCCTCCACCCCCAGTCCTCCTTCCCGATGAGTGCGAGTGATTCGGAAAGAAAGACTAGGACCCAGGGGGCATGCACCCTGGTCTGCTTCGGGCAGAAGAAACCCCGGGTATAAGGAAGAATTTCCGCAGAAGAATATGACTAGTCCGTACCCCGTCCGTGGAAGGAAGTGGAGTTGTTCTGGAATAGTGTTCTTTTGTTAAAGTTATGTGTTTGGCAAAAGAGTCATTCACCTTTGTCTAAAGAGGTGGGCACTGCCCAAGTAGGAATTCCCTTATTGCGACGAATAGTAACCATCTTTGAATTCAAGCCTCGCCCATTAGAACATATGTTTTGAAGGATAAGCAGGGGCAGCTTACAAAGTAGGGGACTATATTGTTGTGACAGAGGGTAACCATCTTTGGACAACCCAATGATAGACACCGCCGAAGAAAGAGATTGATTTGCGGCAGCGAATAGAACCCTCTTCGGATAATAAGAAAGAGGCAAGCCTCCCTCAATAATACCAATGTTTTGTCTTTGAGTAGTGTTCTTCTATTGTCACAAATAGCTGTTTATTAAAAGTGGGCAAGACCCCTTAGAATAACGAGAAGACAAGTATCGTTAACATCAGATTAGCAAGATGACAAATAACTGTGAACACCCAAAGAAAAGCAGAGGTAGGGGAGAGGAGGGGCAGCCTCGAAATTCTATCCTATACCTGGGGGCATGCAAACTTTTGGAATGCAAGCAAGGGACGACTATTTATTTTTTTAAATTTTTAGGTCCTCCCTTTAAACCTGTAGGTCTAACCCTTTAAACTCGTAGGATTAGCCGTTTCCGACCTTGCATGAAGAAAGCCTGTGGGGCAGAAGTAAAATTTGCCAAAATTGGAGCATAGCTTTGTGAGATAAAGCTCCTTAAAAAATAGTTATCTCATAGGAGGCGTTCTTATTATGACTGGTATATCGAGCAGTTTTAGCATATAGTTCATGCTCGTTAAAAAATAAACGCAAAATTCGAGCAGTTTTATGACTGAATTTATGCTCGTTAAAAAATAGAAAAGTGTGAGCAAAAGTTTCCCCCAGAGTTCAAGCTCATGGAAAAAATGAATCGGTAAATCACCTTTTGAGATCGTAAATTCATCAGCCATAAGAACCTTGATCGTGTTTTCATCCATCACCTCCACTGTTCATTTGGCCGATCATTCACTTCCATTTGTGTGTTTACCTCTTTTGAGAAACAGCTGCGAAGAGTGATTTCACCTAGCCATCCTTGTGACACTGCCGTGATTGGAAAATTCCAACCTGTACCTGGAATCTGCTGCTATCCCTGTTTATCACTCGTTCCTCAAAAGACGAGTCTTCTTTGAGCTCTTTTCACTGACTCGTAAAATATGAAAAGTTTGCCGAGTTTTGGCCTTCCAGCTCGTTAAACGATCGGAATGCTATCCCTCATTTAGACTTTAATCTTTTTTGACCTGAGGGATTATTACACAAAAAGATCGAGCGCTTGTCTTGTTCGGCTCGCTAAAAGTACCGAACACCCATCCCTTCTGTATTGTTTTATACTTTTTCGGACTTAAGGGATTAGATGACGAAAAAGGAATTATGGAGTTGACTTTCTGTACCTTTTCAGACTCTCTAAAAATGAAAAGGACCGAGTTTTCTTTGTCGTTAGACTCGTTAAAATGATTAAATAGCGACAAACTTGTCTTTAGACGAGAACGAGTTTCCCTATCGCTAGGCTCGTTAAATCTTAGCGATGGGCTTGCCCGAAGGGCAGGTTATAGAACAAGCATATGTTATCCTCCTCAAGCTTGACAAAAATAAAGAGGTACTGGTCAGAAATGACTGGGGAAAAATTGGGAGAACATCAAAATTTAATGGTAGCAAGTCACTCTTGAACATGACACTTTTCCTCCGTACCACATCGGGTTGGGTTGTTTCATTCACCGGTCTCATCACCATGGTCCTCGCCAAACCATCCACATTTGGGGTAATGCTACCGATCCATCGCATCAGTGTCGTTATATGTTCACGAGGGGTCATTCTGAAAGTGTCAACCGTGTCCCATCCACTACCATACATTATCCTTCATCCATTCATGATCGCCACCCTGAATCATATGTCACAGTTTGTTTTCACCTCCACTAAAATCATTAGCTCCGTTCCGTGTCATTGATGTGGGATTCATTAAGGCCCTCCTTTGACGGATCGCTTCTTGTCGACTTCAGCTCATTATCCAAGAAGTTGATCTAGGAACAGCCCCATCAGTACTTTGAAGCTTGCATGCCTCAATGGCAAGTTTCTCACTTCCGGCGATAGGTATACATCAATGACCTTCGACCAGAAGATTTTGCGTGGCGTTCGACGCCAAGTCCTTTATTCACGCCATGTGAATTGTACTGCAGTACCTTGAGGGTCATCGTCATTATTGGTGATTCCTCTCGCGCTTGTTAACGGTTTTCATTATTGACCGGTAATCAAGCGATGTCTTTCCATGTTCGACTTCAGCAAAATTCTCACATGGATCGACTTGTACTTAGAGTGAAGATCGAACAAGTTTGAAGACCCCGGATCTAGTTTCATCCATCCGGGCTGCGATATATATTCAGGAAATATAAAAGCATTTGCCATGTACATCATTGCAGCAGATGATCATCCTATTCAAAGGATGATAATTTCAGCAGAAAATTATCAGTCTACCTTCAGACGATCGTCTGTCATATGTACCAAAATGTATTTATAAAAGCTGAGCATGGGAATGCCCGCCTCAGCTAGATCATGAAAATAGAATGAAAAATAATGTATTGTATTGTATTGTATTACAGGGCGCCTCCTCAGCACTGGAATGAACTTCGGACCCTCTAGATAAAGCATTTCACCCGATAAACGGCCTCATACTTTAGGGGGCAACTGTTATAGACATTTTTGTGCCTCGCGACATGGAGCATGAAATGTCAATAATTACAGGGATCCTCAGTCCCTAAACATGTTGTTCTTACCCCTAAAAGAACAAGGTCATCAAACAACAGCACTTCCAATCAGTTCTCCACCTGAAAACACTTCAAAACAGGCTAATTTTGGATCATGTCAGCTGCTCCACTGAGCATCTGCGCTGGAATGCAACTGCTCCTCCTTGTACCTGCGCTGGAAGTCAAATCTAATGAAGGCTACCTGCGCTGGGTGAGATTGGCCAAGTGGCACAGTCATTCTGCAAGGTGTCAACTGCCCAGGAAGCTTCCAAACTGACACTTGGTTCATGAGATTCGCCCTGTGATGAGTAAGAGGTACTTGATCACCATGTGTAAGCAAGGATCTCCAAGTGGACTCAAGAACTGAAGATTAACTGAAGAGGGAGAGGACACTAGTTAGCTCTATGCCAGCCTCAAGCTGACTCATCCTCTCTTCTTCTCTCCTATATATAGGGCTCTTCTATGAGGTCTAGGGAGGCTGGAATTTTGTGTAAAGCAAGGAGGTGCTGTTGGTTTACAGTTAGAGCTATTGGGTGATTGTTTTACTAGAGGTGAAGAGGAGAGTTCTTGCTGCTGGGGAGGTGCTGCTGGATTGGAGCCATCATTGGTTGTAACCTTCTCAGAACCCTGTTACTTCTATCAATAAAGTTTTGCATGTTCTCCTATATACTTGTATTGCATTGATGTATTGTTTTTACATGTATATTTGATTCACTCTAATCCATGCATCAGTTATGAGTACTTGTATCTTGTAGTTTCCTCTCTTGTTTGTGCAGGATCTGTGTGTAGCTGGACCGGCAAAGAGAGCAAGGAGCTGGGAACAAGAGACAAAGAGAGAGGATAAGGATCGACTAAGCGAAAGACACCAGGTTGGTTAATCTCTTCTTCCTTCTCTCTGTACTTTCATAAAGGAAAACATCAAAGCTTTACTTTCAGTTGTTGCTAAAGACTGTCACCTTTAGAGTAGGGATAGGGTCATCCGAGTCGGATACTTTTCCCCACAACACTTATCAGCCATTAAAGCCTTGGTCGTGTTTGCACCATCACCTCCACTTTTCATTTGGCCGATCGTTCACCTCCATCTGATTGTTTGCCCATTTTGAGGAACAGCTGCGAAGAGTGATTTCACCTAGCCATCTTTGTGACACTGCCGTGATTGGAAAATTCCAACCTGTACCTGTAATCAGCTGCTAACCCTGTTTATCACTCGTTCCTCAAAAGACGAGTCTTCTTTAAGCTCTTTCAACTGACTCGTAAAATATGGAAAGATTGCTGAGTCCTTGGCCTTCCAGCTCGTTAAAGGGACAGGAAGTGCTATCCCTCCTCTAGATTTTAATCTTTTTGGACCTGAGGGATTATTGCACAAAAAGATCGAGCGCTTGTTTTGTTAGGCTCGTTAAAACTATCGAAAACTCATCCCTTCTGTATTGTTTTATACTTTTTCGGACTAAAGGGATTAGATGTCGAAAAAGGAATTTTGGAGTTAACTTTATGTACCTTTTCAGACTCTCTAAAAATGAAAAGGACCGAGTTATCTTTGTCGTTAGACTCATTAAAATCACTAAATAGCGACAAACTTGTCTTTAGACGAGAACGAGTTTCACTATCGCTAGGCTCGTTAAAACATAGCGATGGGCTTGCCCGAAGGGCAGGTTATAGAACAAGCATATGTTATCCTCCTCAAGCTTGACAAAAATAAAGAGGTACTGGTCAGCAATGACTGGGGAAAAATTGGGAGAAACTAAAGAAAACTTTGATGGTAGCAAGTCGCTCTTGAACATGACACTTTTCCTCCGTACCACAATCGGGTTGGGTTGTTTCATTCACCGGTCACATCACCATGGTATCGCCATACCATCCATATTTGGGGTAATGCTACCGATCCATCGCATCAGTGTCGCCATATGTTCAAGAGAAGTCGTTCAGAAAGAGTCAACCGTGTCCCATCCACTGCCATACATTATCCTTCATCCGTTCATGACCGCCACCCTGAATCATATGTCACAGATCGTTTTCACCTCCATTAAAATCATTAGCTCCGTTCCGTGTCACTGATGTGGGATTCATTAAGGCCCTCCTTTGACGGATCGCTTCTTGTCGACATCAGCTCATTATCCAAGAAGTTGATCTAGGAACAACCCCTTCAGTACTTTGAAGCTTGCATGCCTTAATGAAAAGTTTCTCACTTCCGGTGACAGGTATACATCAATGACCTTCGACCGAAAGATTTTGCGTGGTGTTCGACGCCAAGTCCTTTATTCACACCACGTGAATTGTACTGCAGTACCTTGAGGGTCATTATCATTATCGATGATTCCTCTCGCGCTTGTTAACGGTTTACCTCATTGACCGGTAATCAAGCGATGTCTTTCCATGTTCGACTTCAGAACAATTCTCACATGGATCGACTTGTACTTAGAGTGAAGATCGAACGAGTTTGAAGACCCCGGATCTAGTTTCATCCATCCGGGCTGCGATATATATTCAGGAAAGATAAAGACATTTGACATGTACATCATTGCAGCAGATGATCATCCTACTCAAAGGATGATAATTTCATCAAAATTATCAATCTACCATCAGACAATTGTCTGTTCTATGTACAGAAAATGAATTTATAAAGCTGAGCATGGGAATGCCCGCCTCAGCTAGATCATGAAAGCAGTATGAAAAATAATGTATTGTATTGTATCTTATTACAGGTCTCCTCCCAGCATTGGATGAACTTCGGACCCTCCTGGATAAAGCATTTCACCCGATAAACGGCCTCATACTTTAGGGGGCCACTGTTATAGACATTTTTGTGCCTTACAGCATTGAGCATGAAATGTCCATAATCTAAGGGATCCAAAGTCCCTAAACATGTTGTTCCTACCCCTAGAGGAACAAGGCTAACAAACCACAACAATTCACAGAAGTTCTCCACCAGAAACTGCTCAAAAACAAGTCAATTCAGGATCATGTCAATGGCTCCACTGGCTTTCTGCGCTGAATGTCAAAGCCAACACTGGCTACCTGTGCTGAGCGAGAGTGGACATGTGGCAAGCTCATTTCTCAAGGTGTCAAAACGTAGGAAGCTTCCAAAATGACACTTGCCTCAGGGAATTTGACTGGTGATGAGTAAGGTTCCAAATCTCCAAGTGGAAGAAAGAACCTCCAAGTGGAATCAAGAACTGACAGAGGGAGAGGACACTAGTCATATCTCAAGTTGACTCATCCTCTCTCCAAAACATCTATATATGGATCTCTCCTCCATGAGATCTAAGAGGTTGGAATTTTGTTATTGCAAAGAATTGCTGTTGGTTTGAGATTGGAATCATTGGGTGCTTAATGCTTTGAAGGGAGGTGAAGATAGGAATTCCATTTTGCTGGGAAGGAGATGCTGGATTGGAGCCCTCTGGGTTGTATCTCTTCCTGAACCTTGTTATTCATCAATAAATCTATCTTGGTTTTCTCCTATATACTGATGTATCTTTGATGTATGATTGCATTAGTATGTTTAGTTTACTTCTAATCCTGAACTAGTTATGTTTATGAATCTATGTCTTTGTGTAGTGTTCTTCTCTTGTAATCTTGCAGAGACCTGTTGAAGCTGGGCGAGCGAGAAGACAAGTAGCTGTGAACTCCCAAAGAGAAGAGAAACCGGATCGAGGGATAAACAGAAGACACCGGTTAGTCCATCCATCTCTCTTCATTCTTAATTCATAAAGGAAGAATACTAGAATAGCTGTCTCTGTTTGTTGCTAAGGCACTGTCACACCTTAGGTGGATAGGATCGTCCTGCATAGGCATTTTTCCCCACAACACGGGGAAAGCAATATGCTAAAAATCCCAGTGTCTGCTTGTATTAATATGATGAATAAAGATGTATTACAATTCCTTTGCTCAACTGAGCACAACCTACAAGTGAATAACCTATCTCTATGCTCACTGAGAAGATCTGAACCAGACTTAGTAAATTTCTGCCTCTGCTTGAGCCCCTATTTCCTTGCACAATTCCTTGAGAAATTATGCCCCTATTATTTAGGAATTTCTCCAAATGGATTGTGCAATTCAAAAAGTTGATCATCTGGCTGCATACAACACCTGTACACTCAAGACTAGTTTACAACTAATGTTACACTGCCTTGGAATGTCCAACACAACTGGGGAACTCAAGTTCTTTGCATGCACTAGCTATTTTGGGTTGATTGATTAGTTAACTGGATGATCACTGAGTTGACTGAAGTCCCATTGCACAACTAACCTTCCACTAATTCCTCTAACAGTTGGCACTAGTTTAACTAAAAACAACTTGAGATAACTGACTTGATTGCTACAAATTAAGAACCTCACATGCTTAACTGAAATATAACTCCTCCAACTCAAATTTACTGAGTAAACTAGGTGACACAAGCCATGTCACAAAATTTAACTGCATCCAAGTTGTCTGCTGATGTGGAAATTCGTTTTTTCTTAGTTTAATCAAGGAAAAATCAAATTGAGAATTTCTTGCTACATTTTTCAACATAGTCACCATTCAAAATATACTAAGATCTTTCCCATTGATATTTGATTCTAAAATATCAAATTTGGAAGAAAGACAAGATCCAACTTCATTAGTATGGATGGGCTACATGGAATTTTTACAACTTATGAAATGGGGACAAAACAAGAAAAATCATCTAAAATGGAAGCAACTTTCAAGGTTTCCAAGAAGACAAGGAAGAACAAGAAAAAGTAAAAACCAAGCTCTAGCTGTAGTTATGATTTAAACGATGAACAAGAAGCCAACTTTGTGAGAAAGTTGAAAATAGGAACTGAAAAATATAAAGGTTTAAATTTTTTTGAATGTGGCAGAATTGGTCATTATGCTTCTAAATGTCCTTTTGCAAAGGGGTCCTATAATGATGAATAAGAAATTTATAAGAAAGAAAAGAAGTATCATAAAAGAAAAAAAGGAAAGAGCAAGAAAAAAATCTTTAAGAAGAAAAGTCTCTATTCAAGAGAAGATAGTAGCTCGTGTGATGAACATGATCATAGTGACCATGATCGTGATAGAGTGCTCTTGATGTCATTAGATACCCAGAATGAAACTCCTCAAAACTATGAAGGAAATCATGAAGAAGAAGAAGGAGAAACAGATCTTGAGGCATATTTGATTAGTGCCTTAAGTGATCTTAGAAGAACAAGGAAGATAAATCTCATACTCAAGGAAGAGATAAAGAAACTAAAAGAATGTTTACAAAATACGAACTAAGAAATCAAATGAAACCAAGTAGACTACCGTAAATATGAAAGAAGTACAATTAGAAGAATCCAGAGTGATTGAAGAAACACTCAAGAGACAACTACAAGAGGAGGAGAAAATAACCAAGAATATAGAAGATGAGATAGTATCCTTGAGGAAGGAACTACATAAGAAGGATATCCATCATAATTTTGACAATAGTACCAAAATATTAGATGAAATCATTAGCAACCAGAAACCATTCAATGATAGGTCTAGACTGGGGGGGGGTTAATCCATATTCCTTTTCAATTGTTATTTTTACTAGTTAACTCATTTATATTTAGAACACAAAATGAACAATAGGAATAAATTCTTTTATTAATATAATCTTTACAATAAATCAGATACAATATATATAAGGCTCCAATCTATTGCCAAGCACCAACTTGGTCTTTTTTGAGGCTCCAACCTCTAGGGTAGCAACCCTATCTTCTCAAGACACCAACCTTGTGTTTAGGAGCACCAACTCCAAGGACACCAATCCTTCCAATTCTGAGGCACCAACCCCAAGGGCTCCAACCCTATCTTGTCAAGGCACCAACCTTGTTTGTTTGAGGCTCCAACCTTCAGGGCACCAACCCTCTGGGCTCCAACCCACTGCTATATTTTGTCTAGATATGTTTGATAGTAATTCTCTACTCCCAAAATCTTCTTCACTTAATTCTATCAATCTACAACTTCACTGTAGTCTCCATGCTACATCATCAATGACAACCTGTCTTCATATGAAGGAGTCTTCACAGCTCTTCATATTTCCCACATAGAGTTTGCAAAGTTACCTCACGATGATTTCAAATAGCCATCATGATCTACAATAGTCTTCACACAAATTCAATGTGTCTACAATGAACTGCACTTAGCTCTACACAAAAAAAATCTCTGTTTCAAGCCTCTGTTCTCACTATCACGGTAAATGCTTTAGGAGTGACTTCTTTAGAGGAGTGACTATTGCCGTTTCTTACTTCCAAAAAACATCCTCACAAACACTTCAATGCTGGTGCTGTCTATAGCTCCCTTCATCTTCCGCTGGCCCTTCGGCTTCCTCCTGTCTTGCTGGACCTTCAGCTTCCTTCTGTCCTGCTAGACCTTCAACTTCCTTTTGTCCTGCTGGACCTTTGGCTTCCTTCTGTCCTGCTGGACCTACGGCTTACTTTTTTCCTTCTGCTTACATCTCTCTCACTTAATCTTCAACTTCTTTTGTACCTTCATCGTCTGCCAGACCTTTGGCTTCTCGACCTTTCAACTTCTTCTTTCGTTCGCTTGACCTTTTGGCTTCCTTTATTCCTTCAAGTTCACGAACTGTTACCTCTTCTTTGTGATAGATGCCTGAGATAAGTTACCCATATGGAGATCCCATGTGCCATGTCATTCCTTTAATCGCAATCGCAACTTTCGGAGGTCTTTTATAAGTCATGCCCATAACATACTCTATCCTCCGATATCAACATCATTTATCTTCACATATCAACATAGTTAAAACCATATAATGGGTGGTCCCACCTACCACATCATCACCTTAATTGCAATCGTAGTTTACCATCATTACATTTCTTCAAGACTAGCGATATGTGACAGATGCGATATTCCAATAAGATTCTTTTGATAACTCAATTGGGTCCACAACTTTATCACAAACAATGGTTTTAACATGTCATCCCTTTTGAACTTTGCGATTCAACGGATGCGATATTATGTTAAGTTATGTCATAGTGGTGCAGTCGGGTCCACCATAATATCACAATCGTAGTTTTTACTCTGACATCCATTTATGAATTATGATATGAAAGTTCTGATACAACAGATGCAATATTATAATAGGGTGTGTTATAATGGAGCAATCGGGTCCATAATAATATTGCGATTGGAGGTTTTAACGTGACAAGGCTTTAAACACTTGCGGTATGGAGGATGTGATATTTCTTTAAGATGTATTATAATGGTGCAACAAGTCCACAATGTTACCTCAATCGACGGTTTGCGGGACTTCCACTGGCACATGGATTAAAAACTGGCCTTAACCCCCGCAGTTGACCATGATCTAAGGGTTGACTATGAGATCGACGGCTAGGATTGAGTGCGAGACTTCAACCATGATCAAGGAAGTCCGTACTTTCCTACCCCTGCTCTTCTGATAGATTTCTTCTTTACTCCTCTATTATCGCTGTTGCTCTACTGGATCTACTGCATCATTTGTTGTTCAATTGACCTCCTGCATCATTTTCTCTTCAATTGACCTCCTGCATCATTTTTTGTTCAATTTTTGTTCAATTGACACGTCATTTGCTGTTCAATCCACTTGGGTCCTCCATCTCATCATATTCACTATGAGCATTATGATCAATGGGCATCAATGGGCAATCATGTATCAAATAATTTGCCATCATAAACATTGCTATATTGACATCAATGACAACCTAGATTAACAATCTCCCCCTTTGTCATTGATGGAAATATTCTTCTTCTCTCCCCCTTTGACATCAATGGCAAAGGAGTGCACAAGGACTCCCCCTGTCGAACTGCTCGTGTTCTTTATGAATAGTATATTTTTATGGGTATGTTACTCATACATGGCTCCAATATTTAGGGTTCATAAATGAGATCTTCAAACAAGACTAATCCACTGTGGTTACAAGAATTACAAGTTGAAAAACGTACCTTGATGTTGCTACAAATCACCCTTTCTGACTGTTGCAACAATGATGATAAAGCCAATGTTTTATAGAGAATTTTCTCAGGTCGGATTTTGTTTTGGTAGGTACTGAACCAAGGGCATATGTATATATAGATATTCAAAACAATGTCATGTCCTGGAGTAGCCTTATCACTGGAAATTCTTTGCACTAGAACAACCCTGTTACTGTAGTCATGAAACTTATGCTGATATGGTTATTGTGAGAAATTGGCACTGTACACACAGGTCCGCAAACTTTTATGCTCAAAAAATCACACTTCACCTTTACACTTAGGTCTCTGCATTTCATAATTGCATTTTGATATTCGGATTATTTTATTACAATAGGGCCGCAAGTCAATTAGATCTTATCTTGTTTCAACAAGATTCAAAAAATGCGGAGATCACTGTTGGAAATCACGATTTACAGTATCCAACATCTTCAATTCAGGAATCACGATTACCGTTAGACCAAAACCTGCAAGTTATCTCCATTAGCAGATTTTGATATCCAATCTGTGACTATCTTTTAAATTCTTTTACTGGTTGACAACTTTTTGCAATGCTTCAATTATGCTAGATTCTTCCAACTGCTCTTGCTTCAAGCTCCATTCCCAGATGTGTTTGTTTGTTTGAAGGTTGCCTCTATTACTGTCCTTGATTTACCTGTTCTCACATTATATCCCTGAGTCGAGACATTCAACTTCTGTAATACCAACAACATAGTTATTTGCCCTATTTCTCTAGCATTGGATGGCCTTCTCTGTTGCTCCAATTTCTGCTTAGTGATCAAGTGGAAAACATCTTCAACAACAATCCAAAGAATGGTTACAAGATCATGTTCTTCAATGTAGTGCTCCTGAGAAATGATCTTTATCAAAGAATGATTGTTAATATATCTCATCAAGGATTACATAAGGCCCATTCACAAATGGCTTTTGCAAGAATGCTAATCATCATAAGCTCCCCCTAATTGTATGCATGAACTTCCTTTTGGCAGAGTCTCCCCACCAAATGCTTATATTGTCAAAGATCAGGTCAACAACATGTGTTATTGGCTGGAGAGTTCAAGGGACTTTCAAATTTTATTTTCTTCCTTCTCCATACCTATGTAACTTTCTTATCTGGCATAGTTCTAGCTTGAGTAGGTGCCCAAATCAAGTTACAATTACATGCCATATGACCAATGTTATGACACATGAAGCATTCTATGTTGTTCATGAATGAGAATTCATGACTTCTTCTTGCGAAATTGCTTCTCAGAGATTGATGGGGATCATTATAAGCCCTACAATCTTTTTCCATGTGTCTAAAGTGTGTACAAGAATAACAATAACCAAAAAATAAACTTTGGTACCTGGGAGATGGAGATTTCCTTGATGTACTTTTGAAGCCTTTTTGCCTTGAGATCCTTTGATGATAACCATTGCTTCTCGCATCCTTGACATCATCTACATTTCTTCTTGGAGCGGGATTTCTTCCATTGTTGCCTTGTCTCTTCTCCTTGCCTTTTCTGGAACTAGTAGCATCAACATTTCTTTCTGGCTTCCTCACATCCTTTTTGTTTGAAGCACTATCATTCTTGCTTGAGGATTCACCTGCATACTCGAGACTTGATTTATCAAATGGACATATTTGATGGATGAGCATGTCATCCAAGGCTTGAGAGCTCTTCAAGGTTTTGTCCATCCCTTCAACCATTTTTCTTGAGGGAGACAAACTCTTCTTCCAATATTTCACAATCATTATTCTTCTTAGCAAGTTGTTTCTCAATCTCTTCCTTAATACGTATTGCTTCATTTTATTATAATTTAAGGGAGATGATATCTGACTTCATTTTGAAGATTTCTTCATTTTCCTTTGCTATACTACTCTCCATTTATTCCTTGATCCTTGTAGCTTTACATGTTTCAGCCTTGAGAAGGTTGATGTTAGATTTTAATTTGAATATTTATCCATCCTTTCCTTTTAGTTGACATATCATGGTGTTTCTCTCCTTTTCTGCTTCATCAACTTGTCCTTCTATGATTTCCAATGCTTCCATTGTCTTCTCGACTCCTTGTCCTAACTTTCTTGCTTCTTGTAGTTGAGATTTGAGAGAGGAGACCTCTACCTTGTACTGACCAATTTCTTCTTCAAGTTTGTTCAAGCTCTTGTGCCTTTGTTCAAGTCGACTTGACAAGGTATCTTCCCGTCTCTTTTTTTATCCAATTGATTTATCATGGATATGACTTCTTCATGATGCTTTCTTTTGCTTTGATGAAATTCATTCTTAATCTTGGCAAGCTCTTCAACCCTTTCTTGTACTTAAAGCTTGACAAGGTCAACTTTCTTCCTTGTTTGGTCTTGGTCACCAGCTAGTGCTTTCTTATTAAGTTCCTCATTTTCCTTTTTCAAATGGATAATCTCTTCCATGGAAACCATAAGTTTAATGAGGAGATATTCTACAAAGTCTTTTTCATTCTCTTCATCTTCTAGGTCTTCTTTAGCCTTGATGTCATCATTCTCATTTTCAGCTTCTATGATGGGTTCTGGATTTCGTTCTTGGTTTCCATCATCTTCTTGACTAGTGGTCATGGTCAATGCTCCTTTTGAGTGAAGGTTATGAAGTTTATCCCATATACCCTTCGCTAACGAACATTTTCCTAGATTGTTCTTTATAGAATCAGGTAGCCCATTCAAAATTGCCTTCATTGCTTTTGCATTGTACTCCTTGGATTCTCCATCCATCATGCTATCAACTATCACTGATTTCCAAATTTCAATGCCTTGAGTCTTTAAGAAATTCCTCATTCTTTCTTCAAATGTATCAAAGTTTCCATTGAACCATGGAGCCTTCACAAATTGATTGACTTCTATTTCAGTGGTAGAGGGAGACACATCTTTAGGAGGATTGGAGACGTTCTTCCTTGGGTTCGCCATTTGTGTTCTGATGATCAACCTTCAAGCTGTTAGGCTTTGAGTGAAGGTACTGGATCTGATACCAATTATTGGAAATACTGGGGGGGTGAATCAATATTCCTTTTCAATTGTTATTTTTACCAATTAACTCATTTATATTTAGAACACAAAATGAACAATAGGAATAAATGCTTTTATTAATATAATATTTACAATAAATTAGATACAATATATATAAGGCTCCAATCTATTGCCAAGCACCAACTTGGTCTTTTGTGAGGCTCCAACCTCTAGGGCACCAACCCTATCTTCTCAAGACACCAACCTTGTGTTTAGGAGCACCAACTCCAAGGACACCAATCCTTCCAATTCTGAGGCACCAACCCCAAGGGCTCCAACCCTATCTTGTCAAGGCACCAACCTTGTTTGTTTGAGGCTCCAACCTTCAGGGCACCAACCCTCTAGGCTCCAACCCACTGCTATATTTTGTCTAGATATGTTTGATAGTAATTCTCTGCTCCCAAAATCTTCTTCACTAAATTCTGTCAATCTACAGCTTCACTGTAGTCTCCATGCTACATCATCAATGACAACTTGTCTTCATATGAAGGAGTCTTCACAATTCTTCATATTTCCCACACAAAGTCTGCAAAGTTACCTCACAATGATTTCAAATAGCCATCATGATCTACAATAGTCTTCACACAACTTGAATGTGTCTATAATGAACTGCACTTAGCTCTACACAAAAACAAATCTTTGTTTCAAGCCTCTGTTCTCATTGTCACGGTAAATGCTTCAGGAGTTACTGCTTCAAGATTAATTGCTTCAGGAGTGACTTTTTTAGAGGAGTGATTGTCGTAGTTTCTTACTTCCAAGAAACACCGTCACAAACACTTCAATGCTGGTGCTATCTACTGCTCCCTTCATCTTTCGCTGGCCCTTCGGCTTCCTCCTTTCCTATTGGACTTTTGGCTTCCTTCTGTCCTGCTGGACCTTTGGCTTCCTTCTATCCTGCTGGACCTTCAGCTTCCTTCTATCCTACTGGACCTATGACTTACTTCTGTCCTTCTTCTTACATCTCTCTCACTTGATCTTCGACTTCTTTTGTACCTTCATCGTCTGCCAGACCTTTGGCTTCTCGACCTTTCAACTTCTTCTTTCGTTCGCTTGACCTTCCGGCTTCCTATGTTCCTTCAAGTTCACAAACTTTTACCTCTTCTTTGTGATATATGCCCAAGATATGTTACACATATGGAGATCCCATGTGCCACGTCATTCCTTTAATCGCAATTGTAACTTACAGAGGTATTTTATAAGTCGTTCCCATAACATACTCTATCCTCCAATATCAACATCATCGATCTTCACATATCAACATAGTTAAAACCATATAATGGGTGGTACCACGTGCCATATGATCACCTTAATCACGATCACAGTTTACCATCGTTACATTTCTTCAAGACTAGCGATATGCGACGGATGCGATATTCCAATAAGCTTCTTTTGATAACTCAATCGGGTCCACAACTTTATCACAAATGACGGTTTTAACATGTCATCCCTTTTGAACTTTGCGATTCAACGGATGTGATATTACATTAAGTTATGTCACAGTGGTGCGGTCGGGTCCACTATAATATTGCAATCACAGTTTTCACTGTGACATCCATTTATGAATTACGATATGAAAGTTTTGATACATCGGATGTGATATTACAATAGGGCGTGTTATAATGGAGCAATCGGGTCCATAATAATATCGCGATCGAAGGTTTTAACGTGACAAGGCTTTAAACACTTGTGGTATGGTGGATGCGATATTCCTTCAAGATGTATTATAATGGTGCAGCGGGTCCACAATGTTATCTCAATTGACGGTTTGCGGGACTTCGATTGGAACATGGATTAAAAACCGGCCTTAACCCCCACAGTTGATCATGATCTAAGGGTTGAATATGAGATCGACAACTAGGATTGAGTGCGGGACTTCAACCACGATCAAGGAAGTTCGTACTTTCCTACCCCCGCTCTTTCGATAGATTTCTTCTTTACTCCTCTGTTATCGCTGTTGGTCTACTGGATCTATTGCATCATTTTCTATTCAACTGACCTCCTGTGTCATTTGTTGTTTAATTGACCTCTTACATCATTTTCTGTTCAATTTCTGTTCAATTTACCTCCTGTGTCATTTGCTGTTCAATTGACCTCCTGCGTCATTTGCTGTTCAATTGTTGTTCAATTGACACGTCATTTGCTGTTCAATCCACTTGGGTCCTCCATCTCATCATATTCACTATGAGCATTATGATCAATGGGCATCTATGGGAAATCATGTATCAAAGAATTCTCCATCATAAACAATGCTATATTGACATCAATGCAACCTAGATTAACACTATGATTACAAGAAATGAAGCAAAGAAAGTAAGCTACATTGATGCACTCAAGGGTACCATCAAGAAGGAAGAATACAAGTTGCCAAAGGAGGACCTACAATAACTAACACTAGAAAATATTCAAGAATAAGATCATGGCTTTAGAAATAAAACACCATCAAGAAGATCACCTACACTCAGATACCAAAATATTTTTCTTGGAGTGTGTTATTATTATAATAATATTGAGCATAAGCTTATAAATTGTAGAGCCTATGCAAGGGGTAGAAATACAAGAAACAACTATGAAAACCCTAAGAACTACCAGAGGCAATTATAGTAAAAAACCTCGTGAGGTTTTCAAGAAAAATTATAACAATTTGGAGCTCTTAGTTTTGAAAATAAAAGTTACAAATGCAACAATTTTAGACACAACCAAAAATTGTAGAAGCAATTTGATAGCTCCTTCAAGGGAAACAAGGTAGGTTCTTGTCCATTATATGGAGGAAAAACCAATAACTTGGAAAAAGGATTAGGAAGGTTTGAAGGTTGAGGAATGTAGGCTTATTCTACAAGCCCAAAGCAGAAGAAGTTAATGGTATATTTATAGTGGATGCTCAAACCATACAACTGGAGAAAAAATAGATTTGTAACATTGAAGAAAGAAAAGAATGATTTGTCACTTTTGGGAATGATAACTTTTTCAAAATGATAGGGAAAGGCACAATTAACCTTGGAATCAAAGATGCAGTGGAATAATTTTTTTTACTTATTGAAGATATGAAGCATATTTTTTTAAGTGTTAGCCAAATGTGTGATCAAGGACACGCACTACAATTCAATTCAAAAGAATGTGAAATAAGGAAAGAAGGATCAAGGGAATCAATTGCAACAATAATAATAACTTCAAACAACATAAATCCTAAATGAGATTAGAAAGGAAAGTGGTTGCTTAGGAAATGAAGATGAAAGTTTGCTTTGAAATAAGAGGTTGGGGCATCTACACTTTGACAATATTGTCAAGATCAACAAGAAAGAATATGTAAGGGATATGCCTGAAATTACAGAGCCTTTAAATACTATGTGAAAGTATTGCCAATATGGAAAACAAACAAGAATTGAGTTCAAAAATAAGGAACATTCCACTACGAAACCTCTTGAACTTGTACATATTGATCTATGTGGACCAACAAGAACAAAGGACTAGATGGTGAACAATACTTCATGTTGGTTGTTGATGACTACACAAGGATGACGTGGGTTTGTTTTCTTAAAAATAAGTTAGAAAATTTCGCAAATTTCACAATATTTACGGAAATTGTTGAAAATGAAACTGATTTGAAAATCAAATGCTTGAGATTATATAATGGAGGAGAATTTAATTCAAATTAAATCAATGACTTCTGCGAAGAACATGGAATAAGAAGACACTTCTCAACAACTAGAACTCCTTAGCAAAATGGAGTCTTTGAAAGAAAGAACATAATTGTGGAAGATATGGCTAGAACTTTGTTGCATGAATCCAAGCCAAGTAATATATTTTGGGTAGAAGAAGTAAATATAACTATTCACATTTTTAATAGAGGTTTTCTTAGAAGAAACAATGGAAAAACTCCCATGAACAATGGAAGGGGAGACCAACTACTGTCAAACATTTAAAAATACTTAGAAATGAATATTGCATAAGAAGGGATGACCAGAAGTTAGGAAAGTTTTACTCCAGGGTAGATGAAGGCATACTTGTTGGGTATTCATGTAAAAGAAAAGAATACAAATGATACAATCTTAAACTCAACAATATAGTAGAAAGCATCAATGTAAAAATTGATGAAACAAACTTGCTGAAAACCAAGAAGGAAAGAAAAAATCCACACATCTTTGAAGAACATGAAGAGGAAGAACCAAAGAAATAGGAAGAAAAGGAACAGCAAGAAGAGAAGCAATCAAAGGTAGAACAATAAGAAGAATATAATCAACAAGATCTTTAGACAACTTCCAGGACACCTAAATGTTGGTATCAAAAGAATCATCCACCATAAAAATGATTGGGGAGAAGAGTTCAGGAGTAGAAACTAGAAGAATAAAACAAGAAAAAACACCAAAACAATGGAATTTGTCACTATTGTCCATGATTTAATCAAGTAACTTTGAGGAAATTAGAAATGATGAACATTTGATCAAGGCCATGGAAGAAGAACTATATCAAATTGAGAAGAATGAGACATGGGAACTTGTTCCAAGGCCCAAGAGAAAAAATGTGATTGATACAAAGCGGGTCTTCAAAAACAAACTAAATGAGGATGGAAAGGTGACCAAAAATAAAGCAAGGCTAGTGTGCAAAGGATATGCCCAAGTTGAAGGGCTAGACTTTGAAGAAACTTTTGCTCCAGTAACCAGAAGGGAAGCAATCAAAATTCTCTTGTCATATGCATGCTCCAAAAGAATAAAAGTATGTCAAATGGATGTAAGATAAACCTTTCTTAATGGGGATATATAAGAAGAAGTTGACATAGGACAACCCAAAGAATTCCTATTATAAAAATATAAAAACTATATGTGTAGATTGAAGAAAGCCCTATATGGACTTAAGTACGCCCCTAGAGCTTGGTACTCAAGATAAGACATGTATTTAAAACAACAAGGATTCATAAAAGGAAATACAAATTATAATATCTATACAAAGGAATATGATTACACTATGATCATCATTAAAGTATACATTGATGACATCATCCTTATAAGTGATGATGATAGATTAAGTTAGAACTTTGCAAAACATATGTAGAATGAATTTGAAATTTCCTTGCTTGGAGATATGAATTTCTCTTTGGGACTCTATATATCTCATCTAGATGGAGACCTTTTCATCTATCAAATCAAGCACATCAAATAAATGTTGAAGAAGTTCAAAATGGAAGATTGAAAACCTACGAGCACTCCTATGGTCACCAAATGCAAGTTGAGCAAAGAAGATGAATTTAAGGAAGTGGATCAAATCCTCCATAGATCAATGATTGGTAGGCAATAGCTTCAAGACCATATGTAATGAAAACAATGGAAAAATTGCAGATTTTAGGCAACATCGAAGGAAACTCATGCTATAGCAGTGAAATGGATCTTCAAATATCTCAACGGAACAACAAACTCCGGGTTGTGGTATTTGAAAGGAAAGGAATTGAAACTGGTAGCTTAAAAAAATGCCAATTGGGTAGGAATTATATATGAAAAAATAAGTACAAGTGGATAAAATTTCTACTTGGGACATTATTTAGTATTCCGATTGAGAAAAAAGAAATCTTCGGTATCCTTGTATACAACAAAAGAAGAATATTTGCCACAACAACATGTTGTACTTATTCCATCTAGATGAAGAAAACTTATAAAAATTGGATCATTATATTGTTTTTCATCCATCCCAATGCTTTCAGAGTGGAAAAAGCGGAGGAACCAACTCACACGACCATTTTTACCAATGGGATCCAATTTGGCAAATTGGGGTCTGAAACCTTTTGAGAGTGTTTTGAGGCATCAAACGACGTTTTTTGGGGGGTAAAAATTTGTCACTTTAGACCACACATTTTTTCTTATTTTACACATGGATACTTTTATAATGGTGCAAGAATCACATCTGTTAGAATTTGTAGGCGAAGTAATGCCACTCAGAAGTTGACCTTCATGTTTTACCACCATAATTTGATAAGATGCCATGTTAGACCCTATAATTCATGGAAAATGGGCTATCCATGTGATTGTGATGAAGAGGAATCTAGAAGAATCTATTTGTAACTCTGGTTAACAGTTAAGGTAGTTAACCTAACCACTAGTAGATTATCGAGCTGTGTTATAACCATGCCACTAGGAGGAAAATGGATTCCATTATTTCGAGTGCATTTTGTTCCATAGATGAACAAAAAATAACCAAGAGGGATAGGAGATAGAGCACACAAAGAGTATTTGTGCGCTATAGTATCCAAGGGCCATAGGCCATACTTCTTTGTACTTGCATCCATATTTCGATTGAGAAAAAGAGAGCAAAGTGACCTCATTTCTAGATGGATTTTTCTCCCAAAAGGGTTTCCCAGGTCATATCATGTGTCAAATGTGTTTGTGAGATTTTATTTCTCCGTTCTCTATTTTCAACATAATTTCAATTCACATGCATACACTATTAACAATAATCTATCGATCTGTATATTTAAATATATATAAAACTGTAATAGTGTAGATTTTGGATTTTTATGTATAATTTTATCATATATGTTGTGATGAACTGTCTATTGGAATATCCATGACAATTTACGGGTCACAAACTTTTCAAGACATACAAGGAAAATATGATGAGGTTATTTCGATGCTTTGTGACAACTCTAGTGCAATAAACATATCTAAGAATCCAATGATGCATTCCAAGACCAAGCATATTCCTATCAAGCTTCACTTGCTAAGGTAGTAAGTCATAGAAAATAATATCAAGCTAGAGAATGTTGGGATGAAGGAACATATTGCATATATCTTCATCAAACCACTTACCAAAGAGACATTTAAGTATCTTAGAAAAAAAAAACTAGGAGTAATTTCTACTCCAAATTGATTTGCACAATCTTCAGCAAAGAAAGAGAAGGGGAGAGATAGTGTTAGCTGAGTTACCCTTCACCATTAATATCAAAGGGGGAGATAAAAATCAAGTAGCATGAAAATAAGGGGAGCATGATTACAGGGGGAATATGATGGTTTCCATCAATGACAAAGGGGGATATTATTGAAAGAAGTTGTCATTGATGTAAAAGGATGTCCAAATGAAAGAGAAATTTACATATTCAAATAACACATTTCAAAATAGTGTTTTGGATTTTTGATGCCCCATTTGGATACCCTATATTTGAATGCATTTTTACTCCATAAGAAAGACATAAATACAAAGGTTGATGAGCTGCAAGGGTGCTACTTTCTCTTCCCCAAGTGATGGGTTCAAGGAGCATTGCAATTTATTCCCTTTCTCTTGTACCCTCTTTTTAGGCATCCGTATGGGAGTTTTGCTTTTGTGCCTTCACAATCCATGTATCATTGCATTGTTTCCAACACTAGTCTCTTACTCATAGAGATTAGGTCTTAGAGTTGATATGTTTTTCATTTTAAGTAAGAGTGGTTCACGAAAACCAAACCCAGTGTCACACGATATCCCTCCTGGTTCAACAAAGGGATCCAATGCCCTTATCCCAAATCCTCTCGGAATAGATGCTTAACAGAGCGGTGAGCCTAGGAAGACACAACATGGCCATGAAAGGGGTACCAACCACACCAAGTGGGGAAAAATGAATGATATATACACAATGGGAGACATAGAATATAGGTTCATTCTTATTGGTGACCTAGGTGATGAGAGAGTAATGGTCTCTCTCAAAATCCGAGGAATTTATCTAGCTCAAATGGAATAATAACATATATGGTTGGAAAGTTTATTCCAAGACCTTTCCAATGGTATGTGGAAGTCGATTTAAATCCTAACAGTTGAGAACAAATGATTTTTCGAATATTCATTATACATTCTGCCAATTGCACAGCCTAGTCCAGCCACTGGACAAGCTGAGATAGCGAGTGGAAAAAGGTGGCCTAGTCTAGACCTCAAATGCACTATAAATAGGTGTTAAAAGGAGAATTTCAAGTAACTCACTAAAGCAAGTTCAGATCTATTCAAAAAATCAAATAAAATGAGTTATGAGGTTCATCTTCATGAACCATAAGTGAAGAGGATCTGATTTGGATAGACTTTCTGGGGAAGCATTTTTGGCACAATTTTTTCAAAGAAACAGGTATGAGAGTTTTATTAAAAATGAGACCTAGGATTTGAACCATAACCATTACATTTCTACATAATTACCAATATTCCTTGCGGGTTTGAGATTGAGCATGAAGTCCAATCCCTCAAGTGATTGTCCCATGATACAAAAATTTTAGTTCCATTCAAACTAATTTTTTTCCAAAAGACTCCTAAGATCCAGATACATTTACATTAATTTTTTCACTACTTTTGATTTAATTTTGACTAGCTTCTTGTTTTCCTTGGCGAAATATTTTTTCCCTTCTTCCGCACTTGAATCCAACTCGCATTTTTTGTTGTATCTGATGTATCACCTTTTGACGAGTGAGCATTGTTGTATTCTATTTATTCCTTATTTGCTTGATGTGCCCAACAAGTTGCTTTTACAACTGTTTCCCTTAAGGATGCAGAGGGGGATCTAGATTTCATTGTGGTGTGGTACAGTTCCACTGTCGTTGAATCCAGAGGATCCTCACACATATCTTCCTGACTGGTTTTTGTTTCCTTTGGGGAATCTTCTTTGTCAATAAATTTTGCATGTTTTTCCTTTGATTCTTTCTTACCCCAAGTCTCTTCTTATTTATATAATGTATAATGTTTGCTCTGATCTCCTTTCGACCATTTAGGAATATGATTATTTTTCCAAACTCTGTTGTTTTTCAAACTCTTTGGAAATTTTTTGATTACATGCCTTATTTCATAACATGCCCGACATAAAAATGAAACATTTGCATAATTCAGCTTTTGAACCCACAAATAGTCTAGAGATGTCAGATTAATCTTAGTAGGAAAACCATTGTTGAAATACTTGTCAACATATATTCGAGCATGAGTGGTTTTATAAAAATTAACAGATTTTGGGTTGTGACAATGAAACTTCCCTTATGCATTACCAATGGAAGATAACAATGTGAGGTTCCAAATGTACAAGGGAAGGTTGAAGAGCCTACCCAAATAGGATATGTGGAGATTGACAATAAACAAATCAAAGGTGGGAGACCAAGGCTGTATGAAAAAATGATAGCACTTCCCCAAAACTAGGGATTAGATTCATAAATATTCTACTTATTCTCAATATTATCAAAAACCACAACCAAAAAACCCCAAGCCAAAGGATAAATATTAATATCATCAATCAAGAGGGGTTTCCACGTATTAGAAATCCACTTGTGGAGAATAGTCAATCATGTCCAAAACCCATTGAATATGTACTATATATATATATTTAGCGTTGAAGGAAAAGTCTTTCAAAGGAACATTAAGGGCGAAAGCTTCTTGGACAACCAGAAGAAAAAATCCGAATTTCAACCTAGCACTGTATGAAATTAAGGCTTGATTTGAGATTCCTTCAACAAATTTCTTCTCTGAATCACTAGCATTCACTATTGATCAAAGAGTTGCAGAAACCCTCGCTGTCACTTCACATCCTCTCCCTATTATATTTGTTGTGTTGTAATGATAAGGGTTTTTGGCTTATTTTGGAAAGATTTTTTGGGATTTTTTTGGAAAGATTTTTGGTACACTTTTTGAAGGTTTATGGTCTTGGTTATAATACTTATTTCATACCTATTCTTAAGAGCCAAATTTTGTCCCCTTTGAAGGCCAAATTTTAGGTCTATGAAGAGGTGTGGAAGGCTAAATTCTAGGCCTATCCTGAGAGTAGTAATCTGTCCATGTTAAGGCCAAATTTTAGGATCGAAGATTTGGTGCAAAAAAGGTCAAACTTAGGCCTATTTTGAGGGATATATCCTAGTGTGTTTGAAGGTGAGTTTCATGCTTGTTTTGAAGATATAACACTATCTTCTATTGAGGAGAATGAACCATGTGGAGGCAGAGTTCTATAGAACAAGTTCTACTAATAAGGAGGCCAAGTTTGAGGATCATTTGTTGAGTGAAGTTATGTTGCCAAGAATGCCATGTTTAGGAATCAAAGTGGTTGTGTGAAGGACAAAGGAGTAACTACTAGAAGGTCATACTTTCTTTGACTAATATTGAATCTTGTACAAGCTTTGGTGCTGATAAATCAGGGAGTTGGAGGTTCCTTTTTGTTGGTGTTGATAAACCAAGAGTTGGTGTTGTTAAAACATGGGGTTGGTGCTTCCTTTTAGTTGGTTCTAATAAAGCAAGGACTTGGTGCTTCCTTTTAGTTGGTGTCAATAAACTAGGGATTTGGTGCTTCCTTTTAGTTGGTGTTGATAAACTAAGGAGTTTGTGCTTCCTTCCATTTGGTGCTGATAAATTTGAATGTATTCTTATATATATTAAGAAAAGCATTAAGTGGTTTTCTCATGTTTCAGGATTCGATATAAAAATATCTATTCTTTGTATACTTATGTGCTTTGATTTATATTTGTGGATGCATTTACAAGTTTTTGAAGTTAACAAATTGTTAATATTGATTCAAACCCCCTTTTAACATTACTAAATATCCAACACACTTTAGTGTAAGATAAAATAAGAATCAAGGAAAACACCATTTATTACAACAATATACAAAGTACAACATGTACTCCATTATTTAAAGTTTCCATATTTTACAAAATTCTATAAAAGGGGATGTTCAAGAGGAACGACTTTTGAAATCTCTTACCAACAATTCTGTGGCACTTTTCTTTTCTTAGATATATAGGGGTATATTTAATATTATGTGGAATGGTGATTCATTGGATACAAAATTTAGTTCTACATGGTTAAAAAAATTGAAAACATGATTTAAAAAAATATTTTTTTTCCGAAAATCCATTTACTATTTTATTATTTTAAAAATTATTTTATTATTTTCCTTCATAGACCCTTTTTAGATGTCAAGTTTATAGCAATGTGCATGACTGTTACACAGTAATTTGTCACCATCCCTATTACTCCTCTTGTCGTACCTTAGAGGACTCATTCCGGGAGTTATAAGAAGTGACAAGGGCTAAAAACACTTGCATTATGTTCCCCTGAGTATGTACTCCATGTTCCCTGAAGACACCTTCTGCAGATCATCCCTAAAAAGTGCTCTTTTTCCATTGGCGCAAGTCCACAGTATCCTACCCGCGCCAATGATGGAGATCCTCAAAAGAGGGCGCGACCATTGGCGCTCTGTCTTAGAGCAATAGTCGCGCCAACCAAATTTAGTCGTGCTTTTTGCCTTAATGCACGTCCGACTGTTGCTTCCTTCATTACATGGAGCTTTTCTGAGGATAGAAAATCAGTTTTTTGTCGAGCTTTATCCATCTTTATGGCTTTTGCTAATTCCACGAAAGGTGTCCCGGTTCATCGCATCCTCCTCCCTTCTTCATCTATATAAGCTTGTCATTATGCATTGGACAAGCTAGAGTGTTGGTGTTAGTGTTATGCTAGTGATTTGGTGATTGAGTGATAGTAGTGATGATTATTGGTCATGGAGTGTTAGATGTTGAGTTCTTGGAGGAATGCTAGTGAGTGCTAGAGAGGTTATGCTGCCGGAGAGGAGATGCATGTCAAGACACATATAGTTACTCGCCCAGCCAGGAGAAGGGTCGACGTCAGAACAATGGTTGTAACTTTTCCTGTTTATTAATTGATGAACGACTGCTATTATAGTTCTAATCTCATTATCTATCATGGTGATATGTTGATTTATTTCCTTTCTGACTGAAATATAGTTGTGCCTTGGTAGTTTTTATGTTGGTATCTGTCTCTTCCTTTGCATGTGCAGGTATTCGTTATGATCTGTTGGAGCAAGGGAGCGAGGATATCAACTCTGCTTCAATCATAGCGTTGGACTCCAGGTTAGTCTTCTTGATTCACCTTTGATGCATAACTAGGAACTTGCGTAGCAGCGTGGTTTGTTTGTGGCTAGTTCTGTGATAGGCTAGTGGGATCGCCTCTGTCCGCAGAGGGGATTTATCTTACCAACAAATTGGCGACTCCGCTGGGGAGTAACTCTTTGTTTTCTGTCTTGCATGTTAATTTTCTTCTGCTTGCTTGAGTGCATGAGCTTCCTGAGTCAGTTTTGAGTTGATTCTTTACTGTTTGACCCATCTGAGCACTGTCAACCCAACTTGAGGTCGTATCTTTTATCTTTTTAGTTGGCAAGCTTAATTGGCGCGGTTATTTCTCTGACAGTCGTGCCAGTTGGCGCATGTTTCTCAAAAGCAACTCGCGCCAATTCTGTGGTAGCGCAAGTTGCAGGCTGACAGTCGCGCCAGCGCTGTAAAGTTTGCCTGTGTGTGGGTGGAAAGCTCATTCAGTCTCTTTATATATCTCTTTCAGCCTCTGGAACTGTGTTGAAACTCTGCTTGACTGGTCTTAGCCTATATCCCTCAGCTGTTTGCTTATTTCCAGTGACTTTGCATGTCTAGCCTTCTGTGGGAAGTTTCGGTCTCTTGATCATCCAGTCAGCTGTTGATTGTTCTACACTTATCCAGTGATTTGTTAAAGCTTGATCTTCTATACTCTGAATACTTTACTTCTAGCCTCCTTAAAGTTCACTAGTCTTTGTGTTTTTCCTTGCTTGCATGGTTCTTTTTAGTGTTTCAAAATTGGTCTATTTCATTGACTGAACTTGGATTGTGCATATCTCTTAGAATTTGTTTACATGCATCATGCCATCTTAAAGGAAAGAAAAACAAAAAATCTCTTGCATCATAGTAGTTAGCATTTATTGTTATTTGTTGCTATTAAAAAGAAAAAGACAAAATTTCGTTTCTTGTTATTAGATGCATTAGGATCTTTGTTCTTTGTTGAAGTGATCATTTCGTTTGTGAAAAAGATCTCAACCCTCCTGTAGATAGAATTCATCGAATCAAATGATTTAATTTCGGCATATAGTTTGCATGTAAGAAGTTTTCGAGATATCACATACGGTAGGACCAAAAAACTGAAACATAATCAAAGATAAACTTTAAAATGAACTCAATGAACATAACAACGCATTGGAACATAACGCAAACACTCTAGGGGTCTAGGTTAGAGACGTGTTCCAGCGTCTTTAAACCTGGTAGTTTATCGTCGAGTGGTTGGGTGATTCCTCCACGGTGAAACGATAGGTGCCAATACGGACTGTGCTCCCACGTACCGTCAAGTATATATTGGGAGACCCCTATAGGAATACAACCTTTATCCATAGGAAGCCGTGTCAGCCGCCCTACGATTCGCAATGCAGTGAACACAGCATTCACGAAGATCGACCACCCGTACCCTAAAAAGTATTCTGTGGTTTTGCGAAAAGTTTGGCACACCCTCTACCTAGAATTCCAGAGCAGTCACTTTTGATCCTTTTCGGACTCCCTAAATGAAAAGGTGCCTGTGAGCGTCTTGTCACTTCGTGCTCATTAAATATTCGAAGGTGACTAGAGTCATCTTTTACCCTTTTCTCGACTCTTAAAAAATGAACAGGTTAAGTTCAGTGTCTTAAAATTTATTGGCCACGATAACATTACCCAATTAGATTTTGTTTGCGTTAGCTTGAGTAGGGTTATTTCTCGTTCAATGGCAGCCTTTCCGGTGCCCACCGGCCAAGGTGTTCCTCCTGATGGGAACCCTCGCCCATTTCCTTCTGTCGGAAATGTTGGCGTTCAGTATATCGCAACATTGTCTTTGCCCGGGTTGACCATTGGTTTACCCGTATGGTTGTTTTCAAACTCGGTGGTCTCAAGTGTGATGACTCCTGTCCCACCACCACCTCCTCCACCCGAACAACACCATGTTGATTCTAAGGTGGACCCCTTCCCTTCTTCGCCTATTGCTGCGTCCTCATCTTCTACTTCGCCTGGTGAAACCTTGGATTTCACTAACCAGGTGGCTAAGAAGAAGAAGAAGAAGACCAAAAAGAAGAAGTCTCCTAAGGGAAAGGTCGTATCTAGCACGAAACTATCAGAAATGGAACCACCTTCTGCTCCTCCGCGGAATCTTCGGTCTCCTTGTCGATTATGCAAAGGGGACCATTTTCTTTCTGATTGTCCTGGCATTCCCAGGATCCTAGATATATGGTCCCATGACCCGACTCACCCCTTACTGTCGCAAATCGACGATACCTTACTAGCTGGTAACAGAAAAGGGAAGGTTCGTTTCCCTTGTCGACTTTGTGAAGGTAATCATCTCCTTCGCCTTTGTCCACTTATGGATGAAGCTTCCCGTCTTTTGGCAAGTCTGTCGGATTCCTTACCCCAACTACCCGCTGGATATCAGCGTCTTTTTACACCTGCAGAGCGTCTCTCCACTAACCAAGTGATCAAACATGATTCCTCTTTGGTCCAGCTTTCTCTTCCTGAACCTACCTGTGCTCCGCCTGCTCCAGACCAGTCCCTGGTCGGAACAAGTGATTTATATTCATCATCTACGCACCACTTGATCATCAAAGATGAACCCCCTGAGTCCAAACCGACCGAAAGTCCACAGTTCCAGCTTACAAGTAACCCGGTCTTTCAAAAGGTCCAGCTTACAAGTGACCCGGTTTTGCCTACAGAAGTTCCATCTTTAGCTGCTCTTACATCTGAATCTAAACCAGACGAAAGTCAAAAGGTCCGGCTTACAAGTGACCCGGTTTTGCTTTCAGAACTTCCACCCCTAGATGATCCTACATCTGAATCCAAACCAGACAACAGTCAAATGGTCCGGATTACAAGTGACCCGGTTTCGCCTTCAGAAGTTACCTCCTCAGATGATGTTATCACTGCCAAGAATGACGAACCCACCGTCCAAATTCTATTCATTGACATAGACGTTAATGATCAAGTGAGCATCCCTCTCATTTCTTCACAACAGGAAGAAAGTCCATTAGAGGCATATCCGGCTGTCTATCCAGTCCCACCTCCGAGCAACCTAGTTATTTCCTTTAATTGGGATCAACTAGTCAATCCTCGGTTACCAGCCTCCATACCATTTCGAATTATAGTTCAAGTCTATCGCATGGTTATGGCTGGTACAATTATTGATGAAGGATCTCCTGTGAGTATCCTTTCTTCAACAGCTTGGGAAGCACTTGGTTCCCCACTGCTTCTGCCTGAGATGAGAAGCCTTGTAGGTTTCCATCGAGAAATCACTCGACCTTTAGGAATTCTTCCCAATGTACCTATCACGTTAGAAGGGAAGACTATCCAAATGGGTCTCATGGTAGTCCAAGGTCCGTTAGATTACAATTTACTCCTTGGACGAGACTATATTTATCGCATACGTGCTATTGTGTCCTCACTCTTCAGAGTGATGTGTTTTCGGCATGAAGGAAGAACGATCAAAGTCGTAGACCAACTTTCATTCCCCGGTTCACACTTCACATATAGCCATTTTCCATTCCTAAATGGTCTTATTTCCACAGGAAATGCCCCAGGACCCACCCCGTGATTCTGATGACGGCAGCTCACCCGGGCGCGTGACTGAAGCCCGGGGGCATCGTCCAATCGAGTCTTTCCAAGGAAACCTTCATTCCATCCACTCCGTGAATGCCATGAAGCTTGGGGGGCATGTACCTCGATTGGTATAATCATGCTGGGGGCATGCAACAAAATTTTTTTTAACAAGCAAAGTTCTCCATGGTTCAAGCTTGTGTAAAAATGAACCCATTTACATCCCGTGATTGCCTTTTATCCGCTAAAATTCTGCTAGATGAGCCTTGGTTGTTTCATTCCATCGCTACCATCTTTTTGGCCGATCATATGCTTTCACTTGGTTGTTTCTCCTTTCCTGAGGAACCGCAGCGATGAGTGGTCTTATTAGCCAGCCTCTTAACCTTTACGTGTTTCAAGTAAAGTTCCACCATTACCGGAACCAGTTGCTATCCCTTATACCACTCGTTCCTTCAGGACGAGTCGCCTTTACGCTCTTTTCTGACTTGTAAAATATGAAAAGATTGCCGAGTATTTTTCCCTTTTTGACTCGTTAAAGAAAATAAAAATGGAGGTCCGCTTTCAGCTCTTTTCTGACCATTTAAAGAGGAAAAGATTGCCGAGTCGCTCCTCTTGACTCGTTAAATGGTGATAAGGGGCAGTCGTTTTAAGTTCTTTTTGTCGACCGTTAAAACATAAAAAGATTACCGGGTTTTTGTCGTTTCAAACTCGTTAGTGGTTACGAAACGACGTGGTTTTGACCGCTTTTTTACTTTTTCAGGTCAAAGTCACTAATCATGAAAAGTACTCCTCGATCGTAATGATCGGGCGGTTCTTTCGGGTATTATTTTATACTTTTTCGGGCCCGAGAGACACAACTTTACGAAAAAGGACATCCCTGGAGTTTCCTTTTCTGCTGTCTTTTCAAACTCTCTAAACAAGAAAAGACGCCGAGTTCTTCCTTTGTCAGACTCGTTAAAACTTAATGACATCGGATTTTGTCACAACACAAGCATATGCTATCCCCATAAAGCTTGTTAAAAATAACTGGGGTACTCGCCAGAAATGGTGGGGGAAAAATAAAATTTTTTGAACCATAATTATTACCGTAACGGCAGTATGTCACTCTTGAACATGGCACTTTTTGTTTTCGTGTCCGGGGTGGGGATATTTCATCTCATATCTTTCACTTGCTTCCATGGACTTGGGTACCCTATTTGACCTCTCATTCACTCTGTTATCACAAAATCGTGTACTAAGGGCTGCTACTTAGCAAGATCTCATGCAACTACTTCAAACTAGGCTTTAGACTAAGGCTTAGCCTCCTTAGTCAGAGAGGGCTCTCTCACAGATTTTTGATAGGAATTAATAACAAAAACAGATGGCTAACTCTTCAAACAGTACATGAAAATAAGCTGGTTGGAACAACAAAATAACATCTCTTCCATTGGGCTCATGGAGTCAAACACTTCTGCAGTAAACTATAAACCACTCAATCATAGAAGCCAAGGCATATAATGTTTAACACTCAAAACATCTCTCAAAAAGAACCTCAACTCATAAATATACACAGGAAGTCTGAGCACTAGGTGAATTCAGAGTGATTGCATATTTAGTGAGCTGTAAAATATATAAAGGATAATGACAAAACCACACATATTCTGAGCATTGAACACATGATGAATCTTGGGAAGAAAAAGTAATCCTTATATTACTGTCAAAAAGTCTTTTTACATAAGCTGATAAAAACTCTGTTTTTTCATAAATCTCCAACCCTACTTACATCAGAGTTTTCACTATATATAGGAAAACCTACTTAACTACTTCGAGTCTCCTCCTCAAGCATGAGGGGAGCTCGATGACCTATCATTAACTACCCTTATCTATTTTTAAACAAACTCATTAAATACATAAAGTATTGAGCTGTAATTACAAAGAGTCCTAATCACACTAAAACTCTAACTTCATCTCCTCGTATGCCTGATTCCTTTCTTGATCTTTGACAGCTGTCTTTTGTTGGTTAGGCTCAAGATGATTGAGCTACAGATGCAAGGAACGCTGACTTTGGATACCTGTAAGCGCTGATGGATCATTTATCATCAGGATCAAAACACCTATTTTTAAGGACCTTGTCTCCTACCATCCTCCGAAAATGTAGCAGCATGTTCCCAAATCTTTAATAACTCAAAGTATGGAACGCTGCTACCAAACACCATGTCTCCAGATGAGCTGTAGGCTAAATTGATGTACAGGTGTCTCTCTTCTAACATTCCCGGTCAAACTGTTTATTCTACATTGAAAACATCACCTACAGCAGTTTCGTAGCGCGCTACGAAACTGCTGTGTGATTTAAAAAACACAGTCTTCCTCTAAACTCCTCACATTTTGTGAATAGCTGCTGTTGCCATTCTTCAGTTTCACCTTTGCTATGCTGAGATTCAGAATCACATTCCCTGTAACATGAACCTTCACATTGTCCAACAATGTTCAAAGATTATGTGATGCCAGCAACTTTAAGTTTACGTTTTAGGTACCAAATGAACATTGGCGTGATTATCAGCATACTGACCTCCAACAGATGGACCAACTGCACATAAATCTTTTCGAGCTTCTGATTTGCTTTGGCCTGAACTCTTAGAATTCCAAATGCGTGCTTTCCCAGAAAACTCAATTACCCATATCTTCTTGGAAATGACAGTCTCCCATTGAAAGTAACAAGAATACATTTAGAATACATAAACTCGAGAACATAAAGTGATATCCAAGAAAAATTAATGTACATAAAGCCTGATGCTTTAGCCAGATGATACAACAAGCTTTTCCAATTTTTCAATATTTCACTGGTTGCCCCACTCATTTTCCCAGCCATCTCTTGAGCCTTCTTTATTTCCGTCACGATTTGAAAGTTCTTTCACCAGGAAATGATGTATTGTTTGCCAATATCGATCCCCGCCAACATACCAAGTATCCATATGCATACCTGTTGGGAACTCTACAAAGAAGCACCTTAGATTCCGTTTAGCTTTTTCATATAGCCTGCGCATGTGTGAAGGTGGAACCATCTCATCCCGAGAGCCAGATAGGAATAAAATTGGTTGTTCGACCTGATCTATAAGATCAATAGTATTCCATGGAGAACGAACCAGACAATTTAAAATCCTTAGACCCTTGGAATCAGTGCCTCCTATAAACCACTTAAGAAAAGGTAACAAAACTCCAGCCATGTCCAACACAGATGTAAAAGTATTCTCGAGAATCAATGCAGCAATAAAAAACTTTGTCGCTATCTTAACAACATCAAGATCCATGATATCAAAATGCGCCTTCCTCTGGATTACCTTTCGCATATATTGAACTACAACTTTAACAGTGAACTTTGGGAGGCGAATCTTGTACACATCAACCAGCTCCATACATTAAGCTTGTTACAGCCCAGAGAAAGATTTTCGTTTCTTCTTTAAAGCCCTGCAAACTTCATCTGGAACCGGTTTATGGATATCCTTATAGAGTCCGCTCATTGTTAATGCTATTGACAAAACCTTCTCTGCCACCCGTTTGCGTGAAAAAAGAACTCTTGTGGAGCTAAGCCACGAAGACAATGAACTACATCTCTCTCTGGCACTTCATCAAACACTTGCGCCCCAAACATAAATGCTATTCCATTGAATTTGCCACCTGTCAATAATCAGTTTCACCCACCGCGGAAAGAAATCTCCACCGGCCCAACAATTTTGACTTCAAGTCTTTTTTGAAAAGAGAGAGTTGAGATATCTCCTTTAATTTCGCATACTGCCATTGGCTCTGGCATTCTTATCTGCTAGGCTCTGAATACGTTCATTCCCTTTGTAATTTCCCCACTCGCAACGTTCTCATTTACATTTGTATTTTTCGATGATTTGGGCTGAAATCCTTTTCTAGCACGTGATGACTGCTTACTTTTTGCTCTTGTCACGTATGACTCAAATCTGAGATCAATAATTTCAATGATGCCATCACCTCTTGCTGCAGCAACAACCTGGTTTTTTTTATCCATATTTTCCTCTGGAACCGCCAAAGCATGAACAAAAGGAGGATTACAAATTTGATTTGTACTCGAGGCATTTTCTGCATTTTCTGTGGTGGGAACTGCAGCGTCTATAACCATTTGTTGACTTCCTCTTGAAAAGTCCCATGCTACAATTTTTGAATCTAATCCCCCAGATATAACTTCCCATGGCCGCCAAGGATGAAACTGCACAGAGCTGCAAATATTTGTGTGTACGGATCTGAGTGTTTTGTAAAGGCAATGTTGACGAATGTCAATAATCTTTACTTCTCCACTGTCATCTGCAGCCGCAAGAAAAGATGACTTAAAGTTCATAGTAATCTGATTTATGTCCTCTGTATTGAATGTGTACTTTTGCACTTGTCCACTGGAAGGTGCCATGCGCACATCCAAGCAAGTAACTGTGTTTGCATATGCTGCATACAAAATATCATCATTTCCTGGACTGAAACAAACAGAAGCAACTGGTTCATGTATGCGCATCATTATAAACCAAAACACAGAAAATAAGTACATTGAGGTTAATATTCTTTGTCCATGATGGTTCCATAGCTACAAAATTATGCCTCTGCATGTTGGGATGAGTTTAAGTGTCTTTGTATGATATGAAGAACCAACAGATCCATTAGCATCATTGTAATAGATGTCCACATATCTATTGAACAAAGATTGCTGCCCAAATGGCTGTATGATAGGCATTGGTCATGCATCCATCAATGAACCAATTATTGCACCCTTTCTAAGAAACTCACACTGACCAAACTTAATGACAAGCATCGATGATGACTTCTTGAGAACATGCCACCTGTGAAATGTATCCGCCCCAGAACTATTTTTGCATGACAGCTACTATGGATTCGAACAAATCCCCCATTTCGTAGCACGCTACGAAATCACTAAAACAGGCTGCGCTGCGAAACTGCTAAAGGATTCATGCGCTACGAAAACACTTGGTCTTTAAGCTAATCTGAGCAAATTTTTGGAAACAGAATTTTCAATGATAACACACTCATTGCCTCGTCATAATGACCTTTGATACATTGATGTCAAATACTGCCAATTCCGTTAATGTGCCGCCGATATGTTCAAGAGAAGTTGACCTCTGAAAAAACAACCTCCTTCTGATAGTTTGCACCATCTTGATTCACAAACTTCATCTCTCTGTCTCGCGTCGATGATGTGGGAAACATTATGGCCCACCTTCGATCAAGGTCACTCCCTGTCGACTTCAGCTCATTATCCAGGAAGTTGACCTAGAGACTCCCTTTCGGTGCCTTGGAGCCTGCATGCCTCAATGGCAGGTTCTTTGTGTTCGACGTGAGGTTTTCATCATTGGCCTCCGATCGAATGATTCTACGAGTGTTCGACTTCAGCTCATTGATTCACACGCCGTAGATTGTACCTATAGTACCTTGAGGGCCATTGTCATTATTGGTGGTACCTCTCGCGTCTGTTAACAGTTTCCATTATCGACTGGTAATCAGGCGATGTTCATGCATGTTCGACTTCAGCTCATATATTCACATGCTTGGACTTGTACTCTTGTTCGGGTCGAGATGGAGCGCAAGACCCTGGATTGTGTCTATTGTAATCCAGGCGTGATTCTTGATACTTGACTCATTCACTGGATGGCTGCGACCATACCTGAGTCAATTCATTGATCCTAACCAGATGGCTGCGTCCATACTATGGATCCAGATTATTTATGTACTCTCTTATGGATGGCTGCGACCATACCACGTACATCATGTAATTGAACTATCAGTCATGTCTCTTAATACAGCTCCTCGGCGGCAGTAACTATATGTGCTCTTGTGTGCTCTTATGTGTGTTCTTGTAAAGCATTTCACCCCTCTCCACCTCTCGGACTTCATGATTTAGGGGGCATCTATTACACAGTAATTTGTCACCATCCCTATTACTCCTCTTGTCGTACCTTAGAGGACTCATTCCGGGAGTTATAAGAAGTGACAAGGGCTAAAAACACTTGCATTATGTTCCCCTGAGTATGTACTCCATGTTCCCTGAAGACACCTTCTGCAGATCATCCCTAAAAAGTGCTCTTTTTCCATTGGCGCAAGTCCACAGTATCCTACCCGCGCCAATGATGGAGATCCTCAAAAGAGGGCGCGACCATTGGCGCTCTGTCTTAGAGCAACAGTCGCGCCAACCAAATTTAGTCGTGCTTTTTGCCTTAATGCACGTCCGACTGTTGTTTCCATCATTACATGGAGCTTTTCTGAGGATAGAAAATCAGTTTTTTGTCGAGCTTTATCCATCTTTATGGCTTTTGCTAATTCCACGAAAGGTGTCCCGGTTCATCGCATCCTCCTCCCTTCTTCATCTATATAAGCTTGTCATTATGAATTGGACAAGCTAGAGTGTTGGTGTTAGTGTTATGCTAGTGATTTGGTGATTGAGTGATAGTAGTGATGATTATTGGTCATGGAGTGTTAGATGTTGAGTTCTTGGAGGAATGCTAGTGAGTGCTAGAGAGGTTATGCTGCCGGAGAGGAGATGCATGTCAAGACACATATAGTTACTCGCCCAGCCAGGAGAAGGGTCGACGTCAGAACAATGGTTGTAACTTTTCCTGTTTATTAATTGATGAGCGACTGCTATTATAGTTCCAATCTCATTATCTATCATGGTGATATGTTGATTTATTTCCTTTCTGACTGAAATATAGTTGTGCCTTGGTAGTTTTTATGTTGGTATCTGTCTCTTCCTTTGCATGTGCAGGTATTCGTTATGATCTGTTGGAGCAAGGGAGCGAGGATATCAACTCTGCTTCAATCATAGCGTTGGACTCCAGGTTAGTCTTCTTGATTCACCTTTGATGCATAACTAGGAACTTGCGTAGCAGCGTGGTTTGTTTGTGGCTAGTTCTGTGATAGGCTAGTGGGATCGCCTCTATCCGCAGAGGGGATTTACCTTACCAACAATGACCTTATATTAGGGAATTATATATATCTCAATGACCCATAAACAAATGGTTTCTCCTGTGCTGGAATTTACTAAGTCTATTGATTTGTTGTAGAATCATACATGTTGTAGCTTAAATAAAGACTTCTGGTTGTAATGCCAAGTCACTAAGCACTATGCCAAATCATCATTGTAATGTAGATTTTGTCTTTATTATTACTTAGTAGTAGATCCATTCTATATTTTTTTTTGTTTTTATGATGTTACGAATATTTGGAATGGATCCTTATTGTATTCTTTTGTGACAATGCTTTTCAATTTTATATAACTCATGGATTTGCATTGCATTTGAATGCCATCTGCATTTGACTTTAAACTGATAATGTATATGTCTTCCTTGGGGAAGAAAGACGTGATACTTTAGTCCTTGTTAGTAGTTACTCTTTTGCTCTTTTAGTCTATAGGATTCCTTCATAATTTCAACCCATTAATTTTTATGCCTTTTATAATCCATTTCAACCCTTGAGTTCTCGTCAACCCTCACACGTTAGTGGTAATTCTTGTACACCAAAAAATGTTCCTCCATGTTATATGGGAAGCATTGAACCATTATCATTATTTATATAATTAAAATTATTTTTTCTAACCTAAATTACCTTTAAAATACTATATTTACAAAAGCATTCCTAAAAGTGACTCTAAAACTATGAATCCAATTATTAGACTAGATCTTGTATCATATACTTGTAAAGGAATTATTTATATTTTTGTTTGTTTGGTTGTTAGGTAATGTGAGTGTTAATATGTTTGACACACTTAACCTATGGCTCGAGTAGCTGTGACCTAGGGTAATCTAAGTTGTTAAAATCACTCGGATCTCGCACTTGTCCTAGGCCACACCAACCCTTAGCATGACTATATTTTTTCCCACGGAGTTTCGAACTAGTGACCTTTTTACCACCAAGTGTCCTAATAAAGCACCCTACCACCATCTATTTTATGCCCCATGGGAAAAGGCGTGAATATATACATACTAATGAGTAGGTTGCTGATGTTTTGACGAAATCATTGTCTTGGATGAAGTTTTCTAATTTCAGAGAACAACTTGGGGTTGCTGATAATCCCTCTCTTGGAGAGAGGGAGCATTGATTGTATAACACCATGTGATTGACAATATTCCTTAGGATTAAGTGAGAGACCAAGGTTTATGGCCGGGAAGATTGTCCTGGTTACTCCCTTGGGTCATTGAGATTGACTTAGAAAACAATGTGGTTGGGGAGTTTGGTTTTGAGGCTTGTTGTGATCCCTCAAGTCATTGTGTTTGACTAAGAGACTAGTGGTTTGGTCAGGGACACTGATTTTGAGTTATCTTCCTTCAGTCACTATATTTGACTAAGAGACCAAGTGGGATTGGATGGGAAGATTGATTTTGTGTACTCTCTTTTGAGATTTGTAGCTTTGGAGGTACTCCAAACCCTAGGCTAGAGGGTTGTCGAGGAATTGGCTTCATAAGGTCACTTGGGGGCTAAGAACCCAAACTTGGGGTTTTGTACCGAAAGGTTTGGGGCCAAAACCATGAGGAGATTTGACGACTTGGCAAATGAAGATGAAGGAGAACCCTTAAAGGAGCAAGGGGCAACTTCAAGCACCATGAGGTCCCTTATCAAAATGAATATATTAATCTTTGAATGTTTTGTGTGGGTGAATTTATCTCAAGATCAAGTCAGCCTTAGTATAAGGTGCCCCTCTTAATATGTTGGATGTCACCCTAAGAGAAGGTATAAAAGGAGATGAGACCTCATTCTTATCATCAAAGTGTGAAAAATCACAAGAAATACCTCTCTGAAATAGGCCGCAACTCTAGGAGGCCAAGTGAAGGAGGAAGGGGACTATTTGGACTTACCTTCCAAGACTGTTCGAGCCGCATGAGGAGCAGAAGAAGCTAATGAAAGAGGGGAGCCGAGTAGGGTGGTTCTGTGCCAAGGTTGGAGGATTTTATCACCAAAAGAATAAATTCCAAGCTTATGAGATGCCCTACTTGTAGACCACATCCCTATATCAGAACTTTGGAAGGGATAAAAGCTAAATAGGAGGGTAGTAAGGCTTGTAAGGGACCACAAGTTAGGAGTCCTGTTTGGAGGGAACAAGACGTAGAATTTGGTAGAAAAGACAACTAAGAGGAGGGGTTGTAACAATGCTTACAGTTAGCCCTAACCAGGGGACAAATATTACAAAGGAAGGACACAAATCCAGGAAAGAAGGGAAAAAAATTGTAAAGGTATGGTTGTTCTCTTATTGTGATGTTTTACTAGACTTGGATGAGGTCTTAGTTTAGAACAAAATTTGGGATAGTCAAAATAATAGTTTGTAGGAGGGATGTCATGACTTGTCCCAAGCCCTAAGAATAGTCTCTTAAAGGACTAAGAGGACTGTTAGAAGAGGAAAAATTGAAGAAGCTCAGGATTGATCTTTGAAGGAAGAAATAAGGAGGTTAAGGGGGCTAGTTGAGTAGCCCTATATTGCATGTTAGAGAAGGACATCTACAACATAAGTGGGAAACCTTCGTGCACTAATTTTGTCTTCATCGGGAAACAAAAGAAGTCAATAGTGGGAAGAAGTCCCTAAGAGTTATGTCCTTGAAGGACTAAGGGGAAACTAGTGGGAAAGAAGTCTGAAAGGAGATGAGGAGTAGCAATTGACATTTGAGAGTTGTTCACAAATGTAGTTGTGATCAACTCGACAAGACTCTCTATGTGTTGATGCGTTGAAGGACTAAATATCAACTAGAGAGAATTTGGAGTCGTGTTCATTGACCTAATGGAGCTAGTTCATTGATAGAGGTAGAGAGGTGTTTTGTAGACTAGGAGCCAAAGGATCAGACATGTGTGTTTAGGTTATGACCAAGAGGAGCTGATAGAGCGCACTACATCACCCAGGCGGTTAGTGTATCTTGTTCGGGAAGTTTGGTTGTCATATTTGTTGACACCAAGTCCTAGTTGTAGTATGGTATTAGTGGATGTATAAGGGACCACAATTTGTTAATATAACAAATTTGGGTAGTTAAAATTTGTATAAAAGGTTGTATATTTTGTGCATGTGTTAATTTACTATTGTTTATATTCCACTATGCAAAGTAGTTTATTGTGGTATTTGGATTGGTAGTGTTAGTGATTCTAAGATCCTAACATAGATTCCATTACTATGGAAAAATAACATGGAATCAAAGCTACTTTGAAAGGCGAGTGAATATGAGTTTCCATAACGAAGCAACTTAGAGGAAGATGAGATTGTTTAGATCATGAAGCAAAGGTTTCAATTGAAGACATGGAGATGTGATCTTGATTAGCTTGGAAGCAAGGTTAGCTGGGAGTTTTGGTGGATTGGTGGTGAACAACAATTTAATGTAGGGAAGGTTGCTGATCATGGAATTCCTTTTACTTGCCATGGATTGTTGGAACAACTTAAGGATTGCATTGGCATGGACAAGATTGGTATGATAGATATTGCTTCAAGTGATGGTCTACATATTGGAAGGCTAGTTTCTTCATTGGATCGTGATGTTGCATATTTTGGATTGGACGGATGTGCAAGATTTGTGTTTGATCCAAGAGGATGAGTTCTTGCAAGACGGGTTGCGATGATGATGGCCCGTGTTCAACCGCAGTTCAGACTGACCTTGTAGGACACGAGATCAATAACAGGTTGAGTCAATGGAGATCATGTAGACTCGAAGGGAGTATAAATTCAGAGGGAGAAACCATATGGAAGTTTGAGGTATTTAGGTTTAGATGAAATGATGCAGAGGCACTATTGAGATAACGTGCTTTATTCTACATAGTATGCTACAGAAATGTACATTGGATGGGCTAGTGTCACCGGTGATGATGGTGGAGATTTCCTAGTGTTGGAAGTACCTCCCTCGCTAAGAGGGAGTGTTGAGATTTATATCTTGGGAGGTAGCCCAAACCCGAGACTAGAGGTTTGTGGAGGAATTGGCTTCATAAGTTCACTTGTGGGATAAGAACCCAAGCTTGGAGTTTTGTACCCAAAGGTGTGGGGCCAAAACCATGAGGATATTTGGTGACTTGGCACATGGATATGAAAGAAAAACCTTAAAGGAGTAAGGGGAAACTTCAAGCACCATGAGATCCCTTGTCAAATTGAAGATGTTAATTTTTGAATGTTTTGTGTGGGTGAATTTGTCTCAATATCAAGCCAACCTTAGTATAAGGTGCCTCTCTTGATAAGTAGGAAGTTACCCTAAGAGAAGGTATGAAAGGAGATGAGGAGAGAAATCATTCTTATCATCTAAGTGTGAAGCATCACAAGAAATACCTATTTGAAATAGGCTGCAGCTCTAGGAGGCAAAGCAAAGGAGGAAGGGGGTTGTTTGGGATTATCTTCCAAGATTGTTTGGGTCGCGTGAGGAGCAGAAGAAACCAACGAAGGATGGGATCTGAGTAGGGTGGTTTTGTGCCAAGGTTGGAGGATTTTCTCACCAAAATAATCAGGTCTAAGCTTCTAAGATGCCCTAGTTGCAAGTTTTATCCCAGTAGCAGACTTTTGGAAGGGCTGAAAGCTAAACAGGAGGGTAGTAAGGCTTGTAAGGGACAACGAGTTAGGATGCATGTTTGGAGAGGAAAGGCCACATACTTTGGTAGAAAATCTGGCCAAAATGAGGGGTTGTAACAATGCTTACAATTAGCCTTAACTAGATGACCAAAATTGTAGAGGAAGGACAAAACTCCAGGACAAGAAGGACAACAGATTATAATGGTATGATTGTTCTCTTGCTGTGATGTTTTACTGGAGGATGAGGTCCTATTTTAGGATATAAATTGGGACAGTCAAAAGAACAGTTTGTAGGAGGGTGTTTGGTCAATTTAATGTTCTTAAATTGGTTACAGAAATTATTGACCGAAGTTGGTAAACTTGTGAAGTGCAAGTGCACTATATATGCTAGAAGCCTTCTTGAGTTTATTAAAATGATGATTGTGTTTATTTTAAGGATTTTCTCTATTCCTATGTTCCTAATGAAATTGATGTTTTACAATTTAATTCCTACAATCAATTCTGAAAAGAAAATTAAAACAAGTTATCATGATCCTATTTAACTGACTATCCTTAGTTTCAAAAGAACTACTATGCAAGGTATTGGAAAAGAAAAACTACTTTGTAAATTCTATGAAAACTTCTTTAAGATAAATTTTGTTTTTGGAAAGAAACTAAAAAGAAAGTTATTCTAAAATCTGTGAATAAACTACTTATGTTCTAGAAAGACAATTATTTATGCTCTAAAAGAAAATCACTTCTATTCTAGAATGAATTTATAAAGCATCCTATGTTAAGATCTTCATACTGTAATTAAAAATTCAATTTTGAAATGATAAAGAAAAAACAGAAAGAATGAAATCTAACATATGTATTTTCTATAAAAAGAAGAAGATTATATACATGGTTCTATTTTAGAAAGCATATAAATGATTGAAATTGGTAGACAACAAAAGAAATACTATAAACAAATGACTATAAAGAAACTGAAGCTACGATAATGAAATTATGGAAATAACAAAAATGAAATGACTGAGCTAAACATAAAATATTGAACCTCAACTGTGTGCAAGAGCCCTCCACAAAACAACAGGTTTTAGAACTTCAATTCAATATCTAATTGTGCATGATGTTGACGAAAATGCTTCTTCAATTAAAGAGAATAGAGTAATAAAACATCAAACAATTATTCAAAGATTACATACACATCCTCTCTTTCTGTTTACAGAGTTATATATATAGAATTCGTGCTCAATAGATTGAGACTTTTATGCCTTATAGAACTTAAAACAATCCTAGTTTGATATCTAATGTATAATGGAGTAATAAAATTTATCTACGATTTTATATTTGGAAAGCAAGAGTCATGATTTATCTGAACTCTCGCTAGTCTGCTTATCCACGCATTGACCTGCTCCTTTGATTGCACCACTCGACGATTTCCTTGATGATTTTGCTTGGGTGAATATGAATAGATCCATGAGGAGATCAATCTCCATCTTCCCATGTGCTTCTTTGCCTGGATGGCGTACTGGAATTCGACAAACCATGGATATAATTGCAAAATCATGAAACAACTGCAGAATCGTATTAATTCTGTAGCTTATTGCAATATTTTAACTTAATAATAAGGTACATTAATAAATATGAAAGATAAGACATCTGAGTACCTCACCATGTCAAAATCTATAGTTTACTTCTTATTTGAGTTGATAGCGATGATGAAAAGAGGAAAAATGGATGAAAAGAGTGTCAAAAACAAAACAATCATGAGACTCTACATTCCCCCATTCTGAGGTTTTTGCATGTCCTCATGCAAAACACAAAACTGATGTCTCCTGTTTAATTACTGCATTTCTTTTGAGACCTCTACAAGTACATCCAAATTCATATTTTTCCCTTTCTTTCCAACCACTGCCATCCTTGGCTTTTTCATGAGAATCTTGTACTTCAGGTTTATGACTTGTCTTTGTAGAGCTCTGTTTTTCTGTTTCAACTTCTTATTTTTATTATACCACAAACTTAGGTGTAAAAGAGTATTGTCACTCTTAGCTATTTGGATTTCACTCTGTGCCTTTAGGGTTTGATTCTCCTTCTAAATGTACCTGTTTAGTGTCTCTAGCTCGAAAATTTCTTGTTTTAAAACATTTATCACTGGAGGTTCTTGTGGTTTACTAAACTAGACTTCTTCTTGATTTAAAGCTGATGTTATTGTTGCATCTCTTTTCTCCAAGGACTCGATATAATCATAAATATCTTGCTGTACAAGATCAATTTTAGGTGTTCTTCGACATAGACTCTGAGGAGGTGAGATGAAAGTTGGCAGAGAAACCCTTAAATATTCCTCTGCTTCTAAGTTGATATGCTCCATACTTTTTGAAGGCAGTTCTTTTGTTGTTGGATTGAGTTTGGTACTTCTTCTTAAACTTGTCACAGGAGGCATTTTAATTTTTTCTTTCTTCCTTTCTATCTTAGGCTTTTCTGTTTTAGGTGTGCCCTCTGTTTCCTTGTTGGCTTTCTCTCTTCTAACATTTTTCTTGTTTATATTCTCTAAAATTTCTGCAAGAGGAATGTCATCCTCTGATGGCTCCTGTGGCTATTGTTTTTCTTGTTCCACTGGCTCTTCAATTTTTCTTTTTCTCCCTCTCTTGGCTTTGCTGCTACACGACTATTCTTGAGGATCTTCCTTAAAATGATTCCTCACTAAAAATATTTCTCAATTATCACCCACGTTTTTAAACTAAAATTCAACAAGGATTTTAACAAGACTGTGGTGATACATGGTATTCTCTATAAACTAAATTTTCCTTTGTACATTCCCTGACATCTTCCTTAGACTATTAAGTAAGAAAAATGGAAGATTTATTTCATTATCCTCAATAAAATTCATCATCAGTCAAATATGATAGAAAACATGCATCCAAACCTTCCTTCGTAAGTAGTTTTTTTTTGAATTATCTAAAGTAAATTTCTCCACTTACTTTTCAATGCAGTGCTCAGAATGCCCTTCTTAAAAATGGTGGTGTCCATGCTAGGGTTCTTCAGAAAAACCTTCTAGTCCTCTCTCTCAATACCTCTGTTTTAAACCATTTTTCTCCAATTCGAGGCAATCCAGTAGCTTCGGCAACAAAGGACTCTGTTACTGTAAATTTTATGTCCCCTATCTCGACTTCCACCCCATCAAAAGCTTTGGTGAAAGATTTGGTTACTTCTTTGTGGAAACCATCAAATTTCTCCACAAACTCCAGCCACTGTGCTTTCTGCAATAATTCTCTTGTCTGTGGATATCCTTCTAAAAATTTTCTCCCTGCTGGTTCTGTTATGACTATAACCCCCATGGCTGAGAAGATTTGTCTCAAGACTATTTTTTTTTGACAGGGTAGGAGGGTTTCAGAGCGATGAGGATGAGAGTGTGAATGATGGGAGTGTAAGTGGTAAGGGTATAAAGAAGTGCAACAGAATCTAACCGTTGAGAGCATGAATGAGCATGATTTGGGCGATCGGATCAATAAAATCGGGATGTGGGTTGGAGTGTAAGTATAATGATGAGGAGTGAATGGCAGATTAGATCCGATTTGACATGATACTATCAACTCTTAGTAATAATGATTTTGAATTTTGGTAGTACGATGTCTATATGATTCATACATTTAATGTTTTTGATCCCTATTATCAAATTAAAGAGTTTCATACCTTTGAATTATTGCTTTCTAACCTTTGGTTGTTGTCCTTTATATTTTCTTCAGGTGCTTTGCAGTGGAGGGAGTCAATCACTCTTTCAATTGTTTCATCAGAAATTCCTATCAAATTGGCTGCATAAATATGTTAGAGCTACAGAAACTCAGTAATTCTGTAGCTATTTTTATTTCTCAAAAGAAAAGAGTGGGATATAAAGAAAATGGGTTTTTGATTTTCACCTTAGATTTTCTATATAAACATGCCAACCATTGTTGGTTTTCAAGTTTATACATTTTTTATTTTTATTTTTTTATATTTTATTTTTATTTTCTTTTATTTTTCAGAAAGAAAAAGACTTTTGGAGATCAAGTTGGGGAAGAAGGAAAATCCTTCTTCACCAACTTTAAATCAATATTATCTTGCAAATATTTGATAAATTCTTCCTTGGTCAATGGCTTATGATAGATTCTCAGTCGATGACCATTCACAAGAAAAGTGGTCCTTTCTTCATCAATAGTTTTGATCCTAACTGCACCATTATCAAAGTCTGTTTCAATCTCATAAGGCCCAAGCCAACGAGTTTGAAATTTCCCTTGGAAATATTTGAACTTTGAATCAAACAGTAATGCCCAATCTCCTGGCGAGAATTTCTCTCTTTGATATATATTTGTCATGCCATCTGGATCTCTATTGCTAAACTAGATTGGTTCTTTGGATTGTATGTTGTCTTATCTCATCAATTTCATTCATTTGCTCCATTCTTGTTTTTATGCCTCTGAAAGATCAAGACCCAATTTGACTGCTGTCTTGAAAGTTTTGACTTTAAACTCAATAGGAAACATGACTTGTTTCCCATAAATAAGCTCATAAGGAGTATGCCCTGTAGTATTTCTCCATGTGGTACGATATGCCCATAAAGATTATGGAAGCTTTTCTGCCCAATCTCTTCTATGCAAATGCAAAGTTTTGGTGAGAATTACTTCAATGACTTTATTGGTGGACTCCACTTGTCCATTTGCTTGAGAATGATATGGAGTAGACATCTGATTTTTGATTTTGTATTCCTCCATTATCTTTTGTACCAACTTGGATGTGAATTGAGTACCTTGATTTGTTACAATTTCTCTTGGGACACCAAAACGAGTAAAGATATCCTTAAAAAGAAATGAAACTACATCATTTTCTTCTACCCATTTTGTAACATAATCAGTGCAAACAAGAATGTACCTTTTCTATCTCGAAGGTGGATTGATTGGACCAACAAAATCCAGAGCCCATATTTTAAAAGGCTCAATAAGTACTCGAGGTTGTAGAGGCATCTCACCAGAAGGAACAAGTTTCCCCATACTTTGACAACTATCACATCTCTTAACATAGTCCTTGGCATCCTTAAAAATGGAAGGCCAATAGTATCCTAAGAGGAGGACTTTGTAAGAAGTTCTTTTGTCAGCAAAGTTTTCTCTCTGGTACTTCATCTTCTCTAACACACCTTTGGATGATTAGATCTGGCCCTGTTCTATACAATTCTTCATTTATCCATGAATAAGATGCACTAATTTTAATTACCTTCCTTTTTTCTCGAGGAGACAAGTATGATGGTAATTTTGTAGTGGCCAAATAGTTATCAATATCTGAAAACCATGGAGATTTAGTAGATACTGTAAAAATATATTCATCAGGAAAATTATCTTCTATAGGCATGTCATTGTTATCATTTTGAATCCTTGATAAAAAGTCAACAACTGTATTTTTTTTTCCATGTCGATCCAAAATAGTAATGTTAAACTCTTGCAACAACAACAACCATCTAGTGATTTTTCCATTAGTGATTTGTTTATTCATTAAGTTTCTAATTGCAGAATGATCAATATGCACAAAAGTTTCATAGCTAGTAATATAATGTCTGAATTAATTGATGGCATGAACAAAAGCTAAAAACTCCTTCTCTGTGACAGTATAATTTAACTCTGTAGGAGTCAAATTTTTATTGGTGTAATAAATGGCATATGGAGTTAATTATTTTTGTCCTAGTACAACTCATAAAGTTGTGTCTGAAGCATCAATCGAAATGTGAAAAGGTAATTTCCAATTTGGTCCTCTATAAATGGGTGCTTCAAAGATTTTCTCTTTTAATGACTCAAAGGCTTTTGGCAATCAAAATTCCAATTGAATTCACAGTCTTTTCTGAGCAACTTGAAAAATGGATATGCAATTTTTGTAAAGTTTTCCATGAATCTTCTATTATAACCAGTGAAACCAAGAAAACTTCTAACATTTTGTTGACAGGTCGCATTGATAATTTATAAATAACTTCTACTTTAGATGTGTCCACTCTAATTCCATTTCCTGAAGTATGGTGTCCTAAAACAATTCCCTCAATAAACATCATAAAACGTTTTTCATGGCTTAATGAGAGATTTGCTTCTTTACATCTAATGAGAACTTTTTCCAAATTTTTAAGAGCTTCCTTAAAAGAATTACTATAAACTGTAAAATCATCCATATACACTTCCACACAATCATGAATTAGATCAGAAAAAATGCCTAATACAACTTTTTGGAATGTTGCTGGAGCATTACAGAATCCAAAAGGAAGTACTCGATAAGCACTTGTTCCCCATGGTCAGGTAAATGTAGTTTTATCTTGGTCTTCTAGGGCTACTTGGATTTGATTATACCCATTAAAACTATCTAAAAATGAAAAATATTTCTTTCCTGCCAATGTATAAACTTGATCTAAGAAAGGGAGTGGAAAGTGATCTTTTAAAGTGGCTTTATTAAATTTTCTATAGTTAATACACACTCTACATTTTCCATTCTTTTTAGGAACAATTAATAAGGGTGAAACCCACTGACTGTCTGATATTGGATAGATGGAATTGAGATACAACAGTTTAGTTCTTCGTTAACAATCTGCCTTAGATTTGGATTCATTCTTCTTTGAGGTTGTCGAATTGGTTTGGCATTTTCTTCATTGTAGATATGATGTTTACAAATATTAGGATCAATTCCATTCATGTCAGTATATTCCCATGCATAAGAAGATGAATGTTCTTGTAACATCTTGATTAATTCTTTCTTTTGAAATTCTTCCAAATTATTGTTTATATTCAAAGTTTTTCCTTGAAATATTTCAATTGTAGAATTGCCAAAATTTTCCATAGAATGAAAGGATAGTTGACGAGATGATAAATATTCAATATTGCATTGTTCTTGAAAATTCTGACTAGATTCACAATATGATGAAGATTCATTATTTTCCATTAAATTTAAAATTTGATCTTCTTCATCTATTTGTGAAGTAGCAAAGATTGGTCTTATATCAAAGTCATCATCTATCCATTCTTCATTTTCAACCTCTACTGTTGTTTTTGCCAGTGGATACAATGTGAATTTGTTTGTTGTACTCCCATAAGAAATAAACATATCACTAGATCTACAACTTATAAAAGCATCACCTGTAACTGGCCATGGTTTTCCTAGAATCAATGTATGTCCTCCTAAGTTCTTCTTGGGTGTTAAAATCATAAAATCAGCATGGTATTCCCAAGAACATAGGGATACATATATGTCTTCTAATACACCATCAGGTTTGATTACAGATCTATCTGCCAGTTGTACTAGTGTAGGTGTATATTGAAGATTATAAAGTTTTAATTGATTCATAGTTTGTTTACTCATGATATTTATGGCTACTCCTGGATTAATCAATGTATTTTGGATCTCCACACCATTGATGTGTGTTTTCACAATGGGACTTCCTGGATCAAGATATTTTAGAATTGTTGTTTTACCCATCATGATATTTGCAATTTTTTGAACTAGTTGGATTCTTTTGATTTCTTTTCTTTTTCTTCCAAGTCATTTTATGCTCAAGTCCCTAATTGTTTTTGTGAAAATTGGTATTTCCTTAATGGATTGAAGCAAAGGAATCTTTATGCAAACATTATTCAGTTCATCTAACATGTCGTAATCAGGTAATAAAATTTGTTTTTCTACCCCTTCATCAATTTTTAATCTTTCAGGGAAAGGTGGTTTTGAAACAGATACTGAAGGTTGTTCCATAATAGGAGTTGAGTTATTTGAATGTGTTGGAGTAACTTGTTTTTTGGTTTTTTCTTTTTTCACTAAGAGACTTTTCTTCTTCAGAGACCTTTTCTTTTTCACTTTCTTGAATAACAACTGATGTGGATTTCTTTTCTAATATTCTACCAGATCTAAGTTGAACATTGTTTAGATCTAGTGGAGTTATCATGTAGGTTTGAAAATTTTGTCCTTCCATATTGTAAACAGGTTGTGAATTTATGTTATTATTTATATTTGGGAGTGGTTGGGCAGGCAATTGTTTTGGTCTTTGAGGAAATGGTAATGAAAGTTGTGGAATCAAATTATGAGGTTGAGTTTGTTGAACATGCTGAGGATAATATTGTGGAGGAAAAGTAGGATATGATTGTTGAAATTGAGGATATTGAGGGTATTTTCCATAAGGATTTTCCCATCCTTGTGACCAAGGTTGTGGCCAAGATTTCCAACGCATTGGGGCAGTGCAATTACTTTGTGAATATTGTGCAAATGGTTGAGTATTAAAACCTTGAGCTGTATTTGGCTGTGGATTCTTCCAAGGCCTTTTAGTAATAAAACTGAGAGGATCTATCTGATTTGGTACTCCTCCTTCTTGATAGACAGCTTTAAGACTTGATATTGAGGGACATTCTTTTGTATCATTATTTTCCGCACAAATAACACAAGTTTCTACACTTTTTAAATCAAGAGGACATTCTCTTAAGGCATTTTTTTTTTTTTTTTTTTTTTTTTTTTTCTGCACTTAGGGAAAAAAATGGACAATGCAAAATTTTCATCTTTTTGCTTGTTTTGTATTTTAAGGGTGTCAATTTTTTCACTAAGTCTCCCTAAACTATCTATTTTAGAATTATTAAGCAAATTTCCTAAATCTGCTCTACTTACTATTCCAACTGCATATTTATTAATCCTTGATAAAAGAGGATCTCTTGGATTTTCCTTGGTTCTTGCTTTGCCTCTTGAAATGTGTGTGCACAAATCACAAATTTTTCCTATTGACAACTAAGAAATGCCTCCCTTACCCATTAGGTTGAGAAGATCAATCCACTCATCTCTAATGGATTTCAATAAGAGAGCTTTCAAATTTTCCTCATCTAGATTATTCATTTTTTCCCTTTTTACATTGTAAGCAAATATTTTGACGAAATCTTCAAGATTTTCATCTTCTTTTTGTATCATTTTAAAGACTTCATCTTTGATGTTATGTGGCATACAATAATATTTATATTTCTCTAAGAATGTTGCTTTCATTTGTTCCCATGTTCTTATGGAGTTTATTCCTAAACTCATAAACCATTTTAATGCTGAATCTTTACGGGTTGCAGGGAATAATTTCAACTTTTGAACATCATGTAGCTAATCATATGATGATCCAAGTGGATATTGGTGGCCACCCGCTAATTCCACTTGGATCCCCTCTAGTGCTTCTTATAGTTTTTTCAGTTTCCTTAATTATAGCACAGTTTACTATTTTTAGCAGTTTTTGGGGTCCTAAACTTCCGGAGCCGTTTTGAGGCCCTAAACGATGTTTTTTGGGAAATCTACCGCCAGCGATTTTTCTGTCTAAAAATCATCTTTTTCGTCTTTTTCCTCAGAGAGATCTTTCCAATGGGCTATCATGCATGTCAAACGGAGATAGTACGACCAATTCGCGACCCCGGGAAGTTGATGTACCAACTTACCTAAAAACGGGGCCCACAATTTGGCGTTTCATCTTCTAGGGTTAGGTTTTGGAATGTGAAGGGTTTTCCATTGTTTCTCAACAATAAATAGGCCTTCGAGCCTCATTGTAAGACAGTTCAGAGGCATGTAGCCACCACATCTCTTCTCAGAGATAAGCTACCATCGCCCTAGCTGGTTTATTTCCATTTCTGTTTGTAAGCATATTTCAGTATTTTATAGTAATGAATTGAGGTATTATTTCCACTGCATACCTGTCTTTATGGTTATCTCTGTATTTTATTGCGTTCCTGTTTAAATCCGGATCATATGATCTACAAAAGACTTCAAATTCAAAGAGAAATGTCTCAAGATCTTCACTCCTTAATCCATGAAAGTTTGGAAGGGTAGAGGGTGAGATATTTGTCATTGTTACTGTTGTATCTTCATCGAGGATAGGAAATCCAAAGGATTCTGGATTTATATCTTCTCCTCTTCCTCTTCCTCCACCTATTCTACCTCCTATTCCACCTTGTCTTCCACCTCCTCTTCCCCCTCCAATCCTAGATTGTTCACCATTCAAATTATGTACCTCTCCTTCCCCTTCTCCAACCATTGTAGATTTCTCAGAACTAATATAGGGTTCTGGTTATGGTTCTAAGATTGAGTTTTCAACTTCCTCTAGTTCCTCTCGTTCTTATATCAGTGGTTTGAAGTAGGTTTCTTCTTCCTCTTCTTCAACAGGAACTTCCAACTCTTGAGCTAGAAGTTGTTCTCCAGTTGAAGATAGGCAAATTATTCCTGTCGTCGGGGATATGGGATCTTCTTCTATTATGGATTATGTTGATGAAGTTGGTTAATCTCTACGTTGGATTTTGGATCTTAATACCTCAATAAGTTTGTGTTTTCCTGCTATGGATGGAATTGGAGTTTGTGTGGGTGGTGTGGCACTACGAGGTCGTGGTGGGGTAAGTGATGTTGTTGGAATTAAGCTCTTTTCTCTACCCACAAATCTACCCCTAGAGTATCTTTCCCTATGCATATCATGTTTTGTTGTTGTTTGTTTGTTGTTACTTTTATTTTTATCCAAAATAAATCAATACTTCTATTTACCCCTCCCCGACAATGATGCCAAAATGTTTGGTCAATTTAATGTTCTTAAATTTCTTACATAAATTATCGACCGAAGTTGGTAAACTTGTGAAGTGCAAGTGCACTATATATGCTAGAAGCCTTCTTGAGTTTATTAAAATGATGATTGTTTTTATTTTAAGGATTTTCTTTATTCCTATGTTCCTAATGAAATTGATGATTTGCAATTAAATTCATACAATCCATTCTGAAAAGAAAATTAAAATAATTTATCATGATCCTATTTAACTGACTATTGTTAGTTTCAAAAGAACTACTATGCAAGGTAATGGAAAAGCAAAACTACTTTGTAAATTCTATGAAAACTTCTTTAAGATAAATTGTGTTTTTGAAAAGAAACTAAAAAGAAAGTTATTCTAAAATATGTGAATAAACTACTTATGTTCTAGAAAGACAATTATTTATGCTCTAAAAGAAAATCACTTCTATTCTAGAATGAATTTATAAAGCATCCTATGTTAAGATCTCCATAATGTAATTAACAATTCAATTTTGAAATGATAAAGCAAAAACAGAAGGAATGCAATCTAACAGATGTATTTTCTATGAAAAGAAGAAGATTATATACTTGATTCTATTTTAGAAAGCATATACATGATTGAAATTAATACATAGCAAAAGAAAGACTGTAAACAAATGACTATAAAGAAAATGAAGCTGCGATAATGAAATTCTGGAAATAACGAAAATGAAATGACTGAGCTAAATGTAAAAGATTGAACCTCAACTGTTTGTAGGGGCCCTCCACAAAACAACAGGTTTTAGAACTTCAATTCAATAGCTAACTGTGCATGAGGTTGACGAAAATGCTTCTTCAATTAAAGAGAACAAAGTTATAAAACATTAAACAATTATTCAAAGATTACATACACCTCCTCGCTTTCTGTTTACAGAGTTATATATATAGAATTCGTGCTCAACAGATTGAGACTTTTATGCCTTATAAAACTTAAAGAAATCCTAATTTGAATTCTAATCTATAACGACGTAATAACATTTCTCTATGATTTGCTATTTGGAAAGAAAATCAGAGAGTCATGATTTATCTGAACTCCAGCTGCTCCGTTTCTCCATGCATTGAATTGCTTCTTTGATTGCGCCACTGGGCGATTTCCTTGATGATTTGGCTTGGGTGAATAGGAGGAGATCCATGAGGAGATCAATCTCCATCTGCCCATGTGCTTCTTTGCTTGGTTCGTGTACTACAATCCAACAAATCATGGAGATAGCCGTAGAATCATGAAACAATTGCAGAATCGTATTAATTCTGTAGCTTATTGCAATATTTTAACTTAATAATAAGGCACATTAATAAATATGAAAGATAAGACATATGAGTACCTTACCATGTCAAAATATATAGTTTACTGCTTATTTGAGTTGATAGCGATGATGAAAAGAGGAAAAATGGATGAAAGGAGTGTCAAAAACAAAACAATCATGAGACTTTACAGAGGGATGTGGTGACTTGTCCCAAGCCCTAAGAACGGTCTCTTAAAGGACTAAGAGGACTATTATAAGAGGAATATTGAAGAATCTCAAGGCTGATCTTTGAAGGATAAAAAAGGAGGTCAAGGGAGTTGGTTGAATAGCCATAGATTATGTGTTAGAGAAGGACATCTACAACAGAAGTGGGAAACCCTCTATGCCCTAATTTTGTCTTCAATGGGTAGAACAAGAAGAAAATAGTGGGAAGAAATCCCTAAGAGTTGTTTCCTTGAAGGGCTAAGGAGAAACTAGTGGGAAAGAAGTCCCAAAGGAGTTGAGGAGCAACAATGGGAAGTTGAGAGTTGTTCAAAAAAGGAAATGTGAACAACTCGACAAAAGTCTCTATGTGTTGATGCATTCAACGAACGTTAAACTAGAGAGCAGTTGGAGCCATGTTTAGTGACCTAATGGCGCTGGTTCATTGATATAGGCAGAGAGGTGTTACTGTAGATCGAGAGCCAAATGATTGGGCATGTGTATTCAGGGTACAAAAAAGATGAGCTGAGAGATCGGGCTACATCAACCTGACCATCAGTGTATCTTGTTTAGGGAATTTGGTTGTCATAGTTATTGACACCAAGTCCCAGTTGTAGCCTTGTATCAATGGATCTATGAGGACCATTATCCCTAGTACGAGAGCCATAGATAATTGTATTACAATTTTTTAATATAAAAAGGTTGGGCGATTAAAATTTGCATAAAAAGTTGTATATTTTGTGCACATGTCGATTTACTATTGTTTATATTCCGCTGTGAAAAGTAGTTTTTTGTGGTATTTGGATTGATAGTGTCAGTGATTCTAAGATCATAACCTAGACTCCATTACCATGGAAAAATAACACTCTCTTGCATCATTGTGCTTGACTGAGAAACCATTTGGAGAGAACAAGCTGCAAACTTTGGTAGCAAAGATGGCCAAAAGGAGGGGTTGTAATAATTCTTACAATTAGCCTTAACTAGAGGGCCAAAATTGTAGAGGAAGGAAAAAACTTCAGGACAAGAAGGACAAAAAATTATAAGGTATGATTGTTCTCTTGTTGTGATGTTTTACTGGAGGATGAGGTCCTAGTTTAGGACATAAGTTGGGACAGTCAAAAGAACAATTTGTAGAAGGGATGTAGTGACTTGTCCCAAGCCCTAAGAACAATCTCTTGAAGGACTAAGAGGACTATTAGAAGATGAGGATTGAAGAATCTCAGGACTGATCTTTGAAGGATTAAAAAAGGAGGTCAAGGGAGCTCGTTGAATAGCCCTATGATCCAGATATTGGTGGGAGGCCCCCAAGATCTAAAAAATTGAAATGGATCTTGGGGGGGAGCCCCCCAAGATCTGAAAAATTGAAATTCTAGAAGAAAATAGGAGAACACACATTAAACAAAACCACCAAGGTTTTTTTATTAAAATAGAGAATAACTGTAAAAGCTACATTGTGGTAGACATTATGTCTTTTTACAAAATGCCACTTGTTACTTATAATATTTTTTTAGTTATAATACCATTGGTAAATTCCATGGGTGTGTAGATACCAGGGGTGGAATACCTCTGTTTGGCCATTAGTTTGGGAGTGGAAGGTCGTGAACTTAGTGAGCTTGGCATCCAACATTGACCAAAGGCTTGACCAAAATGTACTCAGGAATTCACTGTCTTGATCTAATATAATGGATTGTGGGATCCCAAAATGTACCACACTCATTCAAAGGAGAGCTTAGAAGTGACTTCTGCTATGATACCCTCCTTGCAGGTTTCCATAATGGCCATCTTAGATATTCTGTTGATGACCATGAACACGCAGTCATTTCCATGCTTAGTAGAAGGAAGACTCGAGGCTGACTAAGAGTAGGCAGTGGAGTATACAGGCCTTGATTTTTGATTGTTGGTTCGAAAATGGCACAAGTAGTGCAGGATCTGATGTACTTCCCAACATCATGTCGAAGGTTCGACCAATAAAAATACTTTTGCATCACTGCCACTATTTTCTCTATCCCGAAGTGTCCAACAACCAAACTGTAGTGTGCTTCCCAAATCATCTTGGCACGCTCAATTGTAGGAACACAAAGGTGTCCCATGTGGCATAACAATGCACCCTAGAGGTGAAAATTTGGAACTTGCTTGCTTTCCAGGAGCATCTGGTAGGTGTTTCCGAATTCTGGATCTCTCTTGTAAAGATGTAGCCACCTCGAAGTCTCGTGTCCATAAGAGTCGAGCACAGTGGTCAACTGAGACAATTTGCAACATTATTGGTGCTTCCCTTTTTATACTTGATGTTCAAATGGAACTGTTCCAGATATGTGGACCATTTCTGATGGCGATCGTTCTGAAACTTCCCTTATGTCTGTATGAATTGTAGGGGCTGGTGATCTATGTGGATGACCATTTCCTTCCCCAAAATATAATTCTTCCATTTTCGGCAGGCCTGCATAATAAAATGCATCTCTTTGTCATAAGTGGGATACTTTCGGGCTATATCTGAAAGTTTCTCACTGTGATATGCCACCTGATGCCCCTACTGGTTAAGAACTGCACCAATATCATAGTTGGAGGTGTCTGTCTCAATTTCAAATGGTTGTAGTAGGTATGATAACGTGAGAACTGGTGTAGAGCATAGGCAATGTTTCAACTCGAAAACGCCTTCTGTTGGGATTCAGAACAAAATAAATCTTCTCTCTCTGCCCTTAGTGAATTGAATTAAAGGCCAAGTGATATGAGAGAATCCCAACACGAACCTGTGATAGAAATTGGCAAGACCCAGAAAGCTGCAGAGCTATGTTTGAGTGGTTGGGGTTGGTCAATCTTGAATAACTTGTATCTTGGATGGGTCCACATGCACACCCTACTCATTAATGATGTACCACAGATATTGAACTTGGGACATACCAAAAGTGCATTTCTCCAAATTCGCACACAATTTGTGCTGTCACATGGTTTGGAGGACCTATCAGATATGGTGTATGTGCTCTTCCCAACTTCGGCTGAAGATCAGGATGTTGTCTAGGTAAACTACCACGAAAAAAGTTGGTAAAGGGATGCAAGATGTCATCCATCCGCCGCATGAAGGTTGTGTGGGAATCCGTTAACCCGAAAGGCATGAAAAACCATTCGAAAAGGCCCTCCATGGATTTGAAGGTAGTCTTTCACACATCGAAGTGTTCAATTGGTACCTGGTGGTACTAGGACTTCAAGTCAATCTTGCTGAAATATTTGGTCCCCTTGATCTGGTCCAAAAGGTCATCAATCCATGGTATTGGATACATATTCCAGACAATGATCTTATTCAACACCCGATAGTCAATACAATGTCTCCATGTGCGATATTTATTTTGTACCAACACGATCGGGCTTCCACAAGGTGAGGAACTTGGCCCAATGTGCCCTTTTTGTAACAAATCTTGAATCTACCTCTTAATTTTATTTTTTTCCATAGAAGAGCATCGGTAGATCAGTTCATTGGGTAGCGGTGTGCCCGGGGTCATATCAATGGAGTGCTTGACCTGATAGTGTAGGGGTACCTTGGTGGGTGAGGTGAAGATGTCCCTGTAATCTTCCACGACCTTTTCCATCTAATGCTTCCATGTGGAGGAGCCCTGTCTCGAGGTTGTTGATGTGGCCACAATCTTCTTCTTGACCTGATGACGAATCATAAAGAAGACAAATTTCTTGGTCTAGGAAATGATCTTACTGCATTGCTTCATAGAGATCAAAGTGTGGCAGTAGGTGATGCTACCTCCGGTATCTTGTATAACTTATTGCCCAAAGAAATAATGACAGTGCAAGGTCTAGACTCATACACAACATGACGCTTCCAGAAATATGGTTGGCCTAATAATACATCACAAACTTCAATAGGAGCAACATCACACGGTATCTCATTTGTGAAGGGCTTGATGCTATTGGGAAGGTGACATTGTTGGCTAACATGAATATCTCGCCCTTGGTGAAGCCACCTAATGGTGTACGATCGCGGGTGTGGTGTGGTCGGTAGGACCAACCGCTGCACAAACTTTGCTAAAATGAGGTTCTTTTGGCTCCCTCTATCGACAATTAACTGTAGCAGAGAACCCTTCACCCACACCTGTGAGTGGAAGATCCGCTCCCCCTCCTATGTATCTTCGGGCTCAATATTCTAGATCTTTTTGGTGGAAATGATGGCACTAGGCATCGATAATACACTTCCCTTTGTCCTTCCCCTTGTTGGTCTTTGACTCAGAGTCAAAACATGCATCTGATTCAGAAGCTTTCAACTCGGCCACCAGTGATTGCTTGGCTCGACACTCACTTGTGTTGTGAATGGGGCTCTTATGGAACTCACACCATTTTCCTGCGTCCTTCTTTGTATTCGTGGTGTTTTTATTTGCTTACATCTTCAACAGGTTTTCCTGGGTCACCCCATATTGGCTTTATCCTTTTTTTATGGTTTGGGGGCACCTTTCCCTTGCTTCAGATTCACAGATCCAAAGTCTTGCTTCTTCGGTTTAAATATATGCTTGATCTTGACAACATATCGATAGGTGGCACCAAGCGAGGAAATTTCCAGGAACACCATCTCGACCTGGATTTACATGTGTAGATAGTTGCAGTACTTGAGTACCAAATGCCACTCAGAATCCTTGATACCCAACATCGTTGCAAGGGTATGGAAAATATTTGTATACTCTGACACATTTTGGTCTCTTCCCTGCTGCAGTGTGGTCCACTTTATGTATTTATCTTCATATCTCCCAATAGGGTAATATTGTTCCTTGGTGGCATCTCAGAAAGAATTCCGAGTGGGTGAGGCTGAAAATAGTGAGGATTCCCTCTCGTAATTTTGTTCATAGTAGGTTCCCTACCACTCCTTGACATGTGGGGTGACTTTGAGGAGTGCAAAAGTAATCTTTTCCTAATTGGAAAAGTCATGAACAAAAAAATATCCTTCCAACAGATTTAACCATATATCTAGGGTGTCTGCATCTATCTGGCCTTCAAATATGGGAATGTCAAAGTTAACTTGTACCTTAAAAGGACTGACCCCTCCAGAGTGACTGCTGGATGAAGATGTGTTGCCTGTGGGTAGTCATTGAAGGATTTGGGCAAAGTTTTCCATCATCACGTTCCTTTGTCGCTCGAGGGACTCCTCGAGCAATATTTTGGAAGTATCTTGATCTAATATTCACCCTATGAGTGACATCAGTTGAATATTTATTAAACTAAGGTATTACAGACTCATGTGCTGGTGTGTGTTCTATGTTATTGAAACAACGGATCGATCAGGTTGCCAATACACAGAAAAATAAAATGGAAAAACAACAGAGAAATACAGTAAGCAATCATAAAGACACAAGAAATTTTAATAAGGATTTCACCCTCTTCTCCAGGGCTACGTCTCCGGTCCAGCTTCAGTGGTGGCCTTGTTTTATTGTGTCTTTAAGTAGAGAAATTACAGTACAGGGACTCAATGTGAGTTCTCTTGAAGCAAATTTTGCTTGGCAGGGTGGTTCTTGGATTCCCCAAGCCACTTGGAGTACACAGACTCTTCCTCTTCCTACCAACTCTGTGACCTCTTGGTCTATAGTGGAAAGAGCCAAATGTGATGCTCAATCTAGACAGATTCCTCTATGGGAAGGCTTGAATCTTCAAGCTCTCTGGTGCTCGACACCGCCTATAGTCAGTTCGGCCCTTTGTCTCTTCTGCTTAGCTTTACTGTTCTCTGTGTTCAGTCCTCCTCTTAGGGTTCACTGTTCACTGTCTCTCTTGGTCGCTTGGACTCTTCTCAATTTTGACTCCAACTCTAACTGATTCGACTGTCTCTGTTCATGGCTTTAACCATTCAATCCCTATGCCTGTTCGGTTCCTCTTCCGCCTGTGCTGATTCACCTTCTGCGGCTGCGCTTGGAGTTCCCTGTGTTCGGTGTCATCATGAACGCTCAGGGAGTGGCCACTTGTCCTCCTCTAAATGGCACCAGCATGCTTTGTCGGTTTATTTCTTCAGTTACGCCATGGATGCGTTCTTCCTCCACTGTGGCAGTCAAACAGATTCCAAATCTCTTCAAACGCGGCTTAATTCCTTGTCGATTCCGCTTCTTTCCATCGGGTGCAATCTCAGCCGTCCGATCTAATCCCTCGAATCCGACGTCATACGCACGTTTCGCGCGGTTGACTTGCTCGACTGATAGCACGCGATCAACGACGGTTTTCTCTCACCTTCGCCTGCGACACGTCGATTGGTGTATGGAATCGCTCCGCTCTTGTCCAAAACCTCTTACCATTCACGGGCGCCCCGATCAATACCTCTGGTTTTCCAGTGCGTGGGCCCAACTTTCGTACATTAGCGTTTTTTGCTTTTTCCGCCCACGGTTTCCTAGCTCTCGATGTGACCAAGTGCTCGGGCTTCCCCTTCAGGGCCCTGTTTGCCTAGCGATGCGTGATTAAACCTCGTCCTTTTCCCATTTCGGGGCTCCCAAGGGCTACTTTGGCCTCCTGTGCGGTCTCCATGGGCCTTGGTCAGTGCACTTTGACCGAGGTCCTCGTCGTTCCACGTCGGCTGCCATGGCCACTGGTTTAGGGTGTTTTTGATACTGTTTTGGATTTCTTTAGAGATTTGTTCGACCTGATTCAATCATGGTTCTCAACAATCTTTCTATGGATCCAATTTAGATCACGACCTCCCTACTGAAAAGAGTTTGGACCACCAAAATTTGGTTTTCAAGCATCGACTAAGTGAGGATACTATTTCTTCACTTGTCCAATCCCAATCCACTTTGCGCTGCTCAACTTTGAACCTTTGAGCCCAATCCCAAGGTACTCAACTTCTCCCCTACACATTGTCCCCACCTTCCTGTCCAGCACTGTGTCTTTTTGCAACTCATTGAGGTATTCAGGTAGCAGGTCATCAATAGAAGGCAATTGAATTTGCTCTTCAAGGTCCTCAATCATTGAAGGTTCAAACAATCTCAAACATTCTGCATTTACGACTGAGTAGATGTGCATGTAAGTTGGTAGATCAAGGCGAAAATCATTTTCACCAATCTTCTCAAGTACTCTAAAAGGTCCATACCTGATAGGCTTTAGCTTTTTACCTTCACCTTGCATCATGTCTTTGCTGATATACAGCCAGACTTGGTCTCCAACTTGAAAACTATGCTCCATCCGATGCTTATCATGCCTAGCCTTGTACTTGGCCTGGCTCTTTTCCAGTTGTTCCTGTACTGCCTGATGGATCTCCTGGATCTGTTCAATGAACCTAGTTGCCTTGTCCACATCATTGTGTCCATCAACCATGGTATCTTTACCAAAGACAAAATCTAAAGGAGACCTTGGTGTGAAACCAAAGTAGGTCTCAAAAGGAGATCTCCGTGTAGAAGAGTGTTTGGCTCTGTTGTAAGCATGCTGCACATAACACAAGTGTTCATCCCAAAGCTTAGGATGTTTACTGCAATAACCTCTCAGTAACTGGATCACAATCCTATTTACTACTTCTGTCTGGCCATCTGTTTGTGGATGAAAAGCTGTGCTTTTCTTTAACTTGGTGTCCATCAGTTCCCACAGACTAGACCAAAACTTCCCCACAAATCGGGTGTCTTGATCAGATACAATGGAAGTGGGTAATCCAAAATGAACCCATACATGTTCAAAGAACAATTTTGCAGTCTGTTCAGCTGTGATCTGTTTACTACAAGGTATCAAAATACACATTTTTCTGAACCTATCCACAACATATAGATAATCATGACCTTTCCTAGATTTAGGCAGTCCTCCAACAAAATCCATGGAAACACTTTCCCAAGGGTGAGAAGGAACTAGCAGTGGAGTGTACAAGCCTAGTTTTCTATTGCCGGGCTTGCTTTTAGCACACATGGCACACCTTCTTACATATCTAGAAACTGTCTCATTCATTTTCGGCCAATAGCAGAATCTTTGCAGCTGTGCAACTGTTTTGCTTACCCCAAAGTGACCTGATATCAGAGAAGTATGTGCTTCCCTAATTATCTTTATCCTCTTAGTTTGTGGAATGTAGAGTTTCCCACAATGGTATAATTGTTGGTCCTTTATATGATAGTCCAATTCTTCTACTATTTTGCCTTGACTCAAAGTTGCATATACATCTTTAAAATCTATATCCTGAGCATATTGTTCTATGTAGCTTTCATGTAGCACATAATTATGCTTAAGTATGGTAGATGCATTTATAATGGGTCTAGATAACATGTCTGCAACCTTGTTATGTATGCCCTTTTTATATCTGATGACTAAGTGAAATTGTTTTAGAAAACCCATCCATCTGTAATGTCTTGACTGTTGCAACTTAGTTTGGGAGTGTAGATATTGAAGTGGCTGATGATCAGTATGTATTACTGTCTCTTTGCCCATTAAGTAATGTTTCCGCTTTTTCACACTCTGAACTAATGCATACAATTCTTTATCATATGTAGGATAGTTAACTACTGCAGGATTAAAAGTCTTAGAATGATAACATATGGGTTTTCCGTGCTATGTCAACACTGCTCCCATGGCATAGTCACTGGCATCAGTTTGGATCTCAAATGGTCTTTGTAAATATAGCAGTGCTAGTACAGGTGCTGTACTAATTTTCTCTTTCAAGGTGTCGAAGGCTTTCTGATGTTTGCCTCCCCACTGAAACACCTTATTCAATCCTGTTAAAGCATGTAAGGGAGCTGCAATCGAGGAGAAGTTAGAAATGAACTTCCTCCAATATTGTGCTTCTCCTAAGAAGCTTCTCACTTCTGTAGCAGACCTGGGTTTAGGCCAGTTCACAATGACTGCCACTTTAGAGGGATCTATTTTCAATTCACCTCCCCCTACTATATGACCCAAGTAGTTTAGAGATGTTTTGCCAAATTCACATTTTGAGAGTTTAACATAAAGTTTTTCTCTTTTAAAAACATCTAATTTCTGCTTAACATGCTTTAAATGTTCTTCCCACATTTTACTAAAAATCAGAATTTCGTCCAGATACACAATAACAAAATCATCAAGAAAAGGTCTGAGTACATCATTCATTAATCTCATGAAAGTAGCAGGAGCATTAGTTAAGCCAAAAGGCATAACTAGCCATTCATACAATCCATGCTTTGTTTTGAAAGCAGTCTTCCATGCATCTTGCTCTGCAACTCTGACCTGATGGTATCCACTGTGCAAATCCAGCTTGGTGAAGTAAACAACTTCCTTTAATTGATCTAGAAGATCATCTATGCGAGGAAGGGGATAACGGTTTTTAATTGTTATCTTATTCAGTGCTTGGTAATCTATGCACATTCTCCACGAGCCATCTTTTTTTCTCACCAAAACAATTGGTGATCCACATGGTGATGTGCTAGGCCTGATGAAGCCCTTCTCGGGCAACTCCTGCACCTGCTTCTTGATTTCAACATTCTCTAAAGTAGACAACCTGTACATCCCAATGTTAGGAAATGGAACATCTTGTTGCAAAATAATATCATGTACTATTCCCTTTTTTGGTGGCAGACCTTTAGGTTCTTGAAACAAGACATCATACTCTGAAACAACCTTTTTTATATCAGCTTGCTGTTCAACATTACAACCCTCAAATACATTGGTTTTGTCAGGTTTCTTTTCCTTTACAACCATCAGTAAGAATTGTTTGCATGAATTAATCATTCTTTTCATTTGTCCTGAGTTTATGAGAGTATAATTATTCTTGAGCTTATGAGCTCTTACAAAGTATTCGATTCCATCTTTAACCAGTAGATACTTGTCCTCAGCTCTATAGGAAATAAACTTTCTATCATACAAGTAAGGACTTCCTAAAACAATTCCACATATATCCAAAGGAATTATGTCTAACTCAACCTCATCTACAAACGCTGACCCAAAAGAAAACTTGAGTTTGCACTGTCTAGTCACTTGTAGTTGTGCTTTATCATTCAACCATCCTAATGGGTATGGTTTCTTGTGAGGTGCAGTTGATAATCCCAATTTCTTTACAATTGCTTCAAAAATCAAATTTACTTGAGAGCCACTATCAAAAAAAGTATCAATCTTTTTATTCTTGGAAATAACTCGAATATGGAAAAGCTCATGCATTTTTCTCTCATTTTCTTCATCAATAATAGATTGAGCAGAATTACTAGTAGATGCTTCAAAATTCTTACCTCTTATACCTGTGGCTGCTATAGTCGTTTCATCTCCCGATTCTGACCCCAAATCTCTCTGAATAGCTACAACTGTCTTCTTCTTCTTGCCCTCGGGATTCTTAGGTCTCAGATCTAGATGTAGAATCCAACAATGCTCATCATCATGCCCCTCCTTTTTACAGTGAGTGCATGAAGCTTTGGATTTTTTTGCAGTGTTAGCCTTCCTTGCTTTCCACTTCTGTTTTCTTTTCTCCTTGCTCTTGCTTACAGTGGGTTGGGATGGTCCCCCAACTTCTGGATTGCCATTCTTTCCTCTAGCCTCTAGATGAGTAGCTTGTACAGATACCTCATCTATACTAGTGGGATTAAACATGAGGATGGTATGCCTCATGTAGCTGTGTAGACCACCAATGTACTTCAAAAGAGTCTCTGGTGAGTCTAGTGAGATACCCAACATCAATGCTCTCTTTCTGAACTCTTGAGTATACCCTTGTACACTTTGCCCCTTCAACTGCCGAAGAGTTTGCCAACTCATCATGGCTTGTTGCATGTAGGCCAATGGATAGAACTGCTTTTTGATTGCAGAAACAAAGTCACTCCAGACAGAGATGGTCTTGCCATGTCTTTTCATGTCAGCTTGGGTTCTACCTTCCCACCAAACCAAGGCAGTGCCTCCTAGGTGTAGGCTTGCCAGCTGAATCTTACTCTTGTCTAAGTTTATGTTCTGTACCCTACAATACACATCAATTTGTCTAATCCAATTGTCCAATTTTTCAGCATTTAGCTCTCCATCATATATAGGAAAATAAAATTTAACATCTAACTTAATCAAAGATGATTTCTTATTATGTATAGGGCTATTAGGAGGTGTGAGAAAGTTTTCCTCTTTCCCCTTTCCTTTGGAGTTGTCATGGAACTGAGACACATCTTCTTCTTTCTCTTGCTTAGAGCCTGATGCATCTTCCACCTTTTGCTTTCTAAAGTCTCTGTACATTTCTTCAACCATAGACTTTATAGCTAGGAAAATATCTATGAAATGAGGGTCTGGCCCCATAGAACTTTCTTCTGGCATAGTCTTTTGAGGACAAACTCTCCCAATTTCAGGATTAGTTTCCACCAACTCTCCTTCTCCTAATTTGAGCTTTGATCTTGTGAGCATTCACAGCTATACCAACACAAGCTTGTCTAACCTTACAACCTGCAGCTTTGATACCACTTGATCTGATATTCACCCTATGAGTGACATCAGTTGAAGATTTATTAAACTAAGGTATTACAGACTCATGTGCTGGTGTGTGTTTTATGTTATTGAAACAACGGATCGATCATATTTCCAATACATAGACAAATAAAATGGAAAGACAACAGAGAAATACAGTAAGCAATCATAAAGACACAAGCAATTTTAATAAGGATTTCACCCTATTCTCCAGGGCTATGTCTCTAGTCCAGCTTCAGTGGTGGCCTTATTTTATTGTGTCTTTAAGCAGAGAAATTACAATACAGGGATTCAATGTGAGTTCTCCTGAAGCAAATTTTGCTTGGAAGGGTGGTTCTTGGATTCCCCAAGCCACTTGGAGTACACAGACTCTTCTTATTCCTACCAGCTCTGTGACCTCTTGGTCTATAGTGGAAAGAGCCAAATGTGATGCTCAGTCCAGACAGATTCCTCTATGGGAAGGCTTGAATCTTCAATCTCTCTGGTGCTTGATGCCGCCTATGGTCAGCTCGGCCCTCTGTCTCTTCTGCTTAGCTTTACTGTTCTTTGTGTTCAGTCCTCCTCTCAGGGTTCACTGTTCACTATCTCTCTTGGTCACTTGGACTCTTCTCAATTCTGACTCCAACTCTGACTGATTCGACTGTCTCTGTTCGTGGCTTTAGCCATTCGATCCCTATGCCTGTTCGGTTCCTCTTCTACCTGTGCCGATTCACCTTCTGCGGCTACGCTTGGAGTTCCCTGTGTTCAGTGTCATCATGAACGCTCAAGGAGTGGCCACTTGTCCTCCTCTAAATGGCGCCAACATGCTTCGTCGGTTCATTTCTTCAGTTACGCCGTGGATGCGTTCTTCCTCCACTGTAGCGGTCAAACTGATTCCAAATGTCTTCAAACGCGGATTAATTCCTTGTCGATTCCACTTCTTTCCATCGTGTGTAATCTCAGCTGTCCGATTTGAGCCCTCCAGATCCGACGTCATACACATGTTTCGCGTGGTTGACTTTCTCGACCGATAGCACACGACGGTTTTCTTTCACCTTCGCCTGCCATGTGTCGATCAGTGTATGGAATCGCTCCGCTCCTGTCCAAAACCTCTTACCGTTCACAGGCGCCCTGATCAATACTGCCAGTTTTCTAGTGCGCGGGTCCCGCCTTCGTACGTTAGTGTTTTTTACTTTTTCTGCCCATGGTTTCCTGGCTCCCAATGTGACCGAGTGCTCGAGCTTCCCCTTCAGGGCCCTGTTCACCTAGCGATGCGCATCAAAAACCTCGTCCTTTTCCCATTCTCAGGCTCCCAAGGGCTACTTTGGCCTCCTGCATGGTCTCCATTGTTATAGACATTTTTGTGCCTTACAGCTATAAGCATGAAATGTCCATAAACCAAGGGATCCTAAGTCCCTAAAAGTGTTGTTCCAGCTCCTAAAGAAACAAGGTCAACAAATTACAGCTTCTCCCAGAAGTTCTCCACCTGAAACTGCTCAAAACTAGTCAAAACAGGATCATTTCAAGTGCTCCACTAGCTGGCTGCGTTGCAAAGCACCCAAATACACTGGCTAGGTGCATTGCAACGCACTTGAATGCACTACCAGGGTGCGTTGAGCGGGAAATGACAAGTGGCAGAGTTATTCCACGAGGTGGAGGGACAATGGAAGCTTCCAGAATCTTCTCCAATGACACTTGCCTCACTGAATTCGACCAGTGATGAGTAAGAGGCTCTCAGTCTCCAAGTGGAAGAAAGAACTGATAGAGAGAAGCCACTAATCAATTCATGAGCTGACTCATCGTCTTTGCATACATCTATATATGGATCCCTCACCAAGAGATCCAAAGGCTGGAATTTTGTACATTGCAAAGAATTGCTGTTGGTTTTGTGATAGATATCAGAGTATTGGGCGATTTATGCTTTGTTGGAGGTGAAGAAGGGATTCTATGCTGGGAGGTTGATGCTGGATCAGGAATCATCGGTTGTAACTCCTCCTGGATCTTCTTGTTTTATCAATAAAACTACTTGAGTTTCTCCTACATGCTTGTATATCTGATGTGTGTTATATTTGTATGTTTAGCTTAAATCTGATCCTAAGCTTTTTATGAACATAAATCCATGTCTTTGTGTAGTTTCTCTCTTCTGTGAACTTGCAGGAACTTGGTGACACTGGGCAAGTGAAGGAGCAGATCGTTGGAAGCTGGCAAAGAGAAGAGAGATTGGATCGAACAACTAGCGCAAGACACAGGTCGGTTCATCTTAATCATCTTCGTTTATAGTTTATAAAGGAGAATACAAGAGTAGTTTTCCCTGTTTGTTTCTGAGGTCTCTGTCACAACCCAGTGGGATAGGGTCGTTCTGAATAGACACTTTTCCTGAAAACAAAATGGCGACTCCGCTGGGGATCGTGTCTAGTTAGTTTATTTGTGTTTCTATTGTTGTTCATCTCATAAACTTAGGAGTAGCGAATCGAATTGCATTTGCAATTACAAATGCAAAGTAGACATATGCTACTCTAGTCCATTCACTGGACCTATTTATGATCTGAACAATTGACTCACAAATGATCTGATTACCCTTTGTGATAGCTCTTAAACCTCTTGTAAATCAACCCTCTGATTGTACACAATTGATTGCTTTTACCCGGCCAAAAACCATAGATTAAACTGCAAACCGTGACCCAGAACCCAGAGAGAATTCTCGTTTCTGCTTTAGCGCAGGCTCTGTGAAGAGACTCTGCATTTCAGTGCAGTTCCCGAGAGGGCTACCTGCGTTGCAATTCAGTTTCTCTGTGTAGCAGGTGCGTTGATCAGCCTAGCCCTGCCTAGCTGAGGTTCTTTGCTCACTTTTTTCCAGTTTTGCCTCTGATTTTTGCAGCCTGTGATCAGTGTGTTTGTCTGTTTAAAAGCCCCTTTTCTTTGCCTTAATTCCGCCTCAGTTGTATAAAAGAAACTGTATTTGTTTTTGTGTGTTTGTTACATCATTTACAGTTTTCCATTGCAAAAGTAAACTAGTCATACTGTCGCCCTTAGATCTAGATCTGTCGTAAGTGTCGTTTTGATCTTAGGAGAGAGTATATTTGCTGTTGGCAGTTGATTACGCTTTTACTTTTTCCTTTGGCTTGAATTCGTGAATTTCTAGTGTTAAAACAAGTGTTTATTTCAAAATCATAAAGTGTCGTAATCGTCTCTACCTTTTGATTTCGAAAAGAAGCTTGTTTGTGTTTTTCACTTGAAATCGAATTCAAATTTGTACAACAACTTTCTTTTTAGGCATCAATATTAAGAAAGTGAAAAACAAATACATGCACAAGAGCATTTGCATATTGACAGTTTGTATGGCTTGATTTAGGAAAAGTGCATTTACAGTGTGCTCTTTGCTCTTTGAGAAAAGATTGTGTCTTTCTTTTCCCCTTGTAGATAGGATTTTCATTGCTGAAAAAAGATAAAAGCTTGCTTATCATCTTTAGATTGCATTTTAGGAATTACATCTACATCTCGTAGTGAACCCAAAAGGCAAACTTCATAAGAAAGATCAACCTAAAATAAATTCAATGAACTTAACAACGCTTTGTAACTTAACGCACAACATCTAGAGGTCTAGGCTAGAGACGTATTCCGGCATCGTAAAGCCTGGTAACTGTTGTCCTCACTGATGGTTGGGTGATTCCTCCACTTTGAGACGATAAATGCCAGTACGGACTTGTGCTCCCACGTACCGTCGAGTATATATTGGGAGACCCCTATAGGCATAAAACCTTTATCCATAGGAAGCCGTGTCGGTCGCCCTACTGATCGCAATACACTGAACACAGCATTCGGGAAGATTGACTCCCGTACCCTAAAAAGTATTCTGCGGTTTTGCGATTGGTTTGGCACTCCCTCTACCTAGACCTCCAGAGCAGTCCCTTTCGTTCCTTTTCAGACTCCTTAACGGAAAAGGTCCATCTGAGCACTTGTCACTTCAGGCTCATTAAAAATCGAAGGAGACTAGAGTCATCTTTTGTTTTTTCTCGACTCTTTAAAACTGAAAAAACAAAGTTGTGTCAAAAGCGTCTAAAATTCATTTAACACGGAAACATACTTTCCCTTTTATTTTAGTTGATCGAGTAATCCGCAATCGTGGAAGAAAGTCAATTGAAACCCCGTCGTTTGCGGAGGCTTACGAGTCAACCGTCTTTGTCTCCGGAAGCGAAACCAGTACGGACAAAGCAGACTCGTTTAACCGGATCCAAGTCTCCATTCAAAGTTAGAACAAGTGTTCAAACGACATTAGAGACTCCGGTTACTCCAAGCATTTCTGGAATCCCTGCCTCAACAGAAAAAGTTCAACAGCCACAGAAGGACAGTGATACTGATCCTAGTTTGAGAACAAACACTTGTGCTACTGAACCAATTCCATCCATAACCGGTTCAGAGAGTCTTACTTTTCAAACATCTATCACTACCTCTTCGGCACCAAAAATATTTTACGGACCTGACGGTCTTCCCCTTCCACCTGGTCTGATTGCGATAGAGGAAATTGTAGAAGATCCGCAAGCAAGTACTCCAACACATTTTGGAGTCGGGGTCACTCTATTTCCTTCGACATCAGAAGTTAGTCTACCACCAGCGGAGGTTCTTGTAGAATCGCTAGGTAATCTTTTGGATAGACTACAAATGTCTGAACAACCGTCAACATCTAGGACTGTGTCTTCTGACACAGCAATGGCAGAACTCCCTGCTGTCACTCCGACAATGTTCGCCGGCATACCATCTGTCCCGACTAGCTCACAACCGCTAGAAGGAGCCCATCCAGGGGCTATTTCGACAGTCTGGTCCGTTCCTGTTTGTTCATCTGGAATTATATCCGGAAACTCTTATGTTGAGTCTCAACAAATTGATCCATTTGGAGGTCAATTTGGGCAGTCCAGTCCCCAAGGGCAAACAATTCCCTTGAGTTCTGGATTACCACCGTATGGGGGGCAGTACGCCCTTTCATTACCACCTTCGGGAGGATATCCATACGGGAGTTCACAACAGCATTCAGGTTATACTGGAATTACCTCAAGTGGTTGGGTACCTATACTACCTCAACAACCAAGAGTTGTATATTCGATGCAACAATGCGTACCTGTGTCGAACATACCCACTACGCCAGCTATTGTGACTGTGTCGCAAGTTCAAGCACTGCCTGTTGTGTGTCAACCTCAAGTTTCTCAGGTTGTAATGCAACAGCCCATTGACCCTACGACTCAACCACAATCGCCAACTAGTGGGGCGACACAGGCCCAGACGGGTACAATTACCCCTCACCTTGGTCAAACGGTTAGTATCGGGCAACAGCACATGGCTTCACAACCGTGGCTGGTGCAATACCAACAACCACAATTCCAACAAGTATACCAAGGTGCTGAGCAACAGATCTTTGCAAATAGTGGACAGCCGTACATTCAAAACGGTCAAAATCAACCATTTTATAATGGTCAAGTCCACCAACCTTACCAAACATACCAGCATCAAATGCATTATGCCGGTATGCAAAGACCAATTGCTCAGGCGATTCCATCGTATCCTGGGTATGCTTCACCTAACCTGAATCAACAGTTACCATTCGTGGCAACTTTAGAGTTACCTGATTTAAACTGGCTAACAAACGATCCAATTGCTTACGCCCCTTGGTGGCCAACGATTCCACACAAACTTCCATCAGATATTCCTAAATTTAATGGAAATCCGGGTGAAGATCCATCGAATCATGTGATGACATTTCATCTATGGTGTTCATCAAACACTTTAAATGATGATTCGATAAGGCTTCACCTTTTTCAGAGGACATTAACAGGTCCGGCGGCAAAATGGTACATTGAATTGCCTAGAGCTTCGTTCGACAACTTCAGCACCTTAGCCACAACCTTTTTAACCCATTTTCAATTACCGATAAGGTATGAAACGGGAACAGAACTGCTTACCAACTTTAAACAGACAACAGCCACTCACATATCTGATCATATACATGAGTGGCGACGTCGTTGTAGGATGGTAAAAATGTACATTCCCGATCAGCTATTAGCTGAATGGTTTATCAAGTCATCACTGCCTTCCATCACGAAAGATGTGGCAAAGGGGGGAGTCGTAACAGAAGAGCAAGTGATCGCTCGTGCACAATATCTCGATTCGATTTACACTCAGTCTGGAACGCTCTACGACAAAATACCTGACGCCCCTAGATCGAAATCCTCGATTCCTCCTCCTCCTAAATCAAACAATGACTCTCATGCCGGCGATGGCGTGATTGGCACGACAGACACGAAATCGACAAGGGACACATCCAAAAAGGCCCGTAAGGTTTCAGGTCAAAATGCAAAAGACGAACTTCTTGCTTCGAGAGTAAATGCCGTATCAATAGATAAAGGCAAAGAAACCAAACAACCAGGAAGTAAGAAGAAAGGAAAAGGGAAGAAGAAGAAACAGGATGAGCAATCTCCCGAAAAATCTTCTTCAAACCCTCCTGGAAATAGGAAACCCCCTTCAGGGTGCATGATATGCGATGAGGATCATTGGACGAAAGAATGTCCATACAAAGCCGAGCTTAAGAGATTATTTAAAAGTTCGAAAACCTCAGCAGTGTTAACCGATCCGTTTCCGAATCCAGGAACAAATCTGGTTGAAAGTGGAAATGCTTCCCCGTCTCAAGTGCTAATGTTGTCAATTTTGAAACATCAAAATGATGCTTTGATTTCGACAAGGAACAAAGATTACGGGAATCCTCAGCTGTCGAACAACAAGGATAAAGATCAACCAAGTAGTTCGACAACAACTTCGACAGAAGTTGTACCACCCACCATCCCTGAATTGACAATAAAACCGCCAAAGGGAGTAGTACACAAGTCGACATTTAATCCTCGCGCTAGAGCGGTGCAGCATTATAACATAGTGGAAGATTTGGCCCAATCGCCATCCGCTATGTCGACTCTTGAAGTACTACAAAACTGCCCATCCCAAAGGCAGGCTTTGTTATCAGCCATTGGTGGGATTGATCCAAAAGATTCCAATCTTGTATCCTCTGACCACAAAGGGTACGATCCTCAGTTACCAGCTCAATTAGATTTCCTTGTTCAAGTGAAAGCCCTCAACAAAACTATTCACCAAACAATTATTGATGAGGGGGCATCTACATGTATCATGTCGATGAGCTGCTGGAAAACTTTAGGATCTCCAACCTTGTCGCGATCTGCGACAACATTAAAGGCATTCGACGGAAGGACGTATACCCCGTACGGTATCCTAAATAACTTGAAAGTTGAACTAGGAGGGAAAACAGTAGAAATAGATGTTGAAGTCATCGATGGGAATCTTGATTACAACATCCTACTAGGAAGACCGTGGATATATGCCATGGCAGCTGTTGTGTCGACCTATTTTAGAAATATTGCATTTCCCTTTCAGGGGGGATTACAATAGTGGACCAACAAAACTTCCTCCCCAATGGTTCACAAGTTACAGGAAGCATTCCCATGATCCATGGAAGCCCCCATTTGCTTCAGAATATCAGAGTAGGCCTACTAAAAGATCCTATACTAATGGGAACTTTCGCTCTTCCACCTCCAATTGATTTGGCGGAAGTAGCGTCGATAGGAACCTGCAATATGATATCTTCCGCAAAGATCTCAGAAAACGATATCCACATGGATCATGCAATGGTTTTGCCCCCGAGCCCAATAGAAATATTATAGCAATCAATGTTTCTGGCATGGGAGGCAAACCCAAATCAACGCTCATCAAGCATTTGGATGGATAGGTCTAGAGAATATGGTACTCCTTCAGATCCTTGGTCGCAAGTGCATGACACCGACGAAGGAATTCTCCAAGCTATGGTAGTTGAAGGAGTGCCATGGAATGATTCCCACCATCGTTCTCTTCTTCCAAATTACGAAGAAGATACTCAAAATGACCTCTACCATCCTTCAGTAATTGATTTTCTATCAAATACTGTAAATACGGTGGATTCCGAGCGAAACTTGTCCAACATTGAAGAGACTATAGCCATAAATATCTCGACCAAAACAGATATTGTAGAGAATATTTATGTCGGCAAATGTTGTTCTCCTTCAGAACTGGAAATATATAACGCTCTTTTTCGCGAATTCAGAGATGTCTTTGCCTGGTCATACAGTGAAATGCCAGGCATCGACTCGAGTATCGTTGAACACGAAATCAAGATGTATCCAGATGTTAAACCGGTACGGCAACGGCTGAGGCAGGTGCACCCCAAGAAAGCCGCTGCCATTAAGGCAGAAGTTGAAAAACTCCTACACGCTGGTTTCATCTACCCGGTTCCACTAACCGATTGGGTATCAAACATTGTCCCAGTTATGAAAAAACAGGGGACAATTAGAGTGTGCGTCGATTATAGGGATGTAAATCAAGCTTGTCCAAAAGACAACTACCCTACACCCTTCATTGACCAGATAATTGATGAATGCGCCGGATGCGAAATATTTTCATTCATGGATGGATTTTCCGGGTATAATCAAATAAATATCCGCCCATAGGACCAGTCAAAGACTGCATTCATTTGTCCGTGGGGCACATTCGCATATCGAAAATTACCCTTTGGTTTAAAGAACGCAGGGGCGACGTTTCAGAGGGCAGTGAATTATGCCTTCCATGAAATCAAAAACATCGTTCAACCTTATCTCGACGACCTTCCGGCTCATTCGCGAAAGCGGACTGATCATCCGCAACATTTAAGAGCGATATTTCTACATTGCCGACACTACAAGATACGACTCAATCCGCACAAATGTGTATTTTGTGTCAGTTCTGGTCGTTTACTTGGCTTTGTAGTCTCCAAGGATGGGATTCGTCTCGACCCTTGTAAGGTCAAGGCAATCATAAATTTGCCTCCACCTTCGAATTTGCTTCAGATTCAGAAACTCCAAGGGAAAGCAAACTTTCTGAGGAGGTTCATTCCAAATTACGCCGAACTTGCTAAAGGTTATACACGTCTTTTGAAAAAAGGGGTACCCTTTAACTGGGATCAGGTCGCGCAAGCTTCCTTTGATGTTTTAAAAGATTCCCTAATGAAAGCATCATTAATGTATGCCCCTGATTATCAAAGAGACTTTAACCTGTATCTGGCTGCAGCAGATACGACCATCGCAATGGTTTTAGTTCAAGAAGTCGATGGAATAGAACATCATATTTATTATTTAAGTAATAACTTAAATGATACAGAAAGCAAATATTCTTATGTTGAAAAACTAGCGCTTGCAGCGGTTCAAGCGATACAAAGATTTCGACACTATGTCCTCTTTCGGAAAACTACCATTCTGTCAGATTGCAACCCCATGACTTATATATTGTCGCGACAATTGCTGGGGGGCAAATATTCAAAATGGATAGCAATCCTTCAAGAGTTTGATATGGAATTTGTAAAATCCAAGTCAAAGAAAGCTCTAGTTTTCGCAGAATTATTATGTGATCTCCCATCGTCGTCCAACGATGAAACATCCGAAGAATCAATCGTGGATGAAAGTTTGTTTTTGATATCCGCAAGCAATGAGTGGTATGGAGATATAATCATTTATCTACAGACCCAAAAATTCAGGCCAAATACCTCTCACTCTGAACAAAAACGTATTCGATACCAAGCAAAAGACTACATGATCGTCGGTGACACACTTTACCGTCGTGGTATTGATACAGTTCTGAGGAGGTGCCTCACCCATGAGGAGGCCGAAAAAGCCCTGAATGAGTGTCATTCAGGCGCGTGTGGGGGGCATCAATCTGGATATGCTACAACACAAAAAATCTTACGAGTAGGATACTTCTGGCCAACCATGTTCAAAGATTGCATAACCGCAGTCAGAAGTTGCCATGCTTGTCAAATTTTTGATAGCAAAACCAGAATACCACCCGCACCTTTACAACCAATAGTTGCTGTTGGGCCATTCGCCAAATGGGGCATCGATTTCATGACATGTAACCCCACCTCGACCGGGGGGCATGGGTATATTATAGTCGCAGTTGACTATTTTACCAAATGGGTCGAGGCGATGCCTACATTAGATAACACTGGTGAAACAACTGCCCTTTTCTTTTTCAATCATGTAGTCGCCAGATTCGGCGTACCACAGGCTATAGTCACAGATCATGGATCGCATTTTCGCAATCACATGATGGTTGAATTAGCTGCCAAACTAGGGCTATCTCACGACAGCTCTACTCCATATTATCCGCAGGCCAACGGACAAGTTGAAGCGATCAACAAGGTCCTGAAGCGCATGCTGCAAAGGATGATCGGAGTTCACAAAAGAAGATGGCACCTAATCCTGTACTCAGCTTTGTGGGCTTACCGAACATCGGTAAGGAATGCGACCGGGTTCACACCCTTCCAACTGGTATACGGCCTAGAAGCAGTCTTACCAGTCCAGTGTGAAATCTCGTCTCTCAAACTCGCAATCGATCTCCTCCCTGGAACTTCAGAAGAAGAAGCTCATTTCTTGGAATTAATCCAATTGGATGAAACCCGTCGTGACGTCGCGTTGGCTAACGAAGCCCATAAGAAACGAGTCAAGGCGCAGTTCGACAAAAATGTCAAACCCCGTGTCTTCTCGGAAGGTGACTTGGTCCTGCTTTACGACCAAGAATCCGATAAATTGGGAGTAGGTAAATTTAACTCTTTATGGATGGGCCCCTACATTGTTAAGCGGGTGTTAGCAAAAGGAGCCTACGAGTTGATGGATTACGACGGGATTCCACTGGCGCAACCTCGTAATGGGTTGTACCTCAAGCGTTACTATGCCTAGTAGTAACCAATATGCTTTTGTTATATTTTTGTTTTCGCTAAGAGTGTTTGTTTTGGTCAAGTAATCCACCTTTTTACATTTATTGCAGATGTCAAACCTATTGGAACCATGTGTTGGATATGCCGACGGAGCAAGTCGTAGTTCGCGGAACCTGTCCTCCGCAGCCTGGGCCATTTTTGATCCAAGCGGCGAGTTAGTAAGTTTCAGAGGTGTATGTATTGGTTGATCAACAAACAATATCGCTGAATACAGTGCGTCGATAGAACTTGTCTCTGATGCCATCACTCATGGTATACGCCGACTAATCGTCAGGCTAGACTCACAACTCGTAATACTACAACTGAATGGTATATATTCCGTCTGAAACCCAGCTATTTATCGCATGTTCCTAAGGGTTAAGATTTTGGAAAGACAATTTGATCTTATTCAATACCAGCATATTTCCAGAAACTTAAACACATTAACCGACTCATTAGAAAACTATGTGTTAGATAGACATTTGCAACATTTATAAAAAGAAACACATCATCAATGTTCTACATGTGGATCACATAACTCAACCAGAATGAAACTCCGAAAATAAAAAATACATATATAGCTGTTTATGGTTTACACATAATGTTCTGTAACCAAGACAAAATCGGTCACACGACCCAAAAACTCAAAATGATAGGGGGAACCCTAGTCTAATGATGCTCGTGATAGCAAGTCACAGCCTGTGATCATGTGTAAGAGACGAGTCCATCGTCTGGGCACACCAGTAGTATGCCGCTGTAACTGCAAAGGTAACTCGTTGATCCTCACATCTGGAATACCAAGAGTAAGGCTCTCAACCTGCTCCTGCACAGCTGTAAGAGTCTCGGCCACATCGAGGTCGCAAAGAATAACCCTTCCGGTGGCCTCTCTTGCTAGGACAACAGCTGGTACTCTCACGCGAACTACTGGACGAACAGGACCGACATCTGCATGTACACATGAGTTTGATTAGAGTCTTGATAGAACAAAGCACAAGGAAATTATAAACAAAAAAAGTAAACAGCAATATGGTCAGAGATTTTACCAATAGCACCCCACTGCTCGCCATCTGGCAGTACCAAAGCTGGATCACCCCGGAAGTCCATGCCGGCATATGGATACTCGAAATAGACCATCTCCTGACGATCAAACCACCTGAAGAAGGTATCAGAGAAAGAAATCTGAGATTGACCAGCATGCCTAGACATATGGTCAACCCATCTCTACATGCGTGGTTCAGTAGGAGAAGGAAAGTTGAGCGCAATGTACTGCGGCTGCATCAGTGGTATCTTCTCCAAGGCAAAGGCGGTCAAAATGGAATCGAACCCAAAGTTCTTCAACTTCCCGTTCTTTATCTTGGTCAACTGCTCTTTCATAACAAGAAGTACTGCGTCGCACCATTTGAACACCTTCGGTTGGAGGCATTCCAAGGCATGCTGCATATAGGATCTGTTGGCTACATGAAGAGACGCGCTACCGGCCATCCTACCAAAAGTAAATAGGATAGTCCTAAGGGACCTATCAGTGACATCACGGATGATGATCTTTCCGTCTTTACTCGGCTGAGATCCTTCCCTGCAATACTGATGGACATAATCTCTCACATAATCGCCTCCTTGGACCGAACCTGACAAAGAGATGGGGGCACCCCGCCTCGATAAGCCAGTCAAGAAATAGATGTCTACTGCAGTCAAGGGGATAGATTTGCCCCTAATCTGGAAAACCTGGTTGATAGGATCCCAAGAGTCAAGCAAATACTTCAGCAAGTTAATCTGCTGTCTCATGCTAGAGATACGGAAGAACTTCAGCAAGCCACAGTTCCGCAGCACATTCAATGTAACAGGATCATGTAGGGAAATCATGTCCTCTTCTTCATGTTCTCGTTCTCGCCATGAAAGGGTCATTTTTGCTCCAATATCTCTACAAAAAAAAACAAGAGAGGAGATTAGATCCTGATTTTGATGAGAAACAGGGAAAAATTCCATCAAAAACTGTGCAACAACTTTCCTTTCTGCGCCCAACGCACCTGCAGCAGTGTTACAGGTGCGTTGAATGTCAAACTGCCTTCATGAGGACCAACATTCAGCGCAGGTTTCGATGTACCCAGGGTGCGTTGATGGCAGAACGAGCCCATCAAACCCCAGGGGCTCAGAAAAGCAGGGAACAGAGCACAGAATGCAAAAAGGAAACCATGAAATGAAAGGGCTCGGGTTTAGCTCCTACCTGGTCCAGACGGCGCCGAGAATCGTCCGCAGAATCTCCCGAAATTAGCTGATGAAAATCGAGGGGGAAAACACCTCCAAAGCTCCAACAAACCAAGTTCAAATGAAATGGTAAAATGAGAGGTAAAAAACACTTTTTAATTACTTTCACGTAGTTCGGAGTAAGGTATTAGCGTTTTAATCTCATTTTCAAAGCAAATATTGATCATTTCTAACTAGTTTGATGAAGCAGTTGAAAAATACAGTACTATCTTTGGAAGGACAAAGCTATCTATGGTAAAAATCAAAACAAGACCACTTAATCGAGCAGTTTTAGCACATAGTTCAAGCTCGTTAAAAAATAAACATAAGATCGAGCAAATGTTTCCACCCGCGTTTAAGCTCGTTAAAAAATGAACTATCCTCCGGTAAATAACCATCGTGAATGAAACATTTTCAGCCATTAAAGCCTTGGTCGTGTTTGCACCGTCACCTCCACTTTTCCATTGGCCGATCGTTCACCTCCATTTGATTGTTTACCCATTTTGAGGAACAGCTGCGAAGAGTGATTTCACTAGCCATCCTTGTGACACTGCCGTGATTGGAAAATTCCAAACCTTACCTGGAATCAGCTGCTACCCGTCTTATCACTCATTCCTCAAAAGACGAGTCTTCTTTAAGCTCTTTTCATATGACTCGTAAAATATGAAAAGATTGCCGAGTTTTGGCCTTCCAGCTCGTTAAAGTGATAGGAAGTGCTATCCCTCCTCTAGATTTTAATCTTTTTGGACCTGAGGGATTATTGCACAAAAAGATCGAGCGCTTGTTTTGTTCGGCTCATTAAAACTATCGAAAATTCATCCCTTCTGTATTATTTTATACTTTTTCGGACTTAAGGGATTAGATGACGAAAAAGGAATTCCAGAGTTATCTTTACGTACCTTTTCAGACTCCCTAAAAAGGAAAAGGACCGAGTTATCTTTGTCGTTAGACTCGTTAAAAGGATTAATAGCGACAAACTTGTCTTTAGACGAGAACGAGTTTCACTATCACTAGGCTCGTTAAAACATAGCGATGGGTTTGCTCGAAGGGCAAATTATAAAACAAGCATATGTTATCCTCCTCAAGCTTGAAAAAAATAAAGAGGCACTGGTCAGAAATGACTGGGGAAAAATTGGGAAGAAAACTCCAAGAAACTTTATTGGTAGCAAGTCGCTCTTGAACATGACACTTCCACTCCGTGCCAGAGTCGGGTTGGGTTGTTTTATTCACCGGTCACATCACCATGGTCACGCCATACCATCCAAAATTGCGGTAAATGCTACCAATCCATCACATAAGTGTCGCCGACATGTTCAAGAGAAGTCATCCAGAGAAGTCACCCGTGTCCCATCCACTACCATACATTATACTTCACTCTTCCATGACCGCTGCCCTGGACCGTATGTCACCAGATCGTTTTCACCTCCATCAAAATCATTTGCTCCGTTCCGTGTTATTGACGTGGGATTCATTAAGGCCCTCCTTTGACGGATCGCTTCTTGTCGACATCAGCTCATTATCCAAGAAGTTGATCTAGGAACACCCCTTCAGTACTTTGAAGCTTGCATGCCTCAATGGAAAGTTTCTCACTTCCGGCGACAGGTATACATCAATGACCTTTGACCGAAATATTTTGCGTGGTGTTCGACGCCAAGTCCATTATTCACACCACGTGAATTGTACTGCAGTACCTTGAGGGTCATTATCATTATCGGTGATTCCTCTCGCGCTTGTTAACAGTTTACATCATTCACTGGTAATCAAGCGATGTCTTTCCATGTTCGACTTCAAAACATTTCTCACATGGATCGACTTGTACTTAGAGTGAAGATCGGACGAGATTGAAGACCCTGGATCTAGTTTCATCCATCCGGGCTGCGATATATATTTAGGAAAAATAAAGACATTGAAATGTACAGCATTGCAGCACAGATAATCATCCTACCAAAAGGATGATGACTTCGTCAGAATCATTAGTCTACCATCAGACGATTGTCTGTCCTATGTACATGAAAATGAATTTATAAAGCTGAGCATGGGAATGCCCGCCTCAGCTAGATCATGAAAACAGTATGAAGATAATGTATTGTATTGTATCTTATTACAGGTCTCCTCCCCAGCATCAGAAGAACTTCGGATCCTCCTAATAAAGCATTTCACCCGATAAACGGCCTCATACTTTAGGGGGCAACTGTTATAGACATTTTTGTGCCTTACAGCTATAAGCATGAAACGTCCATAAACCAAGGGATCCTAAGTCCCTAAAAGTGTTGTTCCAGCTCCTAAAGAAACAAGGTCAACAAACTACAGCTTCTCCCAGAAGTTCTCCACCAGAAACTGCTCAAAACTAGTCAAAACAGGATCATTTCAAGTGCTCCACTAGCTGGCTGCGTTGCAAAGCACCCAAATACACTGGCTAGGTGCGTTGCAACGCACTTGAATGTACTACCAGGGTGCGTTGAGCGGGAAATGACAAGTGGCAAAGTCATTCCACGAGGTGGAGGGACAATGGAAGCTTCCAGAATCTTCTCCAATGACACTTGCCTCACTGAATTCGACCAGTAATGAGTAAGAGGCTCTCAGTCTCCAAGTGGAAGCAAGAACTGACAGAGAGAAGCCACTAATCAATTCATGAGCTGACTCATCCTCTTTGCATACATCTATATATGGATCCCTCACCAAGAGATCCAAAGGTTGGAATTTTGTACATTGTAAAGAATTGTTGTTGGTTTTGTGATAGATATCAGAGTATTGGGTGATTTATGCTTTGTTGGAGGTGAAGAAGGGATTCTATGCTGGGAGGTTGATGCTGGATCAGGAATCATCGGTTGTAACTCCTCCTGGATCTTCTTGTTTTATCAATAAAACTACTTGAGTTTCTCCTACATGCTTGTATATCTGATGTGTGTTATATTTGTATGTTTAGCTTAATTCTGATCCTAAGCTTTTTATGAACATAAATCCATGTCTTTGTGTAGTTTCTCTCTTCTGTGAACTTGCAGGAACTTGGTGACACTGGGCAAGTGAGGGAGCAGATCGTTGGAAGCTGGCAAAGAGAAGAGAGATTGGATCGAACAACTAGCGCAAGGCACAGGTCGGTTCATCTTAATCATCTTCGTTTATAGTTTATAAAGGAGAATACAAGAGTAGTTTTCCATGTTTGTTTCTGAGGTCTCTGTCACAACCCAGTGGGATAGGGTCGTTCTGAATAGACACTTTTCCCGAAAACATCCATGCGCCTCAGTTAGCGCGCTTTGACCGAGGTCCTCGTTGTTCCACGTCGGCTGCCATGGCCACTGGTTCAGGGTGTTTTTGATACTGTTTTGGATTTCTTTAGAGATTTGTTCGACTTGATTCAGTCATGGTTCTCAACAGTCTTTCTATGGATCCAATTCGGATCATATCTCCTTCTCCCTTGTCTCTCCTTTCTTCTGCCATGGGAGTCTATCGGGGTTTGCAAGGCTGGCCTTTCAAAGGTTTAACCAATTCGAGCCCTAACTACTTTTACCCTGACCTTGTTAGGGACATGCAAAGAAAAGTAGAGAAATAAAATACTGCTCTGATACCACTAATCTAGACTTATCTAGGAACACAAAAAATACAGATATACACGTAAACACAAATATGCAACATAAATAAAACTTCATTTCATTAATATTAAAGAACTGAAATATGCTTACATATAGAATGGAAATAAACTAGCTCAGGCAATGATAGCTTATATTTGAGAAGAGATGTGTTGGCTACATGCCTCTGAAATGTGTTACAATGAAGCTCAAGGGCCTTTTTATTATTGAAAAACAAGGGAAAAACCTAAACAACCAAAACCCTAACCCTAGGAGATGAAACAACAAGAGTTTATGGGCCTCGTTGGGTTTAGTTGGGAAACCAACTTCCTGGGGTTGTAACTTGGTCATATGATCTTTGTTTGGCATGTACGATACCTTGTTGGAAATATCCCTCCAAGTAATACAAGATTTTTTGCAGACCCATAGGTTTTGGACCTCAAAGAAACACCATTTAGGGGGTTAAAAAAAACCCCGGAAGTTCAGGACCCAAAAAAATGCTAAAAATAGTAAATGCTGCTATAATTAAGGAAAAAAATGAAATTGAATGGAGGTCTAGGCGGAATAGGCGGGTGGCCTCCAATATCTAGCTGGATAATTCTTGGTTGAGCCCTGACATGTGCATTAGGTTGTAGCTAAACATATATTGAGATATCTATGTGATACCATTGATTATGGTTTGAGATATGTTTCTAAAGGAAAATGGAAACTACGTCGTTTTACTGATGCTGATTGGGTTGGATGCACTAACAATAGAAATAACACTTCGAGTTTTTGTTTTAGCCTTGGCTCTGCTATGATTTCATATTCAAGTAAAAAGAAAATATTTTTTTCTCTTAGTACGATTGAAGCCAAGTATATAGCTTCTTGCTCATCTTATTGTGAAGCTGTGTGGCTTCATAAGCTGTTTGGTGGTTTGTCTGATAAGGTGTTGGAATTGATCATTGTATATTATCTAGGCTTGATTTCATTAGAAAATCAACATCTATCTTGACTACCGATGTGATCCTTATTTTTTCTTATAAAGGAAAGGTTTTCATTAACATAGGGATAGAATTGGTGGGATAATAACCTTATGTTGTTAGAATATATTATGCTAGGATCTCACTAACCTAGCTTTGGTTCATGCGATCTTTGCTTGTGAAGAGTGTTGCCATCTCTCCTTAGTAGTAATATTGATAATCTCAGAAGATGGAACCTTTCTGTGCTAAGGTTGGAGGAGTTTCTCACCAAAAGGATCAAGTCCAAGCTTCTGAGATGCCCTAGTTGCATGATGTATCCATGTAGTAGACTTTTGGAAGGGCCGAAAGTTAAAGAGGAGGGCAGTAAGGCTTGTAAGGGACAATGAGTTAGGATGCCTGTTTGGAGAGAACAAGCCACAGACTTTGGTAGCAAATATGTCCAACATGAGGGGCTATAACAATTCTTACAATTAGCATTAACGATAAGGCCAAAATTGTAGAAAAAGGAAAAAATTCCAGGACAAGAAGGAAAATATATTATGAAGGTATGATTGTTCTCTTGTTGTGATGTTTTACTGGAGGATGAGGTCCTAGTTTAGGACATAAGTTGGGACAATCAAAATAACATTTTGTAGGAGGGATGTAGTGACTTTTCCCAAGCCCTAAGAAAGGTCTCTTGAAGGACTAAGAGGACTATTAGAAGAGGAAGATTAAAGAATCTCAGGACTGATCTTTGAAGGATGAAAAAGGGAGGTCAAGGGAGTTGGTTGAATAGCCCTAGATTGTGTGTTAGAGAAGGACATCTACAATAGAAGTGGGAAACCCGTTGTGCCCTAATTTTGTCTTCATTAGGTAGCACAAAAAGAAAAAAGTGGGAAGAAATCCCTTAGAGTTGTTTCCTTGAAGGACTAAGGAGAAACTAGTGGGAAAGAAGTCCCAGAGGAGCTGAGGAGCAACAATGGGTAGTTGAGAGTTGTTCAAAATAGGAAACGTGAACAACTCGACAAGAGTCTCTATGTGTTGATGCATTCAACAAACGTTCAACTAGAGAGCAGTTGGAGCCATGTTTAGTGACTTGATGGAGCTGGTTCATTTATAGAGGCAGAGAGGTTTTACTGCAAATCAAGAGTCAAATGGTTGAGAATGTGTATTCGGGGTACGAAAAAGATGAGTTGAGAGAGCGTGCTACATCAACCAGATCATCAATGTATCTTGTTCGAGAAATTTGGTTGTCATAGTTGTTGACATCAAGTCCTAGTTGTAGCATTGTAGCAATGGATGTATGAGGACCATTATCCCTAGTGCAAGAGCCCTAAACAAATATATTACAATTTATTAATATAACAAATTTGGGCAGTTAAAATTTGTATATTTTGTGCACATGTTGATTTACTATTGTTTATATTCCACCATGCAAAGTAGTTTTTTGTGGTATTTGGATTGGTAGTGTTAGTGATTCTAAGATCCTAACCTAGAATCCAGTTTCGTGGAAAAATAAAACTCTCTAGCGTCATTGTGCTTGATTGAGAAACCATTTGGATAGAACACGCCATAAATTTTGGTATAAATGATGGCCAAAAAGAGGGGTTGTAACAATGCTTACAATTAGCCTTAACTAGAGGGCCAAAATTGTAGAGGAAGGACAAAACTCCAGGACAAGGACACCAAATTATAAAGGTATGATTATTCTCTTGTTGTGATGTTTTACTGGAGGATGAGGTCCTAGTTTAGGACATAAGTTGGGACAGTCAAAAGAACAATTTGTAGGAGGGATGTAGTGACGTGTCCCAAGCCCTAAGAACAATCTATTGAAGGATTAAGAGGACTATTAGAAGAGGAATATTGAAGAATCTCAAGACTAATCTTTGAAGGATGAAAAAAGGAGGTCAAGGGAGCTAGTTGAATAGCCATATGATCTGGATCTTGGGGGGAGGCCCCCAATATCTAAAAAATTGAAATGGATCTTGGAGGGGGAGACCCCCAAGATCTGAAAAATTGAAATTCCAGAAGAAACATGGGAACATACATTAAACAAAACCACCAAGAAACTTTTTATTAAAATAAAGAATAACTGTAAAAGCTACATTGTGGTGGACAATATGTCCTTTTACAAAATGTGACTTGTTAATTATAGTCTTTTTTTAGTTATAATACCACATGTAAATTCCATGGGTGGGTAGATACCATGAGTGATTGAATACCATGAGTGGATCTCACTTAAAATACCATGAGTGAATGAATAGCAAGGGTGGATGCCGCTTACAATATAATGGGTAAATTCCATGGGTGGATAAATACATTGAGTGGATGAATACCATGGGTGGATGTCGCTTACAATAGCATGGGTATATTTCATGAGTGAATAAATACCATGAGTTGATGAATACCATGGGTGGATGCCAATTTCCATTTAGATAATTCCTCCCTTCTTAAGGAGCAATGGTCCCCATTGTGTGAATTTCCCTCCTAAAAAGCCTTTGTTGAATACGAAGAGCCACCAAAGAGAATGGTTTTGTGTGGTTAACCCATAACCGTGATGAACAAAGAACCGAGGATAAAGATACCTTGTAATGCTTGTGACCAACTGTGATATTGATAGTGTGCAACCTAACAAATGGAATTTGATGAAGTGTGGGTTTGTGGATGATCCATAAGCATGACAAATGAAGATCCAAGGATAGAGATATCATGTAATTCTTGTGACCAATTGTGATACTAATAATGTGTAGCCTAGCAAATGGACTTCGATGACAGAGATTTTGTGTGGTTGACCCATAACTGTGATGCTGACTGTTGATGAAGTAGCAGGTGCCTACATAGCCTGGGGTGGGAAGGAAAGTCTCTAAAGAATCCAAGTCGGATGCTTCTATGCTGGAAATCATGAATGTGAAGCAGGTGCCTACTAAAGCGGGGTGGGAGGGCACATCTCTAAAGGGAACCCACTTTGAATGTTTCTCCAGATATAACAACTAATTTAAAATGGGCATAACTCGGTCAATATAGCTTGGAATATTTATTATAAACTATTTTTTGAAATAGAGTGATCTTTCTTCATCTTCCCATGTGATTGAAATCCCTATTTGGACACTCTAGAAACTCAAATTCGCACTGCAACTGTCTCGCCATCACAAAAGTTCTGAAAAATAGTTGATTTTAAATCAACGATATCTCCCTCATCCGAACTCTGATTCAATCAATTTTTTTTGAAATTTGGTGATTTTTCAAGAGGAGCTCAAATCTGCAATTATTTTTCTGAAATTCTGGACAAATAATCGATGGAAATTGGCATCCACCCATGGTATTTATATACTCATGGAATATATCCATAGTATTGTAAGTGGCATCCACCCATGGTATTCATCCACCCAATGTATTTATCAACCCATGGAATTTATCCATTGTATTGTAAGTGGCATCCACCCATGGTATTTTCCCATGGTATTGGAAGTGAGGTCCACCCATGGTATCTACCCACCCATGGAATTTACATGTGGTATTATAACTAAAAAATGACTCTGAGTAACAAGTCACATTTTGTAAAAGGACATATTGTCCACCACAATGTAACTTTTACAGTTAAGACGACCTCCCATTGCGGAAGAAAAGAAAGACTAGGCGACTGGAGATCCTTTCAAAATATTGCTAGAGGAAGCCCTTGAGCGATAGAGGGACGATCCTTTGATGGATACCCATAGGCGTTACATATTCATCCAACAACTACTTTGGAGGCGCCACTCCTTTTAAGGTACACATTAATTTTGATATTCCCATATTTGAGGGCGAGATAGATGCAACCACCATAGATAAACCGTTGAATCTGTTGGAAGGATATTTTTCAGTTCATGACTCTTCCAATCAAGAAAATATTACTTTTTCACTTCTCAAAGTTGCCCCACACGTCAAGGACTAGTGGGAAACCTACTATGAACAAAAGGACGAGAGGGAATCCTCACTGTTTTTAGCCGCACCCACTTGAGATTCTTTCTAAAACACCATCAAAGAACAATATTACCCTGTCGGGAGCTATGAAGATAAATACCATGGGTGAATGAATACCATGGGAGGATGCCACTTACAATGCAATGGGTAAATTCCATGGGTGGATAAATACTCTGGGTGGATGAATACCATGGGTGGATGCCACTTACAATACCATGGGTATATTCCATGGGTTGATGAATACCATGGGTGGATGTCAATTTCCATTCAGATCATATCACCCTAGATTGTGTGTTAGAGAAGGACATCTACAACAAAAGTGGGAAACCCTTTGTGTCCTAATTTTGTCTTCATTAGGTAGCACAGAAGAAAATAGTGGGAAGAAATCCCTAAGAGTTGTTTCCTTGAAGGAATAAGGAGCAACTAGTGGGAAAGAATTCCCAGAGGATCCAAGGAACAACAATGGACATTTGATAGTTGTTCAAAAAAGGAAATGTGAACAACTCGACAAGAGTCTCTATGTGTTGATGTATTCAACTAATGTTAAACTAGAGAGCAGTTGGAGCCATGTTGAGTGATCTAATGGAGCTAGTTCATTGATAGAGACAGAGAGGTGTTGTTGTATATCGGGAGTCAAAGGATCAGGCATGTGTATTCAGGGTACGAAAAAGATGAGCTGAGAGAGCGCACTACATCAACTAGACCGTCAGTGTATCTTGTTCGGGCAATTTGGTTGTCATAGTTTTTGACACCAAGTCCCAGTTGTAGCCTTGTATCAGTGGATGTATGAGGATCATTATCCCTAGTATGGGAGCCCTAAACAATTGTATTACAATTTGTTAATAGAACAAAGTTGGGCAGTGAAAATTTGTATAAAAAGTTGTATATTTTGTGAACATGTTGATTTACTATTGTTATAGTCCACCATGCAAAGTAGTTTTTTGTGGTATTTGGATTGGTAGTGTTAGTGATTCTAAGATCCTAACCTAGACTCCAGTTCCATGGAAAATAACACTCTTTTCCATCATTGTGCTTCACTGAGAAACCATTTCATATGGTTGGAGAGGTTGGTCTCATTGATTGATCCCATTGATCAATTGGGTGCTAACCTTGATGCCATTAGGTGTTGGATTATGGGATAAGTTTGATGCTACGTATCTTTCCTTATGATTAGAATTGTACATCTTATCTCTCCCATGGGTTATTATTGAGAGTCCAATGGATTGGTTGAGGAGATTTATCTTGAGAGAGAGAGAGAGAATGAAAATTACCTCCCTAGCTAAGAGGGAGTGTTGAAAATTGGTAGCTTCACTCAATATTATCATTGGAAAAACAAAGAAGAAATTATGTATTTTTATGTTGACCAAGTCGGCCTCATTTGCACAAGTTGACCCCACCACATGAAAGGGTTTGAACCTATGGTCAAAACCCACCTCCTAGCACACATATATATTATGATTTCATTGACCTCATTTGACATCTCATCAATCATCCATTCGATCTGAGACAAGAAGATTTGTTCACACATGCGAGGAGAAGAAGAAGAAGAAGAAGATTTGTTTATGCATTGACCAACTATACGACTAGAATTGACTCGATATTATCTGCTGCTGTTTGATAGAGCTTTGGTGAAGGGGAATAATTGAAATATCATTGTAGAGCATTCAGAGCACCTCATAGAGCATTGGGATTCTACATATTTTATTTTGATTGGTCATATTCATAATTAATTCTTTCATGAAGACATAGAACAAGCTTGAAGGAGCTACAAACTTCATGGCATGGAAGACTAGAATTTACCTATTGCTTGCAGGGAATAAGGTATTGGGTATTGTTTTGGGAAAAGTTACTAAACCATCTAATTAAGCAGGAAAAGACAAGTTTCAAGAAGATGACATCTTGGATATGGGCAAAGGGCAATGGGCATCATTATGGAATTTGTTAAGGACCATCTAATTCCTTATATTTCTCATCATAAATCTTCCAAGGAGATGTATGATTCCCTTATTGGATTATATACCATCATATGATCTATCAATCTCTAAATCTAAGGAGTCAGCTTCGTGATGTCAAGATGACAAATAGCGAAGCTGTGACATCATGATTTTGTGAGAATATCTCAAATAAGAGCTCACTTCAAAGTTATTGACGAACAAGCATCCAAAAAATAATTAGTAGCTATAACTATGGGTGGTTTTCTTGACTCTTGGGGTTATTTTGCAACAAGCATTAGTGGTAGAGAAAATCCACCTTTCTTTGATGAGATATGGGCTATTTTCACTCAAGAATAATCTTGGCTCATGTCCAAGGGCAAGATTCCAACTCCAAGTGAAGATTATCAAGCTTTTGTAGCCCACTCAAAGACTAGCAAGGAAAGAAGAAACTTTGAAATATTTCAAAGAAGTTAAGGTAGAAGACCTACCTCAAGATATGCACCAAGAAATGCTCTAGGAAGAGTACCTGCTCCACAAAGAATATCCCCTCCTCCATCTCAAGAAATAAGAGACACAAAAAATGTTTAGTGCTATAATTTCCAAGCATATGGTAATTATCAAAATAGGTGTCCTCAAAGGAATGATCCTTAAAGAAATGATGATTGAATAAGGAAAAGGAAGCACCATGCTTCTGCAACTGATATTAATGAACCATCTCATAAGAGGAGGAAAAGGAAGAAATATTATGATGATGAATATTCATTTTATTATGATTTTACAGGTTCCATTGTAAGTCATGATGAAAATTGGTTGTGGATAGTGGTGCCTCTAGGCACATGACTAGAAGTCGTGAGAATCTCTTTGAATTGGTTGAAAAGAAGACAGCTTAAAGGGTTGAGCTTGGATAAAATGGAAAGTATGAAGTCAAAGGAATTGGCTCATCATCCTTCCAATTGGAATCAAGAGGCAATGTCTATATTAAAAATATTCTATATGTTCCTGGTTTGAAGAAGAATTTGTTGTTTATTTCATCTCTTGAAGACAAAGGGTATAGAATTGCATTCATTGATGGAAAAATTCTAGTATGAAATAAGGACTCCTCCTTTGAATCTGCCAAGGTCATTGGTGTACAAATAAGAGGCCTATATTGTCTCCTTGGTCACTTAATTCAAGTCTTGATTCATAACACTTCTGATCTTTGTGAACTATGACATCAATGGTACACTCATGTTCATTATAAAGCCTTGTCTAGAATGAAATATTTTGTTAAAGGTGTACCTGAAATCAAGATTGAACATGATGGAGTTTGCAAAGGATGTTCCCTTGGGAAAAATGTCAAAGGATGGTATACTAACAATGATAGTGGATCCAAAGGAATCTTGGATCTTATGCATTTTGATGTTTGTGGGCTTATGTATGAAAAATCCTTGGGTGGTCATTTGTTCTATGTCACTTTCATTGATGATTACTCTCGTAAAACGTGGATTTATGAGTCTTAAAATACATGGATGATATATTTGAAAAGTTTCAGGAATTTAAGGCACAGGTTGAAAATGCTACAAGAATAAGTATTAAAACTTTAAGATATGATAATGGAGGAGAGTACATATCCAAGGAGCTGATTGATTTCTGCAGGGATGCTAGAATTAATAGGGAGATTGTAGTTCCCTACTATCCACAACAAAATGGAATTGCCTAAAGGAAAAATAGAACTATTATGGAAGTTACCAAAGGCATGCTTCATGATCAAGCGCTGCTAATGTTTCTATAGGGATAAGCTTTAAAGACAACTGTTTATGTTCAGAATAGATGTCCACATCGAATCCTTGATTGTAAGACTCCTGGAGAAGTATTCATAGGTGAGAGACCTAATGTTGAACATTTGAGATTTTTTGGTTGTCCTATTTATGTTCACGTGCCCAAGGAGAAAAGGACAAAGTTGGAACTTTATGGGAAAAAGGGAACTTTTGTTGGTTAAAGTGAGAATTCAAAAGCCTTCAAATTCTATGTCCTAGGACAACGTTCTCTTGAAACTTACAGGGATGTCATTTTTGATGAGGATGCTACTTTATGAAAGTCCAAGGGATCACACTTGGACACTGATGATGAGATGCAAGTGGCTCATAAGAATGTGGAATCAAAATCTAAAGAACCTGAACCTATGGAACAGGATCCTCAGGAAGAGTATGATGGTCCACATGAATTTATTGCTTCACCTAGAATTACTATACCTCAGACTAGAAAGAGACCATCTTGGCTTGAAAGGATGTTGAAAGAAGCTGAAGGACATGCAACACCTTGTGGAACCTTCAAAGAAAGCAAGATGCCAAATAAGTACTTGGGTTATGCAACAATGATGAGTAAAATCATTGAGTGTGATCCAACCACCTATGAAGAGGCAATTGAACATCAAGTTTGGAAAGATGCTATGATTGAGAGTATTGGTCCATATTGAATAATGATGTATGATAATTCATGCCAAGACTTGAAAGAAAATTTGTAGTGTCTTCCAAATGGATCTACAAAACCAAACATGTCACTGATGGAAGCATTGAGAAGTACAAGGCAAGATTTGTGTTATGAATAAAATATATATAAAAATAAAAAAAATAAATATAAACAATAACAATAATAAATAATAAATAATTAAGTAATAATTAGTATTGAAGAGTCATGTCTCTAAAGACATGACCATTCGTGAATGAGTATCTACCTAGGTATATAAATGGGACCTTCAGTTGTAATCAAAACATATCTCATATCAATTCTTTTATACACTATTTAAATTATTGTGAAGTATGAACTTTGTTTGTTACATTGGTATCATAGCATAAATGAATTTTGTTCATTACATTGATATCAAATTTGTTTGATTTTCTGACCGCTCAACTATTGCAAAGAGCTAGTTTGATTCGACTTTTGGCTATCAATTTTCGTCAACTTCATTGCTGTCATATGACAAGTGATTCACTACATCAATTTTCGAGATTTTGCACCCTGAAGTTAAACCTTTAGCCATATAATTATAAAAAAAAAATTAAGGAAAAAAATATTAAAAAAAAAATTTATAAAGGAAAAAAAGAAATATATATACATATAAAGTCAAGAAAAAGGTATATGTATATTGACTATATGTATAAAATTAAAAAGAAAAAATATAATTAGGAAAAAATAGAAGTTAAGAAAAGGTTCGTGACAGTCAAGTTGCCACCACTGGCTATCTGCACCATGGATAGACCACGTTCCGAGACCATCAACCATCCACCGTCATCGCTTGTCCAGCCTGAGCCGTTGCTCGAACTAACAACTGTCGTCAAAACCTACCGCAGTCTTTGCAACGATTGCTGCAAGTTAGCCGTCTCTTTGCAAAGAGTATATAAGTATATTAGAATATTTTTTAGTGCTGAAAGTATATTAATGAAGACGAGAGATTTATAGCGTGGCTTGTTATGTCTCTCTATCTGTCCACAATACAATAAACAAGACAAGATTACCTAGTGTGATATTGTTAATTTTAGAATATTTGGAAGTTTAATGTGATATTGTTATTCATTTAAATTTAAATCAATTGTATATTTTAAAATATTTTAGAAATTTAATAAATATAAAGAAAATTAAGAAAATTAAATTTCAATTAAAAGTTTAAAATATTTCAAAATTTATAATAAAATTAAGTTAAAATAATCATACTTTAAAATAGTAGTGTTTGTCTGTAATTGATTACTTCTCCTCTAGGTCACTTGAATAAAAGTACCTCTGAGTCCAATAGAAACATGAGTGCATTCATCTCCATTCCTTACAAAATTGCTTATTATGATTTCTAGAATTTTTACATTTTAAACATGATATTATGAATAATTTTTTAATAAATAAATTTATTTAGTAAAAGAAAAATATTATAAAGAAAATGAGTCCAATAGAAACATGAGTGCATGTTTATGACATTCATCTCCATTCCTTACAAAATTGCTTATTATCATTTCTAGAATTTTTGCATTTTAAACATGATAGTATGAATAAAGTTTTAATAGACAACTTTATTTAGTAAAAGAAAAATATTATAAAGAAGATGAATAACGTAAATAATATTCAGTGTGCTAAGTGGCTTAATGTAGTAGAGAGTTGCTTCATATGTTTCATGGTCATATGAAAAATAATTCTTTTAAATTAAAATAATTTCAAGTGTGAAGAAAAAAGTTTGTGTTCCATACTCAATACAAGCATTTCCGTCACATACTTTTTCTCCCATACATACCCACTATTCCGTACATCTTTTATTTCACACATTCCAACTCCATACACCTATTGTGCCACACAACTACTTCTGCACTTGGGGTACTTTCTAATTATTTTTTTCCGCTTTAAAAAACATGATGACTTAAGGTTCATAGCTATCTAAAGCACGAAACTTAAGGTTCCATTTGATTAAAATTGTGATTTAATTTTTAAAATGAAATAAGCTATTAGTCTAAATCATAAATAAATTTTAAAAGCATTTATACAATCACGAAGTGAATCACTAAGTGAATCACAACATATTATTATTATTGTTTAACCAGATAAATGAATTAAAGTTACAAATTAAATTGTTAGAATTCTTCAGGGATATTTGTTGATATTCCATTTCTAAGTGGTTATACTAGTTAACTCATCGCTGCCATGTTAGTCATAAAAAGCAAGAATATTAGTTATTATATGTCAACTTGTGGATGAGGCAATTAAAAGTTTCCAAGTGACGCTGTAAATTAGTCAAGTAAAAATAAATGTAATGATGCAAATGGATATTTAATAGAAACAAATTAAAATCGTACACATCTCAATTTGAAGATAAGTAATTAATCCAATTAGCATTTTAAAATTAGTATAATATTTTACATTTTAAAACTATAATAATATTTTACATTTTAAAACTATAATAATAATTTACATTTTAAAACTTGTATATCAGGCACTACTCTGCTCTGGACTAGTTGTTATATTTATCTTATTTACAAATTAGATATTTGAAATCAGATTTCGTTGGTGACTACAATAGAGATTTGCAATCAGATGTTATAGGTGAAATTATTGCAAATATATCGTTGGAAGCTTTGAAATAGAGGCTCGAATGTCAATGCAAGAAGGTTCCACGAATGAACACCCAAGAAGCGTTTCTTTCACTTTCTTCTCTATTCATGAATTGAATGAAAGCCACTTGCCAACTATTTAAATTCATAGCACAACTCATCCTGGGCCATAGTGAGTCTTGCGATAATCACAACTCATGAGATTGTCTCACAAGACTGTGAGTCGATAAGGAGCTCAACTTTGGAAACAATAGTGAGCCTTTTATAATAAAGAATATAGTTCACATGGGATCAAGTCGTCCAATTCTCAATAGAAGCAAATTAGGCATTAGGGAATGTCATTTCAAAGGTATGAAGCTAGAATTTAAGTGGTTCTTGTTATTGCTCAAACTAGTAGGGGTCGTAGGAGAGGATCTCATAGAGAAATTACTAGGTCAAGGGAAACAATGGAGCGATAACCTACTGTCACCTCAACTAAGGCTTCTCGCTCTTTGTGAAATTTATCCAATGGGAGGAGACCCGGTATAAGAGAAATCACAATAATGAATAAGTTAATGGAAGGATAAAGGGTGATTCCCAAGGCCCATTCACAGGAGAGACTCAATGATATGACTTTCTTACTTACGAAGAAAGGTGATATGGTCTCTAGGAAGGGCTAAGAGGATCCTCGAGGCTAGGGTTTGGGAATATATCTTGTAAAGATGATTCCTAGGCTTAGAAATCCTTATGGGGAATTGGTCTTTATGTGATTTTTATGGAATTTGAGTTGTAAAGTTGCGGGACCACATGAGACCAAGTGGACCCAAAATTAGTTCAAGGATGTAGGATTGATCAATCAAGGAGGGGATTGACCTAACTGTGGAGGGAAAGAGGATCAATGGAAAAATATTCTTAGGATATAATACAATGATCCAAATGAGGTCACTAGCCAAGGGAAACCTAGGGAAAGAAATGGTCCTTGGGCTAGTGCTTGCAATATCTTGAGATCCCACCGTTAGAATTTTGTGAAATTTGGAGAGCCTTTAAAGGAAACCCTATTACAGTAATGGACAAGAGATTAAAGTATTTTGATGGCTAGAACATGAGATAAGTGATGCCCTAGATGACCTATGGAGGTTAGGCCTAGAAAGAGAAGGATAGGTGAGAGAAACATGCGCTTAAAGTGACCACCTATGGAAGGACCAATGCCTTATCCTTTGGGAGAGGTGGATTTAGGAGAATTTATGGTTTGGAAGATGTTTATCCAATCAAGGAGGTCTTTAAGCAACTTCACATGGCATTAGGGCACGGGAACAGCTACTTGAGATCTTTATACTTCGATATGAAATAATTGATGACTTGTCAATATGTATTTCAACAAAATAATCTCTAGGAACATTCACCCATTCATACATGGACCATGCAATGATGCAATGCTATAAAATATCAAAATTTCCACAATTTCACATAAGAGAGCAGTAAATTTCATACTTGTATATCGAAAAGCCCAACAACATTCATCTGACAATGTAAATAACAAGAATAAGCATGAAAAGATTAATTACATGTACAAAAGAGTATATCCAATCATCATGTAACATGTTATGTCAATAATGAAGCTCCAAGACAAGAGAAATAGATCCAAACATCAAAATTCATCCATAACATCCAAACTCGTCCTTCAAAAGGGAATGCAAAATTCTCAAAGCTTCTAAGTGCCAATCCAAATGATTGTGAGAGAAATGAATCACATATCATCTATTTATATAGTCTTTAATGAGTTTGATTTTCCTAATTGGCCTAATTAAGCCCCAAATAATAAAATAATGTGTAATAATAACATCCCTTGGTGACAAGCCCACCAAGATAGCTTAATAATATAAAAATAAGCCCCTCAAGAGGGTATAATGATCAATAAAACGAGTTGTTGGGCCTTTGAGGAGGCCCAATGAAGGCCAGAGTGTATCATGGTAAGAAAATGGACTCTAAACACAGTGGACAAGGGGTTGGCCCCTTCTTTTCCAAGCAAGTCAATGTGGTGCTCCCAAGTAGGTGTGGGGGGTACAATGACATCCTCATGGGTCGCCAAGTGGATCGAGAATGCCTATAAATCATATATAAGGGCTAGGATGATGACATAAGCAGTTTATTTCTCTCTTGCAGTGAGACACATCCTCATATAGACCCTAGAACATCTTCCAGGTGTATGCTACAAGTGTGGAGCCAACTGGGCATGGCAAACTAGGTGCATCATCCTCATCAAAAAGGTAGAACACGAGAAATCAATGAGCAGTGTTGGGGATCCATGAAGTAATCTTTGCAATGGTGGAGGACCATGGATCTCATGCTCACTCTACAAGTGCCAATATATCCCTCTAGAGGGCTAGGACCCCATATAGGGAGATCAAGCCCCAAATGGAGACCCTCCTGCAATCTTGCGTAAGATCCAATGTGTCCCCTTGCCCTCCAATCCAACAAATCATTAGGATAATCAAGTAACAAAGCCTACAAATCATGGAGTCAATGGGGCACTTCATGGTGGCATGCCCTTCCATAGTGGGCTTTGGCATGTACAAGTGTTTCTAGGCTCAATAAGGGGGGTAACCAAGGACCCTATTGGGTGGTTTTAACATTTAAAGGGGGTGGCATGTCCATTTTACATCCATCAAGTGGTAGTTGGCAAGTGATATAGTGATGGAACAAAGTGGGGATCAAGGGAAGGATCTAGGCCACATGTCATGGGGCAAGGGTAGATATAAAGGGGGAAGCCCACACTTGGGTATGTGAGTATAGGAGGGAGTAAATCATGGTACATGAGTTACCCTAGTTTTTGTTTTTCCACCTTTCTTCATATGCCTTTTACTTTTGATTGATTTTTCTTCATAACTGCTCGAGGCTTTAGGGGATGAGAGCATGATGTGTAGGATATAGCAGTATGTACCCCCTTTAAAGGTGGGACATTTCATTGCCCACCAGGGGTTGGGACAATCATGGGTTCCTTAATGTGCAGGGGCCTCATTTAGGGCCCATATGAACCAAGGTGATGGCCATAAATAAAGGGTAGTGCTCATGTTTGGATTTTTCCCACGTATTAAATTTGTATGTCCTGACCATCTTTTGAATTTTGTGGTACATTTCCTGTTGAGAGTGGCCAAATTATGCTTTTTTTTTTAGCTGCATCAACCTTCGGGAATCGTTTCAGGCCCGAACCAAAGTGTGGACAAGGGGGAGGGGAAGGCTTGCCCTATGTGGACCCAGTGGACACATGTGGACCCGGATGGGAAAAATGATGAATGGGGTTAGAATGAACAGAAGGGAGTGATGTATATGGTGTTGGGAAGCAGGACCAAACAACCAAAATCAAGATTTCCCATGTACTGTCAACCCTAAAGCTAATGGACAGTAAAGGAGATCCCACGGGACTAGGATACAAGGGTAACCACCAAATCGAGTGGAGGAGACAAGAGTATATACCTATCCCACTCTTTCTATCGAATCCCCCCACTAATCCATGCCTAAAAGTGTCCATGAAAAGTAAGGAAAATTACTCAACTATACCAATGAAAAGCCATATCTTCGGGGTCGGGAGGCCCACCTAAAAACCTATGATCATGAAAAATGGGCTAGGGACCACATGGCTCGCTCAGGTGGCGAACATAATGACACATCACACTATCTGGTGGCTGAAAGGGGCTGCTGGCAACCGACTGACGACCATCTAGGAGCAAAATTTTCTCATATGCATACTACCCACAGGTTGTGGGTAAAATTTCTGATGTGAAAATAGTGGAGGTTATAGTTTTTGCATCCCAGTTGAGTTAAGAGAAGAATAAATACAACATCAAAATTTCATTGTAATATTACAATAATTTCACTTATACCAAACCTTAAAAATAAATGGACAATGATATGCTAAGTCTACATTGTCTAGTGCATATACCTAAAATGTGTAAATATAGAGTTTCCATTTCCTCTATGTAAGGCACCTCAGCTGGTGCTACCTGGTAATCTAGACTTGTAAGAAGTATTTAAGAAACAATGACTATAGTGATGCCACCAGTTATATACTTGTTATCATCAGTTTCGAGTCACAAAAAAAATGACTTTCAACTCTCACACTTTAAATACCATAGGTTTGGAGTCCTCACCAAAATGGCTTCTACTTAACGAAGTTGAGAGATTGATAGTGTGGCTTATTACATCTCTTTATCTATCCACAATACATATTGTCATTTGAGAGAGTAGGAAGTCATTCAGACGAACAATTTCAAAACATAGCCTCTGATGGAAACTATAAATTGATTTATCTATTTTGTGTGTTAAATTGTATCCATTTTGTGTATATTTGTGATTAAAAACTTCAAATTTACGATCAGTGTGTTAAATTATTTATATAAACTTGAAAGTTTCTTGATATTAAGGTATTTTTCTTTTGAAAAAAATACTAAAAGATACATGTTTTAAGTCAAATTAATACCATGAAGTATCACATAAAAATGTTACAACATCACATAAATATACTTATGTTCATTACTATAGTTCATAAACGCTTGACAAGCTCATTTGAGAAAAATTAAAACATAAAAGGGCTTGGATAAGCAACTTCTATGGAAATGCAGGGTATTGATTCCTGTGTACTTTTTTTTTCTAGTGGAAAATGTAGGCATATCAACTTAAACGCTACATATCCACTGCATCACAATGACAACAATGGTTTGGTGTCTAGTTGGGGCTCTGTTAATAAGCTCACTGAATAATAAAGGAGAACTTGAGGCTCGACACTTACAATGTTAGAATCACAACTCACTAATACATAGAGGAAAATTTGGGGGTCAACAACTGCAATGTCAACATCAAAGTTCACTAATAAATAGAGGAAAAGTTGGGGCTCAACATTTGCAATGTCAACATCAAAGCTCACTGATAAATAGAGGAAAAGTTGGGGCACAACAGTTGCAATGTCAACATAAAACCTCATGTGTTCCTTTCTTCGCAAATGCATTCCTACCACACACGCTTTCTCCTGAATAGACCCACTTTTTTGCACACATCCTCGATTTTGTACACCTATTGTTCCTCACAACTACTTCCGAACTTGAATATTTTCTATAAAAAAGTTGTCACTTTAAAAAACCACAATGAGTTAGTTTTCGTAACTATTGAAGCATGCATTTACCTTCGAATACAAATAAGATGAAAAACACCATCATTGAGGCAGTGGATTAAGCATTATCACTTCATATATCATTGCCTATCTTTTACATGCATTTGGATTCGTACCTTATTCACCCAAACCCAACCAATTGGAGAGATAATTAGGCACTCTACTTTTGAAGTCCACTTAACCAGTGACCGAAGTTGGCCTTCCCACAATAATGGCTATTTGAGAAAATGTGTATGGTGTGTAAGTAATATCAATCAACTTCATTTACAATAGCTCGAGAGAAAATAGATAATAGATACTTATTGCACTTTTCTTTATGCTCCATTTTGCTTCCAACAACTCATATTTTGGGAGCCAAATTAAACATTGATAATACCCATTACCTATTATTTTATTTTGACCAGTTAGAATGATGGAGAATAAGTTAGAGTAGGGATCTCCAATTTAAGTACTATGTAATTAGGTTGTGAGAAATGGTTTTTAGCTTAAGTTGTAGAAACCATATCAGATAGTCTTCTCATATTCATGATAAATATGTTTGTTTGGGAAGTTCACATTATTTTACAAAGCTATTTACTTCAATTTAATTTTCCCAAGACAATTTATTAAATATATGATTAACGATGTTTTCTCTTGGCATGTGGTGGAATTTGGTTAGTCCAACAAAATAAACGATGAATAATACATATCAGGTCATGAAATAAATGAGGTAATCAACTACAGAAAGCCACCAAAGACATGGTTTGGCCCACACCATTGTTGCTTATGTGGTGTCATCGCATTTGATATCAAGTCGTAAATATCTCAGGAAAAACCATTTTATTCAAGGCTCGATATTTGTTCAGTTTCCGCCCGCTTATGTAAGGGACCTCACAACCCGTCAATTGTCAATCTGTGCCGTGAAACCTTTGCTGTCAATCCTTGTCGTTAGAATTAGCATAGAGTGCAATGTCCAATGCAAATCAATTATGACAATCATCATGATAGCCAATGTCAAAGCCTCTACAACAACCAATCACGTAATTTCATTTTTCCTATTTTAAAATCATTTTCCAATGCGACAATTATTGAAATTAATTCACCCTTCATCAGTGGAATTATGTCACATCAATGCTTGCCAATGAAAAATTAGAAATAAAATTTTCAAGAAAATTATTTTAGATTTGATTGAAAATGAAAATAATTAACATTTCCCAAAAACTTTGGTTAAAATTACAAAAAATGCCCAAACTAATACATGGTCCAAAGACTTTGACTACCAAACAAAAACTATAATCCCTCATGATGCAAAACATAATAATAAGATTAATCCCTCATGATACAGAACGTAATAATAAGGTTAGTGATAAAAAATGGGCCAAGTATATAATTACCCTCACAATAACAATGTAAATTAATAGTAATAGTTGAAAAAATTGATAATTACTTTAAAATAAAGCAAAGTGCAGAGTATAACAGAGTTTGAAGTGAGAGATATCATGTTAATGAAGAGTTTGTAGACTAAAATAAGACATAGTTAAACAACAATAACAAACACTCATTACAAAGAAGAATGCAGTTTGAAGGTGATACATAGAGTAAACAGTGGATTGTTTATAGTTAAATTCTTGAAGTTTGAAAAATCAACACATAGTTCATGCATATCTGTACGGACAACTAATCTATTCATATATTCTAACGTGGGCCATGGGTTTTCATGTTCTTCTTCAATGTCGATCTGACTTTAATGAAATCGAGAGTGATGACCGCAGGGAGGGGCAACGTTATTTCTGACGGTCAGGGGACAGCTTAATTTTATTTTGACCTCTCTTAAATATTTTTCGAATCTGTAATAGACATAAGTTTAAGAGAAGTCTTAATTTTTTGATATATATTTAATCAAATTTTAAAATATTTTTAAAATTTACAATAAGCACAAATTCAGAAAAAACCTCGCATCGCATCGCCTTATATATATACTTAAAAATGACATCAGCTTTGAAATTTTGAAATCAGATGTAATCCACAGATGTCTAAGACCTATGAAAATCATATTGCCCACACCAAGTTGAACACTTTGAAGAGTTAATAAGCTTTATTATCTTTTTTTTTGTAGGTAAGTATCTATGGGGATTTCAATTAGTGATCTATTACAAGGAGTGCTTTAACAGTGCACTCATTTACCATCAATCCAAAACCTCATGGGCAACCATTCCCAATCAATCCAAAAACCCGTGAACTAATAAATTTTACTATCATTATTATCCTATTACCCTTTTATTTTTATAGAGCTACTTTTTAGTTTTAACTTCACAATTTATTCATAAAAGAGTTCTCGTGGCTTGGAAAAGACTTTCTCATCAGGTTCAGTTTTAGATATTTAAATAAGTTTAGATTTAAAAGCTATACTGGCCTAATTTTTTAAAAAATAAAACAAAATTTAAAAATAATGTAAATGATGTGGCATCTTTATATTTAAAAATTAACTTTCCACACCCGTCCTCTTCCTCTTTAATCTTTCATGACATTGTTTCATGAAAGTTCATTTGGGAATGTCTTTCATGAAAGTTAATTTGGGAATGTTTTTTAGAAATACTTTTATATGTTATGTATTTGTAAATACTAAATACTCAAAAAAATAAATAAATAAAAAAACTGTATTCTAGAGATATATATATATTATGTATTTATAAATACTAAAAAAAAAAAGTATATGTAAACACTTAAAAATTGTATAATGATTAGGTGGTATTCAAATAATTTAAATGATAAATATATATATATAGTTTTTTTATTTATTGTAAAGATGTATTAATTTTAAACATAAAAATTAAGAACAACGAGATAGAAATTATATTAAGTAATTTAAATTTGTAATTCGAATAAATCTTTAACAAATTTTAGATAAAATTTAGGGAAAAACATACTTGGGTGAAAATGTAAAATATTGAATCTACTTAAATGTCTCAAATATTCTAGAGCTAAGAATTTAAATTTTTAAATTGCTTTACATAAGATATACATATATACATAGTTGGCATTGAAATATTTTAAGTAATATGTATATTGATATATTTCATTTATGAACTATATTGTCCATATTAAATTATTTTTTTTTTATTAATATATTTTTAAATACATGTCAATATTATTTAACCACATAGAAGTATTTTATTTATAAGCTACATTCAATATTTTTATAAATGATAATATTTTTTGAATGCCACATATTAATTTTATATTAAAAATTGAATGATTTACACAACTTTTCTTATTAGGAAAGAAAATTAATTAATTTTTTTTATGATGATCCCTTGATCGGGGTACGTGCCAGCCCACCACCCCACTTAGGACTCACGTTAATACTGAGTAGATGGAAGACATTGAGGAGGGGCAACTTCGATAGTCGAAAGGCACATGTGACCAAGCTGATGCGATGGGGGGAGGTGTGGGAGGTATTAATGCAAGAGTTAATTGCCGCTGCGATATAACCCTCCAGGTGGTGGAAGCCTGAATCATATTTCATGCAATTGAGTTGTGGGATAGTGAGGTTTTGAGAGTTGTGAGGAAGCACTGCAACTCCCTTCTGGTGGCAAGCTTGACAGGGAGGCAGTGGTTACAGGAGGTCATTCGGGTCGGCTCCATGGTGCTGGTAATAGGGTGTGTATAGTTTCTTTCCATCCATCCATGTTCAAGACATACTGATACTTTGAATGTTGCCTGTAAGATTTTTGCCCCCTCTTGAGAATGGGTGATTGTGCGTCTTGGTAATGTTTGTTCGTTTGATGAGCATGTCTGTGTGGCTCAATTTTATCTTGAAATAGTTGTTTCGAAGCCAATATCTGTTTCTTATGGTATCTTACTACTTTGTATGGGAATGTATGGTTTAATTTGGGCTCCTTGTCTGTGTGGGAAGAATTTACCACCCAGTTGGAATGGTTGTTTCTATATTTGGTTAAATTGGCTTGTGAGTACTCTTTGCTTGTTGCTGTTGATAGTTTTGCAATGTGTTGGTGTTTGTATACATGGGAAGCGGCTTGAGGTGCTGGAGGGTATTTCTACCACCTGGTGGAGACAAACCTTCTATGGCTTCTATATATTCTATGAGATGTCTAAGCATAGACTAATGGTAATGGGAAGAAAGAGCTAATGGAGGTTGGCCGACATGACCTACTCTGCTTTCACTTTGCTTGGGTTTAATATTACTTGTTTCTTGCTCCTATTATCTATAATTATTCCAGGTGTTATTAATTGGAGAGACTTCCTAGTCAACGAGCTGAGGGTCTTTGCTCAATCAGTCGTTTGGTTAGTTAATTATATCATAACTCAGAAGAGGTGGACGAAAATGGAAAGACCATCCACAAGCACAGGCCAGCCAGGCACTGGGGGACGCAGAGGTAGCCGTAAGAGTGAGTCTTGGAGAGGACTAGGAGCATCCTCATCGAAGTGGACGAAAACTGGATGCTCAACATATCGTTGACATGACCCATGCAATACAACTGGTACTCCTGAGCAGGTAAGACATATGATAGCGGGTTGGGAGGCCGACCTCAATCAACGGGTTGAACATGAAATTCAGATGGAGGATTGGCGCTTGCTGGTCCCTGATCCAGGCCACACTCGGGGTTGGCTCACCCAGTACAAGCAGAAAATTCATCTCTATTAGATGATGAAGAGCATAGTAGCTAGAGCTATCATGAATGCAACAGGTTCCATCAAAGCTGATCCTGGATTTTAGGAAATTTAGAAGGAGTTCCAACTTGTTCAATTTCAAATTCAGCAACAGAATGTCCATCTGGGTCGTATTGAGAAGCACATTCCGTGCCTTCCTCAATCCAAATTACCAGGTTCCAGTGCAAAGGACCCAACTCCGGTAGAGTCCTTAGATGAATAGTTTTTAGTTATCTTCCTTTGTCAAATTTTGAGTATGTATATGTCGATTAACAATACTTCTGTTGAATTGAGGCTTCTGTGATCCATATCAATTTTATGAGAAATTTTTCGGCGTAAATCACATGAAATTTCATTTGTCGATGCATTTCGAACCAACAAGTGTGGTTCATCGTCAAGACAAGTTGAAGAATCAGATCCAGCCTTGCATATTAAATAGTTAGAGCAGAACATCCAACGGCTATATTTCTTGACCAAGCAACGACTATTTTGACTAACGGCTAAATTTGACCGGGAAACGGTTAGTTGAACAGGATTAAGGGCAAGACCTTTATTTTAATAATTAAGTTAATTCCAATGAATATTAAATTGATAGTTAGTTATATACTTATTAAAATAAAGGTTAAAGGGACTATTTTATAAACGAATAATTATAAATATAACTTAAAATAAATAAATTATAAAATAAATTAATTTAAATTAATAGTTAGTTAAAAATTATTAAATATATAAATAATAGAGTAATTAAGAGATGTTAAAATATAAATATAGTTAGTTATATTTTTAAAAAGTTACAGGGACTTATTTTATGAATTTATAATTCGAAATTAAAATAAATAAATTATAAAATAAATTCATTTTAAATTAGTAGTTATTTATAAATCTTATAGAAATTTTAGGGGGTTAGAAAGAATATTTTATTTTTTTTTTGTTGGGTTAAATTAGCATATTATCCTAGATTGATATCAATATATAGAATTATTATTAGAGTTTTGAAAGGAATAATTGTATTGTTACTATCAATATAATAGTATTATCATAATAATATTCAATTAATTTTATTAATAAAGTCGTGTACTTATAACCTAAATAAATAAAATAACCCTGACTAAGAGGCGAGGGCCGGGACCCAACAACTATAGATTATCCATAACTAAAACAATATCTCAAAACAACTCAACAAAGACTAAAGGCCAAAGAGAGAAGGATATGGGAAAACAAGGGGAAATTTAGACCAAGAACTAGCTAAAAAAGGAGGGAGGGGAGGAAGGGAAGAAAACAACTAGGAAGAGAGGGCTGGGATCCAACAACTACTGATCTTCCATCCATCCTCTCTATTGAGATTGTTCGGTCCTTTTTCAATCTCAAGGGCTTCCCTAAATTTTCGATGATGTAACTACGAAACTTTAGCAATAACACTCGCCTCCTCGATACAAACATGATGTTTAGTACTCTCCGCATGCTCAGCTAAAGTAGAAGACTTGGTTCTCCTGTGCTTGAGGTCAGCTGCGTGCTCACTAATCCTTTCATTAATGGAGCGACCAATCTCACATACCCCTTTCATATCCTTAGGGTCGATAGGATCCTTCACAAATCTTAGGGATTTAAATTAATTTATTTTATAGTTAACTTTTTTAAAGTTGTATTTATAATTATTCGTTTATAAAATAGTCCCTTCAACCTTTATTTTAATAAGTATATAACTAACTATCAATTTAATACTCATTGGAATTAACTTAATTATTAAAATAGAGGTCTTGCCCTTAATCTTGTTCAACTAACCGTTTCCTGGTCAAATTTAGCCGTTAGTCAAAATAGCCGTTGCTTGGTTAAGAAAGATAGCCGTGGGATGTTCTGCTCTAACTATTTAATATGCAAGGCTGGATCTGATTCTTCAACTTGTCCTAACGATGAGCCACACTTGTTGGTTTGAAACGCGTCGACAAATGAAATTTCATGTGATTTACGCCGAAAAATTTCTCATAAAACAATACTTCTGTTAGCACGTTAAGGGTGAACTAGTTTTTAGACATTCAGGCCTATAAGGTTGAGTATGACAGACTTAAGAACCTCATATTTTGGATGGCTTATATGCATTCTCATAGCCAACAGACTTGGTTTCCCATTGGGCAGTTTGATGCCACTTAATGTCTTTTATGGATGTAACTTTATTTTAAAATGAATGAATGAAAAGTCCTACTAAACTTACAAAAAATATATATTTTACTATAATTATATATATATATATATATATATATATATATATATATATAAGCGCGTGCTCTTTCTCTCTTTCCATATATAGAAATATATTACTTGACATGAATATCCAATCTTTTATTTCAATACTATAAAATAATTACTATATATAAGAGTTTATATTTAAATTTTAATTATCTTATCTTTTAGAGTTGATATAAAATATAAACATCAAAATATTTTATTTATGATTTTGATACTGAAATTAAAATATTTTTATTACAATTTCTTTATACTAAATTGTAATATTAAAACTAACCATAAATTCAACTAACACAATACCAATAAAATTATTAATATTTTATAATATATTCAATAAAATCTAATTAAATATATATTTCACTAAAAATAAAAATGATATTTTAATATATATATATATATTTAACCAATAAACCAATTCCATTTTTAGTAGGAAAAATATCAAATATCACCCATAAAATGCACCTCTTAGCACTATAAACTTTTTAAGTTTTGGTTGAATTCATACGAATTAGATTAAACTGAGCCTATTAAAAGAGCGTGATCCATTAAAAGCATTAGAATTTTAAATTTAAATATTAAAAAATAGTGCTTAAATGTTTTTAAATAAAATAAGTTAAATAAATTTGTAATAGTTATATTATATATTTAATATATTAAATAAAAGAATGATATTTTTTTCATTTTTAAAGTTGTGAATATTCAATTAGATTTAAATAATTTAAAAATATTATAATTTTATAGTTTATTTAAGTAATTAATTTATACTTTATAAATCTTTAAATATTTATAAATAAATAAAAACTATATAATTTTTCGATGAAAAAAAACATAAAAAAAAAATCTTGATATATAATTTAATAAAAATCTTGATGTATAATAAAAATTGTATATTATAAATTTTACATGTATTAATAAAAGTAAATATACCAAAAAAAACTTATAAAATTAAAATAAATTTACCTGAATTGATACCTAATTTAAAAATTAAATCATTAACACTTCTTGACAACCATTTTTGTCACAGCCAAACATAGTTTTTTTTACAAGAGTGAAAGATAATTTAAAGAGGGCTAAACTTTAACGCAAAATGTCGATTGTTGATACCGTTATGTATTGGTCCACAACTTTATATTAAGTGATATCTCTTCAGAGTAGCTGAAAACTTGAATATTTAAGTATGTTGAAATTTTATTTATTTTCAATTATAGAGAATATTTTGATTTATTAAATGTTAATAAAATTTTATATATATAATTTGAGATTTTTTCATTTTATGTAATGTATTTATAAAATGTTTTAATTATTAAGTAATTTTTGTTTTGATATAATGATATTAAAATATTTTATTTATAACTCATATTTTTTATATTGAAATGTTTTCTTGTTATTATTATATTTTTAAATAAACATTTTTTTTCATATTGAAAAGTATAAAACACATACATATATAATTAGTTTTGTTATTAATATTTTAATTACAGATCTTCTTCATACTTTGAGACCTAGCTTTCTTTATATAGATTAAATGTTGAATTATTTAACGTGTATGTTTAAATATTTTATTTATACTTTACATTGATTTTTTTTCAATATTACATACGAAAAATAAGATTTTTTGAATATATAAAGAATTTTTGAATTTCAATTAACTTGTTGAATTGAGGCTTCTGTGATCCATATTAGGATCCATATTAAATAAAGGTTTTCCCCTTATCCAGTCAAATCTAGCCGTTGGAGTTTCTGCTCTATCTATTTAACATGCAAACCCTGATCTGCTCATTCAACTTGTCCTGACGATGAACCACACTTGTTGGTTCGAAACGCGTCGACAAATGAATTATCTTGTGATTTACGCCGAAAAATCTCTCTTAATTCAATTAACTTGTTTTTCTTTTTTATTTATATAAACTTATTTTGTTATGAACATTAAAATATTTTATTTATGGTTAACACTAAAATATTTGCTATCTATCTATATAAAAGAAATGCTACTTATTAGGAAATGAAATGAATTTATCATTTTTTCATATTGTATTGTAATATCAATAATACATTTCTTATTGTGGTATGCTAATTTCCTATTAAATAGTGAAAAAATTACATATCAACTACAAATTATCACTAAATTAAATTATAATTGTTTTATTTTCAATAATTTTGTTATTATTATTTTTTAATATGTTAATGTGAGCATTTTTTTGGAGAAAAATCAAACTTTCTATTAAGTCAATAAAAAGTTACACTGTAGATGCCTTAAGAATTTCTGAAACTGTGAGTCCACAAGGAGAAACACAAAGAGCCTAAGTAAAACCATGACAAAAATTGAAGGGGTTGTGTTACTCAAAACAAGTAAAAAAACCAAAAAGCTGCATTGGGCCTCCCCTTAATCTGGAGAAAACAAACCATAGATAATATTGTTTATAAAATACTGTAGCCTCCCCTTAACATGGAGAAAACAACCCATAAATAATATTGTTTATATAAAACTGTAGCTAAAATATCCAGAAAAGATAACTATACTAGTAGTGACATTACATTTGTAAAGAAAACAACTGATAATACTACATCAAAAGTAAACTGAAAAGTAAAGAAAATCTGCTAGTATGTTGATAAAAACATGCATCATCTATTATACGGCTGTTGGTTCGACACACAGATCCTCCTATCTTCTGACTCTGTTATGTGCCACGTGCCCAAATCCTATTGCAGACCCTCCTTAGAAAGGATGTATGCCTCTGTGTTCCGCTCCCTGTATATGTGGCAAACAGATATAGAATCAAAACCCATTTTAAGATGTAAAATTTCTTCAATGAGTGGAATCAAAATGTGATTTTGACATCTCTGAATTTCATTAAACCAATTTATAACATTTAAAGAATAACAAAAAATTTGAACTGTATCAATTCCAATTTCCTGAATCCAGCATAATAAAATTTTTAGTGATTGGAGTTCTGCGAAGTTGTTTGTTCCCAATCCAAGGTCAACTAAAGATTTTAATATTCTTTGAGCATTTATGTGAATTACCAGTCCCACCCCACATCTATTCTATGCATTGGATGCACCATCAAAATAATCCCAAGGGATATGTGGGCTTATTTGTTCCTCTCTGATAATCTGAGGGGGTTGATTTGTTGATGAAAGTGGAATTAATGAGTATATCTAGACATACTTAGAAGTGATAAGGGAGGGTGATGAGGGAATGTCCCAAAATATGCCTTTGTTTCTTGTTTTTTTTTTTCCAAGGAAAAAAGCTAAACTTTTTATTAATAACTATAAAAAGTCTTTTTTTTTACAGATTGTTCAGAAGCCATGCCGAGGCTCAAGAGATCTCCAACCGCTCAACCCAAAGGGAGCTATTCTGCTGATAAAACAAAGCTGTATGAGTCTTCCTCCCGGGAGGATGTATAAACAGTACATAGCGTGACTTATAGAAACCGGGGTCACCTTCTACGAAGGATAAACAACCCCATACAATAAAAATAAAATATATGTCTGAAACCATGAGATAATATATACAAAAACGGGAAAACAGAGAGTCTGTAATCTGTATAATATAAGCCGGATATGAAGTCTGAAAAGGGGATTATATACAAAAACATAAACAGTAAAATATATCTGAGAGAAGAGCTGTCAAAAATGGATTATAAGCTGTGATCATCAAGTCTGTGCATATGGAGGCTGATCTGATCTGTATGACTGTCCCTGTACAGTCTCTTCTATTGCCCAGCTGCCCGGATCCTGATGTAGACCAGCCTTAGATAGCTGATCTGCTTCCTCATTCCTGTCCCTGTATATATGGCAAATTGAAAACCTGTTAAAAAATGTCTTCAAATAAGAAATTTCTTCAACAATTGTTTTCAAAATCTGATTTTGACAAGTTGCACTCCCATTGACCCAGTTTATGACATTTAGTGAATCTCCAAAAATCTGAATGGTATTGATGTTTCTTTGATGAAGCCAGCATAAAAGGTATCTTAAGGCCGATATTTCAGCATAGTTGTTTGTGCCTGTACCCAATCCAACGGATGCTTTTAGTGAATGTTCCGAATTGATATGTATGCATAGGCCTGCTCCAGCTCTATTGTTTTGGGATGCCCCATCAAAGTAACCACACGGAATACCCTCCTGAATAATGATATTTCTTTGTTTTGTTTTGGACTTTTTATCCTCGGGTGGAGGCAAAGCAGAATAAATGGCTGAGATATTTGTGGCTATAACAGAAGTAAGTGTATCTTTATCTTGAAAGAGACTCTTGTTCCTGGCGAGCCAAACTCCCCAACAGAAAATAAGGGGCAGGTTCCTCATATTCCCTTCTGGATAGGAGTGCCACCATTTCCTCCAAGCGACCTCCAGAGGATCATGCCCCCACTGGGCTTTGATTTTGAGAAGATCAGTGACCTCCTCCCATATCCTTTTTGAGAAAACACAGTTGGTGAAGAGATGATTGATGGTCTCCTCATCTGATTTGCATAAGGGGCATCGCCCTGGCCCAGCAAAAAACCTGGTCTGTAATGTTTCCCATGTTGGAACCTTCCTTTTTAAGATGCACCAGTGAAAGAGCCTGGATTTGGCAGGGCATTTTAATTTCCATATATCTTTAGCCCACCAATCCGGAGCTCCCCAGCCTTTCTTTCCCATAAGAAAAGAGTACCCATCTTTTGGTGAATACTCCCCAAAATTGCTTTGAGCCCACATCAAGCTATCAGGATCATCCTTTAACCTGACATTGGATCGTTGCAGTTCTTTAATAAACCCCTCCCATTCATTCTTCCATCTACCGTTTAACCCTAATTCTTCATCATCCTTCCAAGCCTGTCCCCAAATAGTAGACTGTCCAGCTCTTTCCACCTGATTTAGTGATGTTATACCTTTAGAATCAAGGTGTCGAAGAAGCCCTGGGGATAATGCATAAGCTTCATTGCAACCAATCCAAGGGTCTCTGCCAATCCTGATCTGTCTCCCATCTCCCACTTTCCAAGCTAGACCTTGCTCGATCACTGAGAAGGCATCCACCGTGGCCTTCCAGATTGCTGAAGAATTTTTTACCTTCTTGTTTTGACTCCGGATCCACTCTTCCAGAGGCATTGGGTCTATGTACTTCCTTTTCACCACCCTTGTCCACAGGTTTTCCATGGTTATTATCCTCCATCCTGATTTTGCTGCTAGTGACATGCTAAACTTAGGGAGTCTTTTTATCCCCCATCCTCCCCATTCTTTAGGTCTGGCTACTTTGTCCCAAGCCACCCAGGGTAAACCCGAAGAATCCTTTGTTCCTGCCCATAGGAATTTGCAACAAATTCTTCTAATTTTCTCCATTACACCTTTGGGGATCCAGGTTAGAGCAGCCCAATAAACTGGGATGGCTAGTAGTACAGATTTTATAAGGGTCAACCTACCAGCTCTGGACAGCCATCTAAAGCTCCAGTGTGATATTCTGGATTCTATTTTTGCTATGAGCCAGTTCCAGTCATCTTTTTTATAAGCAGCAGGCTTTAGCCAAAAGCCCAGATACTTGAAGGGAACTTCCAGGGGTTGACTAGGGAAAGGAAATAGTTCAACCATTTGATTTCTTCCCCTTCTTTCAAAATCTGCCATACAAGCTTGTGATTTCCCAGAATTAATCTGCATTCCAGTGGCTTTTAGAAATAGATCAAAGATACATTTAAACTCCTTTAATTCACTACCATTACCATTGGTGAAAATCAAGATATCATCAACAAAAAGAAGGTGAGTGATGTAGAGATTGATTGCTACCTCGATACCTTTTACCTTTCCCTCCCTTCTGGCTTTGTGAATCAGTCTACTGAGCCCTTCTGCCACAAGGAGGAACAGGAGAGGGGATAATGGACACCCTTGCCTGAGGCCTCTCTGGCTGTTAAAGAAAGAGGAGGCTGCTCCATTGATCAATACAGCAAAGCTAACATTTGTGATGCACCCCATAATCCAGCTGACGAAAGGATAGCTGAAGCCCACATGAGTTAGAAGCATCCTTAGATATAGCCAGCTGATCCTATCATATGCTTTGGAAAGGTCAATTTTAAGAACAACTCCCTTCTTTTTCTTCATTTTGATACTATGGATAACCTCCTGTGCTACTCCTATAGCTTCATGTATCTGTCTTCCATCCAGGAACCCAAATTGTTCCATAGATATATTTCTTGACAGTATTGGTGCAATTCTGATAGCTATAACCTTTGAAATAATCTTGTAAATGCAGTTACACAAAGAAATTGGTCTAAAATCTTCAAAACTTTCCGGCTCATCCTTCTTGGGAATAAGGGCAATAAATGTTGAGTTAAAAGGTCTATAGACAACTCCTTTTAGCCTAGACTCTTCAACTACTTCAGTTATCTCTGCTCCAATTTGATCAAAGAAATGGAGAAACAGTTCTATAGTCCAGCCATCAGGGCCTGGGCTTTTGTCTTTGCCCATAGACTTCATAGCTGTTTCAATCTCCTCCTTAGTGACCGGAATTGTAAGGTCTTCTGCTTCATCTTCCTCAACGAATCTAGGAAAACTTTGTACAGTTCTGAAGACTTCTGCTATAGTAGCCTCACCCGGATCTGCAAAAATATTTTGAAAGTGTCTTTTTCCTAGGCCAGAAAGCTCTGGAAAAGATCTGACTTCTCTCCCTTCTTCATCTTTTAGATGCCAGATAGTATTTGAAGATTTCCTTCCTTTTGCAAAATTGTGGAAGAACCTAGTGTTCTCATCTCCAGATTTTAGCCAAATCGCCCTACTCTTGATCCTCCACTCTTCTTCCCTTTCCAAAAGAATTTTGTTTTGCTGTTTTTCCAACTGAAGGATTCTATCCTTTGATACTTGTGAGGAGTATCCATCTGACTCCATACTCTCCAGCTGTTTCAGCTCCTCCCTTATACTGATCATCTCCTCATTTTGTTTTAATTTTCTGTCCTTTGCCCAGGAAATTGTAGCTTTCTTCAGTCTTTTTAAATTCTCCATGAACAAAAAACATTTATCCTCTCCTTCGTTAAGTTCAGGGTGAATCCAAGATTCTTTAAACAGATTGCCAAAAGTGGGATCTTGGAGCCATGCAGGATTGAACTTAAATGGGGCCGGAGGTTTGTGAGGAGGAATAGAAATGTCTAAGAAAGTTGGGAAAAGATTCGAATTCCCAATTTCCTCCACCCATTGTCTGACCAGAGGGGCTTTAAAAGATAATGACTCTGTTAACAGAAAGCGATCTATCCTTTTGGCAATCCTGCCTTCTCCTGTCCTACGATTCCTCCAAGTAGGCTTCAGCTTAATCAGGGAGGGGTCAATTAAATTCTTCTCCGTGACCAGGTTGTAGAAAAAATCAGTAAGGGGATCTTCTCTCGCAGATGGCCCCCAAGCTTCAGCTCGACCCAAGGAAAAATTTAGATCACCTCCCAAAATCATCAATTGTGATTTCATAATAGTTTTTGTCATCAATTCTTCCCAGAAAGATTCCCTGCCCTGACATGGCCCGTAAATATTTACTATGGTAATGGGAAAGGAGAAGTCTGGGGAGATGATCTCCATGCCCAAAACATTTTTCATCCCCCAGTGATTGGTGACTTTTACCCGCCCTTCTTTGTAACCAATTGCAATGCCCCCCGAATGGCCAGAGGCATCCACAGCAAAGAAAACCCACCCAGGAAGAAGGGATTTAAGCATAAGTTCAATCTCAGAAGCCTTCCCCAGGGTTTCTTGCAGAAAAATAACATCTAGGTTGGAGTTAGAAATCCATTCTTTCAAGGCCAGTTTTTTAGGTTTGCTGGCCAAACCTCTACAATTCCAGGATGACAAGATCATTTTATAACTCCCTCAGGGGGGTGAGCTGCTCTAAGAACCCCCGGGATCGAATGTTGTTTTCCATCTGCAACATCCAATTTTGCTTTTAGTTTTGCTTTGGACATATCTGATTTCCTTCCTCGTTTATTTTTGGAACTGTTTTGAGCATGGATCGGTCCCAAACCACCTAAAGACCCCTGACCCTCATGGTTCCCTCCCAAATATATCAGGTTGTAAGGGCAAGGAGGCAGGGATACAGTGAGGGAGAGGGGGGGCCATTTGTCTTCACAGTTTATATCCAGGGACGGTAAAGCTTCAGCTATGGATTCCACATTCGGACATGACATTATATGATCCATTTTATCAACATTAATATTATCTTGCTCTTGAGATGATGAGGATGCAAAATTTACATTTACAGAGTTATGTTCAGGAGGAGTAAGGGATGAAATAGGGGTCCCTGAAGACATACCCTTTTCCGGTTCGTCGATTAGGGCTTGATTTGCAGTTTCTTTCTCGACGATCCCTTCCACAGCATCCGCTTCTTTGTCGATTTCCTCCACAGCTACCTCCGTGTGCATGACATTTGCCTCAGCATCCTCCTGAGTTTGTTCTCCTTCGTCCGCTGGATCCTTTACAGTCTCCTCTGTCTCCAAATTCTGTGTTTCTTGTGTCTCCGGCATAACGTGCTCCATCGTCATCTGAACCTCTGCTTGTGCATTCTCTCTATAAGTTGTAGTCCGTCAAAAATGTCTTCTTCTTCTCATCTGTGGGCAAACTTTCGCCATGTGCCCATACTCATGGCACCGATGGCATCTAAATGGTAGGTATTCGTAATCTAGTATCTGCTCGTATACATAGTCACCGAATTGTAAGTTTATCTTCTGTGCCAAGCCTCCACTCGGGATGAGCTTGACAAGTATGCGTGCTATTGCCCTGTTTTTCGTTGTCATGAAAGTCATGTCTGCTTCCAGAAAAACCCCCAACCTGTTACCAATAGTCTTGAAAACTTCCTCTGTCCAGAGGAAAGATGGTAAGCCCGGAGCACGCACCCAAACTGGGATTTCGTCCGTTCTCTCCTTAATTGCATCAAATAAAGGGGTCCATTTCTTTAGCAGAACTGGAATGTTCCCTATGTGCCAATTCCGCTGAAGGACCCAATCTGCCGATTCTCTATCTTCGAATCTAAACTTAAACCATCCTTTTGCTAAGACTAGAGCTTCAAACTGTAGAGGTCTATCTATTACGAAGCATTTCTCACCCCAATCTTGAAGAAAATCAGAGGTGAATTTCTTACCTCTAACCCTGCCAACCAAGGTACAGTCCGCCACAGCTAGGGCTTCTATCATGGACACCTCCATCCCAAGAACCAAATTGCCCGTAATCGCCTGAGATCCAATGGGTCTTTGCGGCTTTCGTTTCGCTCCTTTGTACCTAAATTCTTCCTCCGGCGACCTTATGCCTTCTCGTCCATCATTCCGTTTAGGTGTTATCTGAGCATTACCCAATAGTGGTTCTGTCTCCAGCTGAGACGGGCACTGACCCAGTAGCCCAGATTCGCCATTCCCAGGAGGGAAGAAATCATTCTCCAAAACATCAGTGCCTGCCTGTCCCCCTACTGTAGTCACCCCGGGATCACTAGCTGAAAAACCTATTTGGTTTTGGGGTTCTCGTGGAAGAGTAACCCTTGTCAGTGATGAGAAAATGCCTGGAGCCCAAGAATGTTCAGTGCTTGCCGAAAACCCTAAATGGGTAATGTCTTCTAAACCCTTAGAGGCTGTAAATCGAATGTTCGGAGATTTGCCCTTTAGGTCATTGGATAGACCTTCCACATTTGCTTCCCTCGGCTCAACTGCTTTCGCGGCTTGATTAGGGACAACCACTGAGCCATCAATGTGAGCTCCGTGACCCGTGTCCTTAGCATGAGACAAAAACTTAAGGTTTTCCACCTGTGATACTGCCTCCAAGTTTGGCAGTTCGAAGGGACCAAAGTAATGTTCGACGTTCTGCTCCGTGATATCCTTCCCCCACATAGAAAGGAGGTCTTCTACATCTGGGTCTAGGGCTAAGAATTCGGCGGGGTTAACCATGGTTCGAGCCGTTCCAATGCCACCGACAGTCAAAGTAGGTAGCCTTCACGGGAGCTTGGTGTTGTAGACGGAAGACAGGCGGAGGGGAGTAACAGTAAAAAGATTATTCTACACAAGAGCTTAAACCAAGGCTTAAAATACCTCCACCTGCCAGTTGACGAAAGCATAAAGAGAGTCCCCCCCGTCGGCAGCTGTGCAGAGCTTCTGACCCTTCTACCTAACCGAGGCCTGTGCGCGGTTCCGCCCTCTGCCCAGGTTTCGAAACCCTAACCAGCTCCATTCCCGCTCCTCCTCCCAGATACCATGGTTAGTTCAATTTCTAACCTCCTTTGTTTCTTGTTAACCAAATGGCCCATGTAATTATTGGTGGAACATTTCTCAAATTTTCATCTCTTACTGAGTTCCACCAATTTTTCCAAGCCTCAACAATATTAGAACCTCTCCAATTCTGTCTAATTCCCAGGAGACTCAATGTGGCCTCCCATATTTTTATAATGAAAGGACAATTTAAGAACATATGGTATACTGATTCTTCTGAATTTTTGCATAGTATGCACCATCCAGGTCCATGTTTGTTCCTTTTTTGAAGGTTATCCCATGTTGGCACCTTGTTTCTAAGAAGACACCAGAAGAAAAGTCTTGACTTCGCGGGACATTTCAGTTTCCATAGTGGTTTCCACCACCATGCCTGCACCCCCTGTACTCTCCTATCCATTTGATAATTGTAACCATATTTTGGAGAGTAATGACCTGAGGGTGTGTGAACCCATCTGAGTTCATCTGGATGATCCCTTATCTTAACATTAGTGCGTTGTAGTTCTCTAGTATAGATCTCCCAATCAGCTCCCCATTGGGGTTCTAAGTGGAGATCATTGACAAATTTCCATCCTTGGTGCCAGATCGAAGAAGCTTCACCATCTACAACTTGGTTCAGAAAGATAATACCTTGATTGTTGAGAAATTATGTTAGCTCCCTTGGCAATACAAATCCTTCGCTACATCCCACCCATGGATCAATACCTAATATGAAATTCTCCCCATTTCCAATATGCCACACAAGGTCGTCTTCAATAATGCTAAAAGATTCCACAGTGGCCTTCCAGATAACAAATGTGTTTCATGTTTTCTTGCCTATCATACATGTCCATTCATCAATGGGAGAGGGATCAATATATTTCCTTTTGACCACAACAGTCCATAGGTTATCCATTGATAATATGCGTCATCTGGATTTTGCTGCAAGAGCTGATGCAAAAAGGGGGAGGTCCTTTATTCCCCATCCACCCTAGGCCTTTGGGAGGGCTATTTTATCCCAAGCTACCCAAGGAAGAATTGCTTCCTCCTTTGATCCAACCCATAAAAATTGACCACACAGTTTCCTAATCTGGGCTAGAATTCCTTTGGGAACCCAAGTGAGGGAAATCCAGTAAACTGATATTGCAATTAGAACAATTTTATCATTACCAATCTTCTAGCCCTCGAAAACCACTTAAAGCTCCCATGTTTAATAAGCTTTTTGATTTTGGCCAGCAGCCAATTCCAGTCATGCTTTCTGTAAGAATCAGGCTTGAGGTGGAAACCCAAATATTTAAAATTGTCCATCATAGGCTTTGCTTCAAAAGGGAGAACCGTAAGTACTCTGTTGATTTCAGCCACAAAGAAACCTTCATGAACTAAAGAGGAATTTTGAACATTAATACACATACCAGTTGCTTTAAGGAACATGTCGAGGTAGGATTTCAACTACTGAATATCACCTCTGAATCTCTCACAAAAGAGGAGGATGTTGTCTACAAACAGGTGATGGGTAACACAAATATTTGTGGCTACTTCAATCCATTTTACCTCTCCTCATCGTTTAGCTGCAAGAATCAACTGGCTCAGTCCTTCGGCCGCTAATAAGAAAAGTAGTGGTGACAAAGGACACCCCTGTCTGAGTCCTCTCTGAATGTGGAAAAAAGGGGATGTTGCGCCATTAATTAAGATTGCAAAAATCACATTTGTTATGCATCCCATGACCCAATTGATAAAACCAATTTCGAATCCCAGATGAGTAAGCAAGAGGCGCAGATATAACCAGTTGATTCTGTCATAGGCCTTTGAAAGATCAATTTTTACTATCAGACCTTTTCTTTTGCTCTTTTTGATGTTATGCATAGATTCTTGAGAAACCCCTATGGCTTCATGGATTTGTTTGCCATCAAGAAATCCAAATTGTTCCCTGGAAATATTTTTAGAGAGGATTGGTTTTAGACGGATAGCAAGGATCTTTACAATTATTTTATAGAGGCAATTACAAAGCGAGATGGGCCTGAAATCTTAAAAAAAATTTGGATCATCGTTTTTGGGAATTAGAGCCAAGAAAGTGGAGTTGAATGGATCATATACATAACCTTTGGTTCTGGATTCCTCCACCACCCTTGTAAGTTCATCCCCTACAAGCTCAAAAAAATGTTGAAAAAATTCGACCGTCCAACCATTCGGTCCCGAGCTTTTATATTTCTGCATTGACTTAATAACTCTTTCCACTTCACATTTTGAGACAAGAGCCATTAACATTTCATCTTCTTCCTCCTTTCGCATATCTAAGGAAAAGTTGAGCAACCTGGATTACTTCTGCAATTGTAGCTTCTTCTGGGGCTCTAAATAGACCTTTAAAATGATCTCTCCCCAAGGAAACAAGTTCATCGAAAGATTTAATAGTACCCCCATCTGCCTGTTGCATTTCCCATATAGTATTTATGTTCTTTCTGCCTCTTGCATAATTTTGAAAGAACTTAGAGTTTTTGTCCCCAGAGGCTATCCATATAGCTCTACTTTTAAGTCTCCACTGTTCTTCTATATCTTTAAGGATCTTTCTTTTTGAGGTTTCCAGCTGTTTTATCCTCGCCTTTTTCTCTTCTGTCTCATATCCATCCCCCTCTAGGCTTTCTAGGTTTTCTAGAGATTCTTCAATGAGTTTTAGCTCGACCTCTTCCCTTATCCTTTTGTCTTTAGCCTAGAAATTGTAACTTGTTTTGTTCTTTTTAGGTTTTCCATAAACAACTGAGCTATAGAGGATCCCTGGTCAGGGCCCTATGGAATCCACATGGGGTTAACTAATGTTAGATGATCTAAGATAAATATTATCATAGGTTATAAAGTTAGAATAAAATAATTATTAATTTAAGATATTAAATTAATAGTTTTTCTCACTGTTAGACTTTTGATACTAAGTTTTAAACCAGTGATTTTCACATCAAGAAATATTTTAATAAAACACCTTATCATAGTCTTGTTTATGCTTCATGGGCCATAAAATATTTTAATTATTAAGTGATATATTTTTTTAATATTCAATTGACATTAAAATATTTTATTTATAATTAACATTCTCCACATTAAAATGTTTTCGTGTTATTAATATATTTTTAGATAAACATTCCCGTGGTATCCAAAAGTAGAAAACATACAAATATAATTGCTTTTGTTATTAATATTTTAGTTAAGAATATCCCTAGTACTTTGAATTAGAAAACATGACTATATATATATATATATAGATATTATTAATATTTTACTCAATCTATATATTTAAATATTTTATTCATCAACATTGATTTTTTTTTAATATTACATGTTAAAAATGGAATAAATTATACCTCTTTAAAAATATAAATTTTTTTTGTTCATTTCAATTACTTTGTTTTTCTTTATTTAAAGTTGATATAAACTTATTTTACTATAAACATTAAAATATTTTATTTATAATTATTGACACTAAAATATTTGTTTTATATAAATACCACTTATCAAAAAATGATTTTAGTATCTCTATTTATATTGTAATATCAATAATACACATGTATATGAATTTAGCATCTCCATTCATATTGAACTATAATATTAATGATAAATATGTGTTTTATATTGCAGTCTAATATCAATCAAATAAATTAAAAATAATTTTTATTTTCACTTTTTTTTAGTTATTATTACCATTTAATATATTAATGTAAATATTATTTTATTATTTTTAAATATAAAATTATTAAATATCTACCCATTTACGTGTAAATTAACAAAAAAATTATATAAAATTGAAAAACGAATCATGGTCTCTGCAATATTCATTATGATAATTATAACCATAGTGTGATATGTACTGCTGTTATAACAACGAACGAACATATTTCGGATAGTTTCTCAGTTAAGATCCAAAGCTGAGGAGCCATGAATAAATTCTGAAACAGAATAGACCAATTTTTCTAGTAATCAGAACCATTTTATGATGTTGATAATCACACTAATGATGTGAAAGGACTGGAGACACAGTAAAGCTCCAGAGTTCCATTTATGAAATACTCAAATCTTTTATGTGTATTACTAATTAATTTATGTGTTTTATGGACAGGAAGGGATTACATAAGAACAGTATGGCTCCATTACCCAACCATAGTATATAGAAGATATACTGTACTAAGAAGATCAAGATACCAGATGGTTTTTCACAATGAAAACCCTTGGTTCATCAACCAATTCTGCAATGGCATGGCTATCCTTAATTCGATTGCAGATTTTCGAAGAGATCTGACGGATATGAATTGACTGCACCCATGTCTATCAGATCCCAGAATATTCCAGGAATCTGCTATCTACTTAAACTCACCGCAATGACATAAACAAAAGTTGAGTAGATATTGTTAAATAAATATTATGGGGTGATATAATAATTTTTTTTCCGAAATATTTTAAAATTTGATAATAAATTGAATTCTAAAATATTTCGAAACCCAATAAAATTAATTTCATTATTATTTTTTAAACCCTAATAAACTTAATTTTACGAAGAAATTGGAGAATTAAGTAACCCGATCAAATTAATTTTACGTAGAAATTGGTGAATTAAGTAACGGCAGACTAGGGGTCATTCTTTATCAACAAAAGGAAATTAGGAGGGGCAGAAAGCTTACGTTGAGCAGTCGATATCTTTGGTTATGGGGCAGTAAGCTTACGTTGAGCGGTGCCTCGGCATCAAGAGCTCTTTTTCTGTAGCACTGGCGTTCCCTCGGTGAGATAAGTTGAGCAATCAATGACAGCCCAAGCTACTTGCAGTACGATCACTGCCATCAACCCAAAAATGTAAATACGGATGGAAGAGGTTTTCAGTTTGATCTTCAGGGTGGAAATTACAGATTCCGTAGAGGTGCAGTGATTCTTCCAACATCTCCTCAAAAGTAACTCGGGGAAATCGAACCTAGGTCCAGGTTCTGATACCATGAAGAGGTTTTCCCTTACACCAAAACCTGCAGGTGTTGGTAAACATTCCAAACCATTAATAACTAAGATCCCCAAGGTGGAGATTACAGATTCCATAGAGGTGCGGTGATTCTTCCAACACTGACTACCAGACCATTCATGCAGTGTCATGATTTTCATTCTATAATTTGTTATGATGTGTAACTGCCTTTCTGTAATTAAAATTGAAATTTTACTATTTCTGTTAAAATAAAATTTTAAAAATAAATAATTATACAAAATATTTAAATATTACAAGTTACAATTTTTTCACACTTAAAGAAATTAAATCTCTCTCAAATTCATATTAAATTTGTATTTAAAAATCCCTCTCAAACTCATGTTAAATCTATATTTAAAATAAACCTATACTAAAAAAATGTGTGAAAGAGATTGATGGCGACCTTACTTACAGTGGTCCCGGTCTTGTGTGAGAGATTTATATCATCTGCGGTGCTTTGGCTTGTAAGTTGGCTCACGCACAATCTGCCTCTATGCGGTTACCACATTTCATCCGTAAACTTCGCGTGAATCTGAACGTTAGAACATCGAATTCCCACACCAATGAAACTTTCAGAAAAAGAATATTGTCGCCAATACTTTAGGGAGCAGTCTAAGCTTTCTGCATGCTTTTTGAATTTTTACAGTGTTTAAATAAATTCGAACAACCTAATTATCTGAATTCCGGTAGATAATGAGATAATTTAAACAGCACCATATTTTAAATTATTCTCTACAAATAACACCATGATGGACCAGAACCTCCATTGCCTTGCTCGATGTGATACAATCTAGTTTTAGCCCCCAAATGTTTATAGAACTTTTACACATATCAATATCATATTTAGTATGTATATTTTGACTATCGTCCCCATTGTTTATAAATATGTATATTTTGACCATCTCAATTTATATATATATATATATATATATATATATATATATATATATATATTAATATATTGGATAAATATGAATATTTTGTAATAAATTATTATTAATTATTAATGAATGGTAAATTTTAATATTCACCAAATATTATATATAAATTAATATTTTTAATAATAAAAATAAATAAAATATTAAAATGGGATATGTTTTTTTTGAGCATGTAGTATTGATAAACGGGGATATTGACCCATAATATTATAACAAAATATATTTACAAGTTAAAAATCTCCATAATAAAATGGTGATAAATTTCCATCAATAAAAATCTTATTTCATATTTTTTAACTAATTCCATAATTTTTTAAATTTTAACTCTTTTATAATAATAATAATAATAATTTTTTAAAATAAAAATATAATTTAGAAAAAAAGTACGAATACCTAGATACTAATATATATATATATATATATATATAAATTTTTTTCCATATTAAAATGAATGTGTTTTGATTATTTGTTTTTTTTGTATTCAGGCTTCTGTGATCCATAATGAATTAAGAAAAGTCTTTCTATAGAAATCACATAAGAGAAATTTTTGGCCAATGCGTTTCCAACCAACAAGTGTGGTTCATTATCAAAGACCAAAACAAGTAAAAAATTATAAAAAGGAGATCATTTAATAAATAAAAATAATTAATGGAAATAAAATAAAGTAAAATAAAAATAATTAATGGAAAAAATTAAAAAAATAAAACAAAAATATACACAAAGCAAAAGAAAAAAATAAAAATAAAATATATATATATATATATATATATATATATATATATATATATATATATAAAGAAAAGTAATCAATAAATAAAATAGGGTCAACAATAAAATATGGGGCTAAGGCTTATAAAACAAATAACAAAAAATACTAAAAGGAGTTAATAACGAATGAGATGATAAAATACTTAGGAAAACAGGAAAGGGCTGAGGCTTATTAAACAAATAACAAAAAATACTAAAAGGAGTTAATAATGAATGAGATGATAAAATACTTAAGAAAACATGAAATATTAAGAATATAAACTCTAATGAAGAATAAATCAAAAACAAATACTATAGAAAGGAAACCAATACCTACATAGATAAATAAACAAACAAAATAAATCTAAAAAAGAAACCTAAAAAATTAAGAGGACAGGAGAGGGACCCAACTTCTAGTAATAATCCAACCATCACCTCTATTCAAATTATTGGGTCTATTCAAATGAATGTTTTCAATATTCTCTTACCCATGATTTGAATAAGATCTCAAAGAAGTTAGACTACCAAGCTTCATAGTATTGAGAGCAAGTGCAACTACAACTTTTACAAGGAGGCTCGGCTATATAGAGTTACAAAACTCTATGAGGAATCAGGCACCAATACTTGTCCTTTAGAAAATACAGATGCATGAATAAATGAATAAGATTCAAGGGGTGGTTAGACTTTAGTTCTAAAGAAATGCATCAATACTTGTGTATTAGAAAATACAGATGCATGAATAAATGGATAAGATTCAAGGGGTGGTTACACATTAGTTTTAAAGAAATACAAAACAATTTTTATGAAGAGATATATTATTGAAGTTGTTGGGATAATAAAACAATAATAATAAGTGCTGCAAGTAGTAGTACTTGTCACCGATTTAACAGGGGACTGAATAAATTTAACAGGGGACCGAGGAAGTTTGAATGAATTACATTAATTTGTAATTTGAATAAATTTGTTGATTTGCAATTCGAATGAATTTTGTTAATTAAAATCTTGTATTCATTTTTAAAGTTAAATCTAATGCAGAGTGATATCTGGATTCAGTACTGAGCTTTATCATAAAATTTTGTGAGGATGCTTATATAGATGGGATTATTTTAATGACAACAACTCATATGTGCCTTTTGCAGCTCATATGTGTCTTATATATATGGCATTAATTTTACAGCTTTTTTGACTTGACAAATCACAACATATATTCAAGAAGAAATTTGAACGATTTCAATCCTTAATCTAACTGTTTGCTATGAGATTGAGTTAGTATTCCGTCATTTTAGTGACACTAATCTCCACAGGACTAATCATATGGATAAACAATGGAGATCAACAAACATGCTACTCCCTATTTAGTTTCAGGTATAATATTATTATTAATATCATTTTCCTTCTATGGAGCTTCTCAAGCATAGACAAAAAGTGACTATGATGCATTGATGGCATTTAGGGCTTTAGATGATTCAAACAACAAACATAGCTCTTGGAAAACGAGGGAACCATGCACAAGAAAATGGATCAGTGTCATTTGTTTAAACAATAGGATTGTTTGGCTTGTGCTGCAGAACATTGACCTTGTTGGTCCCATACACTCCTTAACTGATTTAGACAAGTTGAGAGTCTTAAGCCTCAAGGGGAATTCGTTAAATGGAACCCTACCAGACTTATCAAAGTGGAGAAGCAGTAAAATATTGTTTCTCTCGTACAACCAATTCTTTGGCCCACTACCTTCATCTGTTTCACTATTAGATCGACTTTGGAGATTAGATGTTTCAAACAATAACTTAACTGGTGAGATACCATTTTCTTTGAATTTTCTTAGCCATTTGCTCACTCTGAGACTAGAAAAAAATCTATTTTCTGGTACTATTGCAGCCTTGAACATGACTAGTCTTCAAGACTTCAATGTTTCTGGTAATCAACTCACAGGGGCCATCCCTGGATCTTTGCCCAAGTTTCCTGATTCGACATTTGAAAGGAATTTATTTCTTTGTGGAAATCCCTTGCCAAGTTGTAAGAGCATAATCAATAATCCTACCACTACAGGAGGCATTGTGAATTCCAGCCCCATGACGCAGGATCCAAGTATTGTGCCCTCAACTACACACACTACAATGAAGTGTTATAGAGTGCATCAATACTGCACACGCTACAATGGATTGACCTTTATATCTTTACCTCTATCCTTCATGAGAAAAAAATTGTTGAAGCTTTTCGGGTTTGGTTGGTCCAAAGATTTTCAAGCTTGCAGCTCTCGAAACCCAAAAACACTATTGTTAAACCTAGATTTTTTGGTATTTCTCTCCATAAAAGCGTCTTTAGGGACAAAGAATGTCATAAAATAGGTTTAAAATCAAGAGAAATTCACCACTGTGAACCAAACAGATCTAGTTAGGTTTAAAGACATTAGCTGAGTCCTTTCTTGGGAATTCAAAAGAATACGAAAGGGGTAACTAGAAGCAGACAAATAAATAGGTTGACTTTTATAAGCCTTTTTTTCTCTCTGGTTTTGATTCTTGGGGTTTTTCACCTACAAGGGACACAACTTTCTTGTAAGGTGGTACTAAAAAACAATGAAGCTTCATCAAATTTTGACTCAGATAATGATTATTCTTCAAAATTTGATCCATATTGGATCATTATATTGTTTGTCATCTATCTCGATGCATTTAGAGTGGAAAAGGTGGAGGAATTAGCTCATGGGACTGTTTTTACTGGCGAGACCCAGTTTGGCGAAATAAGGTCTGAAACCTTCTAAGAGCATTTTGAGGCATCAAATGAAGTTTTTTAGGGGTAACAATTTATTGCCTTACTAAAACACCTTTTCATGTTATTTTTCACACAAATATATTTCTAATAACGGAAGAAGTGCGTCAATCAGAGTCCGTATGCAAAGGTTGTGCCACTTAGAAGTTGACCTTCCTGTTTTCACACCTATAATTCAGGAAGATGCTGCGTTAGCCCCCATTATTCATAGAAAAAGGGCTAGCCACATGTTTTTGATGTAAAAGACTCTAGAAGAGTCTATTTTCTAACTCTAGTTAAGAGTTGATGTAGTTAAACTTAACCACTAGTAGGATATCGAGCTGTGTTATAACTGAGCCACTAGGAGGAAGAGGAATTCCATTATTTTGAGAGAATTTTGTTCCATAGCTAAACAAAGATAACAAGGAGAGACAGGAGGTAGATCACACAAAGAAGATTTGTTCACTGTAACAGCCCATGGACCACAAACATTACTTCTTTGTATCTACAACCATATTTCCAGACATAGAAATCTAGCTAGGTTTTCTCTCGAAAGGGTTTCCTAGAGAGCATATATTTTGTGTTATGCGTGTGTGTGTGAGATTATTTTGTTGTTCTCTATTTTTCTGCATAATTTATGTTTGTACGTATGCACTAATTACAGTTCAATCCACAGATCTTAAAGTTTAATAAAACCGTAATAGTGTAGAATCTTAGATTTTTAATTTAATATTATTAGATATGTTGTGACGAACTGTCCAGTGGAATATCCACGACAGTTTACGGATCATTTGGTATCAGAGCAGGCTTCTTTGGATATTTTGTGGAGATTTCAGGGATCTATATCGGTGAGGTTGAAACTAAAACCCTAATCATGACCGATGAATCTGTAAACGAACCTTGTGATCCTGCAGAGGTGAGGTTTACGTGGTTGGAACAACAAGTCACATATATCAACTGCAATGTAAGCCTCCTCATGGTGGCCTTGAATAACAATATGGGGATATTTGGAGAAGATGGGGGTTCGAATGCAGAGGACAAATCATAACGGGGATCAAAAGATTGGGGAGAAACAAAGAACCAGTTAAAGAAAGGACCCAAAAAACATCAACTCAGTTCGAGTGCTGTGAAACGATCACAGTCCCTATTTAAAATGGAAGAAAAAGTTGATATCAAGTTGTACCAAAATGAGATCGACACTCTGAAGCTGAAACATTGGTTGCAACATCTGGAAGTTTATTTTAGTGTCCATCATATCGAGGAAGGGAAAACGATCTCAACATGGTTGAAATTAGAGGGCCATGCACTGACTTGGTGGGAGAATCACATGGAAACCATGAGGTTGGAGGGGGAACCTCTAGTGACTAAGTGGGAGGATTTCAAAACCCTCATTAAGTCAGAGTTTTATCCTAGTAAGTATGTGGAGGATCAGTGGATTCAATGGTGTTACTCTAGGCAAAAGCCAAGCCAAATTGTGTAGGACTACACCACATAATTCAGAAAGATGGCTATGATGATGGGTATCTCTCCAAAGAGACCATATGTACTCCTCAAGTATTTGGGGGGGTCTGCATGACCATCTGTGTGAGAAAGTGATGATTTTCAAGCCCAAATCAGTGGACAAGGCTTATGTATAGGAATAATACCTAGAACACATAGGCCTGAAGAGAGCGCAATCAAGTGGATCAAAGCATAGGGAGCAACAAGAAGCTTCTAAGGAGGGGAAGAAGAAGCAAAAGGGGGGAAAATATAAGAAGATGACAACCAAAACACACCAGTGCAAAGATCCTAGCAACCATTGCAACCACTGTAACATCAATGGCCATACAGAGGAAAAATGTTGGAAATTGCATTTAAATCTAACCCCAAAGAACAAGAAGAATAATCTCATGGCCACTTATTCGAGCAACCAAGTTGAAAGCAACTTAGACGTGAATGAGAAGATCAATGTAGCAGGAGGTGAATTTGAGTAGCCTTCAACAACAGGAAGAGAAAGAAATGACCAAACTCTTCCATATAAAGATATAGGTCAAGAAGACAAAGATTGATGGTCTGTTTGACTCAGGATTGTAGGCAAATCTCATTGCAATAGAGCTAGTCAAGAAGTTGGGGTTGAAATTTCGTGATCATCCAAACCCATATCCATTGGGATGGGCAAATAAGGATGTAGAGATAAAGGTAACAAAACAGTGAAAAATTAGATTTGCTATCAGTGCTAATTTTATTGATGAAGTAGATCTAGATGCGGTTCCCCTTGATGTATATGGAGTCGCGTTTGGGAGTCCATACATGTACATGCATGATGCAATATTCATGAGGAGAGCCAACCAATATCAGTTTGTCAAGGATGGAAAATCATTCATCATCAACACGCACAAAGGAAAGTCAAAAATATCACTAGTAAGTGTCAACCAAGCCAAGAAATTGATCAATTCTAGCAAGAAGTATGTTTTATTGTTTTTAAGAGAAAGTCAATCTGGAGAGGAGTCAATAAGAGGCAAGGCATCCTTAGAGGGGTGTACTAAGAAAAAAAGACAACAATTAGAGGATTTGTTACATGCATACAAGGATGTGTTGCGAGAGTCTAAAGGATTACCACCTAAGAGAGAAGTGGAACATGAGATATAGCTATTTCTAGACTCCCCATTGACAAATATTAGGTTGTATAGGCAGTCTGTTATAGAAGCGTGGTGAAGAAAAAATTGCAATAGCTGTTGGAACAGGGTGTCATTCTACTGAGTACATCACCATGTGGGTCACCCATCATCATTGCGTCGAAGAAGGATAAGAATTGGAGGATGTGTATAGTTTACATGGTGTTGAACAAAATCATGGTCAAGAATAGATACCCCCTGCTTAGGATAGATGATCTACTAGATCAGTTGCATCAAGCAAAGTACTTCACCAAGTTGGACTTGAAGTCTAGATATCACTAGGTTTGAGTCAAAGAAGAAGATGCATGGAATATCACCTTCAAAACCAGGCAAGGTTTTTATGAGTGGTTAATCATACCATTCGACCTACGTAATGCACCAAATGCATTTATGAGATTAATGAATGATGTACTACGCCCTTTTATAGATTCATTTGTTATTGTCTATTTGGATGATATACTGGTATATAGTGCTACCTGGGAGGAGCATATGTCACATTTGATGCAGGTGTTGCCAACATTGAATAAGCACCAACTGCTAGCAAATCTCAAGAAGTGTGAGTTTGCACAACAATCTTTGGTGTATCTAGCGTATGTGATTGATGGAGGTAAACTGAAGATATGTCCTTCTAAGATGGATGCCATAATTAAATGGTTGGTGCCTACTAATTTTTTTGAGTTCAGGATTTTCATTGGGGTAACACAGTACCTAAGAAAGTTTATAGCCTCATTTTCAGTAGTAGCAGCACTGCTCCATGCCATAACAAAAAGTGGCAAGAGTTTCTATTGGGGAAAAGGTCAGCAAACAGATTTTAAAGAGCTAAATAATAAGATTAGTCAAGCACTAGTTCTGGCATTACCAAAATTGCAGCGACCCTTTAAAGTGGAGACAGATGCGAGTGGGTATGCTATGGGATTTTTCTTTATGTCGGGAGGAAGTCTTGCATGCTACCATTCTGAAATATTTCATGCGGTAGTCCTCAACTACCCTAACTATGATAAGGAGCTCTATGCGATGTGCAATATGTGAAGAAGTGGAAGCACTATTTGATGGGAAAAGGGACAATAATCCACACAGATCACCAGCCATTATAGTACTTGCAGGCCTAGAGTAAGCTACAACGTACGAGACATTACAAGTGGATGGTATTTTTACATCATTTTTATTTGGTGATCAAGTATAAGAAGGGTAGCACAAACAAGCTCGCTGACATACTTTCAAGGAAACCCACATCGAAGATTACAACTTTGGGGGCTCTTATGCACATGCAACCATTCACCCATGATGCATACAAAGAGGAATATTCATAGGATGAGGGCTTCAAGGAGGTGTATCAACAGTTGTAGATTCAGATTCATGTGCATAATGGTGACAACACCATTGACTACCATCTCCATGATGGGTTACTCTATAGGCTGGATAAGCTATGTGTTCCTAAAGGTGAGAGATTGCAGCTGATTAGAGTGACTCACACCTCCAACATTGCAGGGCACTTTAATGCAAGGAAGACTGTGGGTAACTTGTAGAGGTTTGTGTATTGGCCCAAGATGAAAGAGCTTATGCTTATTTAATGCAAGAACCCTATGACATATGAAAAAATTAATTTAATAAATGCTCTCTCAAATTGGATATACATAGTACAAGGCAAAATGCCTGAATAGGAGTGACTTTATAAAATGTTTAGACGAGGAACAGGTGCCTTCTTTCATTCCAAGAAGCTACAACTGGAGACATCTTGTTCGCTTCACATGTTTCAGGCTTCCATTTCAAATTTCCTTCCAAGATATCTTCGCGTTTGAAGGTTAAAACTATTTTCTAAGTTTGATATAAAGCTTCTGGCTAGAAACATCTTGTTCCCTTCATTTGTTCCAGCTTGCACTTTGAAGTTCGGTCGAAGCATAGTTGATTGTGTAAAGATATCCATTTCTTGGTTTGAGAGAGAGTTCCATGATCGATGTATCCATTGAGTATGAATGCTCTAGAATGAGGACTATGGTGACTGCATCTCACTGAAGCCTTTAACATGTTGGCCTACAAGTCACCGATTTCACATATATTACGCTCAAGAGATAAGTACTCTTATCATTATTCTTGAAATTATAATTTGCATACAAATCTTTTTATATTTAAAAGAAGAGAATGTAGCCATTGCTTTGAAGAAAGGTGTATATAAATATCATTTACATAGTTTATGCACATTTTAAGATAAGTAACCATGCCTTTCAATGGTATTTCATATAAAAGATAAATAACCATGTCATTCTTGAAACAAAATTGCATGGTAAAAGATAAAAAATAATATTACTTTATTGAAAAGAGAAAGAAAATAAGTTATTTTATTAAAGAAAAGATTGTCAGGGGATTATAAGAGAAAAATTAGATTATTACTTTCCTCGGAGATATTAGCATGATTCCTATAGCCTCTTAATAGGAATATGTGCACAATAATAATATCCATTATATTGGAATTCTTGAAATAAATTTCTATGTTAATTCTGAAAAGAAAATATTTTTTTTTTTTTTTTATTTTTTTGTGCGTGGTTCACGGACACCTTTGGTCAACGGGTGGCGTTACGTTCATTGAAAAAATTTGGGTTGACGCCCCTCGGTCTACTGCAAGACCTGACCCCAAGAGATTTCAGGAATTGACCCTGTGACCTCCCATCTAGCGAGGCCCCGACTTGACCAATTGAGCTAACCCTTGGGGCTTTCTGAAAAGAAAATATTAGTTGCATGCAACATTGTATTATATTTCGAAGTGAAATTTGTTTGCATACATTATAAAATTCTTGGAAAATGAAAAGTTAACTAGATTAATTTTCTTGGAAGAGCTTTCATGAATCTGTATGCATATGTTACCCATGTTGTTTATTTAAATACTACAAGGATTTGAGTGTAGAAAGACTTGCATAGGAGTTTTGTGCATGAATTGATGAAAAATAAAGATTGTTTTATTAAAAGATGCATATGAATCTTGTTCATACAAGAACAAGAATACATGCTTGTTTCTTGAAAAGATTATGTGCATTGAAGTAAGGGTCATTGTGTTAGAAAAAAAAATGTTGCATGCACAAAAGGGTAGTCATTGTGATATAGAAAATATGTTTTTGTGTGTAGATAAAGAAAGTTATTATGTTAATTTTCTTAAAAATAATAATCTCTTGAAAATATTGCCTGACTAGATGAATTGTGTTAATTTCTTGATTTAGGTGCATAAAAGGTTAAGTTAACCTTGTTATTGTTTCTTGGGTTTTATGCATAAAATATGGTTATCTATGGTAATTTCTTGAAAGGGAAGCATGAGAAACTTACATATAGAAAGATAGAGAAATGAGGTTATATTAACTTCCTTTTGAAAAAGAAGTATGTAATTGTTTACATGAAAATAATACCTAATGATGGTAGAATTCTAGAGAAGGGAATATGTGTTGCATACATTAAAGAAGGGCTATTATGATAAGCTCTTGCATGCACAAAGAATAGTCATTGTGTTATAGAGATATGTTCTTTGCATGCATAGAAGAACTATTGAACTATATTTCTTTAGAAAAATTATATGTGATTACTTTTATGCTATCATAACTATTATCTTAGTTTCTTTTGGAATAAGATGTATATGCATGCAAGATTTGTGTTAGTTTTCATTCGAAAGCATATACATTCACATGCAGGAAGTGACTACATGTTGTGTTAGATTTATTTATGTATTTGCATGCACCAAAAGTAATAGTTGAAGGGCTAGTTCTTTTGATAAAGTTTATGTAATTCACATGTAATAAGATTATAATTGATGTGTTAGTTTCCTTTAAAGGAATTCCTAGACAATTGTAGTGATTTTTCTTGCAAGAATGTGTGCTTATGCAGAGCAAATATTAGTTATTGTGGTATTTGTTATTAGACATGCATTAATGGTTGTACACTTATAACTAATGCATATGCAATGTTGTTAGATGAAACATGTCACGATAGTTTGTTTTCATTTTATGAATGTACATGAATAGATGGTGAAGCACCACTAGTATAGATTTATGAATTGGTTTGATTAATACTTTATGTAATCATGATATCAAAGTTTGTTGACGACAACAATCACAGAAAATGATGGTGACATTGTGAAAATGATAGATTATGTTTAATATTATGGCAGGTAAAGAATTAATGGTCCATGTAATGAGTGCATGCTGCAGGATGGTCCACTGATGAAACAACCAGGCCACAAAGATATAAAGATTGAATATTTGTGGGTAAATGATAGCATGATGATTGTAATAGCTTTTAGCTAGATATATTGTATTTTAAGTGATATTTCCTTGTAATATTTTATGGCAACGATTAAGAGATGAACTCCCTTATAAGCCATTGAGTGAGGGTGAACATCTTCACAAGTGTTTAATAATAAAATTAAACATTTGCTGGTTTTCACCCTATGGGGTTTCTAGGGTATATCAATGTTCAATGATGTGATTACTTATTTCGTCAATTTGAAGTATGCGATTAGCTAATCTAGTTAAAGGAATCATGGAATGGATGCAATATTACATCATAAAGTTTATGTTAATATGCTACAATAGTGGTTGTAATATTTATGTAATTTACTATTCCTTTACTAAAGTTACTCTATATAATGATGAAGATTGTATCTAATGGTTAATGAGGAATCTAGAATAGTAATTTGAATAGTTACCCATGGATAAATTGTGTAAACTTTGTCTAACTACATGCATTTTCATGCAAGGTTACTGGGAGATGAGATGCGAGGTTACTAGGGGATGTTATGATTTCTTAGTTAATATCCAAAGCTAAGGATTCATCAATCAATTCTGAGACAAAATACACCAAAAATTCTAGAGTCAGAACTGTTTTATAATGTTGATAATCACACTAATAAGGTAGAAGGATTGGAGACACAGTAAGGCTCCACTATTCCATTTATTAAATACTCAAATGTTGTATTTGTACTATTAATTATTATTCTTTTTTATTGATGGGAAGGGATTATAGAGGAACAACCTGGCTCCATTACCCAACGATAGTATAGAGAAGATATCCTATATGCCAAAGATAAAGATACCAAATCGTCTTTCACATTGGAAAGCCTTGGTTCATCAATCAATCCTCCAATGTCATAAATAAAAGTTAAATAATATCATTCATTGCGGTGACTCAATGGATTTGTAGATTCTTTATAGTCCATATTGTAATTTATTATTATTTTATTAATGTATTTTAAAATATATGTCAATATTATTTGACCAAAGTGAAATATTTTATTTATAAATTATATTTAATATTTTTGTTGTTGATAATGTTTTTTTAATCTCATATATTAATTTTATATTAAAAATTGAATGAATTAAACAACTTCTTTTATTAGAAAAGAAACAAAATTATTTATTTTTATTTATTTCTTCTTTATCCACATTAAAATATTCTCTCCATATAAATATGAAAAAGTTTCTATTAAAATATATTAGTTTACACCAATATCCAACTCTCATATATATATATATATATTTATTTTATTTTTTAATTACCTCTTAGATTTCTTAGAGTTAATATAAAATATTATATATGATTTTGAGAGTGAAATTAAAATAATTTTATCATAACTCCTTTTATACTGGGTTGTAATATTAAAAATAAAAACAAGCTAGTACAACAAAAATGAGATTAATAATATTTTATAAAACTTTTTATTAAATATAATTAAAATATAACTAAATATAACTTTCACATATATTTTAATTATAATGGAAATTGCTTTTATTTTTTTTAAGGAACCAGTATCAACTCCATATTTAGTATGAATAGAATAAGATATCACCCATACAATGCACCTCTTAGCGGTATACAATTTTGAAATATTGGTTGAATTCATAAGCATTAGATTAAAATGAATATATAAAAGAGTGTGATTCATTAAAAGTATTAGAATTTGGAATTCTAATATTAAAAAATATTGGTTAAACTTATTTAAATAAAATAAGTTAAATGAATTTCTAATGATTATATTATGTATTTAATATATTAAATAAAATAATGATTTTTTTTTAATAGGTATATTTAATTTTTAAAATATTATAATTTATATTTAATTTTCAAAGCAATTGGTTTATCTTTTATAAATTTTTAAATATTTATAAATATATAAAAACTATATAACTTTTGGTTGAAGATTTTTTTTTTTTTTTTGGGTTTTCTTGCCCATGACATGTCATGGTTTCCATTTATATAAAAACATTTTAATTCATACATGTTTACTACACTAAATAAAAATGATGATATATAATTTTTTTTTAATATGTTTATATTATAAATTCTATATATATTAATAAAAATAAATATCAAAAAGAAAATTATATATGATAGATAATATAAAAAATTAAAATAAATTTGCATGAATTGATATATAATTATTAAATTATTAATAAGTTTCAAATTAATAATTTTTGTCACAGGCAAACACGTTTTTTTAAAGGAAAAAGATAAAATTTGATGCAAAATGGCATTTCCCATTAATTTAGTGTTATTAGTATATTTATAGAATACACATATGTTTACTTTTGTTATTAATATTTTAGGTACAGATCTTCCTCATACTTTACATTAGAAAACACACCTCTTTTTCTCTAAATTAGAAAACGCAGTTCTTTTTCTCTCTTAGAAAACAAACTTCCCTTTCTCTATATATATTTAACATTGAAATATTTTACTCAAAATACATATTTAAATATTTTATTTATTATTTACTTAAATATTTTTAATATTACATATTAAAAATAGAATAAATTATACATTACACGTTACTTTGATTTTCTTTATTTAAAATTAATATAAATTTAACTTATTATAAACATTAAAATTTTATATTTATGATTAAAATTAAAATATTTATTATATATATAATTATAATTATATAATACAACTTATCAGAAATGAATTTAACATTTAACATTTCTCATCTTTTCTTATATTGAATTATAATATTAACAATAATGTTAATATTTCATATTGTATTGTAATGTAAATACTGTTAATTGCATACATATTAAAAAGTATATAAAATTATAAGAGAACATTTGGTGTACCCTTTCTACATTAACATAAATAATCCAACTTTATAAATCATATTGAAAACGAAAAATTAAAACCAAAACACGATGTAAAATTGAGAACATATTTTGGATAGTTTCTCAGTTAATATCCAAAGCTGAGGAGCCATCAATTTTGAGACAGAAAACACCAACTTTTCTAGTAGTCACACCCGTTTTATAATGCTGATAATCGCAAAGTTGGAAGGACTGGAGAGACACTAAATCTCACTCAAATCTTGTATTACTAATTAATAATTTATTTTATTGACAGGAAGGGATTACATAGGAACAGTATGGCTCCATTACCCAACCATAATATATAGAAGATATACTGTACTAAGAAGATCAAGACACCAGATGGTCTTTCACAATAGAAAGCCTTGGTTCATCAACCAATCCTGCAATGCCATAAACAAAAAGATAAATAGGGCGATGATGTAATTTTACATTGTTGTTTTTAATGGAAATAACCATGAAAATTTTTTGAGAATATTTTAGAATTGGATAACTAATCCAATTCCAAAGTATTCTTAAATCTAAATAAAATTATTTTCGCACAAAAATTTCCTGAACTCCCCATAAAATTAAATTGCTACGGTGGACTGGGGGTCAATTCTTTATCAGCAAAAGAAAATTAGGAGGGGGAGTAAGGTTACGTTGAGCAGTCAATATCTTTGGTTATGGTGAAAGAGAGGTGTAAACCGCAGGTAGATGGAAGATTCTGGAGAGCTGTGCCGTTGAGATCGTAATTAATGGCTTCGTTCTTTATACACGTGCAGATCTGTCGTCTTTCGCCTCTGGTAGTGGCGTCGCCATACACGCTCTGAACTCCATGGCAGCAAGAACTATCTTTCTGTGGCAGCGGCGTTCCCTGAGTGAGATAAGTTGAGCAAGGTGTGATCTCTTGAATGACGGTGTCGCAATCAATGGCAGCCCAAGCTGCTTGCTGCAAGATCACTCCCATGAACGTGAAAATGCAAACACTGATGACCCCGCGACCACTCATGCAGCTCCATGACTTCTTCTCAGTCATTGTCATAAAATTTAGGAAATCGACAGCAGTGAGAATGATAAGATATTTTAAGATGAGTCGAATAAGACGTCTGCGAAAGAGATTGATGGCGACGTTACTTATAGTGCTCTTGGGAGGAGGAATTATAGTGCATGTATCATCTGCGGTGGCTTTGGCTTTGGCTTGTCTGTTGGTTCATGCACAATCTGTGTGTATGCGGTCGCTAACGACCACAGTTCATCGGTAAGCTTCGCGTGAATCTGAACGTTACAACATCGAATTCCCACACTAATGAAACTTTCAGAAAAAGAACATCGTCGGCCATATATTATGGACCAGAGTTTTCTGCATGCATTGTGAGTCTTTTTTTAACGTGTTTTAATGAATTCGAACAATCTAATTATCTGAACTCCTGTAGATAATGAAATAATTTAAACAACGCCATATTTTAAATTATACTCTACAAATTATACCATGATGGACCAGAGCCTCCATTGCCCTGCTTGGTGTGATACAGTATATCATGATAACTATGTATCTTTTGACTATCTCGCAATGTTTATAAATATGTATATTTTGATTATCCCCCAACTTTTATATATATTGGTATTAAGAGGAAATATTTTTAAGAGTAAATATAAATCAAAGATTAATATTAGGTTTAATATTTCTCTTTTCTCTTTTAATTAAATTAATTAATTAAAAAAATGTTATATAACCTAATGTCATATAAAATGAGTTATGTAAAAAATGTTATATAACCTAATGTCATATAAAATGAGTTACGTTTTTTGGGACATGTGATATTGATAAGCCATGATATTGGTCTATAATATTGTAATAAAGTGTATTTACAAATTAAAAATCTCCATGGTAAAATGGTGATAAATCTCCAAGGATAAAAATCTTATTTCATATTTTTTCATATATGTTTAACTTAATAATAATAATAATAATAGTATACTTTAGTTAATTCTATATATTTTTAAAAATTTGAACTCTTTTATAATTAATAATAATAATAATTTAAAATTAAAATATAATTTAACTAATTCTATGATTTTTTAAATTTTAATAACATAAAATATGTTATAAAATAAATACCTATTTTAATATATATTTCGACCATACGCTTATATATGTGAACTTTAGGTGGAAGGGGGTTTGTTGACTTTTGTTTTTTTATTCATAATGGACTAGCATATTTAATGAACAACTAATATTCCAAGCAACATATTCTTCGTTTGAGTGTTTAATCGAAAGCTCCACTAATGGAAAAGGGAAGGAGGAGACACGTGTTAATATTGACTTTGAGATTGTTTCTGCGGTGTATTTAGCCCTTTTCCTCGAGGCTAAAGATAGCCTATGGGACAAATTACTTTTTCATCCGGTTGATGTATTTAGCCCTTTTCTTGTGAAGCCTCACAATAAACGCTCATAGCTTCTCGACAAAATCCTTGCTAAATAGATTATCCCAAGAGCTAGCTGCCATAATATCTGCATAACTTTCTTTGTTGTCTTTAAACGTCTTGCATTCTAAAATGAAATCCTTTTATGTTTCCACTTTTCCAGAAGAACAAAAAATACATACTCTTTCCTCCTACACTTCTTTTGGCCTTTTCCAGCGTCATGTTTCACAACGGAGTTGATGAGAATTAGTCCTTAACTAGGCAATAAGAATTTTGGCTCTCCAAGAAATATTGGCCTCTATGTATGCTTTTTGTTGATGATTATGACTGTGATTAAACACTTCAATATAGTACTTTTTATTTCTCCCTAACTCCTTATCCAAATATGCTTGTGGAACTTATCCATAACAAAAGCTTTTATCTCTTTACTGTTTATGGGACGCGTGTTCATGAAAATACCCCATTTACTAAACTATTTGTTATTTTGCTGCATCCAAATCTTCTTTCTTTTGCACAATATGTCATTAAATACAACCTTAGGCCATCTACCCTCTTCCACTTGCTCAATTTTTTTTAAATACCTTATGGCTCGCACCATAGCAATTGCATCAATAGGAGCAACCCTTGTTTCACTTAACAAGATAACATAGGGAACTGCACTTTTAATTTTAAATTTGTTTGTAATCAAACGCTTCTGAATTTTCTCAATTTGTTTCCACTGCATGTGAGATGTACTGTTGGCCCACAGTTCACAACCATAGAGAATCACCAAAATCAGTGGAAACCCAAAAAGGGTTTGAGTGGTTTTCTAGTCCCATAACTCTACCTCTCTACACCTATTTTGAAAAGCATAAAATGCAGTTCACAACCATAGAGAATCACCAAAATCAGTGGAAACCCAAAAAGGGTTTGAGTGGTTTTCTAGTCCCATAACTCTACCTCTCTACACCTATTTTGAAAAGCATAAAATGCTTTCCAACCCCCAAAAGTTATTTTCTTTCTACAACCATCCCAACTTAGATTTTTGTTGAAGTCAATTTCAAGGTATTTGTAATCGCAACTTCTTCCAGAATGCTTCTTTCAATGTAGAACTTATGCTGGTTATGTTTTCATTTTTTAGAGAAACCCACTACTTTTGTCTTGCTAATATTGACTTGCATCTCCACCCTTATACAAAAATGCTCAAGGGATAGTAAGTGCTCTTGCAAACCAATAACATAATTAGCAATCAGAATAAGGTCATATGCATACAAAAGAAGCCTTATAACAAACTTGCCCAAGTGGATGCCATCAACCCCTTGTGAATTTAACCACTCCTCAAGCTTGCCGATATATAAATCGAAAAGGGTAGGAGACAATGGGAAACCTTGTTTGACTCCGATATCGCTTTTAAAACTTTTGAAAATGCCTGCTGAAGTTCTAATTTTGACTATCACCTCTTCATACAACCTATGCACAACTGCTCTTAAATGTTTAGGAACCCCAAGTTCCAAAATTATGTGCCATAGCTTATCCCTAGGAACTGTGTCAAACACTTTTTTGAAATCAACAAAGCAACAAAATGCTTCTTCCTTTTTCTCCCAAACCTTTTCAATGATGTGCCTTAAAGTTATACAATGATCAAATGTGGAATGTTTAGGTCTAAAACTTGCTTTCCCTTTAGCACACTGTAATGTTCCTAAATAGGAATACAAGTGATATAAAGAAAATAATATGTTCAGCAAAATATAAAAAAGAAATACACATTAAACACCCATGGAAATGCTAGAAATAAGGAACTACTGAGCCATTTTATTACTTCTTTGTGGGAAAAATACAATGTATTATAGAATGGTGCACCTGGGCTTGTCTCAATGGACAAGCATGACTAAACCCAAGTGAGAAATGGCTAAATCGATGACTGCCCAAAATGCTGCACCAATCTGCACTGCGCTGCCCAGAAAATTACCTTTTCTTCTAAGTTCGAACAGTTGGAAAGTACACTTCCTGTGCTCAGAAAATTATAATATTTTAGCCCCAGAATCGTTGGCCTAAACCTAGAAAAACACACGAAGGACTTTCGCTGGTTTAGACTTCTGAAATTCGATTCCCAAGGAGCCCAACTTCAGCTGCAATTGCAAAACTCGGCCTACTGGAATTTACATGCAAATCCCTCCCAGAAAATATCCCAAAGTGTTTGGCTAACCCCTACTTCAAATCCCCTAACTTCCTGGATGGGTTTCTGTCATGTAGAACCTGCTCCTAAGCCCCACAAAAATGATGGAATGACCCTCTACGATGTACCCAAGCCCAGTAATTCAAATTGTTGGGATGCTAGCTCTCTTGGCTCCAAAACTCTCAAGAAATGTTGGCCTACTACTGCTCTCCCAATCCTCTAACTCTCCTAGCAAATGGCTGGTCAATGGTGGCTCCAACCCCTCCTGTGTATTCTCCAGATAGCCCAGAAATACACACTCCCTATATATGGTTGAATGGTAGTGTTGAAATACACTCCCGGATCTCCTGAAATTCTTATGGAACTGCCTCCATAGGGTGGGAACGGAAGGTCCCCGAAGGAAAGGCTGAATCTCCCACTTGAGAGATTTGTGGCTAAACAGTTGGTTGAATCAGCTAAACAATAGAGCGAACTGTTAAGTAATTTCGATTTGCAAGGTGTAAGAATGAATGCAAATGAGAGCTTCCTCCTCCTTTTATCTCCTTGGGCCTTCCTTGCCTCTGTGGGCCCCTCCATCCAACTATTCGAATTCCCTCCAAGCCATTTGAATGACCTAGTTTGAATTCACATGTGGGTGCCCCCCACATTCCACTAGTAGCCAAATAAATTCAAATTTCCTCCTAAGTCCCTAAGTCGAAAATGCCGGGTTCCTTTCCTTAGCCAAAATTGTGCAAAATTGTGTAGCAACACCCTGTTACAAATGTATTTGAGAAGGGACATGATAGTCCTCCCCTCCGAAATGTTGCTATCCTCAAGAAACTTCAAAGCTCGGTGCTCCAAAATATGCTCATCCTCCTAGGTGGCATCCTCATCTGGTAAGTTATTCCAACGCACCAAGAACTCCTTGATGGTCCTACTCCTCATTTTACTTTCACTGCTCTCCAAGATGGCCCAGTTTCCAAAACCAAGTGGCCCTCATCATCTAGTGGGGGTAAATTTTCTGCTGCTATCACCTTTTGTCCCAACACCCTTTTAAGGCATGCGACATGAAATACATTGTGGATCCTGCTCCTCGGAGGCAGTTCTAGCTCATAGGCCACCTCCCCAACTCGTCTGATCACCCGGTATGACCCATAGAAGTGGGGTTGTAGCTTCTCAGCCCCCTTCTGCTTCAATGTGGACTGCCTGTAAGGCTGTAGCCGGAGGTACACCAAGTCCCCCTCCTCGAAATGCCTCTTTGTCCTGTGTCGGTCTGCATACACATTCTGCTAGTTTTGGGCTGTCACCAAGTTATCCTTGAGAGCCTTGAGGATGTCTTGGCTCTCTTGGATCCAATATTTGGCCTTTGGGGCCCGACTGTCTCCAAAAATAATTTCAATGAAAGATAATGCATCATATCCATATAAATAATAGAAAGGAGTCATACCAATGGACATGTGGTGGGTGGTGTTGTAGCAGTACTCACTCAGATGTAGCCACCAAATCCAAGCCCTCTGCTGACCCTCAGGTACCCCTCTAGCCATTGATTAACCCTCTTGGTCTGGCCATCTGTCTGAGGGTGGTAGCTAGTGCTAGGAGTGAGCTCGGTCCTGACCAATCTGAAAAGTTCCTGCCAAAAATTTCCCATGAACCTGCTTTCCCTATCACTCACAATGTTCTTGGAGAGCCTGTGCAATCGAAAAATCTCCCGAAATAATAATTCTACAACCTGTGCAATTGTGTATCTAGTGGGGATGGAAAAAATGTGGGCATATTTGGTCAACCTGTCGACCACTACATAGATGTAGTCCTTCTCCTGCACTATGGGGAGCCCTATGATGAAATCCATAGATATACTTTCCCATTTCCCCTTGGGGATGGGAAGTGGCTATAGAAATTCTGTAGGGTGAATCAACTCCCCCTTGTTCCACTTACATGCCTCACACTCTTGTACGTGCTTCAACACATCCCCTTTGAGACCCTTCCAAGTGAATCTGTCCTTGACTGCCATATATGTCTTCCGGAATCCATGGTGCTCAGATAATGGTGAGTCATGTGCTTCTTGGAGCACCCTCTCTCTCAACTCCAAGTTGGGTACTAGGAAAATGCACCCCTTGTAATATATGACCTCATCCATCACTCGGTAACACTCATATGCATGGGTAACCTCCAAGACCTCGCATGCCCTATTTTCCTTGGAGTACTCCACCAATAGCTGAGCCTTCCAATCATGGTAGATGCTCATGAGGGATAAACTAGCCGGTCTTCGAGATAGAGCATCGACCACCACAATGTGATTTCCCCACACATACTCTATGTTGAAGTCATAGGCCTGCACCTTGCTTACCCATCTTTGTTGCTTGTCATTGAGGCCTTGCTGCCCCATGAAGTGATGAAGGCTATTGTGATCAGTCTTCAACCAAAACTTGTTGCCCACTAAGTACTGTTGAAATTTGGCCAATGCATGCATGATAGCCAACATCTCTTTGTCATATATGGAATATGACAGCTCATGTGGTAGGAGCTTTCGACTCTCAAAAGCAATGGGATGCCCATCTTATGACAAAATTGCTCCAACTCCCACCCCAGATGCATCACACTCCACAGTGAAAGGCTAGGAAAAATATGGAAGTGCCAAGACTAGGCAACTGCTCATCACCTCCTTGAGGTGATCAAATGAATCCTATGCTCCATCAGTCCATGAGAAAGCCCCTCTCTGGGTCAAATCAATCAAGGGTGATCTCAATAGGTGAAAATGCCCAAGAAACCCCTCAGCGTAGTCACATCTCATGGTACCGACTAGTACCGTATGGCCCATATCTTCTCCTCATTTTCCTTCACCCCATCAACACTGATGATATGCCCTAGGTAGAGCATCTTTGTCAAGCCAAACTCACACTTGGATAGTTTGGTATAAAATTGTTGCTCCTCCAGGATGCGTAGTACCTCCTCCAAGTGATGGAAATTCTCCCTCCCATGTCCGGATGTAAAGTAGAATGGCATCGAAGAAAACCAACACAAACCTCCTCAATTGTCCCCGGAAGACATGGTTCATGCATGATTGGAAAGTGGTCAGAGCCTTGGTCAGCCCAAATGGCATGACCAAGAACTCGAAGTGCCCATAGTGGCACCAGAAAGCTACCTTAGGGATATCCCGATCCCTTGCCATGATCTGGTGGTACCCTAAACGCAGATTGATCTTAGAGAAGTACTTGGCTCATCTATGCAGGGAATGGGGTACTGATTCTTTAATATATTCCAGTTGAGGGCTCAGTAGTCAATGCACATGTGAAGGGTTCCATCCTTCTTCTTCACCAATACTACTGAAGAAGCAAAGGGACTGGAACTTGGCCTGATATGGCCCAATGCTAACAGCTCCTGAATGACCTTCTCTATCTCATCCTTATATGCCTTGGGATGCCTATAAGGGGTGGTGATCACTACTTACACACTTGGATCCAACTCAATAGTGTGCTCAAATTCCCTGTCTGGTGGCTGCCCTAGTGGAATGTCCCCAAACACAACTGCGTATCTGTCCAATAAATCCTGTATGTTTGGTGGTGGTGGCTGGGCCTGTCCCCCAACCTATGAAATCCTCAGCTCTACTACCCATACAATCTCTCCATGTCGCAGATCTACCTCCATCCTGTGGGCCGAGACTATCTGAGGTGTATAGGACTGCATGCCTCTCAGCACTACCAATTTTCAATTTTGCCCAATGAACTCCATCTCTGGCTTCCTCCAATCTGTTGTGACTCACCCAAGGGAGTACAACCACTAGAAACCCATCACCACGTTGGTGTCTAGCACATCGACCACAAATAAATGGTCCGTCATCGATTATTTCCCCATAACTGCTGTCAAGGCAGGCACATATCGAGTGCATTGTATGGTGTGGTCACCTAGTACTAGTACTGAAAATCCCTCAAACTCAGCTGTGGTGATGCCCCTCCTCTGAACCAATTGGGCATCTATGAAGTTGTGGGTAGCCCCACTGTCAACTAGGACTGGCACCCACTGCCCCTCTACGGTGCCTCTGATCCTCAATGTCAAAAATTTGGGAACCCCGCATAAGGAAGCAAGGACTCCTCCTGATGGGGGAAAGGGATGCCCCTCCTTATGGAGGTGGTGGTGGTGGCCCTCTATCTGTTGGAATCTCATCATCTTCCACACCACACTCCTGCTCCACCTCGTCTTGCTGGTCACTGTCTGAAAAAAATCAATATAGTGTGCTCTTCCGACAGTGCACCGATGGCTTGGTGCCCAAGGCTCCCTACATGTGAAGCATAGCTTCCTCCTCCCGAGGTATTTTCGTGTCTCATCATCTCGCTGCCCTTGGCCATGTGTGCTCCTCTAAGGTGGAGGTATAGTCTCATGCCCCTTCTGTGGAAAAGGGGTCTGTGTAGGAAAAGGCGCTCTAGTCTTAAGGATGGCCCCCTGTAGATCTCTGGTTCACAAAACTGCCTCCTGCAATGTGGAGGGTCTACGTGACTTCACCAATCCTCACAGGGGCTCAAGTAAGCCCTTAATGAAGTTGTATACCCTCATAGCCTTAGATAGATATGAAACCATCACTGGTACTAGTAGAAACTCTAAGATATACTGCTTCGGGTTTCTTGTTTGCCATAGTTGAGTCAACTCTCTTAAATGGGCCTCTGGATCTCTCTAGTCAAAACGCTCCACCACCCTCCTAGTGAAATCCTCATAAGAAGCCACATTAGCACGCCCTAGAGTGGCCAAGCCATGAAACCACCAGTCATGGGCTTCCCCCTCCATGTGCAGTGTGGCCCTCTCGATGGCTTCCTGTTCTGTCATCCGGTTGAGTTGGAAGTAGGTGCCCATCTTCTCAACCCAAGCCCTAGCCATGCACTTGAAAGAGCCATCGAAAGTAGGGAAGTACATCCTACCTATGGTCTTTTGTAGCTCATAGTTATGGGTTCCCTATCCTCCATAACCATTTTTCTTCTCACCCTTCTTGAGCTTGCAAAAATCTATGAAAGAGAGTGCTTCCCTGAAGTCTACATCTATAGATTTCCACTCTCCGAAATAGTCTCCCATCTAAATGGGGTCTTCACCCCTTTCTGGTTTGATTTGTACCACTGGTACGAAAGAGGACAATGTGGCATGAGTTGGCCCACTAGCTGATGGGTGTTGCGCTATTGGTGAGGGGTGATCGAATGGATGAGAGCCTCCAAAAGTTTCCCCAAATAAAAACGCTCTAGGAGTGGTCCTCTCTATGTTTTGCAACTTTATCACTTCCAGCGTATCTTTCTGGCCCTTGGCTAAGTCATTCAGGGCTCTCAAGAGGTTGTCTAAATCCATCTCTTCCCTGCTCTTGGTTTCCACCATGTCCTCCTCTTCTACCACTACTTTCCCTCTATCCTCCATGTCTGGAGTAATATCCAACTCTCTTTCTATGCTCTAGTACCTTTGCCTTCAGTATGTGATGTTCTGCTAGACCCCTTCTCTCATAGGAGAGAATACCCACAACTGAGCCAAGAACTAGGCTTTGATACCATTGTAATGTTTCTAAATAAGAATACAAGTGATATAAAACAAATAATTTGTTCAACAAAATATAAAAATGAAATACACATTAAACACCCATGGAAATGCTGGAAATAAGGAACTGCTAAGCCATTTTATTACTTCTTTGAGGGAAAAATACAATGGATAATAGAGTGGTGCACTTGGGCTTGTCTCAATGGAGAATCATGACCAAACCCAGGTGAGAAATGGTTGAACTGATGACTGCTCCAATTGCTGCACCAATCTTCACTGTGCTACCCATAAAACTACCTTTTTTGCTAAGTTCGAATGACTGGAAAGTCCACTTCCTGTGCTCAGAAAATTATAATATTTGAGCCCCGGACTCCTTGGCCTAAACCCAGAAAAGACCACAAAGGAGTTTAGCCGGTTTAGACTTCTAAAATTTGACCTCCAAGGAGGCCAACTTGAGCTGCAACTACAAAACTCAGCTTGCTAGAATATCCCTGTAAATCCTCCCGGAAAATGTCCCAAAGTGCTGGGCTGACCCCTACTACAAATCCCCTGATTTCTCAGATGCGCTTACAGCCTGTAGCACATGCTCCTAAGCCCCATGAAAATGCTGGACTGGACCTCTACACTGTCCCCAAACTTAGTAATTTGAACTGCTGGGATGCTGGCTTTGCTGGCTCAAAAACTCTCAAGAAATGTTGGCCTACTGCTGCTCTCCCAATCCTCTAACTCTCTCAACAAATATCTGGTCAATGGTGGCTCCAACGCCTCCTGCGTATTTTCCAAATAGCCCAGAAATACACACTCCCTATATATGGCTATATGGTAGTGATGAAACACACTCCCAGATCTCCTGAAATGCTTATGGAATTGCCTCCCTAGGGCAGGCACAAAAGGTCCCTCGAAGGAAAGGTTGAATCTCTTGCTTGAGAGATTTGTGGCTAAACAACTAGTTGAATCAACTAAATAGTAGAGTGAACAGTCAAGTAATTTCGATTTGCAAGGTGTAAGGATGAACGCAAATGAGAGCTTCCTCCTCCTTTTATCTCCTTGGGCCTTCCTTGCCTCATGTGGGCCCCTCCATCCAGCTATTCGAATTCCCTCCAGCCATTTGAATGACCTAGTTTGAATTCACATGTGGGTGGCCCCCACATTCCACTAATAACCAAATAAAGTTGAATTTCATCCTAAGTCCCTAAGTTGAAAATGCTGGGTTCCTTTCCTTAGCCAAATTTGTGCAAAATTGTGTAGCAACACCCTGTTACAAATGTATTTGAGAAGGGACATGACACACAATTATCTCTTTGTTCTGCCCACTTGCTGATTTTATTTTCTAGCATTCTTCCAAATAACTTTGCAAACAAGGGGTTTATCATTAGGTTCCTATAATTGGAGGGATTATTGATATCACTACTAGTTTTCCAATCTGTGGGGAACCCCTATTGTATGATGTTGTTGAAGATTTTTAAAACAGACCTTATATGTTATATGTTATGGTGAAACGAACCTTAATAATTAATAAATTAATTTAATATGTTAAAGTAATGGTTCTTCATTTAAATAAAGTACTTTTATATTGAAAAAATAAAATAATATGATAATGCATTTAATAAATTTTTTTAATATGTTAAAAAAATTATTCTTGATTTAAATAAAGTACTTATTTTATATTCAAAAATTAAAATAATATGATAAAAAATTAATTTATTATGTCATTTTTGAAACAACAAACATGAAAGTTGATAGATTTATCATAAAAGGCATTAAGAGTTAAATAATTTTTCCTACACACAAAATAAATAAATATCATAGATCTTGTTGTCACCCACTACTTTTTCAGTCACTATATGCTTCAAAAGCCAAATAGCAGTGATGTTTGATGCCAAATTCTGAGCCACAGAAGCTATCAGAGCTTGAGGGTACCCTCTCCATTGCATAGTGCTCGGAATAAGCTTTCCGGTGGTATATAGAAGTCCAAAAAAGGGTTCCTGGATCAAAAGTTAGATCCTATTGAATAATTCCTTTGAAAAACTCAGAAAACAAGGAAAATAGCTAATCGAGACCCAGGAGGCTCATCGCATATCACATATCGGCGTTCAGACGGGTATGGAGCATTGATGGAGCGTGAAACGTTGATCCACCAATCGCTGATATCGTATATCGACAGTCGGCGAGTCAGGGCCCAACATTTATCGACTATCAACAGGGTCCCAGGGCTCACACTTAAGGATTATCGGGGGTTCTCGGTGCCGAAGGCTGATATCACAGTCCTGCAATATCGACAATCAACATATCAGCGATATTTTAACTTAAAGATCTGTAAGACCACCGACCATGCGATAAAGTAATGCATCTCTGGGGGTCGAGGAAACTAAATACAAAAGAAAGCGGAGTAAAACAAGAGCGGGCCACCCCCCTTCTCTCTCCTCCACATGGCAGTACGATGGTATCAACGTTTGATGATCAGAGGATTGGCGGTGTTTTGAACTCCAAAGACTACGCAAGGGCCAATTTGCGATAAAGTGTTGTATCATCGGGGAAGGCCGAAATTCATTAACAAAGGAATGGATTTAAAAATAAGGCTGGGCGAACCTTTTTCTCTCTCCTCCAAGGGGACATGTGGCGACATGCAATTGGTCTTTAGAGCTGACAGGGAAGCTGACGTCAGTAGTGATGTGGCAGTACAGTTGATGATGTGGCAAAGGACACGTGTCACCCGATTTCAGTGTTTTCAGGGGTGACATGGAACCATTTCCAGGTGCCGTGTGTCGCCACTCACAGGGTGACACGTGGTAGTAATGACGTCACCTTGCAGATCAATGATCGCAGCAGTTAAGGGTAAAGGCTTAAGAAAATGGTGCAGTGCAATTGCGATATGCAGGACTCCTCCCCCAAATGCGATAAATTATTACCAACGGGTCTATAAAGATCTCGCGTCCAGACTGTCGGCCCACTCCAAAGAAAAGGTAAAGAGTTCCCCCTCTCCGTGGTTGTGATTGCGATTTATTTTGGTGGGCTTGACCTTGTAGATAGGCGATCGCGAGGACAGAGGGAAGTGCCACAAGCGAAACATAGTAAAGCGCCGATATGCGGTATTTGGCATAACAAAGGGAAAGAAGCCCTCGGACAGGAACTTGAAGGCCTTAGTGCCCAAGGGCTAAGCCCTTGGTCCCAGCCCTCAATCATATGCAGAGAACCACAAAAGGGGTTGTAATAAGGGGGCTAAGGGGGGAAATCAAAAGTGCCACCTATTTCGTCTGTTTTAAATGACTAAAAGACCTGCGACCATGGTTTGACGAGAGCGTTGTTACAGAGATTTTAATGGGCGGATGGGTCGACATCTGGGCTGTTAAATGAAGGTATGGGCACATTTATGAAAAGTCTCAGCCTGCAACATGCCTCCATAAGTCAGCACCGAAAGTAGTCAAAGGTAGAATGGATAGAAACCGGCCAAGCAATAATGAACTGCCTCAACAACAGTGAGAATCATGATGATAGTAGGGACGTGGCTAAATCAGGGGCTTCCACTGAAACAACAAGGGGACACCTCCTCCTTCCCCTTTCCGTTTTCTTTCTCTATGCATTTATCTCTATTTTATTTCCAAGAAAGGGATTCGATCCTGATTGTAATATTTTTGGGGCAATAGAGCCTAACACTGACTAAGATAGCTAGTCTAGCATGACAGCTGGGGGCTCGGGCTTAGATATTTTGATTGTAACTCAAAGATCTCCCCCTCTTCTTATAAATAGGGGGGTGAAATCTATAACAGGGGTTTTGTAATTTCTCACTCGAGAGGGCTAAACTTTGTGATACCATTTTGGCTCATAACTCTGTAAGTGAATGAATATTATCTGAGATTGTATTACTTTACACAGGCAGATCTTCAGACTATCACAAAAATGGTGGTGATTCCTCCTTCTTAGCATTACAATATGTTTTTCCTTCTATTAATTCCATTATGTTCATATTCTTCTCTACATGTGTGCTACAATAGTTGCTAGAAATTATTTCATGCTTCCTTACAGATCCATGTGTGTTGATTTATTAATGCATAATGCCTGTATGAAGGGCTGAAGTATATCTTTAAACTACTCTATAAGAATCATAGCACCCATCCTCTCTTCAGTCCATTATTTCTGCTTGTAACTCAAACAAGTGTAGAATTTCCCATTGCTTGCGGCTCTATGTTTTCAACATAGAATTCTAGATGTTTTGGGCTCTATATGATGAGTTATGCTCTCTCCTAATCCTCTCTCATTTACTCAACAAATCCTATTAAGCTATAATCCCCTTTGAAGTAATCAGCCTCCGCTGTTCTATGTGATACTACTGGGAACTGTGAGTGTGAGGCAATACCTGAAATGCATAACTCATACCTTTGGAGGAATGAACCAACCCCCCTCATACCTTTTTTATTTATGTGACAATTGGAGTGTTGCAACCCCCTCACATATAACCTTACAAGCACTCCTCTATTTAATATGTCCTAGGCACTGGTCTACAATCAACCCATAGGCTGTCTCTAGGGAGCTTTCCTTGCCTCCTGCTGCACTTGTGTTGCAGGTGCAATATTTAACGACAATAGATCCAAAACCTTTAAAATGATTATCAATGAATGAGAAAAGTGATCAATTGCATTTGTTTTTACTTATTTTTTAATAATGCTTTCTTTATATTCATAATATCATTATATAAAGAATAGTAAGAATACTTTGTTAACCGATAGTGAATCCCCTCATGAAGAGGACAATCAATGAAAACAATTAACAATAACCTTACTAACATCGAAGTGTTAACATAAAGCCTTAAATCACGAACAATGATGTGAAATTAAAAAAAAATTGTTAATTGATACTCATAATGAATGTGATGAGTAAAGTGAAAATAAAAAACTTTGTTAATTGATACATCTATCACATTATTATTAATTTATTTTCACGATAAAAAACTTTGCTAATATGAGGACCGCACTCCTCCATGTTTCTCGACTGAGATAACTACTTCTAGTTGTGGTTAGTGATTATTGTTTGGAGAATGCCGATAGCGGTTAGTGATTACTGTTTGTAGAATGTCGACATCCGTACAAGTGTCAATAGTCATTCATGCATGGGGGTGGTGGATTCTAAAATGGGTGCCACAGTCGTGGATGCTAAAACGGCTTGCATGCTATCCAAATTTGATATTTATGCAAACTTCACCTCTGATGTTGTTGTTTCTTGGACTTTGGTGCTGCAATAAAATTGCGTAGATGATGTACTGTCATTAAGGTTGGCATTGCACAGGGATAGTAGGGTGCTCGTCTCTCCTGAAACGAGTAAGACAAGTTGCTGACATTTTTTATTCAAAGTTTCAATTGTATTGTAAAGTTTTAATTCATATGCAAAGTTTTAGTTAATCCTCTTATATTAGCTGATGAACTATAGAAGCTTATGCCAATAAACAATTAAATACTTTAAAAGTTTTAATGGAAGAATTTATAGTTTAAAGTGTAAGTAAATGCTTAGAGAAATTGTTGTTTTTAGTTGAAAAAAAGCATTGAGCATGTGAACTCCCATATTAGGAAGAAAATATTAATAATAAAGGAAAAGTCTCTGTTATTATGTCATTAAGAAGTAGGAATGTTTTTCACAAAGTCGAACAATGTCGTTTGAGGCCCCAGTTAGGCGTCATAAGAAGTAGGGAATTTTTTGCATGAATATTGATAGCCTCGAGTGGGACCCCGATTACGCTGGAGTGCATGCATGTACAGAAAGTAAAGAGATAATTGTTAGCCGAATCATGGTTAATTCCATGAGGTAAAATTTGAAGAATTTTCTCAGAATAGTATGAGTTTAATTGTGGAGAGGTATAGCACTGCGTGGGCGGTGAGCAACCATACAAACATGACATCGCTACCCTATCGGGAAATGGAAGAAAATGGATTGAAAACCATAGTGTACATACAACAAACAAGGTGAACAAATAACAGATAACGATAAAGAGTAACATTTATAATATGTGCATTTCTTAAAAGAACATTATTTTATAGAAAAATATCAGTAGAATAATTACATTATGAAGAAACCAAAGGCACAAAAGCTAAATTTGAATTGTAGGATTATGACAATGCAATTGTGCATATAAATAAAAAGTGTTACATATCTAGGTTCGTGGGAATCCCTGGAACTCTAGTGTATACAAAACCTCGAGTAATGGATGAACCCTCAAAGGGTTGTATGCAAAATATAAAAATAGAGTCTAGCCTGAATCTTTCAAAGATAGATTAATTTGAAATGAAACATTAGCAATAACCTTAGTAACATCGAAGTGTTAACATGAAGCCTTAAATCACAGATAGTAATGTGAGAATAGAAAAATTGTTAATTGATACTCATAATGAATGTTGTGAATATTTTTTGAAAATAAATCTATCACTTTATTATTAATTTATGGCCCATAACAAAAAAAAAATGTTAATACAAAGATTGCACTCGTCCGTGTTTCTTGACCGAGCAATGCACCGACCCTGGAAGGGTTGTATGTAAAATATAAAGATGAAGTCTAGCTTGAATTTTTGAAAGATAAATTAATTTGATTTTTTTTTTTTAAATAATCTATTAATTTATTAGCCCCAGTTGTAGGATTACGACAACGCAACTGTGCGTATAATGAAAAATTGTTACATATATGGGTTCATGGGAATCCCTGGAACCCCATTGGAACAACAAGTCACATATATCAACTGCAATGTAAGCCTCCTCATTGTGGCCTTGAATAAAAAGATGGGGATATTTGGAAAAGATGGGGGTTCGAATGCAGAGGACAAATCATAACGGGGATCAAAATATTGGGGAGAAACAAAGAACCAGTTAAAGAAAGGACCCAAAAAAAATCAACTCAGTTCGAGTGCTGTGAAATGATCACAGTCCCTATTTAAAATGGAAGAAAAAGTTGATATCAAGTCGTACCAAAATGAGATCGACACTCTGAAGCTGAAACATTGGTTGCAACATCTGGAAGTTTATTTTAGTGTCCATCATATCGAGGAAGGGAAAAATATCTCATTCACATGGTTGAAATTAGAGGGCCATGCACTGACTTGGTGGGAGAATCACATGGAAACCATGAGGTTGGAGGGAGAACCTCTAGTGACTAAGTGGGAGGATTTCAAAACCCTCATTAAGTCAGAGTTTTATCCCAATAGGTATGTGGAGGATCAGTGGATTCAATGGTGTTACTCTAGGCAAAATCCGAGCCAAATTGTGTAGGATTACGCCACATAATTCAGAAATATGGCTATGATGATGGGTATCTCTCCAAAGAGACCATATGTACTCCTCAAGTATTTGGGGGGGTCTGCATGACCATCTGCATGAGAAAGTGATGATTTTCAAGCCCAAATCAGTGGACAAGGCTTATGTATTGGAGTAATACCTAGAGAACATAGGCCTGAAGAGAGCGCAATCAAGTGGATCAAAGCATAGGGAGCAACAAGAAGCTTCTAAGGAGGGGAAGAAGAAGCAAAAAGGGGGAAAATATAAGAAGATGACAACCAAAACACACCAATGCAAAGATCCTAGCAACCATTGCAACCACTGTAACATCGATGGCCATACAGAGGAAAAATGTTGGAAATTGCATTTAAATCTAACCCCAAAGAACAAGAAGAAAGATAACAAGAAGAATAATCTCATGGCCACTTATTCGAGCAACCAAGTTGAAAGCAACTTAGACGTGAATGAGAAGATCAATGTAGCAGGAGGTGAATTTGAGTAGCCTTCAACAACAAGAAGATAAAGAAATGACCAAACTCTTCCATATAAAGATATAGGTCAAGAAGACAAAGATTGATGGTCTGTTTGACTCAGGATCGTAGGCAAATCTCATTGCAATAGAGCTAGTCAAGAAGTTGGGGTTGAAATTTCGTGATCATCAAAACCCATATCCATTGGGCTGGGTAAATAAGGATGTAGAGATAAAGGTAACAAAATAGTGCAAAATTAGATTTGCTATCAGTGCTGATTTTATTGATGAAGTAGATCTAGATGCGACTCCCCTTGATGTATGTGGAGTTGTGTTTGGGAGTCCATACATGTACATGCATGATGCAATATTCATGAGGAGAGCCAACCAATATCAGTTTGTCAAGGATGGAAAATCATTCATCATCAACACACACAAAGGAAAGTCGAAAATATCACTAGTAAGTGTCAACCAAGCCAAGAAATTGATCAATTCTAGCAAGAAGTATGTTTTATTGTTTTTAAGAGAAAGTCAATCTGAAGAGGAGTCAATAAGAGGCAAGGCATCCTTAGAGGGGTGTACTAAGAAACAAAAACAACAATTAGAGGATTTGTTACATGCATACAAGGATGTGTTGCGAGAGCCTAAATGGTTACCACCTAAGAGAGAAGTGGAACATGAGATATAGCTATTTCTAGACTCCCCATTGACAAATATTAGGTTGTATAGGCAGTCTGTTATAGAAGCGTGGTGAAGAAAAAATTGCAATAGCTGTTGGAACAGGGTGTCATTCGATTGAGTACATCACCATGTGGGTCACCCATCATCATTGTGTCGAAGAAGGATAAGATTTGGAGGATGTGTATAGATTACATAGTGTTGAACAAAATTATGGTTAAGAAAAGATAACCCATGCTTAGGATAGATGATCTACTAGATCAGTTGCATCAAGCAAAGTACTTCACCAAGTTGGACTTGAAGTCTAGATATCACTAGGTTTGAGTCAAAGAAGAAGATGCATGGAATATCACCTTCAAAACTAGGCAAGGTTTTTATGAGTGGTTAATCATACCATTCGGCCTACGTAATGCACCAAATGCATTTATGAGATTAATGAATGATGTACTACGCCCTTTTATAGATTCATTTGTTATTGTCTATTTGGATGATATATTGGTATATAGTGCTACCTGGGAGGAGCATATGTCACATTTGACGCAGGTGTTGCCAACATTGAATAAGCACCAACTGCTAGCAAATCTCAAGAAGTGTGAGTTTGCACAACAATCTTTGGTGTATCTAGCGTATGTGATTGATGGAGGTAAACTGAAGATATGTCCTTCTAAGATGGATGCCATAATTAAATGGTTGGTGCCTACTAATGTTTTTGAGTTCAGGATTTTCATTGGGGTAACACAGTACCTAAGGAAGTTTATATGCTCATTTTCAGTAGTAGCAGCACTGCTCCATGCCATAACAAAAAGTGGCAAGAGTTTCTATTGGGGAAAAGGTCAGCAAAGGGATTTTAAAGAGCTAAATAAGAAGATTAGTCAAGTACTAGTTCTGGCATTACCAAAATTGCAGCGACCCTTTAAAGTGGAGACAGATGCGAGTGGGTATGCTATGGGATTTTTCTTTATGTCGGGAGGAAGTCTTGCATGCTACCATTCTGAAATATTTCATGCGGCAGTCCTTCACTACCCTAACTATGATAAGGAACTTTATGCGATGTGCAATATGTGAAGAAGTGGAAGCACTATCTGATGGGAAAAGGGACAATAATCCACACAGATCACCAGCCATTATAGTACTTGCAGACCTAGAGTAAGCTACAACATACGAGACATTACAAGTGGATGGTATTTTTACATCATTTTTATTTGGTGATCAAGTATAAGAAGGGTAGCACAAACAAGCTCGCCGACATACTTTCAAGGAAACCCACATCGAAGATTACAACTTTGGGGGCTCTTATGCACATGCAGCCATTCACCCATGATGCATACAAAGAGGCATATTCAGAGGATGAGGGCTTCAAGGAGGTGTATCAACAGTTGTAGATTCGGATTCATGTGCATAATGGCGACAACACCATTGACTACCATCTCCATGATTGGTTACTCTACAGGCTGGATAAGCTATGTGTTCCTAAAGGTGAGAGATTGCAGCTGATCAGAGCGACTCACACCTCCAATATTGCAGGGCACTTTAGTGCAAGGAAGACTGTGGGTAACTTGTAGAGGTTTGTGTATTGGCCCAAGATGAAAGAGCGTATGCTTATTTAATGCAAGAACCCTATGACATATGAAAAAACAAATTTAATAAATGCTCTCTCAAATTGGATATACATAGTACAAGGCAAAATTCCTGAATAGGAGTGACTTTATAAAATGTTTAGACGAGGAAAAGGTGCCTTCTTTCATTCCAAGAAGCTACAGTTGGAGACATCTTGGTCGCTTCACATGCTTCAGGGTTACATTTCAAAGTTCCTTCGAAGATATCTCTGCATTTGAAGGTTAAAGCTATTTTCTAAGTGTGAGATAAAGTCTTTGGCTAGAGACATCTTGCTCCCTTCATTTTGTTTCCGGCTTCCACTTCAAAGTTCTATCGAAGCACAGTTGATTGTGTAAAGATATCCATTTCTTCATTTGAGAGAGAGTTCCATGATCGATGTATCCATTGAGTATGCATGCTGTAGAATGAGGACGATGGTAACTGCTTCTCATTGAAACCTCTAACATGCTGGACTGCAAGTCACCAAGTTCACAGATATTATGCTCAATAGATAAGTACTCTTATCATTATTCTTGAAAGTAGAGTTTTCATACAAATCTTTTTATATTTATAAGAAAAGAAAGTAACCATTTGCTTTGAAGAATGGTGTATATAAATATCGTTTGCATAGTTTATGGACATTTTAAGATAAGTAATCGTTCCTTTCAATGGTATTTCATATAAAAGATAAGTAACCATGCCATTCTTGAAACAAAATTGCATGGTAAAAGATAAAAAATAATATTAATTTCTTGAAAAGAGAAAGAAAATAAGTTATTTTATTAAAGAAAAGATTGTCATGGGATTATAAGAGAAAAATTAGATTATTACTTTCCTTGGAGATATTAGCATGATTCCTATAGCCTCTTAATAGGAATATGTGCACAATAATAATATCCATTATATTGGAATTCTTGAAATAAATTTCTATGTTAATTCTGAAAAGGATTTTTTTTTTTGTGCGTGATTCACGGACACCTTTGGTCAACGGTTGGCGCTACATCCATTGGAAAAATCTGGGTTGACGCCCCTCGGTCTACTGCAAGACCTGACCCCAAGAAATTTCAAGAATTGACCTTGTGACCTCCCATCTGGTGAGGCCCCGACTTGACCGATTGAGCTAACCCTTGGGGCTTTCTGAAAAGAAAATATTAGTTGCATGCAACATTGTATTATATTTCAAAGTGAAATTTCTTTGCATACATTATAAGATTCTTGGAAAATGAAAAGTTAACTAGATTAATTTTCTTGGAAGAACTTTCATGAATCTGTATGCATATGTTACCCATGTTGTTTATTTAAATACTACAAGGATTTGAGTGTAGAAAGACTTGCATAGGATTTTGTGCATGAATTGATAAAAAACAAAGATTGTTTTATTAAAAGATGAATATGAATCTTGTCCATACAAGAATAAGAATACATGCTTGTTTCTTGAAAAGATTATGTGCATTGAAGTAAGGGTCATTGTGTTAGAAAAACAATGTTGCATGCACAAAAGGGTAGTCATTGTGATATAAAAATATGTTTTTGTGTTTAGATATATAGAAAGTTATTATGTTAATTTTCTTAAAAATAATAATCTCTCGAAAATATTGCCTGGCTAGACGAATTGTATTAATTTCTTGATTTAGGTTCATAAAAGATTAAGTTAATCTTGTTATTGTTTCCCTGGCTTTTATGCATAAAATATGGTTATCTATGGTAATTTCTTGAAAGGGAAGCATGATAAACTTACATATAGGAGGATAGAGAAATGAGGTTATATTAACTTCCTTTTGAAAAAGAAGTATGTAACTATTTACATAAAAATAATACCTAATGATGGTAGAATTTTAGAGAAGGGAATATGTGTTACATACATTAAAGAAGGGTTATTATGATAATCTCTTGCATGCACAAAGAATAGTCATTGCGTTATAAAGATATGTTCTTTGCATGAATAGAGGAACTATTGAACTATATTTCTTCTGAAAAATTATATGTGATTACTTTTATGCTATCATAACTATTATCTTAGTTTGTTTTGGAATAAGATGTATATGCATGCAAGATTTGTGTTAGCTTTCATCGGAAATAATATACATTCACATGCAGGAAGTGACAACATGTGTTAGATTTCTTTACGTGCTCCAAAAGTAATAGTTGAAGGGCTAGTTCTTTTGATAAAGTTTATTTAATTCACATGTAAGAATATTATAATTGATGTGTTAGTTTCCTTTAAAGGAATTCCTAGACAATTGTAGTGATTTTTCTTGCAAGAATGTGTGCTTATACATAGGGAATATTAGCTATTGTGGTATTTGTTATTAGACATGCATTGATGGTTATACACTTATAACTAATGCATATGCAATGTTGTTAGATGAAACATGTCACGATTTTGTTTTCATTTCATGAATGTACATGAATAGATGGTGAAGCACCACTAGTATACATTTATGAATTGGTTTGATTAATACTTTATGTAATCATGATATCGAAGTTTGCTGACGACAACAATTGCAAAAAATGATGGTGACATTGAGAAAATGATAGATTATGTTTAATATTGTGGCAGGGAAAGAATTAATGGTCCATGTAGATGAGTGCATGTTGCAGGATGGTCCATTGATGAAACAACCAGGCCACAAAGATACAGAGATTGAATATTTGTGGGTAAATGATAGCATGATGAATGTAATAGCTTTTAGCTAGATATATTGTATTTTAAGTGATATTTCCTTGTAATATTTTATGAAAATGATTAAGAGATGAACTCCCTTATAAGAAATTGAGTGAGGGTGAACACCTTCACAAGTGTTTAATAATAAAATTTAACATTTGTTGGTTTTCACCCTATGGGGTTTCTAGGGTATATCAATGTTCAAAGATGTGATTGCTTATTTCGTCAATTTGAAGTATGCGATTAACTAATCTAGTTAAAGGAATCATGGAATGGATGAAATATTACATCATAAAGTTTATGTTAATATGCTACAATAGTGGTTGTAATATTTATGTAATTTACTATTCCTTTACTGAAGTTACTCTATATAATGATGAAGATTGTATCTAATGGTTAATGAGGAATCTAGAATAGTAATTTGAATAGTTACCCATGGATAAATTGTGTAAACTTTGTCTAACTACATGCATTTTCATGCGAGGTTACTGGGGGATGTTATGATTTCTCAATTAATATCCAAAGCTAAGGATTCATCAATCAATAACGAGACAAAATACACCAAATTTTCTAGAGTCAACTGTTTAATAATGTTGATAATCACACTAAAAAGGTAGAAGGATTGGAGACACAGTAAGGCTCCACTATTCCATTTATTAAATACTCAAATGTTGTATTTGTACTATTAATTATTATTCTTTTTTATTGATGGGAAGGGATTATAGAGGAACAACCTGGCTCCATTACCCAACGATAGTATATAGAAGATATCCTATATGCCAAAGATAAAGATACCAAATCGTCTTTCACATTGGAAAGGCTTGGTTCATCAATCAATCCTCCAATGTCATAAATAAAAGTTAAATAAATATCATTCATTGCGGTGACTCAATGTATTTGTAGATTCTTTATAAACCATATTGTAATTTTATTATTCTTTTATTAATGTATTTTAAAATATATGTAAATATTATTTGACCAAAGTGAAATATTTTATTTATAAGTTATATTTAATATTTTTGTTATTGATAATGTTTTTTTAATTCCATATATCAATTTTATATTGAAAATTTAATGAATTACACAACTTCTTTTATTAGAAAAGAATTGAAATTATTTACTCTTATTTATTTCTTTCTTTATCCACCTTAAAATATTCTCTTCACATAAATATGAAAAAGTTTCTATTAAAATATATTAGTTTACACCAATATCCAACTCTTATATATATATATAATTTTTTATTTTATTTTTTAATTACCTCTTCCATTTCTTAGAATTTATATAAAATATTATATATGATTTCGAGAGTGAAATTAAAATATTTTTATCACAACTCCTTCTATACTGGATTATAATATTAAAAATACAAGCTAGTACAACAAAAGTGAGATTAATAATGTTTTATAAAACTTTTTATTAAATTTAATTAAAATCTAACTAAATATATCTTTCACATATATTTTTATTATAATAGAAATTGTTTTTATTTTTTTTAAATAACAAGTATCACCTCCATAATTAGTATGAATAGAATAAGATATCACCCATAGAATGCACCTCTTAGCGGTATACAATTTTGAAATATTGGTTGAATTCATAAGCATTAGATTAAAATGAATATATAAAAGAGTGTGATTCATTAAAAGTACTAGAATTTGGAATTCTAATATTAAAAAATATTATTTAAATGTATTTAAATAAAATAAGTTAAATGAATTTGTAATGAGTATATTATGTATTTAATATATTAAATAAAATAATTAATGGTTTTTTTAATATTATAATTTATATTTAATTTTCAAATCAACTGGTTTATATTTTATAAATTTTTAAATATTTTTAAATATATAAAAACTATATATTTTTTGGTTGAAGGTTTTTTGTTTTATTTATTTATTTTTTAAATATTATAATTTATATTTAATTATCAAAGAAAGTAGTATATATATATATTATTTATTTATTTATTTATTTATTTTAATTATGTATATTTAATTTTTAAAATATCATAATTTATATTTAATTTTCAAAGTAACTGGTTTATATTTTATAAATTTTTAAATATTCATAAATATATAAAAACTATATAATTTTTGGGTTTTTTTCCCATGAAATGTCATGATTTCCATTTATATAAAAACATTTTAATTCATACATGTTTACTATACTAGATAAAAATCATGATTTATAATTTTTTTTAAATGTTTATATTATAAATTATATATATATTAATAAAAAATAAATATCCAAAAGAAAATTATATATGATAGAAAATATATAAAATTAAAATAAATTTGCGACGACGATGACGACGACGACGACGACGACGACGACGACGGCGGCGGCGGCGGCGGCGGCGGCGGCGGCGGCGGCGGCGGCGGCGGTTAACGTCCGCTGAGACCAAATAATGGTCTATCGGACCCTTATTCCTATGCTCAAAAAGCTTGGAGAGAAGCCTCCCGAGTTCACTATAATTTTGACATTATAAAAGGTTAGGAAGGTCAGTATTGTAACAAAGATTGTGAAACTGAGATCTAATGTGGTTATACGCGGGGCACTCTAAGAGGAAGTGGTTTTCATCCTCGATGTTCCTATTCTCACATATATGGCAGATCCTTTCCGTCCATGGCGTTTTAGGAACTGCCCAACGACCTGTTTCACTATGGAGCTCATGAGAATTCGTTCTAATCTTTGCTATATTAATTTTCTTCTTTGAGCTAGTTAAAATAGAGAGATACTTTTGATCTTCTAGGGTGGGGTTGATGACCTTCTTATAATAACTTAATTTTCTTTTAGCCGCTAAATCTTTCTCACACCACATTTTTTCTTTGAACTTAGAAGTAACAATATCTTTAATGTTATTTATGTTTTGCAATGCATCATTTTCGTTGATCTCCCAATAGTTTAACCAGGCCCTTGTGTCTTTATGCCACCCTCGATTGAGCCTTAGGTGGTTTTGGCTAGAATTTAAAGCTAGCTTAGGAAGTCTATGATCATCTATGTTACTGATTTTGTGCTTGTACAACAGAAACCTAAGCATAGCTAGGCTCTCAATAGGGGAAAGACCTGCTTCTATAAGGAGAATGGGATAGGGTGTATTACTTTTAATTTTCAGGTTATAAGTTATAAAATGCTTCTGGATTTGCTCAATCTTTCTCCATGATTCTCTGGAGATGCTGCAACCCCAAACCTCACAGCCATATAAGATAACAGGAGTGACTAAAGTTTCAAAGAGGAACTTCTTTTTATCCCACATTACGAGGTTTGTTATTTTACAATTATTTTCAAGACCAAAGTAAGCTTTCCACCCCCCATTAATCCTTTTCTCAATGCTATGGTTCCAGTTGAGCTTGTGATGAATATCAATTCCTAGGTACTTGTAAGAATACACTTCCTCCAAGTTATTATTGTCATACATAAAATTAGCGTAAGTGTCCTTCTTGGATTTGATAATCATAACTTTTGTTTTGTCAGTGTTAACCGTCATACCCATGGTAGAGCAGAAATCCTTAAGAAGCCTGAGTTGCTTATTAAGATCATATGGGCACCTTACCAAAAGAACAATATCGTCAGCATAAAGAAGAAGGATGACGACTATCCCAGCTAAGATCGTGCCATCACATCCTGCTTCCTCTAAATAGCCTTCGAGCTTATCGATGTAAATGCCAAATAGGGTAGGGGAGAGGGGGCAACCTTGTTTAACTCCGATGTTACACTTAATATCTTTCGACCACCCTTCATTGCTCTTTAGCTTGGCAATTACATTCTCGTATAACCTTATAGTGGCAGCGCTCAACTTGAGAGGAACCTTTAGCTCTTCTAATCTATTCCAAAGGTTGTATCTAAGAACCGTATCGAAAGCCTTTCTAAAGTCCACAAAACAACAAAATAAATTGGATTTATCATTACGACATTCCTCTGCAATGATCCTAAGTGTAACAAGGTGGTCTGTTGTTGAGTGATGCCTTCTGAAACTTGCTTGGCCTTTAGCCCACTTACCTTCACTTTCAAGCCATATGCTTAACTTCTTTTCCAAAATACTACCATATAACTTGGCTAAGAGAGGGCTGATCATAATTGTTCGATAATTAGAGGGGTTATTTGTATCCCCACTTTTAAAAATAGGGATAATGAGGCTCTCAGTCCAAGGTTTAGGGAACCCTTGCTTGACTGCTTGATTGAAAAGCTTGTGGATGTGGGGGATGAGGACAGGACCTCCAATTTTTAAGATTTTCGCTTGGTAACCTTCAATGTCCTTAGCTTTCCCATTAGTGAGGCAATTAACCCCAAACTTAATGTCTTCTAAAGAGAAAACTTCTTTCATTGTGAGAAGGGTTTCCAAATTATCCATGACATTTGGAGATTCATAAAGCTTTTTAGGATAAGAATTCCAATCGTGAAGAGAAATTTTATTATTATCCCTAGTCTTCCTAGTTAGAATATGCCTCCAAAATTTCTTAGGAGCTACCTTAGAGAGATGTAAGAGATTCTCCTGTCTTTGACGAATGTACTACCTCTTTTTCCTTTTAGTTAGGGCTTTGTATATTTTTATCTTGTCCATTTTAAGAGATTCATCAATAGCTTCCTTAATTGCTCTCCTTGCACTTTTACAATCTTTGTCATACCATGGATTGGTTTTGCTATTTCTTTTATTATTTGAAACTTCAATTGAGAACTTGTTAATAGAATATGAGAGGGTTGTAGTAAAATTATGATAGAGGTCTTTTATGTTGTCTATATTAGATAGAGGAAGCAAACTAGTTTTTAATTCATTTAGAAAGAGATCATTTTTATTTCTATCAAATATTAAGTTCTTTTGGCTATAAGTATTATTTTCTATGGGAACTCTATGCATGACAAAATTGAGAGTTATAAGTAAAGGCCTATGATCAGAGTCAGGTTCGTGGTCGTTTAAGATGTCAAAATTTATTATTTCGTTGTATAATGGGAGATCGGAAATAACGTAGTCTACCACGCTGCTACCAAGTCCATGGATGCAGGTCATCTTGCTAGAATTGGGCCACTTCTTTAGACCGTTGCAAATTATGAGATCCTGAGCACTACAGAGCTTGACTAGCTCCGACCCAAACAAATTTTCCCCGAGATCTTCAGAGCTCCTTTTGTACCTGCTAGCCAGAGTAGGGTCTTCGTCTAACCAAAGAGGATTAGGGTTGGAATGATTGCTTAGAATAATAGCTTGGTTGTTTGAAGTTTGAGCATTAAAGTCACCTATTAAAAGGATATTACCGTCATTCCTTAGGCTAGAAATATCATTCTCTAAACCATTGTAAGGGTTAGTTTTATCTAGATTCTTCTTCTTATAGAAGTTAGAATTAATGGGGGGAAAATAACATATTGCTATGTAGGACTTTTTATTATTAATGTCTTTGATCTCTATCCAACTATATTGGTTGTGAGGGTTGTTTTTATAAATCCTAACATGGGGGGAGATGTTCTTCTTAATGTAACAAGCTATTCCCCCAATGCCTCTACGGGAGGATCGCTTGTTCCAGGTAGACCATAGCGTAAAGCCATCTATGTTAGGGACCTTAGATTCTTCGTGCTCCCAAGTTTCAACAAGCAAAATAATATCAACATCATTTGAAATCCAACTTAGCTTGGGGCCTTTGTTCCATGAGAAGCCCCGACAATTCCAAGAAAGGATCCGGAGCATGTTTAATTGCTATTGATTACTATCTTTTTGGTTTCTATCTCGAATAAAGGCTTTTCTATTTCTGATTATTGCCCATTTTCCTTCCTTTCTAGCTTCTTTTACCTTTTGAACCTCCTTTCTTAATTCTGCTTGATCTTCTGGAATGAGATCTTCATTTATGAATATTCTCGTTCCTTTTAGACTTGAGGTTTTACTAAGTATGTCGTGCTTATGATCAGTGGAGCTCACCTTTATGCGGATTAGTCTTCCTTTATTCTCGGTTAATTTCCCCAACCTTGTTGCTTCTGTGAGACACAATGTTTCAATTTATAATCTATTATGTAGTTCTGTCTGGGCTAAGGCTAAAGTATCCTCATCTACTTCCTCTTTTAAACCGAATATTATAAGGTTTAAGGCTCTTTTGTTACGTTCGTGGTCTAATTCTATTAATTTTTTCATTTCATCTTTAATTGGTTTGATATCTAACTTATCTACCACATTATTTAGGGTGAGACGACTATTAACTTTTTCTTCTAGTTCTTTAATCATGTCTTTCATTTTAAAACTCTCTAAAGTATCAGCATCTCCTTGCTGGGATGGTTGGTTAGTATCTTGGTTTTGTTTTTCTATAACCTGCAGTCTAGTCTCCATTGCCTCCATTTTATTCTCTAGAAGTTCTATTTTATTTTCTATTTGTTTTTGGATCGTGTCTTCAAGAGATGCAAATTTATTTTCTAGCATGGATTCTAACTCTTTTTGTAGCTTGGCTTCTCTTTCTTCTCTACGTTTCTCTAAAGACTCTATATACTCATAAAGGCCTTGTAGAGTAACTGTGCTAGGTCTTCCCTTGGTAATCTTTGGTAACTGTGGTGAAATATTGATACTTGAAATTATAAGAGCAAATATGTATTAGAACAAGAAAAAGATAAGGAATGTGTGCACCTGATATCAACAAACCTGACTGCAGATCGCCCGTCTGCCCTTGGTAATCTTTGGTAACTGACTGCAGATCGCCCGTGCCCACCGCAACCCGTAGACTGAAGAATATATGCGAAGAATATATAGAGTACGTTTTTAATTTTGTCAATGAGCCTTAGAAATATTTCACTGAAGAATATCTAAAGTACGTGTTTAACTCTTTCACCGAGCCTCAGAACTCTTTCACCGAAGTATATATAGAGTACGTGTTTAACTTTTTCACCGAGCCTCAGAACTCTTTCACCAAAGAATATATGCGAAGAATATATAGAGTAAGAATATATGCCAAGAATATATAGAGTATGTTTTTAACTCTTTCACCGAGCCTCAGAACACTTTCACCGAAGAATATATAGAGTATGTTTTTAACTCTTTAACCGAGCCTTAGAACTCTTTCACCGAAGAATATATGCGAAGAATATATAGAGTACGTGTTTAAATTTTTCACCGAGCCTTAGAACTCTTTCACCGAAGAATATATGCTAAGAATATATAGAGTAAGAATATATGCGAAGAATATATAGAGTATGTTTTTAACTCTTTCACCAAGCCTCAGAACTCTTTCACCGAAGAATATATGCGAAGAATATATAGAGTACGTGTTTAAATTTTTCACGTGTTAATAATTTAATATTATAATTATTAAATTATTAACACGTCTCAATTTAATAATTTTTATCACAGGCAAACACTGTTTTTTTTAATAAGAAAAAAGATAAAATTTGATGCAAAATGGCATTTCCCATTAATTTAGTGTTATTAGTATATTTATAGAAATACATATGTTTACTTTTGTTATTAATATTTTAGGTACAGATCTTCTTCATACTTTACATTACAAAACACACCTCTCTTTCTCTCTAAATTAGAAAATGCACTCCTCTTTTTCTCTTAGAAAACATACTTCCCCTTTTCTATATATATTTAACATTGAAATATTTTACTCAAAATACATATTTAAATATTTTATTTATTATTTACTTAAATATTTTTAATATTACATATTAAAAATCGAATAAAATATACATTACACATTACTTTGATTTTCTTTATTTCAAATTAATATAAATTTAACTTACTATAAACATTAAAATTTTATATTTATGATTAAAATTAAAATATTATATATATATAATACAACTTATCCAGAAATGAATTTAACATTTAACATTTCTCATGTTTTCTTATATTGAATTATAATATTAACAATAATGTTAATATTTCATATTGTACTGTAATGTAAATACTGTTAATTGCATACATATTAAAAAGTATAAAATTATAAGAGAACATTTGGGGTACTCTTTCTACATTAACATAAATAATCCAACTTTATAAATCATATTTAAAAAGAAAAATTAAAACCAAACACGATGTAAAATTGAGAACATATTTTGGATAGTTTCTCAGTTAATATCCAAAGCTGAGGAGCCATCAATTTTGAGACAGAATACACCAACTTTTATAGTAGTCACAACCTTTTTTAAAATGCTGATAATCACACTAATAAGTTGGAAGGACTAGAGAGACACTAAATCTCACTCAAATCTTGTATTACTAATTAATAATTTATTTTATTGACAAGAAGGGATTACATAGGAACAGTATGGCTCCATTACCCAACCATAATATATAGAAGATATACTGTACTAAGAAGATCAAGACACCAGATAGTCTTTCACAATAGAAAGCCTTGGTTCATCAACCAATCCTGCAATGCCATAAACAAAAAGATAAATAGGGCGATGATGTAATTTTACATTGTTGTTTTTAATGGAAATAACCATGAAATTTTTTAGGAATATTTTAGAATTGGATAACTAATCCAATTCCAAAGTATTCTTAAATCTAAATAAAATTATTTTCGCACAAAATTTCCTGAACTCCCCATAAAATTAAATTGCTACGGTGGACTGGGGGTCAATTCTTTATCAACCAAAGAAAATTAGGAGGGGGAGTAAGGTTACGTTGAGCAGTCAATATCTTTGGTTATGGTGAAAGAGAGGTGTAAACCGCAGGTAGATGGAAGATTCTGGAGAGCTGTGCTGTTGAGATCGTAATTAATGGCTTCATTCTTTATACACGTGCAGATCTGTAATAAGCACCAACTGCTAGCAAATCTCAAGAAGTGTGAGTTTGCACAACAGTATTTGGTGTATCTTGGATATGTGATTGATGGAGGTAAACTGAAGATATGTCCTTCTGAGATGGATGCCATAATGAAATGTTTGGTGCCTACTAATGTTTTTGAGTTCAGGAGTTTCATTGGGGTAACACAGTACCTAAGGAAGTTTATAGCCTCATTTTCAGTAGTAGCAGCACTGCTCCATGCCATAACAAAAAATGGCAAGGGTTTCTAGTGGGGAAAAGGTCAGCAAAGGGCTTTCAAAGAGCTAAATAAGAAGATTAGTCAAGCACTAGTTCTGGCATTACCAAAATTGCAGTGACCCTTTGAAGTGGAGACAGATGTGAGTGGGTATGCTATGGGATTTTTCTTTATGTCAGGAGGAAGGCCTACATGCTATCATTCTGAAGTATTTTATGGGGCAGTCCTTAACTACCCTAACTACGATAAGGAGCTAAATGCGATGGTGCAATATGTGAAGAAGTGGAATCACTATCTAATGGGAAAAGGGACAATAATCCACACAGATCACCAGTCATTACACTACTTGCAGGCCTAGAGTAAGCTACAACATACGAGACGTTACAAGTGGATGGTATTTTTACATTATTTTTATTTGGTGATCAAGTATAAGAAGGGTAGCACAAACAAGCTCGCCAACATGCTTTCAAGGAAACCCACATCGAAGATTACAACTTTGGGGGCTCTTATGCACATGCAGCCATTCACCCATGATGCATATAAAGAGGAATATTCAGAGGATGAGGGCTTCAAGGAGGTGTATCAACAGTTGTAGATTCAGATTCATGTGCACAATGGCGACAACACCATTGACTACCATCTCCATGATGGGTTACTCTATAGGCTGGATAAACTATGTGTTCCTAAAGGTGAGAGATTGCAGCTGATCAGAGTGACTCACACCTCCAAGATTGTAGGGCACTTTAGTGCAAGGAAGACTGTGGGTAACTTGTAGAGGTTTGTGTATTGGCCCAAGATGAAAGAGAGTATGCTTATTTAATGCAAGAACCCTATGACATGAAAAAATAAATTTAATAAACACTCTCTCAAATTGGATATACATAGTACAAGGCAAAATGCCTGAATAGGAGTGACTTTATAAAATTTTTAGATGAGGAACAGGCGCCTTCTTTCATTCCAAGAAGCTACGGTTGGAGACATCTTGGTCGCTTCACATGCTTTAGGGTTCCATTTCAAAGTTCCTTCCAAGATATTTTTGCATTTGAAGGTTAAAGATATTTTCTAAGTGTGAGATAAAGTCTTTGACTAGAGACATCTTGCTCCCTTCATTTTGTTTCCGGCTTCCACTTCGAAGTTCTATTGAAGCACAGTTGATTGTGTAAAGATATCCATTTCTTTGTTTGAGAGGGAGTTCCACGATCGATGTATCCATTGAGTATGAATGCTCTAAAATGAGGACGATGGTGACTGCACCTCACTAAAGCCTCTAACATGCTCGAGTGCAAGTCACCAATTTCACAGATATTACGCTCAATAGATAAGTACTCTTATCATTATTCTTGAAAGTAGAATTTTCATACAAATCTTTTTATATTTAAAAGAAGAGAAAGTAACCATTGCTTTGAAGAAAGGTGTATATAAATATCATTTACATAGTTTATGCACATTTTAAGATAATAACCATGCCTTTCAATGGTATTTCATATAAAAGATAAATAACCATGTCATTCTTGAAAGAAAACTGCATGGTAAAAGATAAAGAAATCTTATTAATTTTTTAAAAAGAGAAATAAAATAAGCTATTTTATTAAAGAAAAGATTTCCACGAAATTATGAGAGAAAAATTAGATTATTAATTTCCTTGGAGATATTAGCATGATTCCTATAGCCTCTTAATAGGAATATTTGCACAATAATAATATCCATTATATTGGAATTGTTGAAATAAATTTCTATGTTAATTCTTGAAAAGAAAATATTAGTTGCATGCATCATTGTATTATATTTCGAAGTGAAATTTCTTTGCATACATTATAAAATTCTTGGAAAAATGAAAAGTTACTTAGATTAATTTTCTTGGAAGAGCTTTCATGAATATGTATGCATATATTACCCATGTTGTTTATTTAAATACTACAAGGATTTGAGTGTAGAAAGACTTGCATTGGATTTTGTGCATAATTAATAAAAAATAAAGATTGTTTTATTAAAAGATGCATATGAATCTTGTCCACACAAGAATAAGAATACATGCTTGTTTCTTGAAAAGATTATGTGCATTGAAGTAAGGGTCATTGTGTTAGAAAAAACAATGTTGCATGCACAAAAGGGTAGTCATTGTGATATAGAAAATATGTTTTTGCGTTTAGATATAGAAAGTTATTATGTTAATTTTCTTAAAAATAATAATCTCTCGAAAATGTTGCCTGATTAGATGAATTGTATTAATTTCTTGATTTAGCTTCATAAAAGGTTAAGTTAATCTTGTTATTGTTTCTTGGGTTTTATGCATAAAATATGGTTATCTATGGTAATTTCTTGAAAGGGAAGCATGATAAACTTACATATAGGAAGATAGAGAAATGAGGTTATATTAACTTTCTTTTGAAAAAGATGTAACTATTTACATAAAAATAATACCTAACGATGGTAGAATTTTAGAGAAGGGAATATGTGTTACATACATTAAAGAAGGGTTATTATGATAATCTCTTGCATGCACAAAGAATAGTCATTGTGTTATAGAGATATGTTCTTTGCATGAATAGAAGAACTATTGAACTATATTTCTTTAGAAAAATTATGTGTGATTACTTTTATGCTATCATAACTATTATCTTAGTTTCTTTTGGAATAAGATGTATATGCATGCAAGATTTGTGTTAGCTTTCATTGGAAATAATATACATTCACATGCAGGAAGTGACAACATGTGTCAGATTTCTTTACGTGCTCCAAAAGTAATAGTTGAAGGGCTAGTTATTTTGATAAAGTTTATTTAATTCACATGTAAGAAGATTATAACTGATGTGTTAGTTTCCTTTAAAGGAATTCCTAGACAATTGTAGTGATTTTTTTTGCAGGAATGTGTGCTTATGTAGAGCAAATATTAGTTATTGTGGTATTTGTTATTAGACATGCATTAATAGTTGTACACTTATAACTAATGAAAATGCAATGTTGTTAGATGAAACATGTCACGATAGTTTTTTTTCATTTCATGAATGTACATGAATAGATGGTGAAGCACCACTAGTATAGATTTATGAATTGGTTTGATCATGATATCAAAGTTTGATGACGACAACAATCGCAGAAAATGATGGTGACATTGTGAAAATGATAGATTATGTTTAATATTATGGCAGGTAAAGAATTAATGGTCCATGTAGATGAGTGCATGCTGCAGGATGGTCCATTGATGAAACAACCAGGCCACAAAGATATAAAGATTGAATATTTGTGGGTAAATGATAGTTACATGATGAATGTAATAGCTTTTAGCTAGATATATTGTATTTTAAGTGATATTTCCTTGTAATATTTTATGGAACGATTAAGAGATGAACTCCCTTATAAGCCATTGAGTGAGGGTGAACACCTTCACAAGTGTTTAATAATAAAACTAAACATTTGCTGGTTTTCACCCTATGGGGTTTCTAGGGTATATCAATGTTCAATAATGTGATTGCTTATTTCGTCAATTTGAAGTATGCGATTAGCTAATCTAGTTAAAGGAATCATGGAATGGATGCAATATTACATCATAAAGTTTATGTTAATATGCTACAATAGTGGTTGTAATATTTATGTAATTTAATATTCCTTTACTAAAGTTACTCTATATAATGATGAAGATTGTATCTAATGGTTAATGAGGAATCTAGAATAGTAATTTGAATAGTTACCCATGGATAAATTGTGTAAACTTTGTCTAACTACATGCATTTTCATGCAAGGTTACTGGGGGATGAGATGCGAGGTTACTAGGGGATGTTATGATTTCTTAGTTAATATCCAAATCTAAGGATTCATCAATAAATTCTGAGACAAAATACACCAAAAATTCTAGAGTCAGAACTGTTTTATAATGTTGATAATCACACTAATAAGGTAGAAGGATTGGAGACACAGTAAGGCTCCACTATTCCATTTATTAAATACTCAAATGTTGTATTTGTACTATTAATTATTATTCTTTTTTATTGATGGGAAGGGATTATAGAGGAACAACCTGGCTCCATTACCCAACGATAGTATAGAGAAGATATCCTATATGCCAAAGATAAAGATACCAAATCGTCTTTCACATTGGAAAGCCTTGGTTCATCAATCAATCCTCCAATGCCATAAATAAAAGTTAAATAAATATCATTCATTGTGGTGACTCAATGGATTTGTAGATTCTTTATAAACCATATTGAAATTTATTATTATTTTATTAATGTATTTTAAAATATATGTCAATATTATTTGACCAAAGTGAAATATTTTATTTATAAGTTATATTTAATATTTTTGTTATTGATAATGTTTTTTTAATGTCATATATCAATTTTATATTAAAAATTGAATGAATTACACAACTTCTTTTATTAGAAAAGAAACAAAATTATTTATTTTTATTTATTTCTTCTTTATCCACATTAAAATATTCTCTCCATATAAATATGAAGTTTCTATTAAAATATATTAGTTTACACCAATATCCAACTCTCATATATATATATTTATTTATTTAATTTTTTAATTACCTCTTAGATTTCTTAGAGTTGATATAAAATATTATATATGATTTTGAGAGTGAAATTAAAATAATTTTATCATAACTCTTTTTATACTGGTTGTAATATTAAAAATAAAAACAAGCTAGTACAACAAAAGTGAGATTAATAATGTTTTATAAAACTTTTTATTAAATTTAATTAAAATATAACTAAATATAACTTTCACATATATTTTTATTATAATAGAAATTGTTTTTATTTTTTTTAAAGAACAAGTATCAACTCCATATTTAGTATGAATAGAATAAGATATCACCCATAGAATGCACCTCTTATCGGTATACAATTTTGAAATATTGGTTGAATTCATAAGCATTAGATTAAAATGAATATATAAAAGAGTGTGATTCATTAAAAGTATTAGAATTTGGAATTCTAATATTAAAAAATACTGGTTAAATGTATTTAAATAAAATAAGTTAAATGAATTTGTAATGATTATATTATGTATTTACTATATTAAATAAAATAATGATTTTTTTTAATATGTATATTTAATTTTTAAAATATTATAATTTATATTTAATTTTCAAAGCAATTAGTTAATATTTTATAAATTTATAAATATATAAAAACTATATAACTTTTGGTTGAAGATTTTTTTTTTTTTTTTGGGTTTTCTGGCCCATGAAATGTCATGGTTTCCATTTATATAAAAACATTTTAATTCATACATGTTTACTACACTAAATAAAAATGATGATATATAAACTAAATAAAAATGATGATATATAAACTAAATAAAAATGATGATATATAATTTTTTTTAATATGTTTATATTATAAATTCTATATATATTAATAATCAAAAAGAAAATTATATATGATAGATAATATATAAAATTAAAATAAATTTGCATGAATTGATATATAATTATTAAATTATTAATACGTCTCAATTTAATAATTTTTGTCACAGGCAAACACCTTTTTTTAAGGAAAAAGATAAAATTTGATGCAAAATGGCATTTCCCATTAATTTAGTGTTATTAGTATATTTATAGAATACACATATGTTTACTTTTGTTATTAATATTTTAGGTACAGATTTTCCTCATACTTTACATTAGAAAACACACCTCTTTTTCTCTATACATTAGAAAACACACCTCTTTTTCTCTAAATTAAAAAACGCAGTTCTTTTTCTCTCTTAGAAAACACACTTCCATTTTTCTATATATATTTAACATTGAAATATTTACTCAAAATACATATTTAAATATTTTATTTATTATTTACTTAAATATTTTTAATATTACATATTAAAAATAGAATAAATTATACATTACATGTTATTTTGATTTTCTTTATTTAAAATTAAGATAAATTTAACTTACTATAAACATTAAAATTTTATATTTATGATTAAAATTAAAATATTATATATATAATACAACTTATCCAGAAATGAATTTAACATTTCTCATTTCTCATCTTTTCTTATATTGAATTATAATATTAACAATAATGTTAATATTTCATATTGTATTGTAATGTAAATACTGTTAATTGCATACATATTAAAAAGTATAAAATTATAAGAGAACATTTGGGGTACTCTTTCTACATTAACATAAATAATCCAACTTTATAAATCATATTTAAAAAGAAAAATTAAAACCAAACACGATGTAAAATTGAGAACATATTTCGGATAGTTTCTCAGTTAATATCCAAAGCTGAGGAGCCATCAATTTTGAGACAGAATGCACCAACTTTTCTAGTAGTCACAACCGTTTTATAATGCTGATAATCGCACTTGGAAGGACTAGAGAGACCCTAAATCTCACTCAAATCTTGTATTACTAATTAATAATTTATTTTATTGACAGGAAGGGATTACATAGGAACAGTATGGCTCCATTACCCAACCATAATATATAGAAGATATACTGTACTAAGAAGATCAAGACACCAGATAGTCTTTCACAATAGAAAGCCTTGGTTCATCAACCAATCCTGCAATGCCATAAACAAAAACATAAATAGGGCGATGATGTAATTTTACATTGTTGTTTTTAATGGAAATAACCCTGAAAAATGAAAAATTTTAGGAATATTTTAGAATTGGATAACTAATCCAATTCCTAAACTCCCCATAAAATTAAAATTAAATTGCTACGGTGGACTGGGGGTCAATTCTTTATCAGCAAAAGAAAATTAGGAGGGGGAGTAAGGTTACGTTGAGCAGTCAATATCTTTGGTTATGGTGAAAGAGAGGTGTAAACCGCAGGTAGATGGAAGATTCTGGAGAGCTGTGCCGTTGAGATCGTAACTAATGGCTACGTTCTTTATACACGTGCAGATCTGTCGTCTTTCGCCTCTGGTAGTGGCGTCGCCATACACGCTCTGAACTCCATGGCAGCAAGAACTATCTTTCTGTGGCAGCGGCGTTCCCTGGGTGAGATAAGTTGAGCAAGGTGTGATCTCTTGAATGACGGTGTCGCAATTAATGGCAGCCCAAGCTGCTTGCTGCAAGATCACTCCCATGAACGTGAAAATGCAAACACTGATGACCCCGCGACCACTCACGCAGCTCCATGACTTCTTCTCAGTCATTGTCAAGTCGACAGCAGCGAGAATGATAAAATATTTTAAGATGAGTCGAATAAGACGTCTGCGAAAGGGATTGATGGCGACGTTATTTATAGTGCTCTTGGGAGGAGGAATTATAGTGCATGTATCATCTGCGGTGGCTTTGGCTTGTCTGTTGGTTCATGCACAATCTGCGTCTATGCGGTCGCTAACGACCACAGTTCATCGGTAAGCTTCGCGTGAATCTGAACGTTACAACATCACCATAATGAAATAATTTAAACAACACCATATTTTAAATTATACTCTACAAATTATACCATGATGGACCAGAGCCTCCATTGCCCTGCTTGGTGTGATACCGTATATCATGATAACTATGTATCTTTTGACTATCTCGCAATGTTTATAAATATGTATATTTTGACTATCCCCCAACTTTTATATATATTAGTATTAAGAGTAAATATAAATCAAACATTAAGATTAGGTTTAATATTTTATATTTCTTTTAGTTAAATTGATTAATTAAAAAAATGTTAATAAACTAATGTCATATAAAATGAGTTATGTTTTTTGGGACATGTGATATTAATAAGCCATGATATTGGTCTATAATATTGTAATAAAGTGTATTTACAAATTAAAAATCTCCATAGTAAAATGGTGATAAATCTTCATAGATAAAAATCTTATTTCATATTTTTTCATATATGTTTAACTTAATAATAATAATAATATAATTTAGTTAATTCTATATATTTTTAAAAATTTGAACTCCTTTATAATTAATAATAATAATAATTTAAAATTAAATATAATTTAACTAATTCTATGATTTTTAAAATTTTAATAACATAAAATATGTTATAAAATAAATACCTATTTTAATATATATTTCTCCCATAGGCTTATATATGTGAACTTTAGGTGGAAGGGGGTTTATTGACTTTTGTTTTTTATTCATAATGGACTAGCGTATTTAATGAACAACTAATATGCCAAGCAGCATATTCTTCATTTGAGTGTTTACCAACAGCTCCACTAATGGAAAAGGGAAGGAGGAGACGCGTGTTAATATTGAATTTGAGATTGTTGCCTGCGGTGTTAACACGTCCTAAAAGTTAGATGTATAGAAAGAAAGAAAGAAAGAAAGAAAGAAAGTTGTTTTAATGTCCACGAGGCTAAAGATAGCCTATGGGACAAATTGCTTCTTCATCTGGTTGATGTATTTAGCCCTTTTCCTTGAGGCTAAAGATAGCCTATGGGACAAATTACTTCTTCATTTGGTTGATGTATTTATCCCTTTTCCTATGAAGCCTCACAATAAACGCTCCTAGCTTCTCAACAAAATCCTTGCTAAATAGATTATCCCAAGAGCTAGCTACCAGAATATCTGCATAACTTTCTTTGTTGTCTTTAAACGTCTTGCATTCTAAAATGAAATTCTTTTATGTTTCCACTTTTCCAGAAGAACAAAAAATACATACTCTTTCCTCCCACACTTCTTTTGGCCTTTTCCAGCATCATGTTTCACAACGGAGTTGATGAGAATTAGTCCTTAACTAGGCAATAAGAATTTTGGCTCTCCAGGAAATATTGGCCTCTATGTATGCTTTCTGTTGATGATTATGAGTGGGATTAAACACTTCAATATAGTACTTTTTATTTCTCCCTAGCTCCTTATTCTAAATACGCTTGTGGAACTTATCCATAATAAAATCTTTTATCTCTTTATTGTTTATGGGATGTGTGTTCAAGAAAATACCCCATTTACTAAACCATTTGTTATTTTGCTGCATCCAAATCTTCTTTCTTTTGCAAAATATGTCATTAAATACAACCTTAGGCCATCTACCCTCTTCCACTTGCTCAATTTTTTTAATAGGAGCAACCCCTGTTTCACTTAACAAGATAACATAAGGAACTACACTTTTAATTTTGAATTTGTTCATAATCAAATGCTTCTGAATTTTCTCAATTTGTTTCCACTGCATGTGAGATGTACTGCTGGCCCACAGTTCACAACCATAGAAAATCACCAAAATCACTAGAAGCCCAAAAAGGGTTTGAGTGGTTTTCCAATCCCATAACTCTGCCTCTCTACACCTATTTTGAAAAGCATAAAATTATTTCCAACCCCCAAAAGTTATTTTCTTTCTACAACCATCCCAACTTAGATTTTTGTTGAAGTCAATTTCAATGTATTTGTAATCGCAACTTCTTCCAGAATGCTGCTTTCAAAGTAGAATTTATGTTGGTTATGTTTTCATTTTTTAGAGAAACCCACTACTTTTGTTTTGCTAATATTGACTTGCATCTCCACCCTTATACAAAAATGCTCAAGGGATAGTAAGTGCTCTTGCAAACCAATAGCATAATTAGCAATTAGAATAAGGTCATATGCATACAAAAGAAGCCTTATAATAAACTTGCCCAAATGGATGCCATCAACCCCTTGCGAATTTAACCACTCCTTAAGCTTGCCGGTATATAAATCAAAAAGGGTAGGAGACAATGGGAAACCTTGCTTGTCTCCGATATCGCTTCTAAAACTTTTAAAAATGCCTGTTGAAGTTCTAAATTTGAGTGTCACCTCTTCATACAACCTATGCACAACTGCTCTCAAATGTTTAGGAACCCCAAGTTCCAAAATTCTGTGCCATATCTTATCCCTAGGAACTATGTCAAACACTTTTTTGAAATCAACAAATCAACAAAATACTTCTTCCTTTTTCTCCCAAACTTTTTCAATGATGTGCCTTAAAGGTATACAATGATCAAATGTGGAATGTTTAGGTCTAAAACCTGCTTTCCCTTTAGCACACTATAATGTTCCTAAATAGGAATTTACAAGTGATATAAAGAAAATAATATGTTCAGCAAAATATAAAAAAGAAATACACATTAAACACCCATGGAAATGCTAGAAATAAGGAACTACTGAGCCATTTTATTACTTCTTTGACGGAAAAATACAATGTATTATAGATGGTGCACTGGGATTGTCTTAATGGACAAGCATGACCAAACCCAGGTGAGAAATGGCTGAATCGATGACTGCCCTAAATGCTACACCAATATGCACTGCGCTGCCCAGAAAATTGCCTTTTTTGCTAAGTTTGAATAGTTGGAAAGTCCACTTCTCATGCTCAGAAAATTATAATATTTTAGCTCCAGACTCGTTGGCCTAAAACTAGAAAAACACACGAAGGACTTTAGTTGGTTTATACTTTTTAAATTCGACTCCCAAGGAGCCTAACTTCAGCTACAACTGTAAAACTCGGCCTGCTGGAATCTGCATGTAAATCCCTCCTGGAAAATGTCCCAAAGTGTTTGGCTAACCCCTACTACAAATCCCCTGACTTCTCGGATGGGCTTTTGTCATGTAGAACTTACTCCTAAGCCCCACGAAAATGATGGACTAACCCTCTACGATGTCCCCAAGCCTAGTAATTCAAATTTTTTGGATGCTGGCTCTCCTGGATCCAAAACTCTCAAGAAATGTTGGCTTACTACTGCTCTCCCAATCCTCTACCTCTCGCAGCAAATGGTTGGTCAATGGTGGCTCCAACCCCTCCTGTGTATTCTCCAGATAGCCTAGAAATACACACTCCTTGTATATGTTTGAATGGTAGTGCTGAAATACACTCCTGGATCTCCTGAAATTCTTATGGAACAACCTCCGTAGGGTGGGAACGGAAGGTCCCCCGAAGGAAAGGTTGAATCTCCCACTTGAGAGATTTGTGGCTAAACAGTTGGTTGAATCAGCTAAACAACAGAGCGAACCATCAAGTAATTTCGATTTGCAAGGTGTAAGAATGAATCCAAATGAGAGCTTCCTCCTCCTTTTATCTCCTTGGGCCTTCCTTGCCTCATGTGGGCCCCTCCATCCAGCTATTCGAATTCCCTCCAAGCCATTTGAATGACCTAGTTCAAATTCACATGTGGGTGGCCCCCACATTCCACTAGCAGCCAAATAAAGTTGAATTTCCTCCTAAGTCCCTAAGTCGAAAATGTTGGGTTCTTTTCCTTAGCCAAAATTGTGCAAAATTGTGTAGCAACACCCTGTTACAAATGTATTTGAGAAGGGACATGATAGTCCTCCCCTCCGAAATTTTGCTTGTCCTCAAGAAACTTCAAAGCTCGGTGATCCAAAATATGCTCATCCTCCTAGGTGGCATCCTCATCTGGTAAGTTATTCCAATGCACCAAGAACTCTCTGATGGTCCTACTCCTCATTTTACTTTCACTGCTCTCCAAGATGGCCTGGGTTCCAAAACCAAGTGGCCCTCATCATCTAGTGGGGGTAAATCTGTTGCTGCTATCACCTTTTGTCCCAACACCCTTTTAAGGCATGCAACATGAAATACATTGTGGATCATACTCCTCAGAGGCAGTTCTAGCTCACATGCCACCTCCCCAACTCGTCTGATCACCCGGTATTACCCATAGAAGTGGGGTTGTAGCTTCTCGGCCCCCTTCTGCTTCAGCATGGACTGTCTGTAAGGCTGGAGCCGGAGGTACACCAAGTCCCCCGCCTCGAAATGCCTCTTTGTCCTGTGGCAATTTACATACACATTTTGCTAGTTTTGGGTTGTCACCAAGTTATCCTTGAGAGCCTTGAGGATGTCTTGGCTCTCTTGGATCCAATATTTGGCCTTTGGGGCTCCACTGTCTCCAAAAATAATTTCAGCGAAAGATAATGCATCATATCCATATAAATCATAGAAAGGAGTCATACCAATGGACATGTGGTGGGTGGTGTTGTAGCAGTACTCGCTCAGATGCAGCCACTGAATCCAAGCCCTCTGTTGACCCTCAGGTACCTCTCTAGCCATTGATTAACCCTCTTGGTCTAGCCATCTGTCTGAGGGTGGTAGCTAGTGCTAGGAGTGAGCTCAGTCCTAACCAATCTGAAAAGTTCCTGCCAAAAATCTCCCATGAACCTACTGTCCCTATCACTCATAATGTTCTTGGGGAACCTGTGCAATCGAAAAATCTCCTGAAAGAATAATTCTACAACTTGTGCAATTGTGTATCTAGTGGGGATGGAAAAAAAGTGGGCATATTTGTTCAACCTGTCGACCACCACATAGATGCAGTCCTTCTCCTGCACTGTGGGGAGCCGTACGATGAAATCCATAGATATACTTTCCCATTTCCCCTTGGGGATGGGAAGTGGCTGTAGAAATTCTATAGGGTGAATCAACTCCCCATTGTTTAGTTGACATGCCTCACACTCTTGTACATGCTTCAACATGTCCCCCTTGAGGCCCTTCCATGTGAATCTCTCCTTGACTGCCATATATGTCTTCCAGAATCCATGGTGCCCAGATAATGGTGAGTCATGTGCTTTCTGGAGCACCCTCTCTCTCAACTCCAAGTTGGGTACTAGGAAAATGCGCCCCTTGTAATAGATGACCTCATCCATCACTTGGTAACGCTCATATGCATGGGTACCCTCCAAGACCTTGCATGCCCTCTTCTCCTTAGAGTACTCCACCAATAGCTAGGCCTTCTAATCATGGCAGATGCTCATGAGGGATAAAATAGCTGGTCTCCGAGATAGAGCATCGACCACCACAGTGTGATTTCCCCACACATACTCTATGTTGAAGTCATAGGCTTGCACCTCGCTTACCCATCTTTGCTGCCTATCATTGAGGCCTTGTTGCCCCATGAAGTGACGAAGGCTGTTGTGATCAGTCTTCAACCAAAACCTATTGCCCACCAAGTACTGTCGAAATTTTGCCAATGCGTGCATGATAGCCAACATCTCTTTGTCATATATGGAATATGATAGCTCATGTGGTAGGAGCTTTCGACTCTTGAAAGCAATGGGATGCCCATCCTATGACAAAGTTGCTCCAACTCCCACCCCAGATGCATCACACTCCACAGTGAAAGGCTGGGAAAATATGGAAGTGCCAAGACTAGGAAACTGCTCATCACCTCCTTGAGGTGATCAAATGAATCCTGTGCTCCATTAGTCCATGCGAAAGCCCCTCTCTAGGTCAAATCAATTAAGGGTGATCTCAACTGTGAGAACCCCTTGAAAAACTTCCCGTAGTAGGAGAAAATTCCTAAGAAACCCTGTTATAGACATTTTTGGGCACTGCAACCCCAATCATAAATGTCCATAAAACAAGGGCTCCTAAGTCCCTAAAGGTGTTGTTCCAAACCCTAAAATAACAAGGTCAACTGATTACAGCATCTCCCAGAAGTTCTCCATGAAAACCTACTCAGAACTGGTCAAAACTAGACCATTTCACCTGCTCCATGGTCAAAGTGCGTTGCATCCCACCTAAATACACACAATAGGTGCGATGCATGTTGAAAAGGCCTTCTATGGGGTGTGATGGGCGAGAGTGGACAAATGGCAGGGTCAATCCGCAAGGTGGAGGATCATGGAATCTTCCAGAAACTTCTCCTGTGACGCTTGCCTCTCTGCATTCGCCCAGGGATGAGTAAGAGATCATCAATCTCCAAGTGGAATCAAGAACTATCAGAGAGAGGACACTAATCAAATCTTAGAAGCTGACTCACCCCCATTGCAAACATCTATATATGGATCCCTCATCCCAGAGATCTAGAGGCTGGAATTTTGTATCTTGTAAGGAAGTGCTGCTGGTTTCTTGGTGCAATATCATAGTGTTGGGTGATGTAAGCTTTTCATGAGGTGAAGAAGGGCTTTCTTGCTGAGAGGATGATGCTGGGTTAGAACAATTGGTTATAATCCTCTTTGCTCTTTCTTGATTATCAATAAAGCTATTCAAGTTTTCCTCCACATTCTTGTATGATTGATATTATATGCATTTGTGTGGTCAATATATATCTGGTCCTATATTGTTTATGATAGTAGATCTCTATTCTTGGATAGTGTTATGCTGCTTTGATTATGCAGGTGCTCTTTGAAGCTGGGTAGACAAGGAAGCGAGTGGCAAAGATCTATCAGAAGGGAGAGGAATCAAGCAAGGAACCAAGCGCAAGACTGAGGTTGGTCTCCTTTATTCTTCTCTCATCTACTTCTCATAAAGGAAAACGAAAGTGGTTTTAGTTTGTTTGTTTCTAAGGTAGCTACCAGCCTTAGTGGGACTAGTAGCTCTGCATAGACACTAGATTTCCCGATAACAAAATGGCGACTCCACTAGGGAGCAAATAGATTGTTTGTTTATCTACATTTGTTTACTTTATAAACTTACAGACGGAGCCTGAAGTCAAGCCAACTAGCCTTCGAACTGCATTTTCTATGCAAGTGCAAAGTAGATCAATGCTGCTTCAGTCTATCTCCGAGTTTTGTTTATGAATTAAACAGTTGATTTACAAGCTCTCTAATTGCCCTGGTGGTGGCTCTAGAACTTCCTTATATCTACCCCTCTGATTCATTTACTGATTACCACTTGCTCGGCCTAAATCCCTGAACTAAGTTGCAAACTGTGACCCAAAACCCAGCTAAAGTCTCGTCCCTGGTCCATCGCACTGTCTCTTCTTTGGAACCTGAATGCATCACACTTCCCGAGTGTAGTAGGTGCGTTGCATTTCCGTTTCCCTATGCTACAGGTGCGTTGATCAGACCTCTTCTGCTCTTAGATTTTGGCTTCTGTGTTCACTCTTTTAAGCTCTATTCAAGAGTTTTTCTACCTGTAGTCAGTACACCTCTGTTCGAAACCCCCTTCCTTGCTATTATTCCACCTCCATTGTGCAAAGAAATGTAAATGTTTTTATGTATTTTGAGTCATTTTCAGTTCTCTTTTACAAAGAAGTAGCATAATTGAATTGTCGTTTCTTGATTTGAAAGTGTCGCAAGTGTCGTTTTCAGTCATAGAAGAGAATCCGCTTGTTCTTGATAGTCGATTACACTGTTACACTTGTATTTGATTTGAATTGGTAGTTTTTCAAGTGTCAAAAGCAAGTTTTCAATTCCAAATAACAAAGTGTTGTCATTGTCTTCATTTTTGTTTTGAAAAGAAGCTTGTTAGTAATTGTCGCTTTGAAAAATAATTCAGATTTGCGCTTAGCTTTCTTTTTATCATTCACACATTAAGAAGGCTGAAAACAAATACATGCATGTGCATTTCCATTTAGACTGTTTGTTGGTTTGATTTAGGACAATGCATATAGTGTGTGCTCTCTGCTCTTTGTTGAAAGAATGTCATTTCTCTTTCCTTAGTAGCTAGGATTTTCATTGCAAAAAGAAGATCAAAGATTGCATTTTAGGAATTGTACATCTACATCACGCGGTGACCCTGAAAGGCAAATTTCTTAAGCAAGATCAACTATAAAATAAATTTAATGAATCTAAAAACGCTTTGGAACCTAACGCACAACATCTAGAAGTCTAGGCTAGAGATGTATTCCGGCGTCGTAAAGCCTGGTAACTATTGTTTTCACTATTGGTTGGGTGATTCCTCTACTTTGAGATGACAAGTGCCAGTACGGACTTGTGCTCCCATGTACCGTTGAGTATATTTTGGGAGACCACAATAGGCTATATCTTTTATCCATAGGAAGCCGTGTCTGCCGCCCTATCGATTGCAATGCACTGAACACAGCATTCAGGAAGATTGACTGCCGTACTGTAAAAAGTATTCTGCAGTTTTGTGATTGGTTTGGTAATCCCTCTAACTAGATTTCCAAAGTAGTCTATTTCATTCCTTTTCAGACTCCTTAAAGGAAAAGGTCCATCTGAGCACTTGTCACTTCAAGCTCATTAAAAATTGAAGGCAACTAGAGTCATCTTTTGTTTTTTCTCGACTCTTAAAAATTGAAAAAACTAGTTGTGTCAAAGCGTCTAAAATTCATTAAATTCGGAAACATATTTCCCCTTGATTTTTAGTTGATCGAGTAATCCGCAATCGTGGAAGAAAGTCAATTGAAACCCTGTCATTTGCGGAGGCTTACGAGTCAACCGTCTTTGTCTCCGAGTCGAAACTGTTACGGACAAAGCGAACTCGTTTAACCGGTTCCAAATCCCCTGGTAAAGTTAGAACAAGTGTTCCAACACCTTCGGAGACTCCGGTTACTCCAAACATTTTTGGTATCCCTGTCTTTACAGAAGAAGTTCAGCAGCCACCAAAGGACAATAGAACTAATCCTAGTGTGAAGGTAAACACTTGTGTTACTGAACCAACTCCATCTACAGCTGATTCAGAAGGTGTTATTCCCCGAACATTTGTCGCTGCAGATTCTATACCTTCTTCGGCACCAGAAATATTTTATGGACCTGACGGTCTACCTCTTCCACCTGGTCTGATTGCTATAGAATAGATTGTGGAGGATCCTCCATCTAGTACTCCATTGCAATTTGGAGTCCGGATCACTCTATATCCTTCTTCATAAAAAATTAGTCTACTGTCATCGGAAGCTCCTGTAGAATCACTAGGTAATCTTTTGGATAGACTAGAAATGTCTGAACAACCGTCGACATCTAGGATTGTGTCATCCGACACAGCAACGACAGAACTTCCTGTTGTCACTCCAACAATGTTCGCCAGCATACCATTTGTCCCAACTAGCTCTCAATCGCTAGAAGGGGCCCACTCAGGGGCTATTTCAATAGTATGGTCCATTCCTGTTTGTTCATCCGAAATAGTATCCGGGAACTCTTATGTTGAGTCTCAGCAAATTGATCCTTCAGGGTGTCAATTTGGGCAGTCCGGTCCTCAAGGGCAAACAATTCCTTTGAGTACCGGATTACCGCCGTATTGGGGGCAATATACCCTTTCATTGTCTCCTCCAGGAGGACAACCATACGAGAGTTCACTACAAAATTCAGATTATGCTGGAATTACATCTAGCAGTTGGGTGCCGATACTGCTTCAACAACCAAGAGTTGTATATTCGATGCAACAATGTTTACCTATGTCAAATATACCAACTACGCCGGCTATTGTGACAGTGTCACAAGTACAAGCGTTGCCCGTTGTATGCCAACCTTAGGTTTCTCAGGTTGTAATGCAACAGCCTATTGTCCCTACAACTCAACCACAATCGCCAACTAGTGGAAGGACACAAGCCCAAACGGGTACAATTACCCCTCATCTTGGTCAAATAGTCAGTATTGGACAACAGCACATGGCTTCGCAACCATGGCTGGTGCAATACCAACAACCGAAATTCCAACAAGTATACCAAGGATTTGAGCAACAAATCTTTGCAAATAGTGGGCAGCCGTATATTCAAAACGGTCAAAATCAACCATTCTACAATGGTTATGCCCATCAACCTTACCAAAGTTACCAACATCAAATGAATTATGCTGGTATGCAAAGACCAACTGCTTAGGCCATTCCATCCTATCCTGGGTATGCTTCGCCAAACCTGAATCAATAGTTACCCTTCGTGGCGACTTTAGAGTTACCAAATCTAAATCGACTAACGAACGATCCAATTGCTTACGCCCCTTGGTGGCCAGCGATTCCGCATAAACTTCCGTCAGATATTCCTAAATTTAATGGAAATCCGGGTGAAGACCCGTCGAATCATGTGATGACATTTCATCTGTGGTGTTCATCAAACACCCTAAACGATGATTTGATTAGGCTTCGAATTTTCCAGAGGATGTTAACTGGTCCGGCAGCAAAGTGGTATATTGAGTTACCCAGAGCTTCGTTTGACAACTTCAGTGCCCTAGCCACAACCTTTTAAACCCATTTCCAGTTACTGATAAGGTACTAAACGAGAATAGAACTTCTTACCAATTTCAAGCAAACAACAGCCACTCACATATCCGATCATATTCATGAGTGGAGACGTCGTCGTAGAATGGTAAAAACGTATGTTCCTGATCAACTTTTAGCTGAATGGTTTATTAAGTCATTATTACCTTCCATTACAGAAGATGTGGCCAAAGGAGGATTCATCACTGAAGAGCAAGTTATTGCTCGTGCGCAATATTTAGACTTGATTTATACTCAGTCTGGCACGCTCTACGATAAAATCCCTGACGCTCCCACACCAGAATTTTACGTCCCTCCTCCTCCTAAATTAAACAATGAATGGCGATGGCGTGATTGGTACGACAGACACGAGATCGACAAAGGCTACATCTAAAAAGGCCCGTAAGATTTCTAGTCAAAATGAAAAAGAAGAACTTCTCGCCTCGGAAGTAAATGCCATCTCGACTGATAAAGGCAAAGAAAACAAGCAACCAGGAGGCAAGAAGAAAAGCAAAGGGAAGAAGAAGAAACAAGAGGAATCATCACCTGAAAATTCTTCTGCAAACCCTCCTGGAGATAGGAAACCAAAAAGTCCATGCTTAATATGTGATGAGGATCATTGGACAAAAAATTGTCCACATAAAGCTGAACTTAAAAGGTTCTTCAAGAATTCAAACACCTTGGTAGTATTGACTGATCCGTTTCCAAATCCAGGAACAAATCTGGTTGCTAGTGAAAATGCTTCCCCGTCCCAAGTGCTGATGTTGTCGGTTTTGAAACAGAAAAATGATGCTTTGATATCGACAAGGAATAAAGATTATCGGAATCCATAGCTGTCGAACAACAAGGATAATGATCAACCTAGTAGTTCGACAACAACTTCGACAGAAGTTGCGCCACCCATCATTCCAGAGCTAACAATAAAACCGCCAAAGGGAGTAGTACACAAGTCGACATTTAATCCTCATGCCAAAGTAGCACAACATTATAATATAGTGGAAGCCCAATTGCCATCCGCTATGTCAACACTTGAAGTACTACAAAATTGCCCATCCCAAAAGTAGGCTTTATTATTAGCTATAGGTGGGATAGACCCAAAGGATTCCAATCTTGTGTCCTTTAATCACAAAGGATATGATCCTTAGTTACCAGCTCAACTAGCTTTCCTCATTCAGATGAAAGCCCTCAACAAAACTGTTCATCGAACAATTATTGATGAAGGGGCATCTACATGTATTATGTCGATGAGTTGCTGGAAAACTTTAGGATCTCCAACCTTGTTGCGATCTTCGACAACATTAAAAGCATTTGACGGATGAACGTATACCACATATGGTATTCTAAGTAACTTGCAAGTTGAACTAGGAGGGAAAACAGTAGAAATAGATGTCGAAGTAATCGATGGAAACCTCGATTACAACATCCTACTAGGAAGACCATGGATATATGCTATGGCTGCGGTTGTGTCGACCTACTTTAGGAAGATTGCATTTTCTTTTCAAGGAGGAATTACAATCGTCGACCAACAAACATTTCTCCCCAATAGTTCCCAAGTTACGGGAAGCATTCCGATGATCCATGGAAGCCCCCATACGCTTCAAAATATCGGGGTAGGCTTACTAAAAGACCCTATATTAATGGGGACTTTTGCCCTCCTACCTCCAATCAATCTGGCGGAAGTGGCGACGGTAGGAACCTACAATATGATATCTTCAATTCAAAAGATCTCAGGAAACGATATTAATATGGATCATCCGCAGGTATTGCCTCCAAGCCCAATAGAAATATTGTAGCAATCAATGTTTTCGGCATGGGAGGCAGACCCGAATCAACGCTCATCAAGCATTTGGATAGATAGGTCTATGGAATATGGCACCCCGTTAGATCCTTGGTCGCAAGTGCATTACATTGACGAAGGAATTGTTCAGTCAATGATAACTGACGAGGCGCCATGGGAAGACTACCACCATCGTTCCCATCTTCCGGATTGTCAAGAAGATACTCTTGATGACCTTCATCATCCTTCAGTTTTTTATTTACTATCAAATACTGTAAACACGGTGGATTCTGAGCGAAACTTGTCCAATATTGAAGAGACTATCGCCATAAATATCTCGACCAAAACGGATGTTGTAGAGAATATTTATGTTGGCAAATGTTGTTCTCCTTCAGAACTGGAAATATATAACGCTATTTTTCGCGAATTCAGAGATGTCTTTGCTTGGTCATATGATAAAATTCTAGGCATTGACTCGAGTATAGTTGAACACGAAATCAAGATGTATCCATATGTCAAACCAGTACGACAACGGCTACGGCAGGTGCACCCCAAGAAAGCCGCTGCCATCAAGGCAGAAGTGGAAAAGCTTCTCCATGCTGGTTTCATTTACCCAGTTCCTCTAACCGATTGGGTATCGAACATTGTTCCTGTAATGAAAAAACAAGGAACGATTAGAGTGTGCGTCGATTACAGGGATGTAAATCAAGCTTGTCCAAAAGACAACTATCCTACACCCTTTATTGATTAGATAATTGATGAATGCGCTGGATGTGAAATCTTTTCATTCATGGATGGATTCTCTGGTTATAATCAAATAAATATCCGCCCACAGGACCAGTCAAAGACTGCATTTATTTGTCCATGGGGCACATTCGCATATCGCAAATTACCCTTTGGTTTAAAGAACGCAGGGGCAACATTTCAGAGGGCAATGAATTATGCCTTCCATGACATCAAAAACATCGTTCAACCATATCTCGACGACCTTCCGGCTCATTCACGAAAGCGAACTGATCATCCGCAGCATTTGAGAGTGATATTTCTACATTGCCGACACTACAAGATATGACTCAATCCACACAAATGTGTGTTCTATGTCAGTTTTGGTCGTTTACTTGGCTTTGTAGTCTCAAAGGACAGGATTCGTCTCGACCCATGTAAGGTTCAGGGAATCATAAATTTGCCTCCACCTTCAAATTTGCTTCAGATTCAGAAACTCCAAGGGAAAGCAAACTTTCTGAGGAGGTTCATTCCAAATTATGCCGAACTTGCTAAAGGTTATACACATCTATTGAAAAAGGAAATGCCCTTCGTCTGGGATGAGGTCGCGCAAGCTTCCTTTGATGCTTTAAAAGAATCCCTAATGAAAGCATCATTAATGTATGCTCCTGATTATCAAAAATACTTTAACCTGTATCTGGCTGCAGTGGATATAACCATCGCAATGGTTTTAGTTCAAGAAGACAACGGAATTGAACATCCTATATATTATTTAAGTAGGAACTTAAATAATACAGAAAGCAAGTATTCCTATGTTGAAAAGCTCGCTCTTGCAGCTGTTCAAGCGATACAGAGATTTCGGCACTATGTCCTCTTTCGAAAAACTACCATTCTGTCAGATTGCAACCCCATGACTTATATATTGTCGCGACAGTTGTTGGGGGGCAAATATTCAAAATGGATAGCAATTCTTCAAGAGTTTGATTTGGAATTTGTAAAATCCAAATCGAAGAAATCCCTGGTATTCATGGAATTACTATGCAATCTACCATCATCGTCCAACGATGAAACATCCAAAGAAACCTTCGTGGATGAATCCTTGTTTCTGATATCTTCAAGCAATCCGTGGTATGGAGATATAATCATCTATCTCCAAACCCAAAAATATAGGTCTAATACCTCTCGATCGGAACAAAAACGTATTCGATACCAATCAAAAGACTACATGATCGTCGATGATACACTTTACCGTCGTGGTGTCAATACAGTTCTGAGGAGGTGCCTCACCCACGAGGAGGCCGAAAAAGTCCTGAATGATTGCCATTCAGGCGCGTGTGGGGTGCATCAATCTGGTTACGCTACAACGCAATTTTTTTTATGAGCAGGATACTTCTGACCAACAATGTTCAAAGATTGCATAACCGCAGTCAGAAGTTGCCTTGCATGTCAAATTTTTGATAGCAAAACTAGAAAACCACCCGCACCTCTGCAACCGATAGTTGTTGTTGGGCCATTTGCCAAATGGGGCATTGATTTCATGACATGTAGCCCCACCTCGACCGAGGGGCATGGGTATATCATAGTCGCAGTAGACTATTTTACCAAATGGGCCGAGGCAATGCCTACATTAGATAACACTGGTGAAACAACTGCCCTTTTATTTTTCAATCATGTTGTCGCCAGATTCGGCGTTCCACAGGCTATAGTCACATATCATGGATCAAATTTTTGCAATCACATGATGGTTGAATTGGCTTCCAAATTGGGGTTGTCCCACGACAGCTCTACTCCATATTATCCGCAGGCCAACGGACAAGTTGAAGAAATCAACAAGGTCCTAAAGCGAATGCTGCAAAGGATGATTGGGGTCCACAAAAGGAGTTGGCACTTGATCTTGTACTCGACCTTGTGGGCATACCAAACATTGGTAAGGAATGCAACCGGGTTTACACCCTTCCAACTGGTGTATGGCCTAGAAGCAATCTTACCAGTTCAGTGTGAAATCTCGTCCCTCAAACTCGCACTCGATCTTCTTCCCGGAACTTCAGAAGAGGAGGCTCGTTTCTTGGAACTAATCCAATTGTATGAAACCCGTTGTGATGCCGCTTTGGCCAATGAAGCCCGTAAGAAATGAGTCAAGGCGCAGTTCGACAAGAATGTCAAACCCCATGTCTTCTCAGAAGGTGACTGGGCCTTACTTTACGACCAAGAATCCGATAAATTGGGAGCAGGTAAATTCAAGTCTTTATGGATGGGCCCCTATATTGTTAAACGTGTATTAGCAAAAGGAGCCTAAGAGTTAATGGATTATGATGGGATTCCGCTGGCGCAGCCCCGTAACGGGTTGTACCTTAAGAGTTACTACACATGATGTAGTGTAGTAACCCATATGCTTTTGTTACATTTTTGTTTTCGCTAAGGGTAATCATTTTGGTCAAGTAATCCACTTTTTACATTTGTCGCAGATGTCGAACCTATTGGAATCTTTTGTTGGATATGCCGACGGAGCGAGTCGTAGTTCGCAGAACCTATCTTCTGCGGCCTGGGCCATTTTTGATCCAAGCGGCGAGTTAGTAAGTTTCAGAGGGGTATGTATTGGTCGGTCAACAAATAACATCGCTGAATATAGCGCGTTGATAGAACTTCTCTATGATGCCATCACACATGGCATATGCCGACTTGTCGTCAGGCTAGACTCACAGCTCGTCATACTACAACTCACTGGTATCTACTCCGTCCGAAATCTAGCTATCTATCGCATATTCCTAACGGTCAAGATTTTGGAAAGACAATTTGATTTTATTCAATATCAGCATATTTCTAGAAACTTAAACACATTAACAGACTCATTGGAAAATTATGTGTTAGATAGACATTTGCAACATTTATAAAAAGAAGCATTTGATCAACACCAGGATCATGTAACTTAACCAAGATAAAACTTCGAAAATCAAATATATATATATATATATATATATATAGATATATATATAACTGTTTATGGTTTACACATAATGTTCTGTAACCAAGACAAAATTGGTCAAATGACCCAAAACTCAAAAACGCTAGGGGGCACCCTAGTCTAATGATGCTGGTGATAACAAGTCACCACCTGTGCAATCATGCGTAGGAGCCTAGTCCATCGATTCGGCACTCCAGTAGTATGTCGCTACAACCTCAGGGGCAGCTCGTCAGTCCTCACATCTGGAATACCAAGAGTGAGGCCCTTGACCTAATCCTGTAATGCTGAAAGAGTCTCGGCCACATCGAGGTCGCGAAGGATAGCCCTTCCCACAGCCTCTCCTGCTGGAGCGGCAGCTGGCACTCTCAGGCGTACCACTGGTCGAACTGGTCCAACATCTGCATGAGCACATGAGTTCTGATTAGTCTTGATAGAATAAAGCACAAGGACATTATAAAGAGAAATGATAAACAGAGATATGGTCAAAGAATTTACCAATGGAACCCCACTACTCGCCAGCCGACAGTACCAAATCTGGGTCACCTCGGAAATCCATACCAGCATATGGATACTCGGAAAAAACCATCTCCTGATGATCAAACCACTCGAAGAAGGTATCAGAAAAGGAAACCTGAGATTGACTAGCATGTCTGGACATATGGTCGACCCATCTCTGCATCCGTGGCTCAGTCGGTGGAGGTATACCAAGTGAAATATACTGCGGCTGCATCACACCAGTTGACACCTTTGGTTCAAGGCATTCTAAGGCATACTACATATAAGACCGGTTGGCCACATGAAGAGCCGCACTACCAGCCATTCTAGCAAAAGTGAACAGAATGGTCCTCAAGGGCCTGTCAGTGACATCTCAGATATTGATCTTGCCATCCTTACTCGGCTGAGATCCCTCTCTGCAATACCTGCGAATGTAATCTCTCACAGATTCACCCCCACAGGCCGAACCTGATAATGAGATAGGGGCACCCCGCCTCAATAAGCCGGTCAAAAAATAGATGTCCACGACAGTCAAGGGGATAGATTTGCCCCTAATCTGGAACACCTGGCTGGTAGGATCCCAGGCATCGAGCAAATACTGCAACAAGTTGATTTGTTGCCTCATGCTAGAGATGCGGAAAAACTTGAACAGGCCACAGTTCCACAGTGCATTTACCGTAACCGGATCATGTAAAGCAAGCATGTCCTCTTCTTCATGCTCACGTTCTCGCCATGTAACAGGCATTTTGCTCCAATGAATCTCTGAAAACAAACAAGAGAAGAGTCAGATCCTGATTTGGTGAAAAACAGGCAAAAATTTCCATGAAAAACTATGCACAAATTTCCCTCCTTGCACCCATCGCACCCCCAACAGTGTTCTCGGTGCATTGCATGCTAATTGGCTAATGGCGAGGCCAACACGAAACGCACCTTTCGATATAGAAAGGGTGTGATGGAGCCAGGGCGAGTTTTTCAAACCCAAGAGGCTCAGAAAAACTAGAAAACATGCTCAGAATTCAAAAAGGAAAGAATGAAACTGAAGAGCTCAAGTTTAGCTCCTACCTGGTCCAGATGGCGCCAAGAATCGTCCACAGAATCTCATGGAATCAGCTAGTGAAAATCAAGGGGAAAGCACCTCCAAAGCTCCAACAAACCAAAGTTCAAATGAAATGGTAAAATGAGAGGTAAAAAACCACTTTTAAATTACTTTTCACGTAATTCAAGTAAAATATTAGTGTTTTGACTCATTTTTCAAATATATATTGTTCATTTCTAACTAGTTTGATGAAGCAATTGAGCAGGCAGTACAACCTTTGAAGGAACAAAGTTATTAATGGTAAAATCAAGAAAATCAATGACCATCATATCGAGCAGTTTTAACGTGGAATTCAAGCTCGTTAAAAAATAAACATAAGCAATGAGAAAATGTTCCCCCAGAGTTTAAGCTCATTAAAAAATGAACCAATTTCTGGTAAATAACCATCGTGAATGTATTATCATCAGCCTTTGAAGCCTTGGTCGTGTTCTCATCATCACCTCCACTCTGTATTGGCCGATCATTCACCCCCATTTGATTGTTTACCCCTTTTGAGGAATAACTGCAAAGAGTGATCTTGTTAGCCATCCTTGTGACACTGCCGTGATTGGAAAATTCCAAACCTTACCTGGAATCAGCTGCTACCCGAATCTATCACTCATTCCTCAACAAATGAGTCTCCTTTATGCTCTTTTCAACTGACTCGTAAAATATGAAAAGATTTCCGAGCCATTTGCCTCTCCAGCTCATTAAAGTGACCGGAAGTGCTATCCCTCCTTTAGATTTTAATATTTTTTGGACTTGAGGGATTATTACACAAAAATATCGAGCGCTTGTTTTGTTCGGCTCATTAAAAGTACCGAAGATTCATCCCTTTTGTATTGTTTTATACTTTTTCGGACTCAAGGGATTATGTGACGAAAAAGGATTTTTGGAGTTTTCTTTACGTCCCTTTTTAGACTCTCTAAAATTGAAAAGAACCGAGTTATCTTTGTCTTTAAACTCGTTAAAACTGAATAGCGACAAACTTGTCCATAACAGACAAGAACGAGTTTCACTATCGCTAGGCTCGTTAAAACATAGCGATGGGTTTTCCCGAAGGGAAAATTATAGAACAAGCATATGTTATCCTCCTCAAGCTTGACAAAAATAAAGAGGTTCTGGTCAGCAATGACTGGGGAAAAATTGGGAAGAAAACTTGAAGAAACTTTGTTGGTAGCAAGTCGCTCTTGAACATGACACTTTCACTCCACATCCGAGTCGGGTTGGGTTGTTCCATTGACTGGTCACATCACCATGGTTCCGTCACACCATCCATATTTGGGGTTAATGCTACCGATCCATCATGTCAGTGTCGCCGATATGTTCAAGAGAAGTCGCTCAGAGAATTCACCTGTGTCTCACCCACTGCAATACATTTACGCTCCATTCTTTCATGACCGCCACCCTGAACCTTATATCACCAGATCGTTTTCACCTCCATTAAAACCATTTACTTCGTTCCGTGTCATTGATGTGGGATTCACTAAGGCCCTCCTATGACGGATCGCTTCTTGTTGACATCAGCTCATTATCCAAGAAGTCGATCTAGGAACAACCCTTTCAGTACTTTGAAGCTTGCATGCCTCAATGGCAAGTTTCTCACTTCCGGTGACAGGTTTACATCAATGGCCTTCGACCAAAAGATTTTGCGTGGTGTTCGACGCCAAGTCCCTTATTCACACCACATGAATTGTACTGTAGTACCTTGAGGGTCATCATCATTATCGGTGATTCCTCTCGCGCCTGTTAACAACTTACATCATTGGCTGGTAATCAGGCGATGTCTTTCCATGTTCGACTCCAGAACATCTCTCACATGGATCGACTTGTACTTTGAGTGAAGATCGAACGAGATTGAAGACCCTGGATCTAGTTTCATCCATCCGGGCTGCGATATATATTCAGGAAAATAAAAACATCAAATGTACATCATTGCTGCACAGATAATCATCCAATCTAAGGGATGATGGCTCTACCAGAATCATCAGTCTACACTCAGACAATTCTCTGTCTCATGTACATCAAAATGAATTTATAACCCTGAGCATGGGAATGCCTGCCTCAGCTGGATCATGAAAAAATTATGAAGATAATGTATTGTATTGCATCTTATTACAGGTCGTCTTCCAACTTGAAAAAACTTCGGATCCTCATGATAAAGCATTTCACTCGACATTAAAAGATTAACGACCTCATGCTTTAGGGGGCAACTGTTATAGACATTTTTGGGCACTGCAATCCCAATCATAAATGTCCATAAACCAAGGGATCCTAAGTCCCTAAAGGTGTTGTTCCAACCCCTAGAATAACAAGGTAAATTGATTACAGCATCTCCCAGAAGTTCTCCATGAAAAACTACTCAGAACTGGTCAAAACTGGACCATTTCACCTGCTCCATGGTCAAAGTGAGTTGCATCCCACCTAAATACGCACAGTAGGTGCAATGCATGTTGAAAAGCCCCTCTATGGGGTGCAATGGGCAAGAGTGGACAAATGGCAGGGTCAATCCGCAAGGTGGAGGATCATGGAATCTTCCAGAAACTTCTCCTGTGACACTTGCCTCTTTGCATTCGCCTAGGGATGAGTAAGAGATCATCAATCTCCAAGTGGAATCAAGAACTATCAGAGAGAGGACAGTAATCAAATCTCAAAAGCTGACTCACCCCCCTTGCAAACATCTATATATGGATCCCTCATCCCAGAGATCCAGAGGCTAGAATTTTGTATCTTGTAAGGAAGTGCTACTGGTTTCTTGGTGCAATATCATAGTGTTGGGTGATCTAAGCTTTTCATGAGATGAAGAAGGGATTTATTGCTGAGAGGATGATGCTGGGTCAGAACAATTGGTTGTAATCCTCTTTGCTCTTTCTTGATTATCAATAAATCTATTCAAGTTTTCCTCCACATTCTTGTATGATTGATATTATATGAATTTGTGTGGTCAATATATATCTGGTCCTATATTGTTTATGATAGTAGATCTCTGTTCTTGGATAGTGTTATGCTGCTTTGATTCTGCAGGTGCTCTTTGAAGCTAGGTAGACAAGGAAGCGAGTGGCAAAGATCTATCAGAAGGGAGAGGAATCAAGCAAGGAACCAGGCGCAAGATTGAGGTTGGTCTCCTTTATTCTTCTCTAATCTACTTCTCATAAAGGGAAACGAAAGTGGTTTTAGTTTGTTTGTTTCTAAGGTAGCTACCAGCCTTAGTGGGACTAGCAGCTCTACATAGACACTAGATTTCCCGATAACAAACCCCTCAGTGTAGTCCATCTCATGGTACCAGCTAGTCCCGTATGGCCCATATCTTCTCCTCATTTTCCTTCACCCCATCAACACTGATTATATGCCCTAGGTAGAGAATCTTTGTCAAGCCAAACTCACACTTGGATAGTTTAGTATAAAATTGTTTCTCCTCCAGGATGCGTAGTACCTCCTCCAAGTGATGGAAATTTTCCTCCCTTGTCTGGCTGTAAATCAGAATGACATCGAAGAAAACCAACACAAACCTCCTCAACTATCCTCGGATGACATGGTTCATGCATGATTGGAAAGTGGCCGGAGCATTGGTAAGCCCAAATGGCATGACCAAGAACTCGAAGTGCCCATAGTGGCACCAGAAAGCTGCCTTAGGGATATCTTGATCACTCGCCATGATCTGGTGGTACCCTGAACGCAGATCGATCTTAGAGAAGTACTTGGATCCTCTAAGCTCATCCATCAGATCATCTATGTGGGGAATGGGGTACCAGTTCTTTAATGTCTTCCGGTTGAGGGCTCAGTAGTCAATGCACATCCGAAGGGTTCCATCCTTCTTCTTCACCAATACTACTGAAGAAGCGAAGGGATTGGAACTTGGCCTGATATGGCCCAATGCTAACAGCTCCTGAATGACCTTCTCTATCTCATCCTTATAGGCCTTGGGATGCCTATAAGGGGTGGTGATCACTACTTACACACTTGGCTCCAACTCAATAGTGTGCTCAAATCTCTTGTCTGCTGGCTGCCCTGGTGGAATGTCCCCAACTGCAACTGCATATTTGTCCATTAAATCCTATATGTTTGGTGGTGGTGGCTAGGCCTATCCCCCACCCTCTGAAATCATCAGTTCTACTACCCATGCAATGTATCCATGTCATAGATCTACCTCCATCCTGTGGGCCGAGACTATCTAAGGTGTATAGGACTGCATGCCTCTCAGAACTACCAGTTTTCCATTCAGCCCAATGAACTCCATCTCTGGCTTCCTCCAATCTGTTGTGACTCTCACAAGGGAGTAAAACCACTAGATGCCCATCACCACATTGGTGTCTAGCACATCGACCACAAATAAATGGTCCGTCATCGATTATTTCCCCATAACTACTGTCAAGCATGAACATATCGAGTGCACTGTATGGTGTGGTCACCTAGTACTATGACTGAAAATCCATCAAACTCAGCTGTGGTGATGCCCCTCCTCTGAACTAATTGGGCATCTATGAAGTTGTGGGTAGCCCCACTGTCAACTAGGACTGACACCCATTGTCCCTGTATGGTGCCTTTGATCCTCAATGTAAAAAATTTGGGAACCTTGCATAAGGAAGCAAGGACTCCTCTTGATGGGGAAAGGGATGCCCCTCCCTGTGGAGGTGGTGGTGGTGGCCCTCTATCTGTCGGAATCTGATCATCTCCCACACCACACTCTTACTCCACCTTGTCCTGTTGGTCACTGTATGAAGAAAATCAATATAGTGTGCTCTTCCGGTAGCGCACCGATGTTGGTGCCCAAGGCTCCCTGCATGTGAAGCACAACTTCCTCCTCCCGAGGTATTTTCATATCTCATCATCTAGCTGCCCTCGGCCATGTATGCTCCTCTAAGGTGGAGGTCTAGTCTCATTCCCCTTCTGTGGAAAAGCAGTCTGTGCAGGAAAAGGCAATCTAGTCTTAAGGATGGCCCCTTGTAGATCTATGGTGCACAAAACTGCCTCCTGCAATGTGGAGGGTCTGCATGACTTCACCAGTCCTCGCAGGGGCTCAAGTAAGCCCTCAATGAAGTTGTATACCCTCATAGCCTCAGATAGATATGAAGCCATCACTGATACTCATAGAAACTCCGAGATATACTGCTTCGGGTTTCTTGTTTGCCGCAGTTGAGTCAACTCTCTAAAATGGGCCTCTGGATCTCTCTGGTCACAATGCTCCACCACCCTCCTGGTGAAATCCTCATAAGAAGTGACATTAGCATGCCCTAGGGTGGCCAAGCCGTGAAACCACCAGCCATGGGCTTCCCCCTCCATGTGTAGAGTGGCCATCTTGATGGCTTCCTGTTCTGTCATTCGGTTGAGTTGGAAGTAGGTGCCCATCTTCTCAACCCAAGCCCTAGACATGCACTTGAAAGAGCCATCGAAAGTAGGGAAGTACATCCTCCCCATGATCCTTTGTAGCTCATATTTATGGGTTCCCTATCCTCCATAACCCTTGTTCTTCTCACCCTTCTTGATCTTGCAAAAATCTCTGAAAGAGAGTGCTTCCTTGAAGTCTGCATCCATAGATTGCCACTCTCTTAAATAATCTCCCATCTGAATGGGCTCTTCACCCCTTTCTGGTTCGATTTGTACCACTGGTACGAAAGAGGATAGTATGGCACGAGTTGGCCCACTAGCTAATGGGTGCTGCACTGCTGGTGAGGATTGATCAAATGGATGAGAGCCTCCAAAAGTTTCCCCAAATAGAAATGCTCTAGGAGTGTTCCTCTCTATGTTTTGTAATTTTATCACTTCCAACATATCTTTCTAGCCCTTGGCTAAGTCATTCAGGGCTCTCAAGAGGTTGTTTAAATCCATCTCTTCCCTGCTCTTGGGTTCCACCATGTCCTCCTCTTCTACCACTGCTTTCCCTCTGTCCTTCATCTCTGGAGTAATCTCCAACTCTCTTTCTATGCTCTAGTACCTCTTCCTTTGGTATGTGATGTTCTGCTGGACCCCTTCTCTCATAGGAGAAAATCCCCACAGTTGAGCCAAGAACTAGGTTCCGATACCACTGTAATGTTCGTAAATAAGAATACAAGTGATATAAAATAAATAATTTGTTCAACAAAATATAAAAACGAAATACACATTAAACACCCATGGAAATGTTGGAAATGAGAAATTGTTGAGCCATTTTATTACTTCTTTGAGGGAAAAATACAATGGATAATAGAGTGGTGCACTTGGGCTTGTCTCAATGGAAAATCATGACCAAACCTAGGTGAGAAATGGCTGAATTGATGACTGCACCAACTGCTGCACCAATCTTCACTGTGTTTCCCATAAAACTACCTTTTTTGCTAAGTTCGAATGACTAGAAAGTCCACTTCCCATGCTCAGAAAAGCCCATGCAGGAGTTTAGCTGGTTTAGACTTTTGAAATTTGACTCCCAAGGAGGCCAACTTGAGCTGCAACTGCAAAATTGTTAGATGATCCAAAAATACTTTATTATCATAGGTTATAAAATTGAAATAAAATAATTATTAGTTTAAGAAATTAAATTAATAATTATTCTAGAATGATTAATTATTTTAGAGACAATTAGAATTAGTATATTGTTGTAACAAGATATGACTCTCCAAATGCGTCGTTCCTAGGCTCTATTATAGGAGATTAGTTAGCTAGTTGGTTTGAATAGCATTTATTGTAAATGGACACTTGTTATTTAATAAGTGCTCCATAATTAGAGGTAGTTAGGACATGGAGCTTATAAATAGCTCATTGCAAGAGTGTTTGGTTGTTCAGGTGTAAGCTCTTGCAAATTAATTATGTAATTGTTTTTTTCTGATTAATAAAATTACGTGTCTGAGGACACTTCTGCCATTATTGTGGTATCAGAGCTCCAGTAATGCTGCAGTTGATTTGAGGAAGAGATTCCAGCAGTTGATTTGAGGAGGAGATTCCAGCTCTATCAGATTGTGGAAAACTCCATTGAATTGATCAACAAATGATTGCGTTGAAGATTTGGCTGTGGAGAAACGCGTGGAAACCTGAACTGCGTTTTTGCAACTCGTGGAACTGTGAGAAGAAACCAAATTTGACAATCGGCATTTTAGTGACCGTTTTTGGTGATTCTGTTGAAAACAATTTAAAATGACTGAATTATGTGGCCCAATGATTGTCCCTATCCAAGAGCACATATAGATATCATCTCCATCATCCATTCCATAGCTGACAGTCCCATCTCCAAATCCCTTCTCTCCTCTTTCTAGCTCTTCCAGCAATCGAAAATTTCTTGGAACAACAACAGAGTTTCGGAGCAGAGTATCCAGCTGTGGACCCTCGACCCAGAAACAGGCGTCGGGTGGTTGGTATCGGAGCAGAATATCCAGCTGTGGACCCTCGACCCAGAAACAGGCGTCGGGTATTTCACAAATATAATAGGGGAAAACATGTTTTTGCAGCGATTTATTAGAAAAGGCAATGTGTACCTGACTTCTACTGTTCGAAAACTTTTCACGGGCGTCTTTTAAACGTGGCTGGAAGTGAAATTCCTTTACTGTCAAGGCTATGAACGAATAAAGTGCAGTATGATCAAGATCTGGAAACTGGAAGCATAAATAGTTTGATGATCTCTGGGCATTCTCTCGACCCTTTGCTTCGGTAACCGCCGTTCCAGCCAAGCTTCCAAACAACTTTGACAACCTGCGTGGATTGGTAAACTTACCAAGTAGAATTCTCTTTTTAAAAGTCAACGTGAGTTAGGAATGATATATGCTTTAAAAGTAGAATTCACCTTTTAAAAAAGCTCACGTAACATTCATTTTTTTTTAATGGTTTAAAAAAAAAAAATCATGATAAGATGCATAATAAAGGTTTTGTAAAGGAGAAATCAAGTGAATTACAAAGTTTTTTTTAATAGTTTGTAATTTGGAGAGATAAGGTTTTGTAATATATAGTTTGTAATTTGTAATTGGGTGAGATGTGGTATAATCATTTTATGTAATTGGAGTAATAAGGGTGATGTTTTGAAATTTTTTGGAGTAATAAGGAGTTTTATTTGTAACTTGGAGAGATAAGGTGTGTTTGATAATTTGTTTTCAAGAAGCTATTTTTTTAATTGGGATCATCATATTTGTAACTCAAAGTAATTTTACTTTGAGGGGGGGTAAATTTTGTTTTACCAGATTGTGCAAAAGCACCGTTGTAAAAAGTCAAATTTTGAAAGTTGCCCTGTAAAAATTTGAGAAATTGACTAGAGCCAAGTGCAAAGCTCAGTCAATATTCTCCTGTTTTGACAACTATTCGAGGGTCAAGGCCAAGCTCCGATAGATCGTGTTTTTTGTGTGGTGTATTGTGTTGACTATCTTGTCCTTTCTGTTCTGCTTCTTGGTGCGTCTCTTCATCGCTAAAATGTCTAAGTTGATTAACTTATTTTCTGATTCCGACAAACTTGAGGGCACTAAATCTTATAAAACGTGGCATCGTCTTATTGAAAGCACACTCATTTACAATGAATTATGGCAAGGAATATGTGATGGAGATGTTAAGCCTAATAAACCCACAGATGCAGATCCACTGGCAAAATGGGAAATCAAGAATGCTAAAGCCTTAGGTCTTATTAAATCGTCTGTGAATGATGAAATGTATGTACATATAGAAAATGCCACAGATGCATGGACTGCCTTGAAAACTTTTAAAGACCTCTTTGATACTCAGCCTGAATCGAAGAAGGTTGATCTATAGTTAAAATTGTTGCAACAAAAATTAACTGAAGATGGTGATATTCTTGAATATCTCTCCAGACTTAAGAATATTAAGCAGGAAATTATTAATGCTAGTTTTCCCGCAATTGATGATAGCTTTATGGTCACAATTGTAATTGCTGGGCTTCCTTCTTCCTATACGCATTTTTTAGAAACTTTACGAGTAACTGGGAAATTAGAAAAACTAAAGTTTGATGAACTTTGTGAAATGTTAAGTCAGCATGATAAAACTTTTGGGAAGAAGAAGAAAGTTGGTGAAGATGTTTTTCTCACAGAAGCCAACACAAGTAAGTCTTCAGCAGATAGTTCTCGAGGAAGAGGCCGATGGAATCAGAATCAAGCAACACATAATCGCGGTCAAAGCCAAAGTAGAGGCAACAATTTTAACAGAGGAGGAAGAAATAATTTTCAAGGTAGAGGAAACAACCAAGGAGGAGGCAATTTTCAAGGACAAGGATATAATAGTCAAGGTAGAGGACAATCTCCAAATAGAGGTCAAAGCAGAGGCAGAGGACAATCTTCAGGACGAGGAAGAGACTTAAGTCAAATTGTATGTCGAAGATGTAACAAAGTTGGCCATTATGCTGAAGATTGTCGAACTTCACTTAGTAGAATTCCCAAGTTTCAGCAACATTCAGCACAATTTGCAAATGATCAAGATGAAGACAGCTCAGAATATGTTTTTACTTCCTCACCAGCATCACAAATTTCATCTCATCTTAGAAGTGACTATGAAGATGCCTGGATCTTGGATTCTGGGGCAACTCAGCACATGACATGTCGACGTGATTTTTTCTGGAATTTTCAAGAATGCCAACTTAATTCAATTTTTCTTGCTGATGATACAAAACATACTCCTTATGGAAAAGGAGTCGTAAAAGTTTTTCTCCCTGACATTGGAGAAAAATTGATTTCCAATGTATGGTATGTACCTAGTTTCAAGAAAAATTTGCTCTCTTTAGTCACGATTCGACAAGCAGGACATCAGGTGATTATGGAAGATGGTTTAGTGAAGATTAATTCAGTGAAACAGAACTTGAAAACAGTTATGACAGGTTATGAAGATGGAAAACTGTTACGGATGAAAGGGATAGTTATTCCAAGGCATTCTGATTTTGCAGGGGCAGTGACTACAGGTATTTCACCTATCAGACTATGGCATGTACGATATGGACATTTGAATTTTGAGAGTCTTTCTCAATTGCAGAAACAAGGAATGGTTAAAGGACTTCCCACATTCAAAAGGGAAAATGCAAAATGTGAAGCTTGCATTTATGGGAAACAAAATCGAGAAAGTTTTCCAACAAGTTCATGGCGAGCAAATAGGCGGCTTCAACTAATTCACAGTGATGTTTGTGGTCCACTACAAACCTCATTTGGTGGTTGCAAGTATTTCTTACTATTCGTTGATGATTTCAGCAGAATGACTTGGGTTTACTTCTTGAAGAACAAGTCAGAAGCATTTGATAAGTTTAAACTTTTTCGCCAACTTGTTGAAAATGAAGTCAAAGAAAAGATAGGTACTCTCAGGACGGATAATGGGGGAGAATTCACTTCAAATGAATTCAAAACTTATTGCAGTGAAAATGGCATAAGACGACATCTCACTAATGTTTACACTCCACAGCAAAATGGAGTAGTCGAAAGAATGAATCGCACTTTGTTAGGAATGGCGAGATCCATGTTAACCTTCAAGAGGTTAAGTCCAACATATTGGGCGGAAGCAATACATACAGCTGTCTACTTAAGAAACAGATCTCCAACTGCTTCTTTAGACGGAATCACACCTTATGAAGCTTGGTTTGGTTTCAAACCTCGAGTTAAACATCTTAGAGTTTTTGGGTCAGTGTGTTATGCCTTAGTTCTGAAAGAAAAACGAACTAAGCTTGACTCAAGAAGTTTAAAATGCCCAATGATAGGCTATTCTGATGAGAAGAAAGGGTATCGTCTTTTGACCAATGGAAAATTCATTGTGAGCAGGGATGTCATTTTTGATGAAACACAGAGTAAGAGTGCTGAAGAAATTGAAAATCTTCTTCACAAATTAGAAACTAAGGGAAGTCAAAGAAATGGAAAAATGCAAAGTCAACCAACTTCACCAAATTGGTATGCACTTGATTTTCCTTCCTCTGAAGATGAGTCATCCAGTCCATCTACATCAACAACATCATCTGGGTCTTCTAGCAGTTCATTCGCATCTCCAAGCAACAACAGTTCTTCAGACAATGAGTCTCCACATTCTTCACCTGAACGACGTACATCAGTTTATATTAATCCTCTTTATAATGATGGGGACTTTACAGAAGCACAAACAAGTGAGCATCAACTTCCGAAATGGGCAGTTCAACTTTTGAAAGATGTAAAGCCTGATGAACAGAATAAAACTAGCACCAGAAGGGCACATAGAAGTGAAGGCAATTTTGCCTTGATAGCAAATGATTTTACTGAACCTTCCACATACAAAGAGGCAGTAAAACATAAAGAATGGCAACAGGCTATGGTTGAAGAATATAAAGCAGTAATTGATAACAACACTTGGAAACTTGTTGAATGTCCAGCAAATGTTAAACCCATAGGATGCAAATGGGTTTATAGAATTAAGTATAATCAGAAGGGTGAACTTGATAAGTACAAAGCACGACTTGTCGCAAAGGGTTTTGCACAGCAGGAAGGCATTGATTATGAAGAAACCTTTGCTCCAACAGCTAAATGGAACACCATCCGATTAACACTTGCATTGGCCGCTCAAAAAGGATGGAAAGTTCATCAAATGGATGTGAAAAGTGCTTTTCTCAACGGGGATTTACAGGAGGACGTGTATATGACCCAACCACCAGGTTTTGAAGTGGAAGGACAAGAACATAAAGTTTGCAAATTTATCAAGGCTTTATATGGGTTAAAACAAGCTCCCCGAGCCTGGTATGCCAAGATGGATGATTACCTTAAGAAAGTTGGTTTTCAACGAAGTGAATCTGATGATACTTTGTATGTGCGACAACAAGGCAAATATCTGGTAATTCTTGTTATGTATGTAGATGATTTGATCATCACTGGCAATCATGATGATCATATTTCACAGGTAAAAGAGGAGTTACATGCAGTTTTTAAGATGACAGATTTGGGATTACTTCACTATTATCTTGGAGTTGAAGTCTTCCAACGTCCACATCATATTTTCTTTTCTCAGAGTAAGTATGCCGCAGAGGTTCTTCAGCGATTTGGCATGCAAGATTGCAAGCCCATTCTCACCCCCATGGAGCAAAACTTGAAACTTGCAAAATTTGAAGGGGGGGAAAAGGTGGACAGTACAACTTACAGACAGTTGATTGGCAGCTTGATTTATTTGACCAATACTCGTCCTGATCTATCTTATGCAGTCAGTATTCTTTCACGTTTTATGCAGGAACCACGAGACAGCCACTGGAATGCAGCCAAAAGAGTTCTTCGATATATCCAAGGAACAAAAGATTTTGGTCTTCTTTACACAAAGACTAAAAATTTTGTACTTGGTGGATATTCTGATGCCGACTTTGCTGGGAGTATTGATGATCGAGCATCAACATCAGGTTATTTAATGAACATGGGGTCAGCAGCAGTATCTTGGAGTTGTAAGAAACAAGCTACTGTGGCCACTTCTTCAGCAGAAGCAGAGTACATTTCAGCATGGGAAGCAGCATGTGAAATTGTTTGGTTGCGCCAAATTTTGCAGGACTTGGGCATTTCTCAGGGAGAAGCTACATCATTGTTCATTGACAGCCAGTCAGCCATCAAACTTGCCAAGAACCCAGTTTTTCATTCAAAGACAAAGCATGTGGACACCAAGTATCATCATATCAGGTCGCTCATTGCCAAAGATGTCCTCAAACCAGTTTATTGTCCTTCCGAAGATCAGATCTCCGACATTTTCACAAAACCGCTTGGCAGAATAAAATTTACTAAGTTCAGGGATGAACTTGGTATCTGTTGTAATGTATCTTTGGATCATAGGGGGGAATGTTAGATGATCCAAAAATACTTTATTATCATAGGTTATAAAATTGAAATAAAATAATTATTAATTTAAGAAATTAAATTAATAATTATTCTAGAATGATTAATTATTTTAGAGACAATTAGAATTAGTATATTGTTGTAACAAGATATGACTCTCCAAATGTGTCGTATCTTAGGCTCTATTATAGGAGATTAGTTAGCTAGTTGGTTTGAATAGCATTTATTGTAAATGGACACTTGTTATTTAATAAGTGCTCCATAATTAGAGGTAGTTAGGACATGGAGCTTATAAATAGCTCATTGCAAGAGTGTTTGGTTGTTCGGGTGTAAGCTCTTGCAAATCAATTATGTAATTGTTTTTTTCTGATTAATAAAATTATGTGTCTGAGGACACTTCTGCCATTAAAAATTTGGCTTGCTGGAATCTGCCTATAAATCCTCCCGGAAAATGTCCCAAAGTGTTGGGCTAACCCCTACTACAAATCCCCTGACTTCTTAGATGGGCTTCCGACCTGTAGCACATGCTCCTAAGCCCCACGAAAATGCTGGACTGGACCTTTACACTGTCCCCAAGCTCAATAATTCGAACTGCTGGGATGTTGGCTCTGCTGGCTCAAAAACTCTCAAGAAATGTTGGCCTACTGCTGCTCTCCCAATCCTCTAACTCTCATGACAAATAGCTGGTCAATGGTGGCTCCAATGCCTCCTGTGTATTTTCCAGATAGCCCAAAAATACACACTCCCTGTATATGGTTGAATGGTAGTGATGAAACACACTCCCAGATCTCCTGAAATGCTTATGGAATTGCCTCCCTAAGGTAGGCACGGAAGGTCCCTCGAAGGAAAGGTTGAATCTCCTACTTGAGAGATTTGTGGCTAAACAACCAGTTGAATCAACTAAACAGTAGAGCAAACAATCAAGTAATTTCGATTTGCAAGGTGTAAGAATGAATGCAAATGAGAGCTTCCTCCTCCTTTTATCTCCTTGGGCCTTCCTTGCCTCATGTGAGCCCCTCCATCCAGCTATTCGAATTCCCTCCAAGCCATTCGAATGACCTAGTTTGAATTCACATGTGGGTGGTCCCCACATTCCACTAACAACCAAATAAAGTTGAATTTCATCCTAAGTCCCTAAGTCAAAAATGACGGGTTCCTTTCCTTAGCCAAATTTGTGCAAAATTGTGTAGCAACACCCTGTTACAAATGTATTTGAGAAGGGACATGACACACACTTATCTCTTTGTTCTACCCATTCGCTGATTTTATTTTCTAGCATTCTTCCAAATAACTTTGCAAACAAGGGGTTTATCATTAGGTTCCTATAATTGGAGGGATTATTGATATCACCACTCTTGAAAAGAGGTATTTCCAGACTAGTTTTCCAATCTGTGGGGAACCCCTGTTGTATGATGTTATTGAAGATTTTTGTAAACAGACCTTATATGTTATATGTTATGGTGAAACGGATCTTAATAATTAATAAATTAATTTAATATGTTAAAGTAATGATTCTTCATTTAAATAAAGTAATTTTATATTGAGAAAATAAAATAATATGATAATGCATTTAATAAATTAATTTAATATGTTAAAAAAATAATTCTTGATTTAAATAAAGTACTTCTTTTATATTCAGAAATTAAAATAATATGATAAAAAATTAATTTAGTATGTCATTTTTGAAACAACAAACGTTGAAACAACAAACATGAAAGTTGATAGATTGATCATAAAATGCATTAAAAGTTAAATAATTTTTCCTACACACAAAATAAATAAATATCATAGATCCTGTTGTCACCCATTGCTTTTTCAGTCACTAGATGCTTCAAAAGCCAAATAGCAGTGATGTTTGATGCCAAATTCTAAGCCACAGAAGCTATCATAGCTTGAGGGTACCCTCTCCATTGCATAGTGCTCAGAATAAGCTTTCTGGTGGTATATAGAAGTCCAAAAAAGGGTTCCTGGATCAAAAGTTAGACCCTATTGAATAATTCCTTTGAAAAACTCATAAAACAAGGAAAATAGCTAAGTATGGAGAAAAATCGCAATCGAGACCTGGGAGGCTCATCTAATATCGCATATCGGCATTCAAACGGGTATGGAGCATTGATGAAGAGTGAAACATCGATCCACCAATCATTGATATCGCATATCGACAGTCGGCAGGTTAGGGCCCAACATTTATCGACTATCGACAGGGTCTTAGGGCTCACACTTAAGGATTATCGGGGGTTCTTGGTGCCAAAGGCCGATATCACAGTCCCGCAATATCGACGATCAACGTATCAACGGGATTTTAACTTAAAGATCCGTAAGACCGCTGACCATGCGATAAAGTAGTGCATCTTCGGGGGCCGAGGAAACTAAATACAAAGGAAAGAGGAGTAAAACAAGAGCAGGCCACCCCCCTTCTCTCTCGTCCACATGGCAGTGTGATGGTATCAATGTTTGATGATCGATGAATTGGCGGTGTTCTGAACTCCAAAGACTACGCGGGGGATGATTTGCGATAAAGTATTGTATCATTGGGGAAGGCCGAAATTCATTAACAAAGTAATGGCTTGAAAAATAGGGCCGGGTGGGCATTTTTCTCTCTCCTCCATGGGGACATGTGGCAACATGCGATTGTTCTTTAGAGTTGACAGGGAAGTTGACATTAGCAATGATGTGGCAGTATAGTTGATGATGTGGCAAAGGACACGTGTCACCCGGTTTCAGTGTTTTCAAGGGTGACATGGAACCATTTCCAGGTGTCACGTGTTGCCACTCACAGGGTGACACGTAGTAGTAATGACTTCACCCCGCAGATCGACGATCGCAGCAGTTAAGGGGTAAAGGCTTAAGAAAACGGTGCAATGCAATTGCGATATGCGGGACTCCTCCCCTAAATGTGATAAATTATTACGACAAGGTCTATAAAGATCTCGTGTCCGGAATGTCGGCCTACTCTAAAGAAAAGGTAAAGAGTTTCCCCTCTTCGTGGTTGTGATTGCAATTTATTTTGGTGGGTTTGGCCCCGCAGATCAGCGATCGCGAGGACATAGGGAAGCGCCACAAGCGAAACATAATAAAGTGCCGATATGCGGTATTTGGCATAACAAAGGGAAAGAAGCCCTCGGATAGGAACCTGAAGGCCTTAGTGCCCGAGGGCTAAGCCCTTGGTCCCAACCCTCGGTCATATGTAGAGAACCACAAAAGGGGCTATAATAAGGGGGATAAGGGGGGAAATCAAAAGTGCCACCTATTTCGTTTGTTTTAAATGATTAAAAGACCCATGACCATGGTGTGACAAGAGCGTTGTTACAGAGATTTTAATGGGTGGATGGGTCGACATATGGGCTGTTAAATGAAGGTATGGGCACATTTATGGAAAGTCTCAGCCTGCAACACGCCTCCATAAGTCAGCACCGAAAGCAGTCAAAGGTAGAATGGACAGAAACTGACCGAGCAACAATGAAATGCCTCAACAACAATGAGAATCATGATGATAGTAGGGACATGGATAAATCAGGGGCTTCCATAGAAAAAACAAGGGGACACCTCCTCCTTTCCCTTTCCGTTTTCTTTCTCTATGCATTTATCTCTGTTTTATTTCCAAGAAAGGGATTCGATCCCGATCGTGATACTTTTGGGGCAATAGAGCCTAACACTAACTAAGACAGCTAGTCTAGCATGACAGCTGGGGGTCGGGCTAAGATATTTTTAATGTGAATCAAAGATCTCCCCCTCTTCTTATAAATATGGGGTGAAATCTATAACAGGGGTTTTGTAATTTCTCACTCGAGAGGGTTGAACTTTGTGATACCATTTTGGCTCATAACTTTGTAAGTGAATGAATATTATCTGAGATTTTATTACTTTACACAGGCAGATCTTCAGACTATCACAAAAATGGTGGCGATTCCTCCTTCTTAGCATTACAATATATTTTTCCTTTTGTTAATTCCATTATGTTCATATTCTTCTCTGCATGTGTGCTACAATATCTGCTAGAAATTATTTCATGCTTCCTTACAGATCCATGTGTGTTGATTTATTAATGCATAATGCCTGTATAAAGGGCTGAAGTATATCTTTAAACTACTCTATAAGAATAATAGCACCCATCCTCTCTTCAATCCATTATTTCTACTTGTAACTCAAACAAGTGCAGAATTTCCCATTGCTTGCGGCTCTATGTTTTCAACATAGAATTATGGATGTTTTGGGCTCTATATGATGAGTTATTCTCTCTCCTAATCCTCTCTCATTTACTCAACAAAGCCTATTAAGCTGTAATCCCATTTGAAGTAATCAGCCTTCGCTGTTCTATGTGATACTACTGGGAACTGTGAGTGTGAGGAAATACTTGAAATGCATAACTCATACCTTTGGAGGAATGAACCAACCCCCCTCATACCTTTTTTATTTACGTGACAATTGGAGTGCTGCAACCCCCTCATATATAACCTTACAAGCACTCCTCTATTTAATATGTCCTAGGAACTGGTCTACAATCAACCCATAGGCTGTCTCTAGGGAGCTTTCCTTGCCTCCTGCTGCACTTGTGCTGCAGGTGCAATATTTAGCGACAACAGATCCAAAACCTTTAAAATGATTATCAATGTATGAGAAAAGTGATCAATTGCATTTGTTTTTACTTATTTTTTTATAATGCTTTCTTCATATTCATAGTACCATTATATAAAGAATAGTAAGAATACTTTGTTAACCGATATTGAATCCCCTCATGAAGAGGACAATCAATGAAAACAATTAACAATAGCCTTACTAACATCGAAGTGTTAACATAAAGCCTTAAATCATGAACAATGATGTGAAATTAAAAAAAATTGTTAATTGATACACATAATGAATGTGATGAGTAAAGTGAAACTAAAAAACTTTATTAATGGATATATCTATCACATTATTATTACTTTATTTTCACGATAAAAAACTTTGCTAATATGAGGACCGCGGTCCTCCGTGTTTCTTGATTGAGATAACTAGTTCTAGATGTGGTTAGTGATTATTGTTTGGAGAATGCCGATAGCGGTTAGTGATTACTGTTTGTAGAATGTCGACATCCGCATAAGTGTTAATAGTCATTCATGAATGGGGGTGGTGGATTCTAAAATGGGTGCCACGGTCGTGGATGCTAAAACGTCTTGCATGCTATCCAAATTTGATATTTATGCAAACTTCGCCTTTGCTGTTGTTGTTTCTTGGACTTTGGTGCTGCAATAGAATTGAGTGGATGACGTACTGTCGTTAAGGTTGGCATTGCACAAGGATAGTAGGGTGCTCATCTCTCTTGAAACGAGTAAGACAATTTGTTGACATTTTGTATTCAAAGTTTCAATTGTATTGTAAAGTTTTAATTCATATGCAAAGTTTTAGTTAAACCTCTTACAGGAGCTGATGAATTATAGAAGCTTATGTCAAGAAATAATTAAATACTTTAAACATTTTAATGGAAGTATTTATAGTTTAAAGTGTAAGAAAATTCTTAGAGAAATTGTTGTTTTTAGTTGAAAAAAGTATTGAGCATGCGAACTCCCGTATTAGGAAGAAAATATTAATAATAAAGGAAAAGTCTCTCTTATTATGTCATTAAGAAGTAGGGAATGTTTTTCACGAAGACGAACAATGTCGTTTGAGGCCCCGGTTAGGCATCATAAGAAGTAGGGAATTTTTTGCATGAAGATGGATAGCCTCGAGTGGGACCCCGATTATGCTGGAGTGCATGCATGTATAGAAAGTAAAGAGATAATTGTCAGTCGAACCGTGGTTAATTCCATGAGGGAAAATTTGAAGAATTTTCCCAGAATAGTATGAGTTTAATTGTGGAGAGGTAGCTAGCACCGCGCGGGCAGTGAGAAACCTTACAGACATGACGTCGCTACCCTATTGGGCAATGGAAGAAAATGTAATATTTGAAGAAAATGGATTGAAAACCATAGTGTACATACAATAAACACGGAGAACAAATAACAGATAACGATAAAGAGTGACATTTATAATATGTCCATTTCTTAAAAGAACATTATTTTATAGAAAAATGTAAGCAGAATAATTACATTATGAAGAAACCAAATGCACAAAAGCTGAAATGAACTGTAGGATTATGACAATGCAATTGTGCATATAAATAAAAAGTGTTACATATCTAGGTTCGCAGGAATCCCTGGAACCCTAGTGTATACAAAACCTCGAGTAATGGATGAACCCTCAAAGGGTTGTATGTAAAATATAAAAATAGAGTCTAGCCTGAATCTTTGAAAGATAGATTAATTTGAAATGAAACATTAACAATAACCTTAGTAACACCGAAGTGTTAACATGAAGCCTTAAATCACAGATAGTAACATGAGAACAAAAAAATTGTTAATTGATACTCATAATGAATGTTGTGAATATTTTTTGAAAATAATCTATCACTTTATTATTAATCTGTTGGAAATAATACTAGGGGGGGTGAATCAGTATTATCTCATCAATATAACTTTTTCATCCAAATTCAGTTTCATATACACTACTTCAGTTAAGGAAAACCACGTGTATATGCAACTGTGTGAAATGCAACAAGCGTATATCTAGTAAACTTATAATTCAGTTAGTTGCTTCTTAATGAGTGCATCAAAACATTATTAACCATATGAACAGTAAACAGGAGCAGTAAAGCAGAACAAATCACAACACACATGAACACCAGGATGTAAGGTGGAAACCCAATGTGGGTGAAAACCACCTGCTACAATTCATCTCTATCTTCTTTTAATTAGAAAATTCTTTTTACAATGATTCTGTACTGGTGCAGTCTTATACTAGTATGAAGGTTGCTACCTGCAGAAGGCTACAACCTTCTCTCGTTCTCCAGCTTCTCCTGGAAGGGAGCTACAACCCCCTTAGCTCTTGTACTAGCTGACGTACTAGTATGTAGGTGCTGACCTACAGAAGGCTACAACCTTCTCTTTTCTTCCAGGGATCACGTTTCATAAATTTTTAGATTGGATCCATGAATAACATGAATCAAACATCAAGTATATCTGCATCAACCAATCCCTTTTGCACCAAACAAAATGAATCAAATAATCACTTCTCTGAATGTTGTACCCAGAAAGCAGTAACAGTAACCAAACACCAATTTTGAACCTAGAACCCTACAACAATAAACAGAAGTAGCTAAAACATATTTCAAGAGACGTACACTACTACAATGTGTACAACCTGTGTGCATACGCTTCTGAATTAAGGCCAACCAGCGTATATGCTATTTTTACTTACTGAACCAGCGTGTATACGTGCCTTTGATGTGCCGAACCTGCGTACAGATCTATAAAAGATAGTTTACTCTTTCAAATATTCAGACATCAGTTATACCCAGATTACCATATTTATAGATCAAACAAAGATACTACTATTAAAGTCTTGAGTTTTGACCCATCAACAAAACTTATCCATCTTCTTGCGCTCAGGTTCCTCCTTGATTCAGATTTAGCTATGCACCATAAACCAATCACCAGTATTCCAGATCTTGCTCTTCATAAGATATTCAATACTTCATTCAAAAGTACCTTTGCCAAATGATCTCCTCCTTTTTTATAGTCTTAGGCCTTACTCAAACCATGGTCCAAAACCATAGAGAACCAATACTAGGGACCCAAAACCTGGGTTCAATACTTCGGACGCAATACCAAGGTCCAAATACCATGGTCCTAAAAAAAAACTTTCCCACATGTACACACTTTTCCGTGCATGAAAGTGCATGCATATGCATACACGAATTTTGATCGGCAATCCCACATGTATATGCGACTTCGTCAAAGAAAACCTACGTATACCTCTTTTTCTTTTATTCTGAGAGCCTGAATAGTGATCTACCATCTGAGTGAGTTGCCATCAAGGACAACACCTGTGCCATAGTGCCAAACCTGTGTCATAATGCCAACAATCTCCCCCTTTGGACTTGATGGCAATCCCAAATCATTCAAATTCATTCTCCCCCTTTGATATCAAGGGCAAAGGGTTATGCTCCCCCTGAGTACATGCTAAAATCTCTGCTCTGCTGTGCTGTCCATGCTCCCCTTGACTGTAGGCAAGGATTGCAGAAAAATGATATATAAGAAAGACCATGACTCTATACATCGTAAGCGACCTTCCTATCACCAAAGACTCATACATACATACATCTGACAACCAAGTGGGGATATACCAATATTGACTCATCCACCCAACCATGTGGCGATACACCAAAATTTTACACAAGATAAAACAAGAACATTACATCAACCATCCCAGGCATAGTGGGGAAATCAAAGAAGGCCGTTACATGACCTTGATAAGAAAAGAAATACATGGCATAGAGACGAAATATCTATAACCAGACTATGATAGTTATCAACAAATATCATTAGTAGCATCTGTTAATCATCATTTAGACCAGCAACCATGTTCTCCTTCTGCACTTGTTCCCCCTAAAACCAAAACACTGTGATCTTGAACCAAGATCTTCTTGGATAATGCCAACAATGCATTATTAGAAAAATATAGATGCTCCCCCTAAACCTGTGCCAGATGGTCTCTGTCAGACCCATCTCAGACTCCTTTCATCCTGAGCTTGGCCCACTGTTTGTCTTCAAACCAACATATACGCGACTGTACCCACATAAACCGGCGTATTTACGTGGATCCTCCTCATGAAACTCGCGTACACCCACTTTTCTCTGAAACAGACAAGTTGCAACATCAAGATGATGCATCAACTACTCCCGGCTTCTATATGAGGTATTCAAATGTTTCCCTAGGCAGTGGTTTGGTGAGTATATCAGCAACTTGTTCCTTGGAGGGAACATATTCTAATTTGACCTTTTGTTCAAGCACTTGTTCCCAGAGAAAATGATATTTGATAGGTATGTGCTTGGTCTTTGAATGCATGACGAGATTCTTTGAAATACTGATTGCACTTGTATTATCACAAAAAATGTAGACAGGTGGAGTACAAGTTATTTTCATGTCTTGCAATGTTTGCATCATCCAAAGGAGTTGTGTGCAGCAAGATGTAGCAGCTACATATTCTACTTCAGCTGTAGATAATGCAATTGAACTCTGTTTCTTGCTAAACCAAGATACTAATCTAGGACCCATGAAGAATGCACCACCACTAGTGCTTTTTCTATCATCCATGCTTCCTGCCCAATCTGCATCTGTATATGCATGAAGTGTGAGATATGTACTTCTAGGATACCATAAGCCATAGTTTTGAGTTCCTTGAAGATACTTGAAAATTTTCTTAATTGCCTGAAGATGAGTTTCTTTTGGATTTTCTTGAAACCTTCCAACTATTCCCACTGCATGCATAATGTCTGGTCGGGTAACTGTTAGATAGAGTAGACTACCAATCATGGATCTATAGGTTGGTTGATGCATTGCTGTTGATTCATCATTTGTGCTGAGGCTGCATCTTGTTACCATAGGGGTACATACTGGTTTCGAATCCTCCATCCCATATTTCTTCAAGATCTGCTTGAGATACTTGGTTTGTGATAGAAAAATACCGTCTTTGTTTTGTTGGACTTGTAAACCAAGAAATATGTGAGCTCACCAAGCAGGGACATTTCAAATTCTTTTTGCATCACCAAGGCAAGGTTTTGACTCATGTCTTCTTCGTTGCTACCAAAGACGATATCATCAACATATACAACAAGTATTAGCAACTTATCATTGTCAATTTTTATATATAGATTGTTGTCTTTTGATCCTTTTGTAAAACCTTTTTGATGAAGATACTTATCCAAACCATAATATCGATCCCTTGGAGCCTGTTTAAGGCCATAGAGAGCCTTTTTGAGTATACATACAAGTTTTGGATCATTTCCAAGGATAAACCCATCTGGTTGCTCAATATACACTTCTTCATCCAAGTCTCCATTTAGAAAAGCAGACTTCACGTCCATTTGAAATACTTTGAACTTCTGAAAGCTAGAAAGAGTAAGGAACATTCTTATGGCCTCAAGTCTAGCAACTGGTGCAAAAGTTTCTTCAGAGTCTATGCCTTCTTGTTGAGCATACCCTTTACAAAAAAGTCTTGCCTTGTTTCTAATAACATCTCCATTTTCATTCAGTTTGTTTTTGAATATCCATTTTGTGCCTATTACATTTTTATCTTTGGTCTAGGAACCAACTCCCAAGTGTTATTCTTTTCAATCTGCTCAAGTTCTTTATTCATGGCCTTGACCCAACATTCATCTTTGCATGCTTCACTTACAATTTGAGGTTTAGTGGATGAGAGCAATGCTAGGTAGCTTGAAGCTTCTGAAATAGTTCTTCTTGTTTGTACACTTGCCTCTTTCTGCCCCAAAATTTGAGTTTCAGGATGATTCTTCTGAACGTACCTAGATGGAGTCTTTTCTTCTATCCTTATCTGTTCTTCTGGTGTGTCATGGGTTTCTTCTTCATCATGAGTCTGATTTGTTGTTGAAGGGTAGTCCTCATCATCTTCGAAATCTTCAGATTTTACTTGCCTTGGAATGTTTCCTTCTTCATCAACCATTAGATTAATACTTTCAACAAATTTTCCAAGTCTTTTATTGTAACACTTATATGCTTTGCTGTGGGGAGAGTAACCAAGAAGAATGCCTTCATCTCCTCTAGGTTCAAACTTACCAAGGTTTTCATCAGACTTTTTGATGTAACATTTGCTTCAAAAAATTTTGAAGTATTTTATTGTGGGAGTCTTACCATACCAAAATTCATGAGGAGTTTGAGTGTTGTTCACCTGAACGTTTGTCTTGTTGAGAATAGTGATGACAGCAAATGCAGCTTCACCCCAGAAGGTTGCAAGAGTCCCAGACTCATCAAGCATTGCTCGAGCCATTTGTTGAACTGTTCTGTTCATCCTTTCTACTACTCCATTTTGTTGAGGAGTCCTAGCAGTAGAGAATTCCCTTCTTATTCCATGTTCTTCAAAAAAATTGAAAAATTCATTCGAGGTAAATTCCCCACCTCTATCAGACCTGAGGCATTTGATTGTGCGATCTGATTCGTTTTCAACCAAGGCTTTGAATGCTTTGAACTTTTTGAAAGCTTCATCTTTATGATTCATAATTCCTATCCAACACATCCTGGAAAAGTCGTCAATGAACAGTATAAAGTATTCTTCTCCTCGAGGTGACCTTTTCCTAGATGGACCACATACATTAGTATGGACAAATTCAAGTGGCCTACTAGCTAATCCTTACTTCTCAGGGAAATTAGTTCTGGTTTTCTTCCCAAACTGACATGATTTGCATATTGTGTTGTTTGGAATTCTGATGTCAGGGAGATCACGAACCACCTGATATTTACATGCTTTCCTTATCTGAGAGAAGCTTAGATGCCCCAATCTTCTGTGCCATAGCCAGTGTTCATCATTCTTGCTAAGATAGCATTGCTATTGTCCTCCCTTGAGTATGTATAAATTATTTGGAGTTCTTATGCCTTTAATCACGGTTTCTCCTGTATCAAGCTCACGAACAATACATCCATTTGATCAAAATATTACCTCATTTCCTTGATCACACATCTAACTAACACTTAATAGATTATTCTTTAAGCCATCAACATACATAACATTCCCAGCTTTGACCTTTTCTTTCAAAAGAACAAAACCTTTACCTTTTATGAATGCAGGGGTGTCATTTCCAAATGAGACCTTCTTTTCCTTTTCTAAGGCACTATATGATTGAAGTTTTTCTTTATCACTTGTCATATGTTTTGAGCATCCATTGTCGATGTACCACTGATTTTCCTGCCCTTCCACATATAAGGCTATGCCACATCTTTCTGGTTGTGGTTCTTTCTTCCTCCATGTTTTGGGGCTCAATGAAGCTTGCTCCTTCTGAGTTGTTTGCTGAAACCTACTCCTGCATTTAGAATCTTCATGATCAAAGTTGTTACAAATAGAACATTCTATTTCATTTTCAAGAGCAGAAAAGTTATTGTAGGTTATTTTCATGATTCCAGTCACACTCCTTTGATTTCGTGCTTCTCTGGTCATGATGGTCTTGTAGGCAACACATTGAGCTACTTTGTGTCCAAAGTTATGACACAAGAAACATTGGCCATTGAAGAAATTCCTGCGATCATCAAACCTTCCATTGTAATAGCCATTCGTTCTTGAGGTCAATTGAGAATGATTTACCTATGGTTGGCTGTAGCTTCTGTTCATCCTTGAAGTAGATTGCCCTCGATTTACTTGGTGATTTCTGTTCATTTTTGAAGTAAATTGTCCCTGATTTACCTGGTGATCTTCATTGTGCCTTTGCTGTCGACTGTCAACCTGTTCATTTCTCATTGCAGCTTCAAGATAACTTTTGGAGGTAGATGGCTTTTGTGCTTGAGATGTTTCTTTAGTATACCCAAGACCTATCTTGATTAGAGGAGAATTCCGCACTTTGATAATCTCATCTAAAGTTTCAGATCCTTTAGCAAATCTAAGATTAAGAGCTTTGGTTTTCTCAATGTCCTTTCTAAGTCCCACAATTTCACATTCTAACTTTTCATTGGGTTTCTCCATTTTAGCAAGTTGGAATGTCAGAATATCTATAATCATATTCTTTTCTTCTAAGAAAATTTTGAGTTTAGAAATTTCTTCATAAAGACCTTTTTCATCTATAGCATCCAAGAAATCATCATCTTCAAAAGCCATCAAAAGTCTATAATCATTACCTTGTTCATCTTCATCGCTATTTGAAAATCCATCACTGTCTTCATGTGTGTAATAGCTCTTCTTACTTACATTCTGTTTTCTGTTCCATCTAAGTAATTCCTTACCTTTGTCAAGCATAGCTTTATGAGGACACTTGGCAGCATAGTGACCGACTCTTCCACAAGCAAAACATTTGAAAGGTAGCTTACCTCTGAATCTTCCAGAACCCCGTCGAAGGTTCTTGACAAAATTTGATTCTTCCTCTTCTTCCGACATATGTCCCAAGTCATTGTAATCTCCTTTTCCCGAGGCTTTGAATGCGGCTTCTCTCTTGTCTGATGGTCTCCCTTTTCTCATTTCGTAAGCGGTTAGGATTCTGTGTCGATGTGACATGGTAAGGCTCTATAGATTCTGTTTTTCTTCTATGGCAGAAACTTTTGATTCAAACTTAGAAGACAAAGATCTTAGAACCTTTTCAACCAAAACAAATTCTTTTATTTCTTCACCTAAATTTTTCATACAATTAACAATCTCATCTATACATAGGAAATAGTTAGCCACACTTTCATCATTGTACATTCTGAGATTTTCATATTGAATTTTGAGAGTTTGTAGTTTTGCTCGTTTTACCTAATCATCTCCTTCATAGCTCAGAACGATCTTGTCCCATATTTATTTTGCGGTTTTGAGCTGCATAACCTTGACGAATTCTGATTGAGATAGACTCCCTAATAGAGTATTGACAACCTTTGCATTTGTTTCATACCTCTTCTTACCAGCCGTATTTGTAGGAGTTGCTGATGGAAATGTGTATCCTGTTTCCACGATATCCCAGACTTCTGTACCAAGAGATTGAAGATATGCTGTGATTCTTACCTTCCAATAGACGAAGTTGCTCCCATAAAAAATTGGTGTCCTGATCGATGCTTCTTTCTCGTAATTGATCATGATGATAGATCTTCCTTCAAGAGATCAAGCTTCTTCTGAAGGACCTGCTCTGATACCAATTGTTGGAAATAGTACTGAGAGGGGGGTGAATCAGTATTATCTCATCAATACAACTTTTTCATTTCCAAATTCAGTTTCATATACGCTACTTCAGTTAAGGAAAACCGCGTGTATACACAACTGTGTGAAATGCAACAAGCGTATATCTAGTAAACTTATAATTTAGTTAGTTTCTTCTTAATGAGTGCATCAGAACATTATTAACCATATGAAAAGTAAATAGGAGCAGTAAAGTAGAACAAATCACAACACACATGAACACCAGGATGGAAGGTGGAAACCCAATGTGGGTGAAAACCACCTGCTAAATTCGTTTCTATCTTCTTTTAATTAGAAACTTGTTTTTACAACGATTCTGTATTGATGTAGTCTTATACTAGTACGCAGGCTGCTACCTGCAGAAGGCTACAACCTTCTCTCGTTCTCCAGCTTCTCCTGGAAGAGAGCTACAAACCCCTTAGCTCTTGTACTAGTTGAGGTACTAGTACGTAGGTGCTGACCTACAGAAGGCTACAACCTTCTCTTTTCTTCCAGGGACCACGTTTCATAAATTTTCAGACTGGATCCATGAATAACATCAATCAAACATCAAGTATATCTGCATCAACCAATCTCTTTTGCACCAAACAAATTGAATCAAATAATCACTTCTCTGAATGTTGTACCCAAAAAGCAGTAACAATAACCAAACACCAATTATGAACCCAGAACCCTGCAGCAATAAATAGAAGTAGCTAAAACATATTTCAAGAGACGTACGCTACTTCAATGTGTACAACCTGCATGCATACGCTTCTGAATTAAGGCCAACCAGCGTATACGCTGTTTTTACTTACTGAACCAACGTGTATACGTGCCTCTAATGTGCCGAACCTGCGTACAGATCTATAAAAGATAGTTCACTCTTTCAAATATTCAGACATCAGTTATACCCAGATTATCAGATTTATAGATCAAGTCATGCACCAAATATAACAGATCAAAAACACACAAAGATACTACTATTCAAGTCTTGAGTTTTGACCCATCAATAGAACTTATCCATCTTCTTGCACTCAGGTTCCTCCTTGATTCAGATTCAGCTATGCACCATAAACCAATCACCAGTATTCCATATCTTGCTCTTCATAAGATATTCAATACTTCAGTCAAAAGTACCTTTGCCAAATGATCTCCTCCTTTTTTATAGTCTTAGGCCTTACTCAAACCATGGTCCAAAACCATAGAGAACCAATACTAGGGACCCAAAACCTGGGTTCAATACTTCGGACGCAATACCAAGGTCCAAATACCATGGTCCTAAAAATAAACTTTCCCACATGTACGCGCTTTTCTGTGCATGAAAGTGCGTGCATACGCATACACGACTTTTGATCAGCAATCCCGCGTGTATACATGACTTTGTCAAAGGAAACCTGCGTATACCTCTTTTTCTTTTATTCTGAGAGCCTGAACAGTGATCTGCCATCTGAGTGAGTTGCCATCAAGGACAACACCTATGCCATAGTGCCAAACCTATGTCATAATGCCAACATAATCTATGGACCATAACAAAAAAAAATATTAATACGAAGATTGCACTCATTCGTGTTTCTCAACCGAGCAATGCACCAACCCTGGAAGGGTTGTATGTAGAATATAAAAACGAAGTTTAGCTTGAATTTTTGAAAGATAAATTAATTTGAAAAAATATTTTTTTTAAATAATCTATTAATTTATTAGCCCCAATTGTAGGATTACGACAATGCAACTGTGCTTATAATGAAAAAGTGTTACATATATGGGTTCATGGGAATCCCTGGAACCCCATTGTATATAAAACCTCTAGTAATGGACCAACCCTTGAAGGGTTGTATGTAAAATATAAAAACAGAGTCTCACCTGGATTTTTCAAAGATAGATTAACTTGAAATGAAACATTAACAATAACCTTAGTAACACCAAAGTGTTGACATGAAGCCTTAAATCATGGAGAGTAATGTGAGAATACAATTTTTTGTTAATTGATACTCATAATTAATGCCATGAATATTTTTTGAAAATAATCTATCAGTTTATTATTAATTTATGATCCCTAATAAAAAACTTTGTAACATCGAAGTATTTAGATAGCCTTAGTAACATCAAACTGTTAACATTAAACCTTAAATGACCTATAGTAAGGTGAGAACAAGCAATAAATAACCTTAGCAAACATTACTACAATTATGACATTAAACCCCAACTGTAGGATTACGACAATGCAACTGTGCTTATAAAGAAAAAGTGTTACATATCTGGGTTCATAGGAATCCCTAGAACCCCAGTGCATACAAAACCTTTAGTAATGGACCAACCCTCGAAGGGTTGTATGTAAAATATAAAAAAAAATCTAGCGTGAATTTTTCAAAGATAAATTAACTTGAAATGAAACATTAACAATAACCTTAGTAACATCGAAGTGTTAAGATGAAGGCTTAAATCATGGACAATAAGGTGAGAATATATTTTTTTGTTAATTGATACTCATAATGAATGTCGTGATGTCATAATGAATCCCCTCATGAGGAGAAAAATCAATAAAAACTTTAACAATAATCTTAGTAATATTGAAGTATTTAGATAGCCTTAGTAACATCAAAATGTTAACATTAAACCTTAAATGACCTACAGTAAGGTGAGAACAAGCAATAAATAACCTTAGAAAACATTACTATAGTTATGAAATCAAATCCCAACTGTAGGATTACGACAATGCAATTGTGATTATAAAGAAAAAGCGGTACATATTTGCATGCAGTAATATTTTGTTAAGAAGAGGAAAGAGGGTTAGACCCTAGGTCGAGTTGGGTAACCAACAACCCAACATCAGTCGCTCAAAACCATAGTGTGAATCAGTTAATAAGACAAATGAAGGAATAGTACTGTGTTAATTTACCAGAGGTAGAGAAAATGATTAGAAATAACCAATCATGTATTAAACTTAACAAGAGAATTCTGTAGAAATAAAAGAAATAAATTCCAACCACTTAATTACACTATACAATAGGTAGAAAACGATATAGCATAAAAAAAACCTTGTTATGAAAAACTTCATTATAATTTCTCCTTTTAACAATAAAAATTGTATCCCTGTTGCAAAGCAAAATGTCCACTTGTATAAATAGTAAAACCATGCAGCTAAATGTACAACACTGGTCTAAGAATCTATTGAGCCATAATTCCTACAGATACTAAAATGCCCCATGGGGGTTATAAGTAACAAGAAAAAAAATGGAAGACCAAGCTTGGTAAAGGAAAAACCAATGGCTGCTATGAAAAGAAATCCATATTTCTTTAACAGTGACATTAAACCCTAAGGCTACAACCAATGTATTCAGCGAACAAAAAAAGCTCTGGTATAAAGTGGGCCGCCGAAACTTAAATTGCACCTAGAAATAAGAGAAACGACAACCCTTTACTTCCAAAGACATTATGGTAGAGAGTGCTTACTTGCACCACAAATAAAACCAGTTATAAACAAAGGAGAAATACCGAAATATGACAATCAAAGAGAACATAAAACAAAATTAAGCACCCAGGTGGCGAAAATCTATCTGCCTTCTCGAGAGATATTTAAATATGACTAAGTACAATGTCGCGAATTTAAATGTTAAGGGTGGCACCAACGTTGGTTAATTCATGTCTTAAAAATTAATAAGTCTATCTCCAAACAACTATATTTAGGGTCCTCGTCAAATTATTATGTTGAAACTAAGCTAGAGCGCTTAGAATTCATAAGTGATCGTTTAATTACCTTGTTGTAATGAAATTTTAATATATGCTTTATACTCCCATGTTTACATGTGGTGACCGACGTAAAGTTCAATAGCTATGATAAAAATAAAATAAAAATGGTTATTGTGGTATATTACAAGTGGTCTAATTTGTTTGAAATTATTTATATTATTATTTTTAAGTTACTGATTAATAGAATTTACAATAATTTCACAAAATAATATCACTAATAAAAAATTAATTATAATGGTTTTATTAATAGAGAAATCATAATAATTTTGAGATTTGAAAACAAAAATGATGGTTTCATGCCTAAAGTCATAAGAATCTCATATATTTAAGGCTTGAGAAGTTTGTGCTTCTATATTTATTTTATCCCTTTTTATACTTAATACATAAAAATGAAAATACATTAAAGGACAAGTGAAGGCTCTTTGATACCTAGCCACACAAACCACATCATTAAGTTTCCTTTGTTTCATGCATGTTCTAACTCTTGAAATTTTTATTCTTTGCTTTGCTCACTGAGTAAATAAGCCAAAATTCTTCTTTGTAATTTCATTAGAAAGATCCAAATGAGTATGATATTGGTTGATCAAGGGATAACATAATGTTACGTGACCCTAACTATCTCATTCAACAACAGTAATATAGATCTAAAACAATTGGAAACTCTTCATCAAGGGTAACAAGACCCACTTATTTTGCATCTAAGGGTTTTATACTTTCCTCTTTGAGACAAAAAAAAGAGTTAAGGATCACATGTTTGAAAGAGATTCTTAATTCTATAAAAGAAAAATGATGTACCTCAATAGATGGACCCTTAATTTCAAGGCATATAATGAAATTCCATCTATACTTGTACTTTGAATGTGCCTTCTACATCTTCCCTTTTACTATAATGAGACAGTCATGAGATCTATTGGAAAATTCCTTTTTAATTATATTGATTTAGTCAAACCTAATGAATTTAAGTTTTCCTATGTATGGATATATGTTGAAGTAGGCTTAGAGAAAGGACTAAATGAGCACAGAGTTGTTAGCGATAATTATTTTAGAGAGATAGTTTGGAAATATATATTTTTTTATTCTTTGATATCTATAAATGTGATTAGTTCTTCATTTAATATAAAATATATTTAGTGCTAAGAAGAAGAAGTAATGTTAGTCACTTTTCAATTCAGTTTCACTCCTATGTCTATTAATGAGTTATTTTTATTGGTTGCATTATTTTATTTGTTTATATTATCTCAGTGGAGTTGGAGTAGGAGTAGTTGAGAAAAATGTGGATGATGGTCAATGATGGTCAACCATTGTTTGATGTTGCATTGTCAGAAACATTGTCTGAATATGAAAATCAATCATGGTCAACCACAATGCAACGTGACATTTTGACAAAGATTTTCTGAATATGAAAATGAGTCATTGTCAAGCATGGTCAGTCATGTTTATTTTAGGGTTTAATCATCAATCATCCTCAACAATGATGATGTTTCATAAAATCTATAATGGAGATCAACCATGCTCAACGATGCACAACCATTGTTCAACATCACATTTTGACAAATGTTGTGTTAATATGAAAATCAATCATGGACAACCATAGTCGAACGTTGCATTATGAGAAAGATTTTGTGAATATGAAAATTAGGAGTTTTGAAGCATGGTGCATCATGTTTAATTTAGGGTGTAATATTTTTATTGTAATAATAATTTGTATCTATTTTAGTGCTTAATTTTCATAAGAATTTAAGATTTTATAAATTCTCAATTTTAAGTTTTATGAATTTCAAATTTTAGTGGTTATTTTAGTGCTTATTACAAAAATTTCAAATTTCAAATTTGTACTACAATGTGTTTTTCCTAATATGAAGTTTAAAGTTACACTATTTTATTGTTTTATTGTAATGTTGAAGCCTATAGCATCGAAGTAATGACTGATATGTGAATGTAGATTGTTTTTGCAATCAAATTTCACATTGAAATAGTCAATGAATGTTGTCGCTATTATCATTGATACATTTTTTGTTTTGCTTTGCAGTTAGGAAGGAAAGTTTTCATTTGTTCCCAGCGATAGCTATTGGTTTTGGTATTCATCCCACTATTTGGAAATTAGTCCCGTTGATATTATTGAGCTTCTCTTTCATTGACTTCCTTTATCGGTCTTGATGAAATTTAAGTTGGTTTGTAGAGAATGGTGTCTTATTTTGGAAAACCTGCTTTTCCTCATGAGTTGCAATCGATGCAGTGAGAAAGAGTTTGGATTTATTTATTTCCTGGTTCCTTTCTCCCATGATTTATTCATATGATCATACCTTAACAATAGAGGTCATCTGTCTACCATGTTTTTCCTTTTCTTCATTCTTGATACAAAATTCAATGTACAATGGGATCAATGATTTTGTTCAGCACGCCTGGAAGTTATTTGCATACAAAAAATTATGTCATTGTCAACCCATTTATGAAAACGTTTAGAAATCTTGGAGTTCTTACTCTTGGGGAGGAAGGATTCTTCTCTTTGTTGCAAAAATGCAGTCCACAAAAATATGAATGGGTATTCTTGAAACATGTTTCTAAAGACATTGATTCACATTTTCTCATTTTTAGTAGTGTTCACAAGGTTTGGAAGAGGACGGAGCTTCCATACAGTGGCGTAACACCACCAAAGGAGGCTATCTACTTTAAAGAAAATTTTTATTGGGTATATCTAGATAAATATTATGAAGATTATCCTACTTATGGTTACAATATCTACTGGTTGGATTTGAATAGAAACAAATGGGGTTATTCATTTGTTCCTATTGTTGACATACAATGTATGTCATTAGGTTTATATAAGAATCAACTTGTTTATGTTGTTAATAATGGTTCAACCTCAATTTGGTCACTTGAAGAGATAGAGAATTTTGAATTTGGTGGAGGCTCGAAAGAGCGAAGTCTCGAATATTTTGAAGATGATTGAGGGTACATATGGTCTTTGCTTGAATCAATCTCCATGGATATAAATATGAAATTTTTAGGTTACCTTCCTTTACACATAGCTGAAGGAAAATTCCTTATGTTGGGTTGGTCCGAAGTGCAGTTGAAGGTGTATGATTTGTTGACTGGATTGTGTCATACAACAATTGTTGATGGACTATCCGTGGTCAGAGAATCACACTTCTATGTAGAAACGATTGAATATTTTGATGATTTGATTGAAAATGGAAATATTTTTTCGCTTATTCCAAATGCAAATTCTATTGTTGACATACCTCCACTACCTGTGGATATATTGAATTAGCCTTTTAGGCTTCAACATGTTTGTTTTTTTGATATTGTTGAACATGTTAGATATGTTCAATGTTTTGAAAAATTTTTTAAGATGATTGTAATTGACATTTTCAAGTTATATTGAGAACATAACTATGATAAATTTACATATGTTTATTGGAGATTACTCTTTTTTTTTTTTTTTTTTTCCATATTTTCAATAATTTGTAATGTGGTTCGTATTTCTTTGTTTTTGAAAGTTATAGAAATGGAAAGGTTTTCCCAATAATTTGGAAGGAAGGTTTTCTTGGCAGGAATCGATAATTGGCGAAAGTTCTTATTGTATCAACTGAAAGCATTGGAAGTGTTTGGCTTTGTACATGTTGTTGGCATTATGATGCATGTGTTGTACTTGATGGCAACCCACTTGTAGTAGAACAACTCACTTGTATATCGTAACTAGATGAATCTACGTAACTAGATGAATCTACAGGAGAGATATTAGTTGTGACAAAATGCATGGCAGTTGTGTTTACAGATGTGACAAAATGCATGACATTTCAAAGGAATCATTTCAGAGGTAATATGGCAAATTAGAGTGTAACAGGTCTATTCAGAAGTAATAGGGCATTGGTACATAATAACAGGAAGATGGAACTAAGGTCTTCTGATCAGAATAAAGAAGGTGAAGGAAAAGGTTGATGAAAAATAGTTTAAGAAGTATATGCAGGTCCTCTTAGTCAAAATAGCGTATACACGCTGGTCCATAAAACAAAAAGAGCGTATATGTATAGACACACTCCCACAGGAAGAAAAGTGCGTACATTATTGGAAAACCAAGGTTTTGGTTCGAGGTATTTGGTCCATGGTATTGACCCTAGGTATTTGGTCCAAGGTATTTGGTCTGTGGTATTGACCCTAGGTATTTGGTCCTAAGTAGTTTTGGTCCAAGGTATTGACAAAGGATCTAAGTATATAAGGAGCAGAAGATCAAGGGCTAAATGTACAAGTAATGAATATCTTATGAAGTGTTGGATCAAAAGCAAATGTGTATGTTATGGGTTTCTAATGCTTTGCTTGATCTGAACTAAGTATGCACTTGAGTGTTTGATGATAGATGAGATCTAATGATGGATCAGGATCATAATGACTTATCGTTATGAGATCTGATAATGGATAGGCTAGATCTGATTGCTAATGCATGTTTTATCCTTTATAAGTGATGATCCGGGTATGTCTGAAGTCCGGAGGTGCAGCGAAGTTATGAAGTAAGTATTTGCAGATCTGTATGCTGGTTCGCTTTGGTGAAGGTGCATATACACGCTAGTTTGGATCTTCCAAGTAGCGTATGCAAAAGAAAAGCTTGATGTTCAAGGATGACTGATCTATCAGATCAATGCTACTATTTTACTGCTGTCTACCAATGAAGTCTTCTTAGATATGAATGTAAAAATGAATGAATAAGGAGTTTGATATTTGATAGATTGATTATATAAGTGAGAAGAAGTGATCTCTATTGCTGCCTGTGTAAAGCTCTGTAAGTTGACAGTAGATGTTCAGAATGTCACTGATTGGTACATTTTGTGGTTCAGAGGTTTTATGATTCAGTATATTTAGAACTATATGCAAGTTGGGCAAATGGAAGTAGCGTATACATGCAGGTTTTCCTCATTGAAGGAGCATACACATTCTGACACATGCCTTTTGAGGTTACAATTATTTCTAGTTGTTGATGCAGTGTTCTGGGTTCAGATCTGTGTAATGGTTACAGTAATCTGTCTGTTTCAGTTGATTGGTTGAATTTGATTAAGTTTGAATGAATGGTTGATTCAGTTGTGTTAAAGGTTCAATGATTATTTGATTCAGAGGTTCAGAGGTTGTTAGTGATTGATTGATTCAGTTGTGGTTGATTCAGAGAGTGACGATTGAGTTTCAGTGGTGAGCTGATGCAGATGTATTTGATGGTTGTATTGTAATTATGATTTTGAGCTTCAATGTTGTTGATGGGTCTAGTATGAAAATTGGATGAAACGTGGCCTTTAGATTGTGGTGTTGTGTCCCAGGAGTATCCAGTCTGAAAATTTATGAAACGTGGTCCCTGGAGGAAGAGTGAAGGTTGGACCCTTCTGTAGGCTAGCGCCTATGTACTAGTAAATGGACCAGCTAGTACAAGAGCCAGGGGGTTGGAGCTCCCTTCTAGTAGTAGTTGAAAAATGAGTGAAGGTTGGAGACTTTTGTAGGTCGACGCCTACATACTAGTAAATGGATCGGCTAGTACAAGAGCTAGGGGGTTGTAGCTCCCTTCCAGTAGAAGTTGGAGAACGAGAGAAGGCTGTAGCCTTCTGTAGGTGGCTGCCTATGTATTGGTATTAGTCTGCACCAGTACAAGATTGTAAACAATTTTTTCTTATATTAAAAGAAGACAACAATAGGTGGTTTTTGTCCATTATTGGGTTTCCACCTTAAATCTTGGTGTTCATGTGTGTTTCTTATGTGTGATGGTTTGTTTTGTTATTACTGCACATGGTTACTATTGATATGGTGAATGAAGTACTGATGCATTGATTAAAGATCAATATATGATGAATTAACTAAATCATAAGTTTGCTAGATATACACTGGTTTCCTTTAATACAGTTGCGTGTACACGCGAGTTACCTTCATTGAAGTAGCGTATATAAATTAGAGTATAAAAAGAAAAAGTTATTGATCTGACTAATACTGATTCACCCCCCCTCTCAGTTTTATTTCCAACACATGTTAATATAGATTTTTTTTGTGTGGCCTCATCATTTATTTGTAAGGGCATAATTTTTCGATGTGTTTTAATTTTGTACTGTGAAAGACAATTTTCAAAGTATTTGTTCTGTGTGTATATGCTTCAAATTTGAAGGCCTATTTGTTATTATTTAGTTCCTCTTTATAGTTTTGTAAGGTTAGGAGTTATAATTTCTTGAAGATTAAACGATACATATTAGCCTCGAATGCAATTGGAAAAGGACTTGTGAATTGAGTTTAATTTTATCATAGAAATGTTGAGCGAACAAAGAAGCAAGAGTGGTGCGAAAATACCTCGCTATGCTGGTACATGACAATGATTAAATGAATACCAATGCCAATGGTATCAACATAATAAGGATGTCATTAAATCATGGAGAAGAGATGCGTACCAATGAAAGAAAAGAGATTTAGCAAATGAAGAAGAAGGAGGACCTGTAAACCAAAGTATGAAAAGAACATTGCTTTACTGCAACAAAGCTTTTTTCCCAATGGTCGTTTTCTTGGATGTTTATACTATAGAAGAACTTATGTGCTTGGAAAGAGAGTGTTCATATGAACAATGATGGTGTTTTGTGTGAAAACAATGAAAGAAGTGCAATTTTGGGACATTACGAGAATGATGCATGTCAACAATTTCTTAAGATGGTTGAAAATTTGGGAGACTGTGTTGGTGAACAGGGTCAGGGATTTCCTTCTAGAAACTATATAGTTAATATAGTTAGCCCTCCTAAATGTGTACGTAATGTATTTGTTGCAAGAACGTAGGACGTTCATGTTCTTTTATTTTCCATTGTTTTTTTTGTTGTTCATGTGAAGTTTTTATTGTTCTATTTTTTTCCCTATTGTTTTTTCAAAACACTGTTGAAATGATTACTGACTATCAAATAGATTTAGAACCAGTGCAACCTTTATTGGTTCCTGAATCGAAGGCTCCACGACAAACTTTTGAAAGTTTGGGAAATGAGGAAACATATGACCTTCCAAACTGTAAGTTTATAACCTTTTCTTTTTAGGTAGGAGAACATTTCGTTAGGATGTTTGTTTCCTCCATTGTTACCTGCTTTGAAAATTTTCTGATATTCCTTATATTTTCTCACATGTTGTATGTTTCGGAATATTTTTTTTTACATAAGGACGCTTCATAGTAGTCAGAAAAACATGTCTCGTGGAAATGGTGGAAGAGATGCTATAATGGAAAATAGGGAATCTTATTTGATTCAACAAGTTGTTGTGTATGATTTTTTTGTTGATAGTAATATGCTTGATAGAATGGTTGATAATTTTGGATGGTCTATTCGAAATATTGGACCCATTATTTCGTGGCATAGCTCTAGAGAAAATATTGTTGAAAACAGAGAATGTGAGGGCAATTTTCCTCTTCGCACAACAGAGGTGGCTAATAGAAATTTATTTTTAAATGTTTAGTGTTTGTCAACGTTAAACTTATATTGTTTTACCGATCTCTTATTTCATGTTTTTTGGAAGAATACTGTTGAAGTGAATAATGGTTGACAAACAAATTTTGAACCAACACAAGCAATATCAGTTCCTCCAGTTGCACATGGACGATGCAACAATGAAGAAAATGTACATTATTTTTTTTTATTAAAATTTTAAGTTCTTTTATACATATTTCATTCTCAGAAACATTATTTTGTTTTTTGGAAACAGAATTTGCTCAGGTGTAACGAATGTAGAAGAATGGATTGCCATTGTTTTATGCAAATAAATGATGCAACTAGTACTCCAATTCAACGAGTTGTTTCACATCATCACCATCCTATAATGGTGTGTTGTAGAGAAAATGAAAGTGCTCCTTATCATTTTAGTGGGGACATGGTTGATGTCCATAAAAAAATTCGGTCGAGGATTGACAGTTTGTCTGTTGTGCATATGTGCCATGTGTGTAATGAATGTTATCCTAGTATACAAGTTGTTAGATGACATGATGGCCCTATTTTTAAAATATGTAAGTGTGAGAAAGGTGCTCATTGATTTTCTCGCTTCAACAACATGGATCTAGGTGAACAACCTAAGGTTCTAAGAGTTTTGACACAAGTTGAAGAAATGTTGATAGCGTGAGTAAATCCAATATTGCAAGTGACGCATGCTTGTGGTGGTCAATATAAATATAGCGGCCACATAATAAGTTTTCCATAAGATATATCTTTGATTGCAAAGAAGCTTCCATGACGTGTGGAACAACTAGATTTTTTTATTGTGAGAAGGCGAGGTGTTCAATCTGAATATTATGAATGTTATGTCAAAATACAATGTGTCATGGATGCATTGCTTTATAAAATTGAAATGGACAAGTACTACAAAGATGTCGAAATTGAAATGGATTCAACTGTTGCTCTCCTGAAAATACCTACATATGTTTATGGCATGTTACAATATGTTGATGCTGGTGTTTATGAAATAGCTAGGATGGATTCAAATATTGAAATAGATGGGGTTAATTCTTTGCACTATCATCTGTCATCCTTTCTTTCTTGTTTGCCTAATGAATCTAGGGAAGTTGATTGAATAAGAAGATTTATTGAGAATGCGAATAGTACATCAGGCGAACCAATAGATTGGCCTCATATTAGTACATATTTGATTAATGAATATAACACTGAAGGACTACTAGACGCGGTGCTCCCCACTTTATTCCCTACTGGTGAAACTGAATGGTTGCATCCTCGTATTTGCAATGTTGAGATGCATGAATATGGTTTGCATTTATTGAAATTTTATGATCAAATATTTGGAAGACATCCTCGCTTTTGATATTTATTATTGAATATGATTATGCACCATCGTAGTCAGGGAAAAAATTCTTTCTTTTTGAAGAAAAATATTCATGAACATGCACCCACAACTATTCAGGAAATGCTTCAACAACTTTCTGATTTGCCAAACAATAAGTTGGCTAAGAAATCGATGCATTTTTGATCTTCTCTTAGGGGTATGAGGGCTTATTGGAAAAGGTGTCGTTCTAAACTCGTTGAAATGATTAACCAATTGGGTTGCTCTACTTTCCTTTTTAGATTAAGTGCAACTGACACAAAGTGGCTTGATTTGCATAGTGTTATGCCTTCGAAAAAAAGATTCTCATCGACAAAGTGAGCATGCCAGGAAAATTTAAAATGTTATTTAGTACCCGCATATAGAAGATATGTACATGCACCAAAGATTCAATATCTTCCGTGATATATTTTTGTAGAGATATGTTGGTGCTAAATAATTTGGGTATAGGTTTGTTGTCGTTCCTTTTCAACTGATTTTTTGATGATTTGAAACAAAAGTTATGTTGTTATGCTTGATTAATATATGTTAACTGCAAGTTGTGAATTTTGTTAGGTATGAGTGGCAGCATAGAGGTTCAGATCACATCCATGGATTATTGTGGTTTCCTAAAGCACCAAATATGGAAACATTGGATTGGTCCAATGCTAGTTCTGTTAGCGCAACAAAGTGCTACTTTGACAAGTATGTTACTGTTTGGAATCCACGTGACATACATCGTCGAAATGTCATGATCCCTCAAACTATAAATGATGATCCATGTATTTCAAATAATGAGAAATTTTTTTCTTGCAAACCCGAAGAAGATTATGAACATTTAGTGAACCGTGTGCAAAGGCACACAAAATGCAGTGTTGATTCTTGTTTATGTAAAAAGGGTCTTGCTTTCATGTCGGTATGATGCTCCATGGGAGGTTTGTGCGGAGTCAATATTGTATATAGATGAGAAAGGGAAAAAAATTATGAACCAACACAAAATGATGACCATTTTGTCAGCTAGTTCTTTCTTGACTTCAATTTTTGAAGTACATTGAAAAATATGCTTCGAAGGTAGACATAAGATCAGAAAGTTATCATGATGATCCAGGTGGATATTGGTGGCCACCTACCAATGCCACCTGGACCCCCAATTAGTTTCATTTGTTTCCTTATTTATTGCAACATTTACTATTTTTCGCAGTTTTTCGGGTCCTGAACTTCCAGAGCAGTTTTGACCCCCTAAACGATGTTTTTTTTTAAGTCTGTAGTAGTATCACAACCTTAGGAAAATCCTGTAGTACTCAGATAGATATTTTCAAAAAGGTATCATACACACCAAACAAAGATAATTGACAAAGTTACAACCCCGAGAAGTTGGTTGCCAACTAACCCCAACGGGGCCCACAAACTCTTGGTGTTCCATCTCCATGGGTTAGGATTTTGATTGTTTATGGTTTTCATTTATTGTTAAATAATAAATAGGCCCTTGAGCTTCATTGTAAAATAATTCAAAGAAATGTAGTCGCCAGACCACTTCTCAGAGATAAGCTACCATCGCCTGAGCTAGTTTATTTCCATTCTGTTTGTAAGCTTGTTTCAATATTTGATATTAATGAAATGAGGAGTTATTTTTGCGTCATCTATGTATTTATGGTTATATCTGTAATTTATTTCATTCCTGTTTAAGTTCAAAGCAATGGTATAAGAGTGGTATGCTCTTTCTCTGTTTTTCTTTGCATGTCCCCAATGAGGTTAGGGTATAAGGATTTAGGGCTCGATGTGGTCGAACCTTTGTGAGACTAGCCTCGTAAACCCTGACGACCTCCCATGTTGGAAGAGAAGAAAGATGAGGGGGCAAGAGATCGTTTCAAAATCTTGCTCGAAGAATCTCTCAAGTGAGAGAGGAACGCGATGATGGACAACTTTTCCCACATCCTTCATGGTACAAGTTAAATTTGACATCCCCATATTTGAATTCAGATAGATGTGGATGCCATAGATAAATGGTTAAATTTGCTAGACGGATATTTCTCTATTCATGATTTTTCCAGCCAGGAAAATATTACTTTTTCACTTCTCAAAGGCACCACCCATGTCAAGAAATGGTGGGAAACCTACTGTGAGAAGAAGGACGAAAGTACACCATCAGTATTTTTAGCTACACCCACTTGGAATTTGTTCTGAGGGGCCAACAAGGAGAAGTACTACCCTGTCGAGAGCTATGAGGATAAATACATAAAGTGGACCATGCCGCGAAAGGGACGGGACCAATGCGTGCCAAAGTTTACCAATGTTTTTCATACCCTTCGCATGAAGTTGGGTATCAACGATTTTGAGCGACATTTGGTACTCAAGTAACACAACTATCTACACAGGTACATCTAGGATGAGATGGAGTCCCTAGACATCTCCTCGCTCGACATGATGTACCGATATGCTATCAAGATTGAGAAGAAGTTTAAACAGAATAAGTGAGACTTTGGATCTACAAATCCAAAGCAAGGGAAAGGCACCCCCAAACCACATAGAAAAGGACAAAGCCAAAGCTGGGTGACCCAGGACAACCCGGTGAAGCTGTAAGAAAAGAAAAACACCACAAAGACAAGGAAGGACATGAGAAAGTGATGTGAGTTCCATAAGAGCTCCACTCACAACACAAGTGTGTTTCGGGCAAAGCAGTTACTGGTGGCCGAGCTGAAGGCTTCCAAATTAGATGCATGTTCTGATTCTGAGTCAGAACCTGACATGGGGAATGACAAAGGGAAGTAGATCACTAATGTGGAGCCCAGTGCCACTGTGGCCACCATCAAGATCTAGAAGTATGAGCTTGAATATTCAGAGGAGGGGGAATTCCTCTTCCACTCATCGATGTGGGTGAAGGGTTCTCCTCTGTACTTCATTTTCGACAGCGAGAGCCAAAAGGTCCTCATTTCAGCAGAGGTCATGAAGTCGCCAGGCCTACCAACTACAACACATTCACAGCTGTACACCATTAGGTGGCTTCACTAAGGACGAGATCTCCAGTTAGCCAATAGATCCGCCTTCCCTACAACATCAATCCCTTCACAGATGATGTACTATGTGATGTTTCTCCTCTTGAAGTTTGTGATGTATTATTACAACACCCATACTTGTGGAAATGACATGGTGTATATGTGTCTATAACGCACTCTGTGATTATTACTTTGGAAATAAGTTGTACAGGATACTAGAGGTAGACCCACCTACCTCCATCTCTTTGATCACTACAAAGTAATGTAGTAAGACCATTTCGTAGATGAGGAAATTTATTTTCCTTATAATTTTCCTCAGGGAAAGAAGAATATTATCTTCACAACTTCCAGACAGGGCTCCTTTGCGCAACAAAAAAAGATGGACAAGGTCATGGAGGAGTAGAAGGAATTTTTTGCCTCACTTATGGGGGTACCTTTGCACTGTCAGGTCAAGCACTCCATCGATATGACCTGGGGCACACCACTACCTAGTGGACCAATCTATCGACACTCTGTTATGGAGAATGATGAGATCAAAAGGCATATTTAGGAGTTGTTGCAGAAAGGGCACATTAGGATAGCTCATCCCCCTATGGGAGCCCGATTATATTGGTACAGAAGAAGAACGAGACCTGGAGACTCTGTATTGACTATCGGGCACTAAACAAGATCACTATTCATAATAGGTACCTAATCCCATGGATTGATGACCTTCTAGACCAGCTCAAGGGGGCCAAATATTTCAACAATATTGGCTTGAATTCCGGGTATCACCAGGTGCCTATCGAACCCTTCGATGTGTGGAAGACCACCTTCAAATCCAAGGAGGGCCTTTTCGAATTGTTGGTCATGCCTTTCAGGTTTGTGAATGCCCCCGCAACCTTCATGAGATTGATGGAGGACATCTTGCGACCCTTCACCAATGCATTCATGGTGGTGTATTTAGATGACATCTTGATGTTCAGCCATAGTTGGGAAGAGCACCTTCACCATATTTGTTAGGTCCTCCAAATCCTATGATAACACAATCTGTGTGCCAATTTGGAGAAATGCAGTTTTGGCATGACCCAGGTTCAATATCTTGGGTACATCATTGATGAGTAGGGTGTGCATGTGGACCTAACTAAGATACAAGTCATTCGGGATTGGCTAGCCCCAACCATTCTAACAGAGCTCCACAAATTTCCGGGCCTCACCAATTTCTACAGTAGGTTCGTGTTGGGCTTCTCTCATATCACTTGGCCTTTAAGTCAAGTCACCAACGGTGGAGCAAACGCAAAGTTATTTTGGTTTGAAACCCAACAGACACCATTTTTCGAGTTGAAGCATTACCTCTGCTCTGCACTAGTGCTCACATTACTAGACCTGCAACAACCATTTGAGATTGAGACAGACGATTTCGACTATGCTATTGGTGCAGTTCTTACTTAGTAGGGGCATCCAATGGCTTACCACAGTGAGATAATTTCATACACAGTTTGAAAGTATCCCACCTATGAAAAAGAAATGTATTCCATTATGTAGGCTTTCCATCAATGGAAGCATTACATCATGGGGAAGGAAAAAATCATCCACATAGACCACCGACCCATTAGGGAAATTTTGAGGTCTAAAATGGGCCTCCTAAGGAAATAATAAAATAATATTAGATTACATCATCAAATTTTAGAGGGAAAAAAGAAAAATTATTTTTTCAACTTGTATTTTCAACTTATCTCCCTATGGGTTTACTCAAATTTCGAGTAGAAACACTCGTTGGATGAAAAATATGATTCCTCATCCAAGGAGTACCCATGTTGTGTATTTTCAATGAACCCGACTACACAAAAGAAAGAGAAATACATGGAAAAGGTAATCGCAACCACATTTTTCATGTATTTCTCATTTTCATGTAGCAGGGTCCATCAAAAGTATGTAACATGGGTACTCCTTGGATGAGGAATTAAATTTTTCATCCAATGAGTACTCCCTCTCGAAATTTGAGTAAAACCTTAGGGAGATAAGTTGAAAATACAAGTTGAAAAAGTAGTTTTAATATCTTATTATTTTTTAATCTTTTTACTTTTTACTCCAAAAATGGTGAATTATCACCCATGGTTGACATCATCATCTTGAATCCTATTGGTTCTTATAAAGTTTATTTTGGTTGTACATTTTTCTTAGGAGGCCCATTTTACACCTCAAAACTCCCCTAATGCTTGTAGTTCCTACATACACAAGATAAGTTACAGAACGATCGCCATCAGAAATGGTCAACATATTTGCAACAGTTCCATTTGAACATTAAGTACAAGAAGGGAAGCACCAATACTATTACAGATTGCTCAACCAACCACCAGTCATTGTGCTGATCACTGTGCTCGAATCCTATGGGCACAAGACTTCAAGGTGTCCACATCTTTACAAGAGCGATCCAAAATTTGACAACACATACCAAACACTCCTGGAAGGTAACAAGTTCCAAATTTTCACCTCCAGCATGCACTGCTATGCCACTTGGGACACATCTATGTACCTTCAAGCGAGCATGCCAAGATGATTTGGGAGGCGCAATACAGTTGAGTCATTTGACATTTTAGAGTAGAAAAAATAGTGGCAGTACCGCATAAGTATTTTTACTGGTTGAACCTTTTTCAGGATGTTGGGAGGTACATTACATCCTTCATTGTTTGTGCCATTGCCAAACTGACCATCAAGAAGCAAGGGGTATATACTCCTCTGCCTACTCCTAGTCGAACTTGGGAATCCATCTCCATGGAGTACATGTTGGGCCTTCCTTCTACTAAGCACGTAAATGACTGTGTTTTCGTAGTCGTCGACAAATTCTCTAAGATGGCCATTATGGCGGCTTGCAAGAAGAGCATCACAATAGAGGTAAATAGTAAGATCTTCTTTAAGTGAGTGAGGGTACACTTTTGGATCCCACAATCCATTTCTCAGATTGGGACAACATATCCCTAAGTGAATTTTGGTCGAGTCTCTGGTCGATGTTGGATAACAATCTTAAGAAGTCCACAAATTTCCACCCCCCAAATGGCTAGCCAAACAGAGGTCGTCAATGGGATGATTGTACACATTATGCACATGTACAACTTGAAGCATTCAATCACATGGGATGAAAGCCTCCCCTATGTCCAACATAACTACAACAAAGCTCTCCATAACTCAACGGGCCACAACCCCTTTCAGGTAGGGCGGGGATTTCAGCCATTATGTCCCATTGATGTGGCCATACCATTTGCAACTACTCAGGAAGATTCAGCTCATGTCCAATTCGAAGCCGACACGGCTTACAACTTATTTTAGCACATTCAACACATTCACTAGTAGGTCCATGATATATTGGATAGAGCCAATGCTAAGTACAAGTAGCGCCATGATCAACATCGGGTGGGCGACAAAGTTTTTGTAGAAGGAGCGCCTCGCCAAACCCCACCGCAAGATTCGTCCACTTTGATATGAGCCATACACCATCACTAAGGTTATAGGGGACAATACCTTTGAGCTCAACATTCCACAGTTTCTTGGTATGCTTTCCACCATTGTTGTACACATCTGACATTGTATTACAACTCACACCAACAGAGTTAAACCCAGACTACATGGAACAGGAAAAAATTGATGAAATCATAGACATGAAGATGAAGAACACTTGCCAATTGAGGATCCAACTATATCAATTTATCAAAGTAGGCCAACTCCTTCACTAGGGCATGTGGTTCACCAGGGACTAGGTTCAACATAAATTTCCTCAACTCATGGAGGCTTTGCATACAATGGGGACCATTGCTTCTTAAGGAGGGAGGAATGATCCAGGTGGATATTGGTGGCCACCCGCCTATTCTACATGGATCTGTAGTCGGTATCATAAGTTTCCTTGTTTATGGTAGCATTTACTATTTTTAGCAGTTTTTTAGGTCCTGAACTTCTAGAGCAATTTTGACCCCCTAAACAACATTTTTTTTGAGGTCTGTAGTAGGCTCCTAGTCGTGGGAATGGTTTTACCACAAATCTAATAGTACTTATAGAGATATTTCCAACAAGGTATCATACACACAAAATAGAGATAATATGACCAAGTTATGACCACAGGAAGTTGGCTGCCCAACTAATCCCAACGAGGCCCACAAAATCTTCGCGTTCCATCTCCTGGGGGTAGAGTTTTGATTGTTTATGGTTTTCCCTTGTTCAATAATAAATAGGAAAAAAGAGAGTCTGAAAAATTCCCAAACTAGTGTACCAGTTTGTGTTTGGCCTCCACTTCGAGATCTTCGAAACGAGGTATTACAATAGCCAAACGAAGATCGTATGCCAAAGTTATGACCTCAAGAAGTTGATGTACCAATTTACCCAAATAGGGCCCACAATTTTGGCGCTTCATCTCCTAGGTTTAGGTTTTTGGATGTTTAGGGTTTTCCATTGTTTCTCAATAATAAATAGGCCTTTGAGCCATATTGTAACACAGTTCATAAGCATGTAGCTACCACATCTCTTCTCAGAGATAAGCTACCATCACCCAAGTTAGTTTATTTCCATTTTCTTTGTAAGCTTGTTTCATATTTGATATTAATGAAATGAAGTGTTATTTCTAGTGCATCTCTGTATTTATGGTTATTTTTGTAATTTATTACATTCTTGTTTAAGGTCGAAGCAGTGGTATCAGAGGGGTATGTTCTTTCTATGTTTTTTCTTTGCATGTCCCCAACGAGGTTAGGATATAAGGAGTTAGGGCTCAAATTGGTTGAACATTTGCAAGAATAGCCTCACAAACCCTGATGACCTCCCATGGTGGAAGATAAGAAAGACGAGGGGGCAAGAGATCCTTTCAAAATATTGCTTGAAAAATCCCTCGAGCAATAGAAGAACACGATGAATGACAACTTTGCCTAGATCCTATAGCGGATACCCAAAGGTGACACATCTCCTTCCAGCAGCCACTCTAGAAATGCCACACCCTTCAAGGTACAAGTTAACTTTGACATCCCCATATTTGAAGGTCATATAGATGTGGATGTCGTAAATAAATGGTTAAATCTACTAGAAGGATATTTTTCTGTTCATGATTTTTCCAGCTGGGAAAATATTACTTTTGCACTTCTCAAAACCACCCCCACATCAAGGACTGGTGGGAAACCTATTGTGAGAAGAAGGACAAAATTACACCCTCACTATTTTCAGTTGCACCCACTTGGAATTCATTCTGAGATGCCATCGAGGAGAAGTACTACCCTGTTGGGAGCTATGAGGATAAATACATGAAGTGGACCATGCTGCGGTAGGGAAGGGACCAAGACGTGCCATAGTTTACTAATGTTTTTCATACCCTTCGCACGAATTTGGGTATCAAGGATTCTGAGTGGCATTTGGTACTCAACTACCATGACTATCTACATAGGTACATCCAGGAAAAGATGGAGTTTCTAGAAATATCCTCGCTCGACACGACATACCAATACGCTGTCAAGATTGAGAAAAAGTTTAAATAGAATAAGAATTTAGACATTGGATTTGTGAATTCGAAGCAAGGGAAAGGCGCCCCCAAATCACAGAGAAAAGGAAAAATCCAAGGTGGTGTGACCCAGGACAACCCGTCAAAGTCACAATAAAAAAAACACCACGAAGACAAAGAAGGACACAGGAAAGTGGCGTGAGTTCCATAAGAGCTCCACTCACAACACAAGCAAGTGTTGGGACAAGAAGTCACTAGTGACCGAGATGAAGGCTTCTGAATCAGATGCATGTTCTGAATCTGAGTTAGAACCTCATAGGGGAAATGACAAAGAGAAGTAGATCATTGAAACAGAGCCCAATGCCACTATGGCCACCACTAAGAACCAAAAGAATGAGACTGAAGATCCAGAGGAAGGGGAATGCCTCTTCCACTCATAGATGTGGGTGAAGGGTTCACCGATGTAGTTCATTTTCGATAGCAAGAGCCAAAAGAAACTCATTTCAGCAGAGGTCATGAAGTGGTTGGGCCTACTAAATAGAAGACTTCTACAGTTGTACATGATCGAGGGCTTCACCAAGGACGAGATCTCCATGTCAGCCAACAGTGCCACCTTCCCTACAAAATAAAGACCTTCACAGATGAGGTAAGGTGTGATGTTTCTCCTCTCATAGTTTGTGATGTATTATTAGGACAACCATACTTGTGGAAGCGACATGCGATATATGACTCTAGACCTCACTCTATGATTATTACTTTGGGAAATAAGTTGTACAGGATACCGGAGGTAGCCCCACCTAGTGCCATCTCTTTGCTCACTGCAAAGCAATATAGTAAGATCATTTCATAGACTAGGAAATTTGTTTTCCTTGTGATTCACCCTTAGGAAAAGAAGAATATTATGGCCAGGACTTCTAGACAGGGCTCATCCATGCAGCAATAATAGATGGACAAGGTCGTGGAGGAGTACAGGGGCATTTTCGCCTCACCTACGGGGGTACCTCTACACTGTCAGATCAAGCACTCCATCGATCTGTCATTGGGTGCTCCTCTACCCAATGGACCAATCTATCGATGTTCTGTTTTGGAGAACAATGAGATCAAGAGGAAAATTCAGAAGCTGTTTCAGAAAGGGCACATCAGGCCAAGATCATCCCCTTGTGGGAGCCTGATTGTATTGGTACTGAAGAAGGATGAGACCTAGAGACTCTGTATTGAATATCAGGTGCTAAACAGATCACTGTTAAAATAGGTACCCAATCCAATGGATTGATGACCTTCTGGGCCACCACAAGGGGGGGAAATATTTCAGCAAGATTGATTTGAAGTCCGTGTATCACCAGGTTCCTATTGAACCCTCCAATGTGTGGAAGATTGCCTTCAAAGCCAAGGAGGGCCTTGTCGAATGGTTGGTCATGCCTTTTGGGTTGACAAATGCCCCTACAACCTTCATGAGATTGATGGACGACATTTTGCAACCCTTCACCAATGCATTTATGATGGTGTATTTAGATGACATCTTGATCTCCAACTATAGTTGGGAAGAGCACTTCCACCATTTTTGAGAGGTCCTCCAAATCCTCTGACAAAATGAGCTGTGTGCAAATTTGGAGAAATTCACTTTTGGCATGATCTAGGTTCAATATCCAGGGTACATCATTGATGAGAAGGGTGTGCATGGGGACCCAGCCAAGATATAAGTCATTTTAGATTGGCCAACCTTAACCACTCTAACAGAGCTTTGCAAGTTCTTGGGTCTCGCCAATTTCTACTGTAGGTTCATGTTGGGGTTCTCTCATATCACTTGGCCTTTAAGTCAAGTCACCAAGGGCAGAGTAAAAGAAAATTTCATTTGGTATGAAACCTAAGAGAAAGTGTTTTCCGAGTTGAAGCATCACCTCTTCTCTACACCAGTGCTCACATTACCAAACCTGTAGCAACCATTTGAGAATGAGACAGATGTCTTTGACTATGTTATTTGTGCAGTTCTCACTCAACATGGGCATCCAAAGGCTTACCACAGTGAGACACCTTCATACACAGTCTTAAAGTAGCCCACCTATGAAAAGGAAATGTATTCCATTGTGCAGGCCTTCCATCAATGGAAGTATTATATTCTCGAGAAGGAAATGGTCATCCACATAGACCATTGACCCCTGAAGTTCATACATACATAAGGAAAGTTGCAAAACGATCGCCATCAGAAATGGTCGACATATCTGAAACAATTCCATTTGAACATTAAGTATAAGAAGGGAAGTACCAATACTATTGTAGAATGCCTCAACCAACCACCATTCATGGCGTTGATCATTGTGCTCGACTGATGTAGGCACGAGACTTCAGGGTGGCCGCATCTTTACAAGAGTGACCTAGAATTCGACAACATATACTAGCCACTCCTGGAAGGTAATAAAGTTCCAAATTTTTACCTCCAGGATGTACTATTATGCCACCTAGGACACATCTGCATACCTTCAAGCAAGCGTGCCAAGATGATTTTGGAGGTGCACCATAGTTGAGTTGTTGGACATTTCGAATTAGAGAAAATAGTGGTAGTATGCATATTTTTTTTATTGGCCGAACCTTCGTCTGGATGTTGGGAGGTACATTAGATCCTACATTGCCTACATCATTGGCAAATCAACCATCAAGAATCAAGGCATATATACTCCTCTTCCTACTCCTAGTTAAACTTGGGAATCCATCTCCATGGATTACATGTCGGGATTTCCTTCTAATAAGCACGAAAACGACTGCGTTTTCGTAGTTGTTGACATATTCTCAAAGATGGCCACTATGGTGGCCTGCAAGAAGAGTATCACAACATATGCCACTTCTAATCTCTTCTTTGAGTGAGTGTGGGTACACTTTGGGATCCCACAGTCCATTGTCTCAGATTAGGACAACATATTCCTAAGTGTATTTTTGTCGATTCTCTGGTTGATAGGTTGGATGGATTCGACTTGGATAGGTGGATATTGATAGATATAGTTGTTAGAGATACTTCTTTGAAGGCTTATGCATGTAGAATTTGTATAATTTATGTGGAGACATTTGAATATTTGAATTTAATTTGAAGAACCTGTTCTACTTTCATTTTTTTGTTTAATGTGTGGATGATTGGCAAAAGTTGCAGTAGTTGATAACCTATTCAAGTGTGCAAGGCAAGGGTGGAGGGCTCCCAATCCAAGCTAAGTACACTTCATTGTTAAACTAGCTTGATATCCATGAATTAGTTGCTTCAGATTTGTTTACTTGTTTTACTTCAGATTTTATTACATAAATTGATGTGTGATGATTTTTGTTTGCTGAAGAATCTTAGTCTATTTATCATTTTGATATGAAAGGACAACACAGTGTTCAAGTTGAACCCTCTTTTTATTGAATTAATGAATAAAAACTAGAGTTCATCTTTCTTGTTTTCAAGCAATTTTATGCAATTCCAGTTTTCTAACAATAGCATAATAATGAATGAATTTGTGATGAGGAATATCAAGGATATCCTAAGTTAGGAGTCTCTTTCATTGTTTATTTATGCATCTTAAGATGTTGTCAATTAATTGTTTTTGATTTCTATTCATCAAGTGATATTGTAAAAGAAGGACACAAATGGATCTCTTAAGTTAAGAGCCACTTCATCTCACATATATTGCAGAAGTGAATAAGAAATTATCTAATTAGATTTATATCTGTAATATGCAGTTCCTTAATTCTTCATATTTTATCTTCTAAGCTTGACTACATCTCATATCCATACATTGTGGACATGCCTCCAAGTTTTACAAACCTAGATTGACAATGAAATACTTGTGTTAATTTGTGTTAATAAATTAGCCCAATATTTTGGCACCATTTCCGGGGATGCATTCATCAACATAGTCAAATAGAATATAGAAACAAAATCTAAAAAAAACGACAAAACAACAACAATAAAAATTTAGTTATGTTTTTCTTAGTTATGTTTCTTTATGCCTAGAAATAGATATTAGGAAGGTAGATTTATTAAACAAAACCCCCCATCCATAGAAGTAGGACCATCAATACTAACTACACTGGTTGTTGGTAAATCAACAATAGAGGAATTAGAAGAAAAAAACATGAAAAAGATTAATTTTAATTAAAAGACAAACCTTGTTAGCCTGGGAGGTAAAAAGGAAACAAACTCCAAAAGCAACACCTACTTCAGAAAAACAAAAGAAAATTGTTAAACCAATAGATCAACCCATTTTTGAGCCTATAGATCAACCTATTTTCGAAAACAAACAACAACCTGAATCTCAAATTGTCATCAAAATAGTTGAAACTATGATAGAAGAAGGGCAAGGATCTGTTATTCTTACTCCAGAACAAAGACTTGAATATGAAAGACAACAAAGAGAATGGAGAAGACAAAGAGAGGAAGAAGCAAAAAGAGAAGCTGATAGAAAGAGAGAAGAGGATAGAAAAAGACAAAATGATAATGAACAAGAAAATATTGATGATCAGGAAGCTACTTTTGGCTTTCCAATATTAGATACAAGTGCAATATTAGGAGAAGATGTGAAAATGAAAAACATTCCACCTTCTGTATTGCCTAAATTTTATGGAATGTCAACAAAATATCCTGACTCATTTATGTTTGAATTCGACATCTTGTGTAGAACTTATGGATACACAGATGACACACACAAACTTCATCTCTTTCTTGCTACTTTGAAAGCAGCAGCATTAAAATGGTTCATGGGTTTAGGAGAGCGAACAATAACTTCTTGGGATGACATGAAGAAAATATTTCTTAAAAAATACCAAGCCTATTGTAATACTAGGTAATTGAAAGAGGATGTTTTCAGAATGACACAACAAGAAGACGAAAGTTTAGAAGAATACTTGGAAATATTTGCTTACAATCTTCAAAAGTCTAAACAACACTCGCTAAACTAGGATACCATTCGAACAATCTTTCTTAAAGGTATAAGAGATGAATACCTTGACATTTTGAATGTAATGGGCAAGGGTGACATTTCAAACTTTCCATTTAATGAAATTGTAGAACTATGTCAAAAATATTCTAGAGGAAGATCAAAAGCTGGAAGGAGAGATGTTAGTTCAAAAGCAGCAAAATCAACAGCAGGAGGGGTAACAAGAGCAGAGATAGGGAGCTTGCTGGAAAACTTCAAAACTAATCTTCTAAGTACATTAGGGACACAAGTAGATGTTTTAAAAGAAAACAAAAAAAAAGAGGAACAAGAGCAAATCTTAGCAATATTTTGTCCCAAATGTAGAAACAAGCATGCATTAAGAGAATGTCCTTTAGATAGTGTTCAAGTATGTGGCCTTTGCACAGAAAACCATTCAACAAAAAATTGTCTAAAGTTGAAAGAATTGCAAATGAATCCAATGGAAGAAGTACAAGGAGCAGAAGGTTTCTATTATGTGGCACCAAGAAGGCCTTGGCAGCCAAGGATTCCTCAACAATTCCCTCAATAATTCCCTCAACAAAACTATCAGTATCCTCCTCAAAACTCTTGGAATACCCCAATGCCATGGAAATCTTGGCCTCCACAACAATATCAAAACCAACCTGCACAAGGTTGGAGAGGATATAGTTATGGAAACCAGCCACCTCAACAAATGTATCCTCAACAATACCAACAACAATACCAGCAACAATATCAACAACCATTCCCATACCAACAGTTCCAACAATATCCACAATCCATGCCATTTCCACAACAGAATCCTGCACCATTACTAACACAACCACAACAGCTACAACTGCCTTCGAACCAGCCTAGACCAACTCAACCAGTAGCAAATCCGAGCAACAAAATGGATAAACCTGCATACAATGTGGAAGAAGCAACATATTTTCCAACATACTCCATTCTTCCCATAAATGATGTCCATTTAAGGTTTAGGAAAGTACTGCATAAAAATTCTCCTCCAATCATAGAAGAACCAACTGAACAAGGAGAACAAACTAAAACATCACATTCAGAAAATCAAAGTTAGAAAGGAAAAACTGTAATAACTCAAACACCACCCTATCTAGAGAGGTTAGTAGAGTAGAAAATTCAAATGACCCTTCCTGAATTTGATATTTTGGATGAATTAAAAAATGCTTATGTAAAAATTCCTTTATTACAGGCAATCAAAGAAATACCAATTTATGCTAAAATAGTAAAGGAATTATGCATCAAAAAAACTGGTAAAAAGAAGAAGGATCCTACTACAATCCAAGTCATCAGAAAACTAGCTAGCCTCATGTCTACAAAGACAACAGTAGAAAAATATATTGACCCTGGTATCCCTATGGTTACTATTTCAAAAAACATTTTTTCAGTTCCAAACACATCGATAGATTTGGGAGTAGCTATAGATGTAATGAATACAGAGACAATGAAACGTTTATATTTGAACAACGTTAGATCTACTACTACCATTTTAGAGTTAGTAGACAGATATAAAGTTATACCAGAAGGAATATTAGAAGATATCATAGTCTCTTTGGATTCATGGGAGTATCCTGTAGACTTCCTCATTTTGCAGCCAAAAACAAACTTGGGAGGACATCCTCTAATCTTAGGCAGACTGTGGTTAGCCACTGTTGATGCCTTTATAGGATGCAGATCGGGAAGTATGATTATTGCACATGGGGATGAGAGAAAACACATCACACTTTATTCTCCAGCACAAGCACCTTCTTTAGTATCATTGCTTGAAGGACAAGAACAACAGAAAACTAAATCAGTTCTAAGTATTAACCAAGTCTTTGACCTTAGAGAAGAAGAGGAGAATGAAGATCTATTGGATCTTTTCATCTTAGAACCAGATATTTCAGAGCAGCTTAGAGTAGCTCAGTATGAAGCTACAAGTAATCTTTTGAACCATTGTTTTCAGGAAACCTGCACAATTCAATCACTGCAAGAATCATTCACAAATATTTTTCCTGTAAACACAATTACCAATTCAACAACTAAAACAATTGAGATTTATCCTGGAAAACATTTGAACATTGGTAACAACTTACAATCGTCACAAGAACAAGAGGTAATAACATTATTACAGAAGTACTCAAAATATTTTGCCTGGGATTACACAGATATGCAGGGAATTCACCCCAACACATGTATCCACCACATCTATACTGATGACCAAATTAAACCAGTAAGGTAGCCTCAAAGGCGGATGAACCCCATGATGAAGGAAATAGTGAAAGAAGAACTACAGAAACTACTGCAAGTTGGGTTCATCTATCCTATTTCTGATAGTCAATGGGTCTCTCCCTTAGTGGTAGTACCAAAGAAAAATGGGAAGTGGAGAATATGTGTAGATTACCGGGAATTGAATAAAGCAACATTAAAAGATCATTTCCTGCTACCATTTATTGACCAAGTCCTAGATTCATTAGCTGGGAAGAAATTCTTTTCTTTCCTAGATGGGTTTAGTGGGTATAATCAGATTAGAATAGCAATGGAAGACCAGGACAAAACAACATTTACCTGCCCATGGGGAACATATGCATACAATGTTTTGCCTTTTGGGCTATGTAATGCACCTGCTACTTTCCAAAGAGAAGTTCTTGCAATATTTGTTGATCTGATCCATGAATGTGTAGAAGTCTACATGGACGATTTCACTGTATATGGAAACACATATGACGATTGTTTGAAAAATCTTGAGAAAGTTCTGAAACGATGCATAGAGACAAATCTGTCCCTGAGTAATGAAAAATGCTACATGATGTTAACAGAGGGGATAGTGTTGGGACACCATATTTCCTCATCAGGAATTAAGGTGGACCCAACCAAAATACAAGTCATTGTGAATTTAATGCCACCTACAACTCAAAAGGAGGTAAGAATTTTCTTGGGTTATGCAGGCTACTATAGGTGATTTATTGAAAATTTCAGTAAAATAGCACAACCTCTATTCAAGTTACTTGCAAAGGATGTTGAATTCCAATGGACAAATCATTGTCAAAATGCATTTCAAATATTGAAAGAAAAACTATCAGTTGCCCCCATCCTTCGAGGATTGAATTGGTCTTTGCCATTTCATATTTCCACTGATGCATCTGATACTGCTATAGGTGCATCACTTGGACAAAAAGAAAACCTGTTTAATTATGCTATATACTTCATAAGTAAAAACTTAACACCAGCAGAATTGAACTACACAGTCACAGAGAAAGAAATGTTAGTTGTAGTACATGCAGTAAATAAATTCAGGCATTACATAACAGGCTACCAAGTGTTCATTCACACAGACCATTCAATAATCAAATACTTAATGAACAAAGTAATCACAAATGGTAGAATTACAAGATGGTTATTGTTAATGCAAGAATTTAACATTACAATTCAAGATCGACCAGGGAAAGACAATCAAGTAGCTGATTTCCTTTCAAGGCTTCATACACCTGGTGATCCAAATCTTGTTTCAGATAATTTCCCAGATGAACATCTGTTTGCAATAACTATCAAAACACCATGGTTTGCAGATATAGCAAACTATTTATCCTCTGGAAAATTACCAGGCCAGTTCACAAAGAAACAAAAATGAAAGATAATTAGAGAAAGTTCTAGATATAGTTGGGTGAATGGTGATCTGTTTTATACTAGCTCTGATATGATAATAAGAAAATGTGTTAGAGAAGATGAAATATTAGAAATTTTGAAATCATGTCATGACAAGCCATGTGGTGGTCATTTTGCAGACAAGCAGACAACCTACAAGGTGCTGCAACTCGGCTACTACTGGCCAGCAATCTTCAAAGACTCTAAAGCCTATGTCAAGAGGTGTGACAGTTTCCAAAGAATAGGAATGCCAATAATATCAGATGAAATTCCACTTAAGCCACGAGTGCTTATAGAACCATTTGAGCAATGGCCTCTGGATTTTGTGGGACCAATAAATCCACCATCAAACAGGAAGAAGTACATCTTGGTATGTACTAACTATGTAACTATGTGGGTTGAGGCAAAGGAAGTAGCAAGAGCAACAAAAAACATAGTGGTCACATTCCTCTTTAAGGAAATATTTGTCAGATTTGGAGTACCAAGGCATATTGTAACTGACCAAGCCACACAATTCACTTCAAAACTTGTTCGTGATCTTATAGAGAAGTGTAAGATCAAACACAAAAAATCAACTCTGTAGAAAATATCACGACGAAGACAGTATGGATGAATAAGAAGGACTGGTCAGAAAAGTTAAGAGATGCACTATGGGAATATAGAATAACATGGAAAAACACAACTAGGTTCAGTCCATACTAGTTAGTGTATGGAAAAGAAGTCATGTTTCCCATATAATTTTAGATACACACATTCAAGTTAGCAACAAAGTTAGGACTGGAATTATCTGAAGCACAAAAACAACAGATAATGGAATTGAATCAACTGGATGAATAGAGACATCAAGCAGTAGAACACACAACTCTAGTGCAACAACAAAGGATGAAATGGCATGATCAATTCATCAAGAACAAGACATTCAACAAAGGAGACTGGAAATTATTGTTTGACTCCAAATTCAAAGATTTCAAGGCAAAGTTTACAACTCATTGGTTGGGGCCATACGAGATAGAAGAAATATTTGATAACAGAGTTGTTCAGATAAAAACAATTGATCAAGAATCTACTTCATTTCTAGTTAACAGACATAGGCTTAAAGTCTACAATAATCCTATTAATAAAGAATATTTTGTGAAACAAATGACAAAAGAGACCGACTTGGAAGTAATGGAACAACATAGAAATATGCCTTCCAGTACTCCAGAAGAAGAATAATTAAAAAAAAAACAAGAAAAAATAATAAATATATAAAAATATAATAAAAAGTTTGCTTGTGAAAACGAGGCAACTGACACAAAGCAAACATGAATTCATAGAGGAAAACCAACTAGTTTGGCTTGTATGAATTCACAATTTTTGCTTTACACTCACGATAGTTTGATTTTGAAGAATGAACCTCCAAAACAAAATAAAACTTGAGGACAAGTCTTTAGATAAGCAAGGGGGAAGTTACAAAAGAAACTCAGTTGAGCAGCTGAAAGTTTGAGCAGCTGAATTGAAGAAGGAACTTTAATTGTATCGCAGAAGGGACCTAAAACATTAATGGAAACATTGTGCAAAAGGGACCTGGAACGCTAGAAAAAAACATGTATCATACTGCATAAAAATACACATGACAGTAGGGCCCTGAACCATCAAGTACCAATTGCAGAAGGGACCTGAACGATATCAATAATCAATGAATTTGAATCAATGATGGATGCAAGAACATGAAGCATAAATAAAGTCTACATTTCAATCTATCCTAGACAATTCATCAAAGAAATTTGGCCAGAACTCATCATCAAATACTATCAGGGAGTGAAAGTACAGTGAGTACAAAGTTTTCTCTTGAAATTTCAAAATTTTAGAATTTTTTTAGAGATTGTTAAAGTTGAGTTAGTACCTAGCATGCATATTTTACTTACATATTCATTTCACTACCCTCATCATATTATCCTATTCATATATTCATACCCATTATCCTACATTTAATCCCATAAACGTCTTCCAAATATTCATTTCATATTCTATATTCATATTCCATATTCCATTTACATATTCCATATTCATTTCATTTCATAACCCTAAGTAATTTTCTTTTGAAAAGCAAAAGGGATTCAAATAGAGGGTCCAATAGTTGAAACCCTAGAACCTACAAAACCATACACAAGATTAGTATCATGAAATTAATTTTAAATATGACCTAAACATGGTCATTTTAAAATTAAAAGACATATATTGAAATATATATATTGAAACATGCGCATTATGAAGTAATACAAAGTGAAGGAAATCGAAATAATTTATTTCGACAAGTTATAATTAAAGTGCATAAGAATGATGCTATTGAGTGCAAGGGTTATCATAATACAAATCATGTGATGACTATACAATGCAAACAAACATTATGAAATGTTTCGGAGGTAATGGATATGAAGAGGGGGTACGATGATAGTTAAACGAAGATAAGACCATGTATTAAAACTATAAACCATGCAATCAAACTATAATTAAATTCAAAGCGGTGATCAAATCACAATGCACCATGAAATGAATAACAATACGAGCCAGTGGTAATGAAACGTATGGTATGCAGACTATACGGTGAAATGAGTGATATATCAGTCAAAGGTCAAGTAATAAACGTCGAGATGTGGAGGTAAGTACTGTGGGTTGGTATGCATGACGACCACGATGAAACGAAGGACAACCACGAGGGAAGTAGTCAGAAGATGCATCAAGTGGAACGGTCAACCGAAATTTGAAAACACAACAGTGAATGTTTCAAAACAACACCGTGAGTTTTGCATTCAACAGAGCTCATGCAATATACCTCCGCCATTTTTACACACAGAGCATTGTAAAAATCGCTTTCTCTCCACCATCACAACCGTTTTGCAGGCTCAGGGAGAACAATGAAGTGTTGCATAAGCCATTAGCGCACATTTGCGAGCCTGAGGTGAGTGGTTTGAGAGAGAAAACATAGAAACAGAGGAAATCAAACTGAGAGGGAGAAGGCAAGAGATATAGCAGTTGGAAATCAGAGTGATAAGAAGAAAAAACGGAGTAGATTGAGGGATAAGCCGAGGAAACTAGTAGAGAAAGCAGAGTTAGTTAAAGAAGATCTCGTGAGCAACAAGGTAAGACCAAAACTTGATCTCCCTCAATAAATGCAACAGATGTTTTATGAGGAAATCTCAGGATTTTTAAAATAAAACACAAGTTAGACTCTAGGATATAAGAAGCGCTCCAACCACAGTTTATTATTTGTTAAATGCTGTCTCTGCCATCAGTCAAGAAATAAGGTTTTTGAAACAAAGTTTAACAGTGGCAACCATTATGAAACACAGGTTGGTTGAGCCACGACATAGAGAGAATCAGGGCAATTCATTGCAGACAGGTAAATCAACTCGGATCCTCCACGTTCACTCATGAAATTGCCAAATTGATTGATAAACAAAATGTTAGTTAAAGATTTGATTGCATAAGTAAATGTTTTCACCGAGTTAAAACAAAGTGTTTAGTTGTAGTTTTGATTACATAAACACATGTTTTCACTGAAGATTGGGTAATGAGACAGAATGTTAAGTTGAAGTTTGGTTGCATAAACACCTGTTTTCATCAAATTGGTCAACGAAACAGAGTGTTAAACTTATAGTTTGTTATGATTTCATTGAATACACAGTGAAATATTTATGGTTGATTGCATAAACAGTGGGTTTGATTGCACAAACAGTGGCCTTAATTGTACAAACAATGAATGAGAGAATGACTCTAGTATGACATAAAAATGAGTTTGATAACCATAGGAAAGTTATAAGAAGAATGAAAATCGAAAAGAGGAGCTATGGTATGATTTTGTTTTTATATTAAAAAAAAAAAAATTCAAAATCAAAACAGAGTTCGATTTCCAATTTCTTTTCTTATAAACAGTGATATGCATAAAGAAGAATACTTCATTTATATGGATAGAGCAGAGTTTTGGTGAAAGAGGAACAGAGCCAAGAATGGATTTTACATCAGAATAAGCAGGATGTTTGTTTTTGTTTTTCATTCACAAAAGGTTAATGTTTTGAAAAAAACAATGATTCATTGTTGCAATGAGACAAAGACTAAAACAAGCCTGACTTTATTATTTCTAAAGAGTATCAGGAGAAAGGTAAGCCCTACTACAAATTGAATCAATTTTTTTATTTTTTTATCTTTTATTTTTATTTTTATTTGTATTATGCATGAATGATTGTTATTTACATTGTTAAAAATGAAGTTAATGACAATAGAAGGGTATATCCACTGGTTTTTAGAAAATATGACCACTAGAATAGAACCAAAATTTCAAATTGAGGAATGGAAGAAGGAAACGGTAGAAAAATTATATCAAGCAGAGCTTATAGGGTTTCTATAGAGGTTTAATGGTCACATTGAGGGTATAACTAGGGAGTTTATGATAACTATACCCAGGATCAGACAATGGTAGGAAACTTAACCATTCCATTGACTCCAGAATACATCTCCCAAACATTAGATCTTCCATTGATAGGGGAAAATTATCATAAAGGTCTACATTTCAAGGAGAAAGCATGGACTTGCTTCTTAGAAAAAAATAGGAAGGGAGCCTTTGACAGAGCTAAAGGAATATGTAGGGAGTGGTTTAATGAGCCATGGGGAGAGCTAGTCTTGATCATTCAAAAATTCTTCACATGTGATAGGGGACATAGTGTGGCACATTTGTATCATGTCAGGCTACTCCAACACATTAAGGGAGAAGTCAAAATAAACTTGCCATATTTCTTCTCCCGAAGTCTCATTAAGATGATAGAGTCAATGAGAAATGAGAACAAACCAAGAGAAGCTCAAGTTTATCATCAGGGACTAATAAAAATTCTTGTAGAGCATCAAGTAAAAACTCAGGGCATAATTTGGAGAGAATTTTTAGTACAAAACCAGCATGAAGAACAGGTCATTGAAGAACAATACAAAACAGAGCAGGAAACCAGGGGCATCATGAATTCACCACTTTATCCCAGAACCAGGTCTAAGAAGCAAAACAACACTGTTATGGTTGAAAATGAAACATCCATCATATCCACTCCTAGGAGGCATAGGAGAAAGAGCCCAATAGAAACAAGTAGCAAGGACCAAGAAGTACAAATTGTAGAAACATGTTCTACAGAGAAACAGGTAGAAGATATAATCGAAAGATTAGAGAAAGAAGCTCTAGAAAAAGACTCATATTTTGATGATGTGGCAGCCACATCATTTGCAAAAGATACACATGACCTAGGAAAAGAATTGCATTTGAGAAAAATCAAAGAATTGACAGATCAGTTGGAAATAAACAAGATCCTGGAAAAGCACTTGAAGAAAGAAAATAAAACATGCAAGAAAAATAATGCAAAGTTAGTAAGGGAGAATGAAAAATTAACTGAAGAGGTAGGAAAAAAAAAGAGAAAGAATGATATACTTTGCAAATAGGCATTCAAGTGGCTTAAAGATAAGAACATGTGGAAGAACAAATATGAGAAATAGAAGGTCAAAGCTACTATGTATAAAGAAGAACACAACATGGGGATAGATTATCTGTTAGAGGCATTACAATAGGAAGCATCAGGTTTAGGCACATGATTCACAGCAGAGGTAAGGATATCCAAGAGAAAGAAACAAGCATGAGGACATGCTTGTGAATCAACAAAGGGGAGATGTTGTCCCTCATTTTTGGTCCAGTTTTACTTAAGAAAACATACTTAATTATTATATTTTCTATCCAATTTCCATCACATCCACCTCATTTTGATGTATTTTATGCATATTGAGATATTTAATTTTAATTTTGCAATTTCTAGAAGTTTTTATGAAAATTGAATTTCAAGTGCAATTTTTGGACAAAATCATAAATTCCTTTAATAGCTATATGGATGTCATATTTGCAGGACACTTGGGCACGAGATGGATACATTTATGAAAATTTTAGGAACTAGGACTTAACTAAATCCAATTGGTTTGGTCAAAACAAGCTAAATCGGGCCCGATCAAAGCTGGTCAAACAAGACCAGTCATCAAGAAAATCCCTAGGGAATAGGGCAATTTTATGATTTCATGAGATTTTCCATATTTTTAATGATAGGTTGGATGGATTTGACTTAGATAGGTGGATATGGGTAGATATAGTTGTTAGAAATACTTAGATCAGTTTGTTTCATGACCTTCTATTTAAGCCAAAACTTTGAAGGCTTATGCATGTAGAATTTGTATAATTTATGTGGAGACATTTGAATATTTGAAGTTAATTTGAAGAATCTGTTCTACTTTAATTTTGCTGTTAAATGTGTGGATGACTGACTGAAGTTTAAGTAGTTGATAACCTCTTCAAGTGTGCAAGGCAAAGGTGGAGGGCCCCCACTCCAAGCTAAGTACACTTCATTATTAAAGTAGCTTGATTTCCATGAACTAGTTGCTTCAGATTTGTTTACTTGTTTTACTTTAGATTTGCTTACTTAAATTGATGTGTGATGATTTATGTTTGCTAATGAGTCTTAGTCTATTTACCATTTTGATATGAAAGGACAACACAGTGTTCAAGTTGAATCCTCTTTCTATTGAATTAATGAATAAAAACCAGAGTTCATCTTTCTTGTTTTCAAGTAGTTTAAACTAGAGTTCATCTTTCTTGTTTTCAAGTAGTTTTATGCAATTCCAGTTTTCTAACAATAGCATAATGATGAATGAATTTGTGATGAGGAATATCAAGGATATCCTAAGTTAGGAGCCTCTTTCATTGTTTATTTATGCATCTTAAGTTGTTGTCAATTAATGGTTTTTGATTTCTATTCATCAAGTAATATTGTAGAAGAAGGACACAAATGGATCTCTTAAGTTAAGAGCCACTTCATCTCATATATATTGTAAAATTGAATAAGAAATTATTTAATTAGATTTATATTTGTAATATTCACTTCCTTAATTCTTCATATTTTATCTTCTAAGCTTGACTACATCTGATATCCATACATTGTGGACATGCCTCCAAGTTTTACAAACCTGGATTGATAATGAAATACTTGTGTTAATTTGTGTTAATAAATTAGCCCAAAAGATATATTGGACGGAGCCAATGCTAAGTACAAGCAATGCCATGATCAACATTAGGTGCTACACAAGTTCTAAGTAGGAGACAAATTTTGGCTACATTTGCAAAAGGAGCGCCTCACCGGACCCCATCGTAATATTCTCCTACTTCGATATGGGTCATACACCATCACTAAGGTTAAAGGGGACAAAGCCTTCGAGATGAAAATTCCATCGTTCCTTAGTCTACACCCAGTGTTCAATGTAGATCACCTTTGGCCATACTTTCCACCATTGCTGGACACATCCGACATTATAGAACAACTCACACCAACAAAGCTAAACCCAGACTGCATGGAACATGACACAACTGATCAGATCATGGACATGTAGATCAAGAAATGTTAGGTCCCTATAATACTAGTGATTCCCCCATTACTATTGTCATTGTAGCCCTTGTTGTTATTGTTGTGCCCTTATGTTACTACTGTTATGTCAGCTTGATTATATTGTAACCCCTTAGACTCTTATATATAGAAGGGAGGTTTAGTCATTTGTATCATCCAAGAAATGTTTATTTGTGTAATCTAAAGGAGGTTTCCCCCTTGAAGAGGCTGAATTCTAAGGTGTTGATCTATCTTTTCTATATTTTTGTGAGTTGGTTTCATAACATTTGGTATCAAAGCTTTGGATTCTAGGGTTTCACTACTCCAAACAGGTCATCATGGAATTTTCACTATATATTTTTTTATGCGATGTTTCAAAAGCTAAAAAAAAAACTCATTTGAGCTGAAATCGTTCTGAACTTCGGGTGTGAATGTCAAAGCTTGTCTCGGTATATTTGCGGAGATATGATTTGAGGAAGTTAGGGTTTTTGCAGATTCCTGAATTACATTCCAAATAGGTTACCTGGGGAAAATCATCATAACTGTTGTACTGAGCATTAGATTGAAATTTCATAAGACATTTCAAAAATAGGACGCCTTATAGTTTTCCGTATATCCATTTTAGGTACTAAGGTCGAAACAGTGACACATGGCACTTCGTACAAGTTTTCTCTACTAAACTATTCTATAATCAGGTCACCGTAGGAGATTTGGCATAACTCTTCCTTGGAGAAACCAATCTTGATCAGACTTGCAGGGTTAGAAAGAGAAATCAAAAGGATACTGTAGGACACGATTTTAGATATTCAAGATCTGCAGTTACAAAGATACAACAGATTCAATATCGAGCTCTTACAAAGTGAAAAAAAAAGTGTGTAGTTTTTTTTTTAAATTTTGCATAATATTGGTTTGAAAAATTAGTTTGAAGGAATTCAAAGGGAATAGTGAAGAATTATTAGCATTAATTGATTCCCCAAAGAAAGAAAATGGAAACACCTAGTAAGAAACCTGAAAGCTTTAACATGACTCGTGAAGAAGAGGAAGAAATACAACATGATATATCAAAATTACAAGACCAAGTACAACAAATTTCACTCTCACAAAAGGTAACTGAAGCCAAGATGAATGGCGTGGAAGCTAATATGGATGGTGTGCAAGTCAAGATGGATGGAGTAGAAGCTAAGATGGATGGCATGGAAGCTAAGATGAATGGCATGGATGCTAAGATGAATGGCATGGACGCTAAGATGGAAGAATTGAAGATAAATTTGAATAAGTTGCTACAAGAAATGGTTACTAATGGTGAAAGGATAGTAAAGGAAACTCATGATGAGAACAAAAGAAATGTCAATCATGATTTCATAGACTCTAATGTTGGATAGAAGACCCACCATGTTTCGAAAATCGATATGAGGAAGTTTGATGGCAAGGATCCTGGAACATGGATACTACAGATGGAGCAATTTTTCAATCTCCATAATGTGAAAAACACACAAAAGGTACGCATTGCAACTTTATATTTAGAACCAAATCAGTTTGTATGATATCGATGGCTTTTCTCTCGTAAAAAAATTGTCACTTGGGAAATTTTTACGGAAGAAATGATAGCACATTATGAGGATACAAAAAGAAACACATTTTTTAGCCAATTGATAAATCTCAAACAAAAGGGTTCAATGATGGAGCGCATTGAGGACTTCCAAAAATTAAACATAAGGGTAAAAGATATTCCAGAGGAGCATAGGGTTGATGTGTTCATAGGGACTTTAAAGGATAATATCCAACATGAGGTTCACCTTTGGGAACCTGATTCATTGGAGAAGCATTTAGGTTAGCAAGAAAAATGGAAAGCAAAATTATGGTGACCAGGAAGCCTACCACTCACAACTATAAAGATGGAAGTGTTGTTGCCCCTAGCCTTCCACAACCTACAAGGTTGACGCCACAACAATTGGAAGAAAAAAGAGAAAATGGGATTTTTTACAGTTGTGGTTTCATAAAAAGAACACTCTCCAGTAGAGGATCTAGCTATATCAAGTTTTCAAAGCATGTCAACTCCTTTACCAAGGTAAGTGGTTCACTAGGGACTAGGTTCAACAAAAATTTCTCACCTCATGGAGGCTCTACACGTAACGAGGACCATTGTTTCCTAAGGAGGAAGGAATGATTCAGGTGGATATTGGTGGCCACCTACCTATTCCACTTGGACCTCTAGTCGGTTTCATCCATTTCCTTATTTATTGCAACATTTACTATTTTTAGCAGTTTTTTCGGGTCCTGAACTTTCGAAGTAGTTTTGACCCCCTAAACGATTTTTTTTAGGTCTGCAAAAAGCACGTAGTGGCATAGCCTTGCCACAAATCCTGTAGTACTCAGAGAGATATTTCCAACAAGGTATAATATGCACCAAACAAAGATAATATGACCAAGTTACGATCCTGGGAAGTTGGTTGCCCAACTAACCCCATTGGGGCCCACAAACTCTTGGCGTTCCATCTCCTGGGGTCAGGGTTTTGGTTGTTTAGGATTTTCCCTTGTTGTCAAATAATACATAGGCACTTGAGCACCATTTTAACATAGTCCAGAGGCATGTATCCACCATATCTTTTCTCATAGATAAGCTAACATCGTCCGAGATAGTTTATTTCCATTATGTTTGTAAGCTTGTTTTAGTATTTTATATTAATGAAATGAAGTGTTATTTATGTTGAATCTTTGTAATTTCTTGCATTCTTGTTTAAGGTAGGATCACACAAATGTTGACTAGAGTTTCTAGTGGGAGTGGGTGTGAGGCTCCTACATTATTTGCAGATAGAAGGTTCCTTGCCGAAAATCTTGCTGAGCGTGATATTGGAGCTCAAGAAACCTTCCATTTGTTGCTAAAGTCACCTCTTGTTGTCTGTAGTCACAATTTTTTTCCATTGAATGTTGGGAAGAAAGTGTACCAAAGGGTTTCACTGCATTCTGATGAAGTTTTGTGTCGAAACAGTTTCATTGAGGTTTATCAAACCCGAGCAGTTTTTTTTGGAACATTTGTGCTTGATAGAAATAACAAGATCGTGGAGTTTTGATGTAAAGTGTAGGTAGGAACCATGGAGACCACAAGATAACCATGCTCTCATTTTTGTTTGGCCACATTTTTATGTTCTTTCTAATGAAGGTTCGAAGACTTCGAAACATTTTGTTCGAGTGAGTTTCTTTTTTAGAAGCCCTTTCATGGCGTTTCTTTAGATATTGAGTTGTCAATTGAAAATATTATTCAGAATTGGAGGAATTTCATATATCATGCATGGCATGTTTATTGAGGCCCTTTTCCAAATGAAGTTTTAGAATAGAATGTTGAGCCCCTTATACATGAAGACAATGTTGATCGAGATTTAGAAGAGTGACAAGTTTTTTCGTGATTAGTTCCTCCAAGGTATGTAAACATTTCAGACCTTGATAATCTTGGTAGAAGGGACTTTGATATTGATTATAATTGGCAGGAAATGATGATATCAAGCAATTATTTAGAATAGGGGATACATTTTTTAAAATATGTGCATTTTGCAGGTGTTTTGAATCATGACTTTCTTAGGGACACATATTTGTCGCGTTCTTCTCTATCAGAAAAACAACTAGCTTCTTTTGAAATTGTTTTTCGACACTTTGTGAATGGTGGAAATGATGGTGGTTTAAAAATGATTATTAAAGGTACTACTGGAACTGGGAAGTCATCTCTCATTGACTGTATTTATCATGTTCTATCTAGTTCAACAGTGGATGGTAAAAGTCCTTTGTTATTTCTTGCTCCAACTAGTATTGTTTCTTTTAACATACATGTAAAAACAATACATTCTGCTTTAAAAATTCATATAAAAGATATGAAGCCACTATCTGGGAAGAATTTAACAGCGTTTCAAGAAGAAATGAGGCATGTTAGATATATATTGATTGATGAAATGAGTTTTATAGGTCCACAACTTTTCATACAAATAGATTCTCGTTTGCGCGAAGCATTTCCTAAAAACAAGGATTTTTTTTTTTTTTTTTGATCTTAGTCTCAGTGTATCCACAATAGAAACCAAAGGATTGTCATTTTGGTGGTAGGTCCATCATTCTTGTGGGTGACCTTAGGTAGTTGCCTCCTGTTAGGGATAATCTGTTGTATGCAGGTATAACAACTAGGAAAGTATTGTGGGAAAGCTTCAACATTGTTGTCACTCTAGAAAAAATTTATAGGCAGGAAGGAGATGATCTGAGACAAACGTCTTTTTGTAATATTTTAATGAATATTAGAAATGCAGAGTCTCTTCTTACTGATTAGGATCTTCTTATGACATATGTTGATAGTTTCTTGAATCAACATGAAAAGGCATTGTTTGATTCTTCTCTTCACTTGTTTGCAATGAATAATCTCATGAATTTGCACAATCATAAAATGCTTAAATCATTAAATTCCCCTATTACGAGATGTGTTCCTGAATGCAATAGAAGAATAGAAATAGGTGATAATGATTATGATGTGCTCGAGCGTGAAATACTTCTATGTCATGGAAAATGCGTGATGTTGATGTGTAATTTGTGGGTTGAAGTTGGTTTGGTCAATGGTGCACATGGAAATATTGAAAATATTTTCTTCGCGCGTGGTTGTGAGCTGCCACAACTTCCAGAATTTGCTACAATTATTTTTGAAAAGTATTGTGGTGTTCCATTTGATAGGGACTGTCTTATTCTTGTACCCATTGTGCCTGTTGTTAGGGGGAATCTGAGACATATGCCTATGAAAATGCATGGGTGTTGACAATACACAAATATTAGGGAATGACTTTGCAACGAGCCACTTTAGACATCAGAGACAAAAAGAGGCAAGGTCTCACATTTACATCTATATCAAGAGTGAAAGCGATAGAATTTTTGCAGATTTCACCGCCTTTTTCTTTTCAACATTATGCAAAAATATAAGACAATGCATATGTTACACTTAGAAAGAAAGAGGAGGAACAATTGAAGCCAATATCATTTAAGGGGTATTTATCTTGAATACAAACTATTGTTGATGAATACATTAGATAAAGTTGTTGTTGTTCATTGCAATTATTTGTATGCACATCGATAAGTTCTTTTGAATCGTTTTATGTTTTTATGTCAAATAAATTTTTCTAATGCATTTCTAATTTCATATGTATCTATTAAACTTTGTTATTATTTATTGTATGTATATATATATTTTCTATCATTCAATTGCATGTACAAAGAACAATGATGACATCTATTAAATTAAAGCAATAAAATCCTAATTATTGTTTATTTATTATTTATTATTTTATTTTATTTATTTTTATTTTTAATTTATATTTATTTTTTTAATTTTTTTAATTTTTAATTTTTTAAATTTAAATTTAATTATTAATTTTATTTATTTATTTAATTTTTTTTTTCTTTTCTGTTTGTTGTAGCCGCTACAACACCACCTAAAATGCTTGGGCATATCCAAAATTTTGAGTACCTCACTGTTTGCCCCAAGCTACTAGGGTTCTAATAAGGCCTTCAACCGGTTACTCTCCCCGCGATCCTTCCTATCAAACTATGGTGATGCATCCACTCACACTTCTTACATTGCATCCACACATCATGTTTTATCTCAGATATAGACCTTAGGATCACATTAGGGTTTTGAGGATCAATGGATTCATTGTTGTGTTAAGAGTCTCCCATGATTTTGAAACTCATCTTTGCATGATATGCATCGCAATCAATAGATTCCCTATATTTGGATAAGCATGCATTCAATTTGGATTTCCTTACGATTGACCATATTATGGTTCAGGAGGAACCCTATATTTTCAAAATAAGAGTTCACTTCATGCTTTAACATGCTTCATGTACACCCAAGGGTGCATTATAATTGGCATTGCATGGCATCATGGTGAGAATCGTTGTAGATCATATTCTCCTAGGTTCATGTCTAGTTCCCCATCTTAGCATGTGCATTAGAGTTTGTGAGATTGATGACTTTCCCTTGCTCCTTGTAGCACTAGACTTGTGCATTTGAAGATCCAACCCATATTTGAATTAATCCTCACTCTCTAGGATGCATGTTAACAAGTACTACTAGACATTGACTCTATAAGTACATCATCGCCATAGGCAACACATAATTTTGAAGTCACTTACAATTAGTGACTCCATCAAATGCTTGAATTTGAAATTTATTTCCAAATTGAAGCATGATTTGCTCGACCCATGCAATTTATAACATCTTTATTTGGATTATTTTGGTTCATGCTCCTTGAGTAAATTAATTTGATTTACTTAGTAATATTTATTTGTTTGCGTGATCTCACAAGAAAAGTATCACTTTGGTAAACTAACTTGTTTTGTTTCACCTTCTTTTTGGGAAATTGAGTAAAGGTGGTTTGGATACACATCAAATGAGGCAACACTGGCATTAAACAAAACTTTGACTTGACACCACTCAAATGTTGGAAGAATGAAGGGCTTGGGATTATTGTGAACATAACATACTAAGCGACAATGGAAACAAATGCATGCGCAAATGAAAGGATAAATTGAAAGCGTTAGAAATGGGCAAATGAAGATTTATCATTGAAGTGGAAGGAAGGAAGTTTGAGTGAATGTAAAGACACTAGAATCAAGGACATTTTGTTTGATTGCCTTAGTCCACTGCATTTGCTCAGAGTACTTCATTCGAGGGCCTTCAATGATCTCAATTCAAAGGAGATCTATGATGAATTTACCACTATTACCGCAAGAGATGGAGATACAGTTGTCATTGCTACTAACGAAAAATGCATCACTGGTCTCTTGATAAATAGAATGTGCCATCTCTTTGAGTTCGAAGAAGTTCGTAATCTTGTAGCTGAGCTAACTGGTTGACTTGATCCCCAGGTGATGTTGCCCCTGGATCTCATTTGGGGTATGATATACATAATCTAGATATATTGAAGTTGAAGTTGTGCCTATTTTCCATTTCTAATTCACTGATGATAAGAGGGATCACTATCACAATGCACTGGAGACTACATGCAACTGAAAATATTGTGACTGGATGCATTGATGGAAACTTAACACATTGTACCATGTGCGGGGTGCTTATACATAGCAAAAGAGATGACTACGTCTACAAATTGTTTGGGATGCTAATTCTAAGGAAAATCCATTATAGGGCATCAATTTAAATGACATAAGAAGTTCAAAATCACCCATGTAGAAAAAAATTGGGGTCTTCTTCGCTGAGCAGTGAGCAAAGTTGAATAGTCACATTACACTGAGTCTTGTCCCATCAAATCACAATGATCGCAGTCTCCTTAGGTCACACTTCCCATATGCGACCCTCAACAAGTTGCAACCCCTTGACGAGACTAGTTGCAAGGTTGTAATTAAGGGGGCCTTTGAACCATGCAACCTACACTGCTCGGCGACCCTATGACCTCCACTAGTCACAGTTTTGAAACTTGATTTTCTCCAGAAAATTGTGACTTGTGCCCAAAGATGCAACTTGCAGTAAGTGAAAGGAACACGTTCTACTCTCTCAAAGGATGTGTTAGCATGATCACTGCCCCTTGTATTGTTGAGATGTTTGATTCTCATTGGTCTAGGTGGGTCTCATGGAAGAGACAATCAAACATTGAATGAACAATGATGCCACCGAATTGTGAATATCGTGAAAAAGATCCTGTGCTAGACAGGAAATGAAGCCACATAGGGGCCATATTGGTTAGTTGATATGTTGAATACTCGTTGGTTGTGAGTGAGGATGGGAATGTACGTGAGATAAGGAAATCAAAGCCAATAATACCGTATTACAAATACAGGAAAGTTTCAGCATCCATCCCAGTTACCTCACCTTGGCATGATATTGGGGAAGTAAGAGGTTGTTCTTGCACCTCATCTCTTTCTAAAATATTTAAGCAATCCATTTAAGGTTCATAAGCTCACCCTAGAGTAGTCTCCAAGATTTTGGGAGAGTTTCATTCTTTGAAGCCCAACCCCAACATGGTATCACTTTGAAATTTCACTCATGCTTCATTCAACTCCAATATGGGTATGTAGTGACGATTGCAATGCGGGTATGGCAGTTACGTGGGGAATCAAGCCCATAGTAGCTGCAATATAGAGACATCAACTTACGAATCAGGAGGAATTTACCACATTGATAGTTGCCCATTACTTGAACTCTCTCAGAAACAAATATCAGAGATCCTTGATTCTCCCGGTGAGGGATACCTCCAACAATGTTTCTCATGAATTCTAATCTGGCAAGGACATCACTTGGATATATAACGAAGTCACAATATTTGATGCAGTCATAGGTCGATCTACGTTTAGGTTGCAACTTTCTCTATTTTTCACAGTCGCAACTTTGTGACCTATCAGAAATTCATATAGCTAAGTCTCACCAATGCCAGAATGTGTCTGTGACTTTATCTACCCCTCAGAAATGCAACTTCGCCTACTCTTGGAACTACGACTTACCCTACCTATTCAAATAAATGCGGCTTGTGTGCTCAATAGAGCTATGATATTATTATGAATCCGGAATATAGTATTGATGGGACTAGTAGGTAGTAACCACGGAAAAGCTCTCCTTCGGACTTCACAAACATCTTGAATGGCAAGGAAGTCCATGAGAATAATGTAGTTATAAACCACAATGGCTCTTTGCCATAGTTTTACATTGAGAAGTTCACAACCCTAGTGAACTCGGATGTGATCTCCATGAGCAGAATGAATGATGCAGTTAGGGAAATCTAGAGAGTAAAGTAGGTCATCAATTTATGTATGCAAGGAGAATATGTTTTACTCTTGGCTAAATCCCTCGAAAGACACTTTTCATATGCTATCATGAAGCACAGTTCCAACCAAGTGGGAGAATATGATTGTCTTCTAGAATCTGCTCCTATGTGCACATACTGCAATATGCTTCTGAACTCCTCTCAAATTAGGGATCAAGATCACTCTATATGGATTGCACATCGTAACAACATTGTGGTGTAGAAGAGGGCTATAAAGGGGTCCAAATTGATGTTTTATTTTCAAGTCAATTTTTCATGTTTTTGGCGTAATTCTTTGGCTGCACATTTGTTTGAATAGTTTCATTTGTTTGCAGGTAGGGATACTGATCACATGGAGGAAGCCAATATCTCTCACTAGAAGCCTTGCAGCGAGGGTGTCCAACTAGGAAACAAGCTGGCTCCACATAACTGACCTAGGCACTATGTCAACTGCAATGACATATGTCATAACAAACATATGGTCATTCAATACATCTAATGAACCCCACAATTTTGTATTGTACTCTGGCAACTGCCTTGGTGATAAGTGTTTTAGGTTTTCCAAGAACCCTCTACATCTTCCTCTTCTCTTTCATCATAATGTAAATATTCACATCATAATTTCAATAGTTAAAGTTGAGATCAATTAAGCATGTACTAGGAAGTAGGCATGAGAAAGAAATGAGGAAGCTCAAGAGTCATGAGGGTAGATGAAAGGTGTGAGGGGAGGCCAAGGGTCTACCCTCATGGCTTCTACCCCAAATGGTGTGAAGTATAATCGATACTTCACACCAGGGATACCCCGTGATTGTTGGAGGTACATTTCAGCTCGTTAACAAATTGGTGCTAGAAGGAGGGCCGATGATAACCTGAGCCCTTGAAGCCTGCATTTTAGGCCAATATATGTAAATGGATCCATCCCAAATATTGCTCCCAGGGTGTTTATCTAATTTGTCCATTTGTCAATGTTTAATCCATGATGAGCCACTCCATCACTTGCCTCAGTTAAAGTTTGATGGTGAGGATGGAACGTCCTTGACCAATCATATTTCTTATTTCCTTATGTTTTGCAAGTCTTACAAGATCGCTAGTGAGGAGTTTGCATGTGTTCTTTTCTTCCTTTCCCTTGAAGGTCACGTCAAGAAATGGTGCTATAGATTGCCAATAGCTTCCATTCATTCATTCGAGCAAATCATTGGTAAGATCTGACAAACGTTTCACATGCACGATTTTCAAGATGTGTTTAGAAGGATAAATGAGCTTAGGATGAGACCTGGAGAATCTTTAGAGGATTTTGCTATTAGATTTGTTCATCTTTGTTTTGAGTTTCTTGAAAGAGATGTAGACTGGGTGTATTTGAGTGAAACTTTTCAAAAATTAGTTTTCGTTTCTCGGCAACATCTTCATTTCGAAACAAATTTGATTTTTATGAGTATCATGATGATTTGCAAATTTCAAAGTGTCCATGTATCACCCATAATATCAACTTTCCTACCTCTCTGAATCAAGAAAAATCTCAAGCCTCCGAGGAGGAAATTACTGCTTGTGGGAGTTCTCACCCTCCCCTTGATTTGTTACATAATGAAATTTTGGTCATAAATGGTTAAGATGATGAAAAGTGCTTTCAGGGAAATCAATTAAATTGTCTTGCCTCTGAAGCTCTCGTACATCCTTTTGATTTTGAATATGAAAATTATGTTGATATAACATCTCTTCCCGCTGATGGAACCAAGATCGAGTCCCTTGAACACATATCTTACTCTAGACCTGGATTTCATTCACCTATTGGCAATGGCTTGGGTCTTATCTCACATAAAGTTGATTGTCCTATCAAATCCAAGGACCATGACATGCATGCAAATCCATTTCTCCCTCTAGCTGACACTAATGTGCAGGATGTGAGTCTTGGTCTGATTGGTGCCCCTTCATCTAACCCTTTGCATCAATTGTACCCTGATTTATTTCATGGGTATACAACACCAGCGGTTTCTGCAAAGGATTCAAAACTGTATCCTACTGGTGTTTGGTGCAATCATGTACATGGGGGTGATGTTTCAAAGTCACATTATGCAGATCTTGAATCTCTTATTCTTGATCTCTTCCACCCATAGTATTTAACTGGTGAAGAAGAGGGCCTTGAATCTCAGCCCATCCAAGATGGTTCTCTCATTGATTCCTATTTCCCCTCAATCTAAGAAAAGCCTTATGTGCCAGATATTCAACCTGATCAAACTGGTGGCTTCGTCGATTGTCATTATACCAAAAAATATTTGCTCACACCTCTGGTGATTATCATTCGTACCCATCTGTTGATCCTATGAAGCCACCAGAATTTGATGATTCACCTTTTAAATGTTTTGGGACTCATCAGGAAGTTGAGGCACTTCAAATTCTGTTGATGGTTATGTCAGGTTCTCACATTCCTGATGAGACTACTGAACCAAGTCAAATTAGAGTTTCTACACATCATTCTCCTCTTAGAATCATCTTTCCGGATGCAATCTCATCTTAGAAATCCTTTGATTTGAGTGAGGTTTCTCCGAACAAATATTTCCACTCCCTATTAGCTGACATGCATCAACCTCTATACCCTAATTTGTTTGCTGAAGGGAGTACTCTTACCATTGTCTCAAATCTTTTTGACTGTTTGCTAGCCAATACAATTTGTGAACATATACAATCAGATGATGTCTTACAATCTCCTATATGGGAAGGTGCCAATCACCTAACCTCTCCTCTGCCTGAGACTCTTCTGGTTGATTCAATTCATTCTTGGGAATCTAAAGAATCTGATCTGTTGAACTTCCAATCTATCAATATTCAGACATCTGATCCAATCAACAATAATTTCACTTGATATTCGTCCTAACACAACTAAGGATAACCATATTCATTCACCTGCCAATCTTGCGAAACTACCGATATTTGATGGCTTTCCATTTGAAGGTTCAAAGATTTATCAGGACAATGAGGCACTTCAACTTTCGCTGATGGTTATGTCAGGTCCTCACGCCCTCGACGAAATCCATGCACAACTTCAATCTAGGGTTTATGAAATAAGGTTTTCTGCGCTTGAATCCTTAGGTATCTCAGTTACATCGAGCGAAAACCCCTTTTTTGAGAGTCATCAAGTTTATCATCCTCCATATCATGATAGGGTTTCTTATTGGATTGAAGGATCTTATCTGGTGGATTCCTCTGCTAGAAGGAAACATATTGCCTTACATTAGATTTAGGGTTAAGCACGAATGGATGTATGTCATAACTGGATGACTATAAATTTCACGTTTTTGATTTTGTTTACCACGATTGTGTTGCATTTTTTCTTGAATGGTATTTTTTGGCATATTTTCCTATGAGTAGACATGAGTTTCTTGTTGTTGTGCATGTTTCACAAGTAAGCATTTTGGCTTTTGCATAATTCTTTTTAGAGATTCTAATCATTTTCATATTTGTTTTTGCAGCTTGGGAACTACTGTGGTGGCTGCATTGGAAGTTTGATTTCACATAACCCAACCTCCTCTCTGATTAAATTAGGGTTTTAGGGTTTAGACTAGTTAGGTTTTAGGTTTTGCTTATTATCTTTCTAATAAGGGTTTGTTTATCAAAGTTTGCTTATTAGGGTTTCTCTGTCAAAGTTTGCTTACTATCATTTTCTTCTATATGATTTGTTGTGTCAGCTTTATCATAGGAACTTAGTTGTTGTATAACATTTGGAATTTAAGCATGCATTCATCTTTTGCATTGAAATCTCTACACATGCATTGCACTGGTCTTTTATCTGTAATTGGCTAATTTCTTCCACACATTTTCATAACACAACATTGAATTACATCATAAGCCCTACCTGTTTCATTACATCATTCATTCATCTTCTTTCTTGGCATACACTCGACTTGACCTAGCATGTCATTTCCCTCTATATTGCATGCCACTGCATGAGCCTTCTCAAATCTGACACTTTTGAACCTTTGGTACTGTGTCTAGCTCACTCATACCTATTTTCACATGCTCAAACACTAAAGGAAGATTGATTGGCATCCTCATGAATGTTGAAACCCTAGAAGAGCTTCCTTGGTCACCTTTCCCTAGCAATAAAACCCTAGGCCTAATGATTGTGTGTATTTGTGATGGTTACTCCAATAGGTAACTTCTCTTGGAACCAATCATCAAAGTTATATCCGAGATATCTCTCCTATGATTCCCACTTATTAACAAGGAAAATAAGAACACATTTCTCGTGGGGAACCCTAATCAATTTAAATGATATATACCCATAACCTAAACCTTGTACTCAACATGGTCTTAAATGTTTCAGTGACTTGTTTTTCATTGTTCACTTGTTAATTGGAGATGAGATGTAGAAGCTTGGCATGAGGGAAAACCTAAATCAAGATATCTTTTAGTTTATGCCAGGCAAGAAACAACCTCTCTCTCTCATAAAATAATTCAAGATCCCTCATCCTCCCTAGCACAATGAATGCCTAGTAATAAGTGAAAATGCACACATGAAAGAAAATGAAATTAAATAAAGGGAAAATGATCGAGAAATGCTTCCTGTGCAGAGAGGTAATACAACGACTTTGCCGGGATACTAACTAAGCTCGCTGGTAGTGGAGCAATGTCTTTGATTTATTGAAGTGACTCCGTTAGGGTACCATCCAGCCTTGCTGGAAGTGGAACAACACCAAAAAGTTATTTTAAAAATTCTGAATACAATAAGTCCTCTACCTTGTTCTTTGCATCATCATCAACTACTAGCATGTGGGAACTTCTAATTGGGTGTTTACTAACTAGCAATACCTAGCTGAGACACAAAGGGAAGTCATATCTACAAAGGTCGAGTCAATGCAAGAGGTACCCATAGTGATTGTTCAATATTCCCTTACATCATTATCCATACTCGAACTATTACAGGGATGTTGACATAGATATTGGATTCTACCAGTGGTTCAACAATTGTTGTAGCCGCTACAACACCCAAAATGTTTGGGCATATCCAAAATTTTGGGTACCCCATTGCTTGCCCAGGCTACTAGGGTTCTGATAAGGCCTTCAACCTTTTAATCTCCCCACGACCCTTCCTATCAAACCATGTTTATGCACCCACTCATGGTTCATACATTACAACCACACATCATATTTTATTAAGAGATAGACCTTAGGATTGCATTAGGGTTTCGAGGGTCAATGGATTCATTGATACGTTAAGAGTCTCCCATGATTTTGAAACTCATCTTTGCATTATATGCATCACGATCAGTAGATGCCCCATATTTGGACAGTAATGCATTCAATTTGGCTTTTCTTACGATTGACCATATTAGGGTTCGAGAAAAACCCTAGATTGTTAAAATAAGAGTTCCATTCATGCTTTAATGTGGTTCATATAACCCCAAGGGTGCATTATAATTGGTATTGCATAATATCACGGTGAGAATTGTTGTAGATCATATTCTCATAGGTTCATGTCTAGTTCCCCATCTCAGCATGCACATTAGAGTTGGTGAGAGTGATGACTTTCCCTTGCATCCTTGTAACACTAGACTTGCTTGTTTGAAGATCCAACTCAACTTTGAATTAATCCTCACTCTCTAGGATGCATGTTAACAAGTACTTCCAGACATTGGCTCTATAAGTACATCATCACCATAGGCAACAAATAATTTTAAAGTCACATACAATTAGTGCCACCATCAAATGTCTGAATTTGAAATTTATTTCCAAATTGAAGCATTGTTTGCTTGACCCATGCAATTTATAACATCGTAATTTGGATTATTTTGTTTCATTCTCCTTGGGTAAATTAATTTGATGTACTTATTAATATTTACTTGCTTGCGTGATCTCACAAGAAAAGTATCACTTTGGTAAACTAACTTGTTTTGTTTCACCTTCTTTTCAGGATATTGAGTAAAGGTGGTTTGGATACACATCTAATGAGGCAACACTAACATTAATTATTTTTTTGACTTGACACCACTGAAATGTTAGAAGGATGAAGGGCTTGGGATTATTGTGAACACAACATACTAAGTGACAATGGAAATGAATGCATGCATAAATGAAAGGAGAAATAGAAAGTGTTAGAAATGGGAAAATCAAAATTTACTATTGAATTGGAAGGAAGGAAGGTTGAGAGAATGTGGAGACACTAGAATCAAGGACATTCTTTTTTATTGCCTTAGTCCATTACTTGTGCTCAGAGTACTTCCTTTGAGGGCCTTCAATGATCTCAATTCAAAGGAGCTCTACGGTGAATTTTCCACTATTACCATAGGAGATGGAGATACCATTGTCATAGGCTTTGAGTTAGAAGATGTTCGTAAGCTTATAACTGAGATAACCGGTTGACTTCATCCTGAGGTGATGTTGCCCCTTAATAGATATAATTTGGAGCATTATATGCATAATCAAGATATATTGAAGCTGAATTCATGCCTATTTTCTATTTGTAATTCATTGATAATAAGAGGGAGCACTATCACAATGCATTGGAGACTGCATGTAACTAGAAATATTGTGAATGGATGCATTGACAGAAACTTAACACATTGTACCATGTTTTGGGTGCTTATACATACCAAAAGAGATGAATGCATCTAAAAATTGCTTAGGATTCTAATTCTAAGGAAAATATGCTATAGGGCATCAATTTAAATGATAGAAGAAGTTCAAAGTTACCCAGCAGAACAAAGCCGGGGTCTTCTTCAATGAGAAATGAGACTATATGAATAGTCGCATTATGCTGTGTATCGGCCCATCAAATCACAATGATCACATTCTCCTTAGGTCACACTGCCCATATGCAACCCTCCACAAGTCACATCTCCTTGACACGACTGGTCACAAGGTCCCAATTAAGGGAGCCATTAAACCATTTGACCTACACTACTTAGCGACCTTGCGACCTCCACAAGTCACAGTTCTGAAACTCGATCTGCTATAGAAAATTGTGACTTGTGCCTGAAGATGCAACTTGCAGTAAGTGAAAGGAACATTCTACTCTTTCAAAGGACGTGTTAGCATCATCGTTGACCCTTGGCTTGTTGATATGTTTAATTCTCATTGGTCTAGGTGGGTCTCATGGAAGAGACGATCATACATTGAACGAACAACGATGCCACCAGATTACGAATATCGTGAAAATATCCTGAGCTAGACAAGAAATGAAACCACATAAGGGCCATATTGCTAAGTTGATACATTGAATACTCATTGGTTGTGGGTGTGGATGGGAATGTATGTGAGAGAAGGAAATCAAAAGGTAGTAATACCATATTACAAATATAGGAAGGCTTCAACATCCATCCCAGTTACCTCACCTCGACACGATCTCAGGGAAACATGAGGCTATGCTTGCGCCTTATCTCTTTCTCAAATATTTAATCAATCCAGTTAAGGTTCACAAGTTCACCCCATAGTAGTCTCTAAGATTTTGGGAGAGTGATACCAACATGGTATCACTTTGAAAGTTCACTCATGCTTCGTTCAAGCCCAATATGGGTATGCAGTGACGGTTGTAATGCGGGTATGGCAGTTACATGGGGACTAAAGCCCATAGTAGATACAATATGCAGAAATAAACATACGCATCAGGAGGCATTGACCACATTGACAATTTCCCATTACTTGTACTCTTTCGGAAACAAATATAAGATATCCTTGATTCTCCCAGTGAGGGAGATCTCCAAGAGCGTTTCTCATGAATGCTATTCTAGAAAGGACATCACTTAGATATATAATGAAGTTCTAGTCTTTGATGCAGTCACAAGTATCATCTGTGTTTAGTTCACACCTTGCTTCATTTGTCACAGCCACAACTTTGCAACATATCAGAAAGTCGCATCACTAAGTCTCACCAACGGAAGAATGTGTCTGCAACTTTCTTCACCCCTCAGAAATGTGAATTCGCCTACCCTTGGAACTGCGACTTACCCCACTTATTCAAAGAAATGAGACCTGTGTGCTCAATAGAGCACCGATTTTATTTTGAATCTAGAATCTATTATTGACGGGACTAACATGTAGTAACAATGGAAAAGACTCCTCGGACTTCGCAAACATCTTCAATGGCAAGGGAGTCCACGAGAACAATGTAGTTATAAACTACAATGGCTCATTGCCGTAGTTTTACATTGATAAGTTCACAACGCTAGTGAACTCGAATGTGAACTCCATGAGCAAAATGAATGATGTAGTTAGGGGAATCTAGAGAGTAAAGTAGGTCATCATTTTGCGTATGCGAGGAGAATATGTTTTCCTCTTGGCTAAATCTCTCCAAAGACACTTGTCATATGCTATCATGAGGCATGGTGCCAACCAAGTGGGAGAATGTGACTGTCTTCTCGAATATTCTCCTATAGTCACATACTACAATATGAGTTTTGAAATCCTCTAAAATTAGGGATCAAGATCACCCTATATGGACTGCACATCGCAACAACATCGTTGTGTAGAAGAGGGCTATAAAGGGGTTGAAATTGATGTTTTATTTTAAAGTCAAATTTTCATGTTTCTGGTGTTATTCTTTGGCTACACATTTATTTGAATAATGTCACTTGTTTGCAGCTAAGGATGTTGATCTACATGGAGGAAGCTAGGATCTCTCACTAGAAGCCTTGCAGCCAGGGTGTCCAACTAGTAAACAAGCTGGCTCCACATAGCTGACCAAGGCACTATGTCAACCGTGATGGAAGATGTCATAGTAAACAAATGGTCATGAAATACATCCAATGAACCACACAATTTTGTCCTGTATTCTAGCAACTTCCTTGGCGACAAGCGTTCTAGGGTTTCCAAAAACCCTCTACATCTTCCTCATCTCTTTCATTATAATGTAAATATTCTCATCATAATGTTAGTAGTTAAGATGAGATCAATTTAGCTTGTACTAGGCAGTAGGCATGAGAGAGCAGCAAGGAAGCTCAAGAGTCACAAGGGTAGATGAAAGGTCATGAGGGAAGGCTAAGGGGCATGGTAGGTGAATGATCACCTCATCTTTATAAATGTGCCTCCCTGCCTCATTAATATGGGGGGACTTCAACAATTGAATTAAGGCTAGGATTAGATAGCTGATTAATGCTTGAGAGCTAGAGGCACTCAACCCTTGGCAGCTAATAGATGGAGCTTTAGTGAGGCTAGGGTTTTGCATTGTGAAATGATATGAGCAACCCATGTTCCATTGTTAGGTTTTGACCAACTTCTAGTTATGTACTTGAATTTGCAACAACATTAATAAAATGTTCTCTTTATTCGACATTGATTCCCGTGCTTACTCATGGTGGTTGTATTGGCTCTCTAATACTTCATTATACCTGTATGTGTGTCGTCGTATACACAATATGTTATGGACTGATTCATAGTGATTTCATGTATGTTTTGCTTTCAAATCTGTGTTTACTTATTCCTTTCCACGACAGTGATCTATTGCAAACTATCTTGCAATTAACTTATGGCATGTCCCTGTTTACTATATGTCCGATTGGGTTTCAGCTCACTAATCTCCCTCATGGAATACCTCGTTTTATTGTTGCTGAAACTTATTTGTATCTCTATTTGTAGTTTTTCAATCTTGGGCTGATTCTTGTTTCATTGTATGGGCATTTCACCCTTGTCCCCACTCTGACACCTTATCGTTTGACAACCAAGAGAAGAAACATTCATGGTGGAAACTGGGCCCACATACCAGATGGGGCTCCTACCCCAAATGGTGTGAGGTCTAATCAAGACTTCACACCGGGGAGATCCCCTAATTATTGGCGGTAGATTTCAGCTTGTCAACAATTCCGTATATTCAGAATAGGTTTAATAGAAAGCATGGGTTCCATCATATCTTCGTTGATGAACATATTCACATCCTTCATCAAATGAAATCAAATGTTGAATACTTGTATCATGTGCACTAGAGAGAATTTGGAAGGAAAACAAAAAGGGACTGGTTGGAAAGTGTGAAGCATCATGATCATCGTCTTGTTGATTTGAATTTGTGCTACTTTTGTCATTGGTCTGCGTGTGTTTTGGAAGAGTGTAGCATTTAATAACCCTATTCTATTGGAGTGTTTGATGTTGAATTTTGTATCAAAATATGTTTAAAGCTTTCTCCTTCTTTTAAATTTGTATTAATGCCCTTAGTTTATTAATGTAAAGGATCATAATTGCAATGTATAAACATAGCTTTCGATTTAAATTGTTCTTTTAATTTTTTGAAATGTTTATTTCATAATTAGTTCATAATTATTTATTAAATGATTATTAATGTAATTTGTTAGATCATTATGAATATAATTGTTGTTATTATTATCTTTGTTTATAACTATTGTTATTATTATTATGAAGTTTTTAAACTATTATTATAATTATTTTTAATATAATACTAATAATCTAATATTTATTATTATTATTTTTCATTCTTATTTTTCTTATATTAATATTATTCATAATAACATTAATATGTTTATCACTTTCCTCTTCTTTTTTATTTTCTATTAATGCATAAGTTTATTAATATAAGGGATCATAATTAAAGTGTTTAATAAACGTAATTTTTATTTTGAAGTGTTAAATTTGTTTATTTCATAATTACTTTATGATTATTTAAATAATTATTAATATATTTTATTAAACAATAATAAATATAATTGTTGTTACTATTATTTTTATTTATTATTATAATATTATTTTTATTTATTATTATAATATTTATTTATTATATATATAGCATTGACATTTATTAACATTAATATGATTGTACTAATAATATTAATTTTTTCCATATTGTCAGTATTCTTTTATCTATTTATACTCATTTTTTCCATAAACCAATTTTAAAAATCACCATATTTTAAACTATACCCTACAAATTACACCCTCGTATTATACCATACAATTTACACCCTCGTGGACGCCCGCTAGATGAGAAATACCTAGTCTTAGGCCCCCCATCTTAAAAGAGAAAATGAGTAGCTTTATTCCACTTATATGTACTCTAATCATATTAATAAATTAATAATGAAATTATGTAAATTTAATAATTCTAATAAATTATAGAATTTTATAAAATTTAAAACATATATATTTAAGAAAAAACAAAACATAAACTAATTTTTAAAATCACCATATTTTAAATTATACCCTACAAATTACACCTTAGTGGACGAGATCTTCCATTGCCCCGCTAAATGAAAAATACATTCTAGTCTTGGGCCCCACATGTTGACTATCTTAAAAGACAAAATGGAGTAGCTTTAATCCACCCATATTTACCCTAATCATATTAATAATTTAATAAATTAAATAATAAAATCATATATATTTAATAATTCAAATTTAAAATTTATATATTATGAAAAAACAAAACATAAACCAAATTTAAAAGTCACCCTATTTTAAATTATACTCTACAAATTACACCCTCGCGGACTAGATCCTCCATTGCCCTGCTAAATAAGAAATCAATATCAACCATATATATATATTATTTTTTAGATCAATATCAACCACATATACATATATATATATATATATTATTTTTTATTTTTTATCATATTAGAAGCAATAATGAGATCTCAAGAAGTTAAGAATACCAAGCTTCATCGTCCTATACAACTTTTGCTAGGAGACTCGGCTATATACGGTTATAAAACTATAGAGGAATCCGTCATCGATACTTGTATATTGGAAAATAGAGGTTCATGAATATATGAAGTAGATTAAGGGATGGTTAGATATTAGTTTTAAAAAAATACATGAAATTTATGTGAAGATAAATATTTTTAACCTTGTTAGTTTTAATAAGAGAATAACATTAAAGTTGGTAAAATTAAAAGGAGATGTTAAGTTGGGAAGATTGAAAACCAAACTTGAGAAATAAAGAAAGATAATGCTATATATTTAATTCTCAAGGATTAGACGAAAAGGACGAAAATAAGTAAATATATAAATAGAAAAATTTGATCAGTTATAATAAGAAAAGACTTTGGAATTGGAATCTCAAAGGTTATCATTCTACTTGTATATAATGAGGTTCACCTTAATGGAAAGTACACATTGGGACTCACCATCCTACACCATCCTAGCTTGACATGGTATTAGAGCCACAGATCCATAGGTCTTCAATTTAGGTTACCTATACTATGACATTCTTAGGGTAGGCTTTTCTCTGTGATGTCATGTAGTAACTTCTATCTACTGAGCCTGTCATATATGCTGACATGAGTGTTTCATTGCTACAACTGTCTCTGTAGAGTCGTGACACGACATAATTGACACTCTATGCTCTCCTTGCCTCAACCCTGACCATTCCCTACTATCCAAAATATTCCATTTACCACCTACAAAACTTAGACTACGCCCTACAATATGGATAACAATGTTATTTTCCTGGAAGTTTCATTTGTGTGGGAACTTGATATTCTAACTTTCATATTCAAGATGAACAGATGCAAACCAAGAAAGAAACCTATTGCAACAGGAACAAAATTGGGCAAGTAGGAAGATGGACTAGTAATTGATTCAACATTGTATAAGAGGATTCTACAAGCCTCATCTAACTTACTACAATAAGACCTAATTTTTTGCACGTAGATAATTGCATTTATAGATTTATGGAGTCTCCCAAGGACTCTCATAAGAAAGTTGGAAAAAAAAATCCTTGAGGTCTATTGTAGGCACAACTAATTATGGATTGTAGCACACAAGTTCTAAAGACAATACACTTATAGGATACACATATAATGACTTTTTTGGTATTATTGGTGATAATAAAAGCACCTTAGGATATACTCTTCATTTAGGAACAAATTTGATCTCATTGGATTCTAAGGAACAATCCATTGTCTCAATATTTTCTATAAAAGTGCAATCTGTAGTAGCTACTATAGCATCATGCCACTTAGTATGGCTAAGGAGACTTTTGAAAGATCTTGAACATCTAGAGTAGAGCCAACTAGTATTTTTTGTGATAACAATTCAACAATTGCATTGTGATTAAACTATGTGTTTCATAAAAAGAGAAAACGAGAGAGTGGGAAGGAAAAGTCTTTATCTGATGCCATGAAATATTTGTGTTTTTGTTATGCCTTGTTAGGAGATGGTCTATTCCTTTTTTCTAGTGTGAAAGAAGGGCATTATGATGTGGCAGTTCCGTAGGAATGGTCCACAATAAACCCTAGTAATTTATTGTATTAGAAAAGAGCCACATTGCACAAGGGATTGGGCCCCTAGTGGAACCCAGGACTGACTCTAGGTAGTAGGTGCCACGTAGTTTGAGGTTGGCCACATGGAAGGCCATATGTGTATTGGATGACATGGACATGGTGCTGACATGGCATGTGGATGGTGTGACACATGGCAGGTGAAAGTGCCCTGTTTGGATGGCCACATGTCCTATTTTCTATGTGACACATGTCACCTCTATAAGAGGCATGTAGGTGTGTGACGCCGACATGAAATTAGCAAAACATCATTGTGGATCACAGACTATGGAAGGTTTCAATATAGGTGCTACAAAGTTCACGGAAGGCATGGGAATTCATTCTCATCACTTGACCAAGAAATTATCATCGCACCACAACGATAATTCACAATTACAATGGTTTTGGTGGCAGAGGCTGCGGTTGACGGGAGCCATGGATGAGAAACTTCCTGACAACTAATGAATAATTTATCATCGTTCCGCAGAAGTAGGAGCCGTGTACACACAAGTGGTAATGGCACAGTATGACGCAAGGCTTAGGATGGGAAATGTTCTCGTCATTTGACATGAACATCTAATTAATGTTGTGACAGTCGAGAGTCGTAACCCTTAAGCAGTTGGCATGGTGTAGGACATGGTGATGTGGTAGCCACCATGGTGGGACCAAGTGACATAGAGATGCCACGTGGGTGCCATGTGGGTGAGTGTCCAAATGATGTGGCAAAGGAATGAAAGACTAAAGTTTAAATGTAGATACTTTTGATATAGGAATCATATTTTGACAATATTTATATCACTCAAAAGCTCTTGATGAGCAAAATGTGATGGTGTTTTCCAAAATTAATTCCACTAACTTTGGAAAAATATGAATTACATAACCTCATTTCCATAATGAGACCATGGAGGTCGAATTAGGGCAAAGTAACACCTGCCATTTAGCTTGGGAAGACAAGGGGTGGGAGGGAGCATTACAAAAACTTTAGGTATATTATAGACACAATTAATGATGGATTGTGGCACAAAAATTCTAAACACACACACTTACAAGATACAAATATAGTGACTTTGTTGGTAGTATTAATGATAGGAAAAGCACCTCATGAAATACTCTTCATTTGGGCACAAATTTGATGTCATTGGATTCTAAGAAGCAACCCATTGTCTCAATATTTTCCACAAAAGTACAATATGTAGTAGCTATTGTAGCATAATGCCATGTAGTATGGTGAAAGAGACTTTTGAACAATCTTGCACATATGGAGTAGGAGGCAACTTGTATTTTTTGTGATAACAGTTCAACAATTGCATTATCATAAAACCACGTTCTTCATAAAAAGAAAAAACACATTGAGAGTCGCTATCACTTCATTCGAGAGCTTGCAAACAATGGTGACATATCCCTTTAACTTTGTGGATACAAAGACCATCTAGCAGATATCTTCACCAAGCCATTAAGAAGAATTGTATTTGAGTTTCAAAAACAACACTTAAGCATTATGAGTGCTAAAAAATGATTTAATATTAACAAGGAGCGTTAAAATATAATTTAATTTCACCTATAGATATATTTTTTTAGATATTTCTAAAATAAATTAGTCAAAATCACTATAGTTATTAGTCAAATCTTCATTAGTCAAATCTTCATTGTGAAATCATCCAAAAAAACCCACCAAAACTCACAAAATTAATTATGAAAAAAGGCCAACCAAAACTCATAAATTTCTAGTTTCTTTCATTGCTATCCCTACTTATAAATTTACACATGTAAATGAACCATTCTACTTTTTCAAACAAATGCTCCTCATACATCATCCAATTCTCTTAACCAAATTCTCCAAGAGGTTCTCCTGGACAATGTCAATACCTTGACGCTACACTTCTATAATCATAAATTTCTTTTAAGGTGAATCGAACTTATCAAACGAAAACCACCTACAAATTATTAACAAGATACAATTATACCATCCTCATGAAAAAGCAGTGGCTTACTATTTTTTCATATTCTGAGATATCGTAAAACCTACTTGAAAAAATAATTATGTGTCTACACCATAGAGAACACTATGTCGGTCGATTAATAGATTTTAAGGAAAAATCGAACTTTTGGATAGCTGTGGTGAAAAAAAATCTCTTTTTTTCCGAGGGGAAATCCCCTTTGAAGAAGTGGTATATTACATCATGGTACAAATATATTACAACGGGATAATCTGTACATATGTTGCCGACAGCAACCCAACAATGCTTTACAAAGGTTGCGAAACCCAACCCAAACATGTAATGTGTGTTTCAAACATGAGTGGAGAAGGCAATATTGAACCGTCACAACCACCTGGAACAACAACGCGGTACATGAAAAAAACATCTCTATATATAGAGATGTGAAAAAACATCTCTATATATACCTATTTTTGATATTGCCCGCCCTAAGCCACCATTGTGTGTCACCCTTGTATGTAGATTAATAGACTTGAAGATCAAATTTTAGATTAAAAATATTTAGCCTGTATCTAAATATTAAATGATATAAATCTTAAAATTTTAAAAATAAAAAATTAATTATATTATTATTATTTATAAAAAATTATATATATATGGGGATGGATTCTTGCCCGCATAAACTGCAGCTTTTCCTCGGCAGTCCACAGTCCACGACTCCCGGTTGGGAGTCGTGCCTTTTTTTTCTGCAGCATGGAGATCTACACATCATAGATACTTTTTTTTATTGCATCATCCATAGTTTTTTGTCAACATTTCACATGTAAAGAAACAACACTTTTGTGCTTCGCAAGCTTTTCAAATGATCGCTGAGGCCCATTGGGAACCAATTGTAACTCAATATTGGATTGAATTATAATTAACTGTATCTGTTTTTAATTTGATGACTTACACTATTTTAATAGTCTAACACTAAAATAATGACTCACAAATAATATGAATTAATATGAGAGGAGAGTTGTAAAAATAATTTTAAGTACTTAAATTTCTACCACTTACGTATTAATTATTCAGAATTAAATTAAAATTTTAAAATTTTTATTATAAAATACACACTTTTACATATATATATATTACATGCTTCTTTGTAAAATACACACTTTTACATATATATATATATGTTAAATGCTTCTTTGTAATATGCATAATATTAAAACTTGATCTATGTAAAATATGAATGAGTGTGATCCATAAAATATTAAAATTCTGAATTTGAATATTAAAAAATTATAATCAAATATATTTAAATAAAAAATTAAGGTGGACTGATAATGATAGTATTATATATTTAATATATTAAATAAAAAATAATTTGTTTAATTAAAATTTAGTTAATAAAATTGTATTATATTAATTTGATTCAAATATTTAATTTTATAGATTTCCAAATGTTTATAATTATAAAAAAGTGTTTTCGTTGAAACATTACTCCCAAAAAAATCTTGCAGATGAAAATGTCATGGTACTTATTTATATTGAAAGTTTTTAGTACATAAATAAACCGTATTTATATTAAGCTATGTGCGTTATTCACATAAAATAAGTGAGAAAATTATATAAATTTTAAATATTTTAAAAATCATAATTTTTTTATATGTTATTTTAAAATTATTAAATTGTTATTTACGGGGTTTAGAAGGGCTATGGTTATATTTTTAAATTAATATGTGATGTGAAGGTTACTGGGTTTAAATTAAGTGAGAAAAATATAGCCATGTTAAATTTTTATAGGTCTATTGCCAATATTACTATGTATTTTATTTTTTTAATATATTTTATCTTATTTTTATTTTTAATGATGTAATTTTTTCTTCTTCTAAACATTCATGTTTAATGGTAGAAAATATGTTTGATTTATTTTTAAGTTGGAGGGATTATTTTTTGTTGTTGTTGTAAAATATTTACAATTCTAACTGACTTAATATCGACTTATCCTGGTTTTCTATATTTACACGATGTGTCAAGTACATGAGAATAGAAAGAATTATACATCTTTTTATTTTGAGCAATGCACTCATAAAATGTTTTAACTATATAAAATATTTTATTTTTATTTATATAGTTGACATTGAAATATTCTATAGTCCATTTGATATATTTTATTTATGATTCACATTTTTCACATTAAAATATTTTCTTGTTATTAGCATATTTTTTTGATACACATCTTAAAAATAGGTTAACTTCTCAATAGCAAAAATCCTTTAACAAAAGGGATTTGATCAATTAAACTAATCCTCAGGATTCATTGATATAAACCTATATTCCTACAAACATTAAAATATTTTATTTATAATTAACTATATATATAATTACATATTTGCAAAAATAATTATAGATTAAATTAAACTTTTTTATTTTCATTTTTTAATATTATTATTAATAATTTTTAATATATTAAATACATCTTTTTCGTAAGATTAAAAAAAACATCTCCCATACCATTGTACGCAATAACATAAAAAAACATCTCCCATACCATTAAAAAACATCTCCCATACCTTTGTAAGCAATAACATAAATAACCGAAGTTTATACCCCACACACATATATATATATATATATATATATATATATATATATATTAAATTCCAAAGCCAAAAATGATAAAATAAATGCGAGTTTCTTAAATAACCCAAATTTATACTCATATATATATTTTTAAATTCCAAAGCCAAAATGATAAAATAAATGTGAGTTCCTTAAAATAACCCAAGTTTATACCCCACATATATATATATATATATTTTTTTTAAATTCCAAAGCCAAAAATGATAAAATAAATGTGGGTTCCTTAAACTTTCTTGCATAAACTTCCTAGCATAAATGTGGGTTTGAAAATATTTTAATAATTAATATAAGATCAATTTAACTCAAGGGGACATCAAATTTTAAAATATTATTAAATCTTTAATAACATTAATTTCATAATTAAAAAAAAAAAAAAACCAATTCTTTATCAACCAAAGAAAATGAGGAGGGGGAGTAAGGTTACGTTGAGCAGTCGATATCTTTGGTTATGGTGAAGGAGAGTTGTAAGCCGCAGGTAGATGGAAGATCCTGAAGAGCGGCGCCGTTGAGATCTTAATTAATGGCTTCGTTCTTTATACACGTGCAGATCTGTCGTCTTTCGCCTCTGGTAGTGGCGTCGCCATACACGCTCTGAACTCCATGGCAGCAAGAACTATCTTTCTGTGGCAGCGGCGTTCCCTGGGTGAGATAAGTTGAGCAAGGTGTGATCTCTTGAATGACGGTGTCGCAATCAATGGCAGCCCAAGCTGCTTGCTGCAAGATCACTCCCATGAACGTGAAAATGCAAACACTGATGACCCCGCGACCACTCATGCAGCTCCATGACTTCTTCTCAGTCATTGTCATAAAATAAGGAAATCGACAGCAGCGAGAATGATACGATACTTTTAAGATGAGTCGAATAAGACGTCTGCGAAAGGGATTGATGGCGACCTTATTTATAGTGACCTTGCGAGGAGGAATTATAGTGCATGTATCCTCTGCGGTGCTTTGGCTCGTCTGTTGGTTCACACACAATCTGCCTGTATGCGGCTTCTAACGACTGGGTAAGCTTCGTGTGAATCTGAACCTTACAACATCGATTTCCCACATCAATGAAACTTTCAGAGAAAGAACATTGTGGGCCATATTTTTGGGCTTAGGAAGTTTTATATATATATTTATTTGGTTAAAAATTTGTTTTTTTTGGATATAAGGAAACAGATTAACCACTCAAGATCTAGAGTCATTTGGCTCCTTTATTGACCACTAGCTGGTAATTCTAGGGGTTAGAGTCATACTGCCACCAGTGATCAAAATATCTCTTTAATATTTGACATTTTTTGCATTCCACTTAGGTCATCATGAAAAAATTTGTTCACTCATGGTAGTCCAAAGTCCAAAAACACTTTTCCCTCTCAAAAGTTTGTATTTGCTGGCCCTCCTTCATGTATCTTCCGGGTTACCATTGAACATGGAGGCTCTTCCATCACATTTTATATCAGTCAAATCCACCTGAGATTCAGTCATTTGAGGTTCCATTAGGGCACCTAGGTTTTATTTTTCCAAGGTCCAATAAATCACAATCTCATTGCATAAGGTCAGAAAGATATGAAAGTCAAGCAAATAATATCTTTCAGTTAAATAAAGCTTTCCAAAGCATGTAACCATAGTTTTTTTTTGGGTCAAATAAGAGTGGAGCCTTCTATTAACCACAAGAAAAATTACATATGTTACATGGCTTTACAATGTAAGGACCAACAGGGCTAACCCTATGAAGGGTAACCAACTACATAACCCAAAATAAACCTGAAACCCTCAACTTGAGGCTTACAAAAAGTCACCATCTAAGATCTCGTGAGATCCGACAATCACAAACACTATCGTATTGGCAACATGCGCCCCTTTTACCCAATTCACGGACCTGATAATGATTGTGAGCCATTGGTTTATAAAAGTTCGGGTTCGTATTGAAACTTAAACTCTGATTACTTTTAGCACCCGATGGTTGATCTGATGGTTCTATGAGATATCGGAATGGAAACTTGCATGGTCTTTAATTTCCTTTCGGACCCGATGAGGATTATAAACTGCTAAACTAAAGAACATCAGGTCCACTTTGGTGGTTAACCTTCGATTGCTTTTCCACCCGATGGCCATTCGATTACAAAGGCTATCAAGATCCATGGTTGACGACCTACTAAGAACCCTGCTGTTTACCAAGTGCCTCTTCCCTGTGGAAAGTTCTGTTTTAAGCATTTATCTTCTCCTTTTTTTCCTTTTCTCTCTTTTTTTCTTGGAAATCAATGGTTAAAAGTGACTCACATTTCCGCTTTCTCCTGCTTCCACTAGTCTTCCTTCTTGTTCAGTACTAATAGTTTTGAAGTTTTCCATGTCTTTGTCCGCCTGTCTTTGACAATTCTCGCGCAATTTCCCCGAGGGTGTCGATTCCCATGCATACCTACTGTAACTTTCTTTGCAAAACACTCCTTCATTCGCTAGATGGTCAACTAGCATGTTGGCTTTTCTTCACACATGAACAAAGCTTGCCATTCTTAGGGTTTGTAGGTGGGAATGAATGCGCTGAAAGACCTACAAAAGTCGCCAATTTTTTGATACTTTTCCAGGTGCTTTTCCATTATAGATCTTCTTGGTCGCATTAATAACCAATTTTGAGTCTGCCTCAATGATGGCATTATGAAAATTTGACTCAATTAGTATTTCCAGGCATTGCTCTAAGGCCATGAGCTCCGCCATGTTATTTGTGGCAGTTCCCAGATGACTATAAAAGATGTTCTTTATGCACCCTTGCTTATCTCTGATGACCCCGCCAAAACCTGCCATCCTTGGGTTTCCTTTCGAGGCTCCATCAATGTTAATTTTGAAGAAACCATGAGGAGGAGGTTGCCAAAAGTCTTTACCAACATTTATCCAGCTTACATCCTTGTGTATGCTATTTGGAACTAACGAATGGAGACCCAACTATAGTAGTATATGAGTGTCCTGGGGTGGAGTCGGGTTCTCAGAAGGTCTCCCTACCATGGCACCAACAATATCTTTGAGCTGTCTTAATATCTGTGCAAGAGTGTTCTGGGTTGAGCCAGTTTTGCTCTTGAAAATCTTGTCATTGCGTTCTTTCCAGATGTCCCAGATTAAGAAGCCTTGAACTAGAGTTTAAGCGTTGTTGATGATCTCATTGCTTGAGAAGTTCCTTCTCCAATTCCTCAAAGTGTTGGTAATACTGAGGCCATCCCTGTCAGTTTTCTTGAAGATTGAGACCACCCAATCCCACAAGGTTGAGGTGAAGGGGCAAAGGTTGAGTAAGTGTTCCATTGTCTCCTCTTGTGTACCACACAGATAGCATTTGGATGGGCCAACAAAACCTTTCTTCAGAAGATTTTCCCAAGTTAGAATTTTCTTTTGTTGAACTAACCACATGAACAACTTTATTTTCATCCAATGCAGGTGCTGCCAAAGGTTCTTCCATACCTTATCAGGGTTTTGATAATCAAACCCTAGGGCTATTTGTTTAGCTTCTTTGAGTTTAAAGTTACCTTCTATGTTTCTTCCCCATCTTAGTTGGTTAGGCGAGGATAAAACCAAAATCTTCCTTTGTTCCAAGTCCATAGCCAGAGAGTTTGTTTGAGCTTTCAAAAGGCTCTCTTCTCTGTAGCCTAGATCCTTCCATATTCTCCATTTTCTATTGTTTCTTACCTGATCCCAGAATTCACTTACCATGCATAAACCTTTGTTTTCAGTGTCATTCTTGAGATCGGTTAGTTCTTCCCTGAACAGGTTTGGTTCTTGCTGCCAGTTGTCCTCCCAGAATCTTGCCAGGTTCCCATCTCGAATCTCCCAGAAGCTGTGCTGCTGGGCAATGCCTCTATTTTCCCAAGAAAGATTCCAAATGTGGGAGCCCTTAATAAGCCTAAACATTCGAATGTGATCCCTCTCTTGCCAATTTTTTGCATATTTCTGTTTCCAAAGCTTGGCCCATGGGGTTTCTGATTCCTTAAGCTACCTCAACCAAAGCTTTGCACCCGAAACTCTGCTGAGGGTTTTGGGGTCATGAAGCCCCAAACCTTCATGGGCCTTAGGTTTGCAGAGTGGTGGGCTCCAGTATTGCAGTAATGATGCTACAACTTCTAGGACTCCCTTCTTTATTTTTATCAACCCGGTAGTTCATAACAAACTTGGAAGCAACGATGCTATATGCACAAGTACTAGCTCTTGCCGCAGGCTGTCACTTGATCAGCTGGCACAAGTCCGCTAGGAGCTTAAGTCAACTTCTATGAGCTCTTAGAAGAAGCTTTTAACTGTGATGGATGAAAGCTAACTCAAAAGAGGCTAGTCTACTTGTAGAAAGGAGATGAAAGCTGAAAGGAGATGCAAACCCTAGCAAACCCTAGTTTTACCGACTAACCCTACTGGTGCAAGAAAAGAGATGAAAGTTGCTGAAATGGATGCCATTGATTCTTTGAAAGGTAAAATGCATATGAATAAGCAAATTTTGAAGTAAAATCTGAAAAAAACATCTTTTTGTATTTTTGAGTAATCTTGCAGAATTATTATGCATGTGCTTTAACTATTTTTTTTTACTGTACAGAGGTTGACTGGCGAAAGGAAATGGAATGGGCGCTTGTAGGAGGTTGGGAAGGTGAGAAGAGGGCCTAAGGGGTCCCTAGAACTCTTCTAGAGAGTTTCACAACGATTAGATCTCGAAAAACTGCTCACATGAACTTCTACAGGAAGTCTGCAGGGGTTCTACAGGAAGGTCTACATGAAGAGCCGAAAGAGGATCTTAGAGGGTTGATGGTGGAAAAACGGTAGGAAAGTGGAAATGGAGGATGGATGAGGATGTGAAGGGGTCTAGGATCTGGTAAATGAAGCTAAGGAGTGATGAAGGTGGTTGGATTTGTTCAAGGATGGAGGGAGAAATGTTGCACAAAAATGTAGAAATTAGGTCAAACTGGAAAAGTGTGGCGAATGAAGGGAAGGAATCTGGAAACAGGGGTTGGAGTAGGTTGTATGATGAAGGAAGGATAGGTAGGAATGTATTACAGGTGTTCTACACACTATTTTCTGAAACTGATCGAACAAAGATGAGAAAGGCCAAAGATCAATTTATTTTGACCTAATCTGACCTAAAAGCCAGAAACATAATGGACAGAAGATTATAGACAAGAAATCATGCAAAGTAATTATGGAAACTAAGCAAGAACATATCTAAACATGCAAGTACAATTGGTATCAACTTTTCCAACTAAAAATCTAACACTAGTAATTGCATAGAAAGGAAAAAACAATGTTTTTGTGGCAGCAAGTATGCCTTAGTCTCAGCTCATGGTCCTAAGGAGGGAGAGGTGAGATCAGGGATTGCTTGATGGCCTTTTTGTAGATATTTTCTGTTACGAAACTGTCAAATCAACCTAAAGCATGAAAAGCTATTTTAATCATCAAAAACAACTTAAGTAACAAAGCAAGATCTTAACCTAAATAACAGAAATTATTCTATGAATGCAGCAAAGACACATAAAAGTACACAAAGGAGGTACTGGCAATTGGGTTGGGCCCAAACCTAAGAGCTACAACCTCTTGAGAAAACTCAGAGCTGGTGCAAAGTGAAATTTATCTCCCTTACTCAAAAAATAATCATGTCACAACAATGTTTACAGCAAGAGCTCGAAAATGAGCTGAAAGGCAGAGCAACACCAAAGTGCGAAAAACAACTATTCAAGAGCTAAACTCTCAAGGCTTGAAGCCTTCCTACTTATGCACCACGAGGACTCCCAACAACCCTCCTTAACTTTAGGGGCTTGGCTGCTCAAATTGCAGTTAATCAGTCACTTCACAAAATCTACTCGGCTGCCCCTTGAAATCACCTTTGGTGGGCTCTTGAACTCTGAGATGATGGTGGAGAACTCGAGGAAGGGGTCATTTAGTGCAGGAGGCACCCTTCCTACAAATCCTCAGCCTTGTTCCCTCGTATTTGGCTATCAACTAGCTCATAAATGCTTGACCTTGGTCCAGAAGATGTCCAAAAATCTGCAATAAGCACGTATTAGACTCTGTGGTCAAGTGACTATTCTCATTTGTTCAATTAACATAAATATATTCAAAAGCATGCATAAAACTATGAAGAATGGTGGATTAATCGAGAATAATAGGCAAAATGAGCCCAATAAGTTACCAATTTTTGGGGCTCATCATCACCCCCCTGCTGAATGTGTTGCTCATCCTCTAAGCAACTAATCTAGCTCATCATATTTGATTGCTTTGACTACCTCTCTGACATCCTAGGCTTCCGAGGTGATGTCCTCTTCTCGGTCATGGAACCCTACTTTTCTCTCTACTTCCTCCCATTGCCTGTGTTCTTCTTCTTCTTTGACCCCTTCCAACAGTCCCAAAAGCAATGGAGGACTGAACTTTAGGCCGATCTAGTTGGCCTGCAAATTTTGCATTGATTGTTTATAAAGTGGTACTCTTGCCAAGGCCTCCCTCATCCTTGTTGGGGAGTGGTACTCTCTGATTTTCAGACTATGGGACAATGTGTTCCATCACCTTGTACAAGCATGAATGTAGTTATATCACCCAACAGTCTCTCCATGTCCTCAAAGTGAGCAATGCCCTAAGCTTGCTTTTCAATGTAGTATGGGAGAACTTGCGGGTTGTTGGCAAGGTGTAGATGGCCATACAGTAAAGTTGAGGGATCTTCTGGTTCTGCTATGATCATGAGTGGCTCACTTAGCTCCCTGTTCATAACATTCCGAATCTCTGCTGCCCTCTTTTCCTCATGGTTTAACCAAGAGGCCATGGCCATGAGTTGCACATCTCCCAATGCAGCATTGGGGTCCCACAGATTCATGTTTGGAAGGGCCAAGTTGTGTAAATAGAATTCTGATAACTTGGCCTTATCTTCTGCTGAGTTACTGTCACACAAGTCCATAAACTGATGGTAATTCTGAAATGGAATGGTGCCCCTCTGGGCCAAGGTGTTAATTTGAAATTGCAACCATTGATCTTTAAGATATAAGGCATATGACTTAGCAGGTTGCCTACATTGTAAGGCTTCTATTTCCCAACTAGCCATGCAGGCCAATTGGGACTCTTTCTCTTGCAACTGCTATTTCAAACTCTGTATTTCTTTTGCTGCCTGAGATTCCTGTTGTTGCAACAACTTTGTTAGCATTTCCACATTAGCTTGTAGCTCTTCCTCTTTCTGCTGTGTCTCAGCTATGTCCTTGTCTGCTGGAGGTCCTCCCTGCTACTGCTGCCCTCCCAAAATGGACAACCTATCTTTCTTGTGGACTTCCTGTAGCTGCAACTTTTTTTTCAGCAGCTCATTCTCCTCCTACAGCTTGGCTCTTTTGCAGCTTTCTACATGTCTTATCATGGCCAGTTCTCCTCTTAATTCTTTTAACTTCTCCTCCATGTGGCCTATGTCCTCAATTCCCTTAGACTTGGCGATTTTCATCCATGTGTGTGTTCTGATCCTCTCTTTCTCTAATTCAAAAAATAACGGTACAACAAATTTCTGTGGGATGATTTTCCCACCCTCTAGCAGGTTGTAGTATGAGCCCAAGTCAGGTTGAGGGGTAGGTTCAGGTATTTCTTCTATTTTTCTCTTCCCTTGTGATTGTTTAGCTACCTTTTCCTCCAATTTCTCAGTCTCTTTCAACTTGGCTAGAGTTTCCTGTAGAGATGTTGCAGCTTCCTGTAGAGTTGCCTTTGAGTCCAACGACTTAATTTTCTCTTTCCATGTAGAGGTTTTTGGGCTTCCTCTTTCATAAGTAATGGATATTTTGGAAGGAGACTCTTCCTTCTATTTAGTGGGTGAGTCCTCAATGACAATCGGTTCCTTGGACGGTGGCTGAGGTTTGCCTACTTTGATCCTTGTGCTTTTTTTGGCTTTGAAGTACATGGAGGTTTGCCTCTTTCTTTTCCCTTTTTGTTTTATAGGTGTGCTTAATGCAGCAAGCACAGCTGCTGCCTCCCTTGCCAACGTCTCAGGGGATTTCTCTTCCTGCTATTCTTTTTCTTTGCTTCCTATAGAAATCTTTGTGTCCACTGTTTCTGTCTGTATTGCTGATGTCTCAGGGTGTGTCTTTCCCTTTTCTTTCTGGGTGCCTGCTTTGGCTGTGGCAGCCTTCATTTGGGCTTTCTCAGCCTTTTCCTTTCTACTTTGTATCCTCTTTTCCCTTGCTGTTTTTGCTGTTGTTTCTTTCTCTGTTTTAGGCTCAACAGTCTTGCCAATTTCTTTCTGTTCTTCCTGTGCTTCCTCTGTTTTGCCCTTTGCTTGAACATCCTGGGTTCCCTCATCATTGTTCTTCTCAATTTCTTCAGTGTGCTCCCCCTCCTCACTACTGGATGGGGTGATGTTTTCGGCCAAAGTTCTAATGTTATCATCCCTGGACATGTTTCTAAAGATTTCCCAAGATATGGGGATAGTGTAGGTATGTAAAGCATCTTCCACCAACAGTTTGATGAGCCCATGATGGGCCAACTGATTTGGGATCCCTTGATTTAACTTTGTACCACATTCAATTAGGGACTAAAGAAGGAAATATGGGATGCTCAACTTCTTGGCTGGAGGCAAGTCAATCCCATGCCTTAATTCACACAACAACCTGAAATGATATCCATAGATGATGCTAAACCTTCCTTCACATGTGATATACTTCATAATTTGAAAACTAACTTCACTCCAGAGAGGAGGCAAGCTGGTTCTTCTAACCCCGTTTTTATCTTCTACAGGATGCGACGTGGACAGAAAAAATGACTTCTTAGCAATTTGGCCCAATGATCTCTCTTCTTTGCTCCAAGGGAGCCCCAATGGTAGACCAGTAACTCCACTGATGAGCTCAGGGGTGAGTTCTAGGGTCAAACCCCTAAAACTAACTGTGGCATGTGTTTTTGACTGTGGTCTTAGGGACATTAAAAACTCTTCAGTTATTTCCTCATCATAACCTTAGATTTTGTCAAAGAAGGAGATCCAATTTGCCTGAGTGAAAAGGTCCACCACCTCAGGGTGCTCGTGCAACTTGCTGGAGTCTGAGGGTTCTTTCCTTATGAATCCTCCTGGCATGGTGTTGAGTGATCTTTTATGTTTCAACCAGAAAAGAAAATGCTCAGGAAAACAACAGTCAATCGCTGAAACAGGGGATAGCTGAATTCAGTTTCTTTTGAACCCAAGAAGGAATTTCTCGTGTATTCAATATCAACTAGCAATAATTCCCTTGTTTTAAGACTACTGTCACTCAAAATTTGACTGTCTATTTATGAAAAGGAAAATTTGGTTTTTACAGAACAGAGCATAGGGACACAGGTTCTCTTCTCAGCATATAGATAGATATGTAAATTCAATTTTTCACACACATAGACTGGTCTCTATGACTGCATATATCTTCCTTGCAGGAGAATTTAAAAAGAAATGTGGAGGAGATTTCTGATGCAGAAAAACTGGGGAAACTCAGTGAAATATGCAGGCAACTTCCACGTTTTTTCAATACATAGGCATACTTTCCTCTTGTTTTTCAAACTGATGTTGTTCAATTCACCACCTTGCACAAACAAATTATGCACAGAGAAGTTTTTTCGAGCCTACCTTGTTTGGAGCTTCAAATTCAACGAAAATTCTGGGTTTCCTTTCTCCGCAGAGCTGTTCCGCCTTTCTTGTAGAACCCTTCCTGTAGAAGGCTCCCGGTTCTTGTAGAATGAAACTGTGCTTTCGATAGAGCCCGATGCATGGGAGATTTTCGAAAACAGGCAGAAAAACTGGTGGAGGACGACTGGTTAACTATTTTTGGAAGCGGTGGATGTGTACTCTAGTCGAGGATGTTGTGAGTGCAGAATGAATAGAAGGTGGTGCATGTTTCAGCTGGGCATATTTTAACTGTAGCGTGATTCATGGTGAGGGGATGAGGTGGCCAGAATGGACCATTGGTTCGACGTCACAGCCATAATGTTTCTGCATGTTTCTGACCGCCATCACCTCCTCTCTGCCGTTATCCACTGCCACCATTACCAGTCCCAGCGATTTCTCCCTGAATGGACACTCCACACGTGTTGGCTGTCCACCTAATCGGAAATTTTGAATGTAACAGGGCTTGTTTGGATTCCACGAGGATTTTTAACTAGCTGAGGGTGGCCAGTTGACTGGCCACCGATTCCACTCAATCCAAACCATTCCCATAGTCATGCAGCCTTAAAATATGATTTATGCAATTGAAGAACGAGTTTAGGCACTTACCTGCGTGGTCGCGTCCGTGTTATGCAGATTTCGGGGTTGGAAGCCATTCCTTCGTTTGCTATTGCTGCATGCACACTGCATGCTTGGTCTCGACTATTGCTGATGTGAAAATGTTCAGGTAGATCTCCATGCATCCTTCTTCTACCATACTTTGCAGTCCCTGTCTCTGAAGTATGTCTTTCAGAGGGATCAACTACTATAGGATTCCTGTAGGAAGTCCTGTAGCTGCTTCTCCTCTTAGAATGCAAGCTAGAATGAGCAGGGCTACACTGCTGACGAGGGTCTCGGCTGATGAGGAGTCTAGATGGAGGGTGACAGGTATGGTGAGTGAGAAACTGTTGCTTGATTTGTCATCAAAAAGTTTTTTCTGGCAGTATGAAGAAAACAGGATTCTGTGTGTGACTGTGCAGGCATATATAAAAATGGGTGCAATGGAGGTGTACAGAGATAGAAAAAGGTGGCATATGGTGATGAATGGAAATAGGGATGTGGACAGGCCTCATAGGCAGATTCCCAACCTTCGGATTCCCTTCTGAGATCAATTTTTCTCATTTGTAGGTTCTACAGGATCTTCCTATAGAAGTCACAGAACTTCCTGTAGAAGACACAGAACTTCCTGTAGAAGGTGAAATCTTGGCCCGAATGAGATCAAATCTTAGGGAAGGGTAGTGGTCATGGATGAGGTGATTATGATGGATGCATGCAGCCTGGTGCTGACCTCTGTCTTTGTCTTGTGCGATCCTCCTTTCCTGCAATGACCTTCCTGCAACTTGCAATTTATTCAAAAGAAGTCAGGTTTGTTTTTTCTCTGTGTTCTTTTTTCCCTTTTTTTGTCTCTTTCTTTTTGTTTTTCTTTGAGATAGCCAGGGCGCCTCCAAGAGGTTTTCACCCTCACTGTCTACCCTAGGCGCCTCCAAGAGGTTTTCACTCAAGGATCTTTTTTTTGGTGCTAAAAATGTGGGTGGAGTGGAGACAGGGGCTTGCTCCACTACCAACACTGATTTATCCAGAGTTTCAATGAACTCCTACTTAGAAAGGGGCTTCCTGTAGATCTTCAATCGATGCCCATTGACGAGCATGGGGATGGCTTCTTCATCAATGGTCCTGATAAGGACTGAACCATTGTCGTTACATTTCTCCACTGTATATGGTCCCAGCCATCTCGTCCTCAACTTCCCTTTGAAATCCTTATATCTTGAATCATATAACAGCGCCCAATCTCCTCGCTGAAATTGCTTCTCTTTAAGGTGTCGGTCATGCCATATTTTTCTTTGAAGTTGGACCACCTCTGAGTGGAGGAGGGCCTGCATTCTCTATTCATCTAGTCCATTCAGTTGAAGTAGTCTTTCCTGTTGTGCATGGCTCAGAGCTAGGTCCAGCTGAGCTGCCAACCTTAATGTGTTGTATTCAAATTCTATGGACAACAAAGCCTTCTTCCCGTAGACCAGCTCATAAGGCGTGAAACATGTTGTAGTTTTCCAAGTAGTGTTGTAGGCCTAGGTCGCCTCAACCAAGCGATTTGCCCAATCTCTTCTGCTGCTGCTCACTACCTTAGTCAAAATCTCTTCCAAAGCCATGTTAGTGACTTCCACCATGCCCATTTGCTTGCGGATGATAAGGGGTGGAAGTTCTGTGCTTAATCATGTGATGAGAAAGCAGGTCTTCAATCAGGTTAGAGGTAAACTGACTTCCTTGATCTGTGACTAATTCTCTTGGGTAGCCAAACTTGTAGAAGATATCTTCCCTCAAAAACTCAGCCACTTTTTCTTCTGTTGCTACCTTGATTGCCTTTGTTTCTGCCAACTTTGTCAGGTAGTTCGTGCACACAATGATGTAAGACTTTTTTTTTGAAGGAGGGTTGATAGGACCCACAAAATCCATGTCCCACTTCTCAAATGGCTCGAAAGTCACCTGAGGTTGGAGAGGCATTTCATACCTTGGAGTCGGTTTCCCCATCCTTTGATATTGGTCAAATTGGCTGATGTATCTTCTGACATCTTGATGAAGAGTGGGCCAATAGTAGCCTGCCTGTAGAATTTTGAAAGCGGTTCTTTTTGCTGCAAAGTGGCCTCCACAGGGTCCATCATGATAGGTTAGGAGGATGTCAAAAACTTCCTCCTCCCTGACACAATGCCTCAAAATCTAATCTGGGCCAAGTTTGAATAGGTTGCCCCCAATCCAAGTGAATGGGGTGCTTTTCCTCACGATCTTGCTCTTCTCTTTTGAGGATAGGTGTGGTGAGAACTGTGCTGAAACCAAGTAATTTGCTATATCAGCAAACCATGGAGAGAGTACTGAAATAGCAAACAGGTGTTCATTTGGAATTTGATCATCCACCATCCCTTCTTCACCTGCAGGCAAATCTAGTCTAGACAGAAAATCAACAACAACATTTTCCTTACATGGCTTATCAACAATGGTCAAATCAAATTGTTGCAATAAAAGTAACCATCTAATGATACGAGCATTTACATCAAGTTTATTCATCAAATACCTAATTGCAGCATGATCAGTGAGTACGAATGTTTGATAACCAGTGATGTAGTGCCTGAACTTGTTTAGGAATAGATTATAGCTAGGAGATCTTTCTCGGTTATAGTATAGTTTAATTCTGCCTTGGATAGGCTTTTATTGACAAAATATATGGCATACGGTAGCTTCTCTTCAACTTGTCCTAAGGCTGCTCCTATGGCTTTGTTCGAGGCATCTGTGTGGATGTGGAAAGGTAGGGCCCAGTTTGGACCTCTCAAGATTAGGGCAGTTACCAGCTTATCTTTCAACACATCCAGAGCCTCTTGACAGTTTTCAGTCCATATAAACTCGACATCTTTCCCCAAAAGACCAAACAATGGAGAGGCTAGCTTACTGAAATCTTTAATGAACCTTTTATAATATCCCGCTAAGCCTAAAAAACTTTGAACATTTCTTACCTTTTGAGGAGGTGGAACCCTTTGGATGATAGCAATCTTGTTGGGATCCACCTGTAATCCTTGCTGAGAAATTGTATGACCTAGCACGATCCCTTCAGTCATCAGGAATTCACATTTCTTAGGACTGAGGGACAGGTTCATCTCAATACACTTGGTTAAAATGTTTCCTAGGTTAGTCAATGCTCCTTGGAAGTTGGACCCATAAGGAGTAAAGTAATCCATATAGATTTCCACTGAATCATGAACTAGCTCAGCAAATATGCTCAGTACTGCTCTCTGGAAAGTGGTAGGAGCATTGCATAATCCAAAGGGAAGGACCCGGTAGGCAAAGGTACCCCATGGACAAGTGAAAGTGGTCTTATCTTGGTCTTCTGGGCTGATTTGGATTTGATTATACCTACCAAACCCATCTAGGAAGGAAAATAACTTCTTCCCTGCCAAGCCATCTAACACTTGATTTATGAAAGGTAAAGGGAAATGGTCCTTCTTGGTAGCTTTGTTAAGTTCTCGATAATCTACACAGATTCTCCACTTCCCGTTTTTCTTGGGCATGAGCACCAGTGGAGAAACCCACTCGTTGTCAGAGATGGGGTAGATGAACCTTGCATCCAACAACTTTTGTAATTCTTCTTTGACAATGTACTTAAGGGCTGGATTCATTCTCCTCTGAAGCTGCTTAACTGGTTTACAATCCTATTTAATGTAAATGTGAAGGGTACAGATTGAAGGGTGGACTCCTTTCATCTCCTTATAGCTGCAAGCAAAAGCATCCAAATGGTGGTTCAATAAGCTACACAGCTCCTTCTCCTGAGAGGGAGATAGGGATGAGTTGATCTTCAAGGTTCTTTCAAGGCCAAATTCCACATTCTTAACTCGGTAAGAGGTTGGATCAGCCACATAGAGATCCACTAAAGCACTGGCTTGTGTGTCTCCTACCAACTCCTCTAATGATAGCACCTGGGAGGTGGATTTTGAATTAAATTCTCAATAAGTTCATCCTCGGTTTGAGGACCTCCCTTGGTGGCTTCCACAGTGCACACTGGTGCAGAGTAGACTTCATCCTCATCTTCCTCCTTCAACCAGAGAGGTAAGTCATGTTTGAGTAAAGGTTGGGCAGGAGGATATAGGACTAGTTGTTTGGACATTGGCCCATTCTTAATGGTCATGCTCCCAGCTCGACAATTGATGTAAGCATTTGCAGTAGCTAACCAAGGCCTTCCCAAAATGAAGGGGTATCCAGTGAGTTTTGCCTTTGGTTGAAGGACCAAGAAGTCGCAGGGTACTCCCAAGAATCAACGAAGACCATGACATCTTCCACAATCCCTTCGGGAGTCACGGTGGAGCGGTCTGCTAACTGCAGTACTGTCGAGGTCTTTCTTAGGGAACTCTGAAGGTTGAGTTTGAGCATAGTGTCCCTGGTCATCACATTAATGGCAGCCCCTAGATCAATCAGGGTGTGGGGAATTATGGTGCCATTGATGTGGACATCAGCTATAGGACTCCCAGGGTCCAAATATTTTGGACAGATTACCTGTCCCAACATCAAGTCGGACAGTTGTCCTATGACATTGATAGTTGGGGCATCTCTCTTATGCCTGCCTGGGTGCCTGAAACACTTCTCTTTGATCAATTTGTTGTAGATTGGTACGTCTTTGATGTCCTGGAGAAGTGGTATTTTTACACACAACTGTTTAAGTTCTCCCAGAAGTTTAGTCTCTTCTGGGTTTGGTTGCGTGGTTCTAGTTAGTTTCTCAGGAAAGGGTGGAATGGCTTTGGGTTCACTTTCTTGTTCCTTTTCTTCATCCTCCTTAGGAGGAGGTTGGCTATCTGGGAGGACCTTCCCAGATCGTAGGTTGATCTCTTGAATCTCCACAACGTAGGTAGGGCATGTTGTCTCTCCAGTATATACCTATTGGGCCTGTCTGTTATTGGGGTTCGGGTTTGGTTGAGCAGGCATCTGGGGTTGTCTTGGAGGAGTCAGAGGTAATGGTTGTGGTTGAGTAGGTGGTGGAGGAAAAATAGCAGGAGGAGAGTTGTATTGGGGCCTCCACCCCTGTTGAGGTGCATTCCACTGAGGTTGTGGCTGAACATGAGAATGAAACAAATGAGCAGCAGGTTGAGTATGGTATTGAGATGGATATGACCAAGGAGGGGGTGTGGACTAGGAAGGATGAGTAGGGGGACCCCAAGAAGGTATGTGAGTGGATTGGTTGGGGTTGTAATAAGTCTGGGATGTCCCTTGCATCCCCTGCTGGTAAGGTCTGGATCCATGTGGCCTCCTTTGGTTCAAGAAGTAGAGTGGTTCAGTGGCTCCTTCAGCCCCTTGGTACATAGATTTAAGTCCAGGTAAGGTTGGGCACTGGTTTGTAGGGTGGTCTTCCTCACAAACGAAACATACCTCTACTGAGTGCAATGGACACTCGTTCCAAGGATGTTTCCTTGTACATCTGAGACAAAAGATGGCTAAAGCCTTCTCATCTTCCTATTTCTTTTGTTGGATTCAGAAAGTATCTAGTTGCATGGAAATGGTCTGTCTCATCTCACTTTTAAGGTCTTCCATCTGATTTGTAAACTCATGTTTGGAGAAGGTGGCACTGGCTGAAAGTTGATTCCCCCTACCTCTTTTCCGGGCTGCCCTAGAATGGTTTCTAAACACAGTCTTTATGTCATCATAAGGTAGTTGGTAGATGTCTCCTCCAACTAGCAAATGGAGGGTATCTAGAAGGTCTTTAGGGATTCCTCGGAGCAGGACCAGCTTCAGAGATTCGAGGTCAAGCGTGCACCTGGCCCTTTTATAACTGAGTTGGAACCTTTCTTCATAGTCTTCTAAGGATTCATCACTTCCCATGGTCATCCGAAAGATTTCTCCCTTCGTTTCCTTTGACCTACAGTAATCCCGGTATTTGTTGTTAAAGGCTTGCTGCATCTGAGCCCAAGTTGTGATACTGTTTCCAGGTAACCCCATGAACCAGCGTAGTGCTGCATCCTTGAGGGTAGAGGGAAATAGTTTCAGCTTTTTCTTGTCTTGTGCATAGTCTTAAGTTCGACAAAGGACAACAAACTCAAACAAGAAGGTATCAGGGTCTTTAGTGGTCAATCCATGGAAGTGAGGTAAGGTTGAGGGACTTATGTTTTTCATTTTTGTGTCCCCATTGGTCTCTCGGATGGGGAAGGCACCTTCTATTCTCTCCTCATCTCCTCTACCATTTCTGTTTTTAGCCATGGTCTCAGGAGGAATGTTTTCTTGCTCTTCTTCTGTTATAGGATCTTCGTAAATCTCTAGAGGTTCACCTATGTGATCTTCTGGATCACTGCTACCAAAGAAGAGAGAAGGGTGACTCAGTGATGTGGTGGGGGTGTTGGGTAGGAATTTTCCTGAATTGTCTCTGTTCCTATGAGGCATGAAAGGAAATATTTTTAGTTGATTTTTGTGTTTTTCTCTGCTTGTACCTGCAAAATTGAAATTGATTGAACAATAAATTGCAACTAACTAAAGTAAACCTTGCTAGAATGAAAATTGTGGAATTGAAATGAAGGCAGGAAATGACTAATCTATGCTGCTAAAATGAAATTGCAGAAATGAAATGCTAGGCTATGCTTGCAGAATTGAAATGCTAATCTACGCTTGCGGAATTGAAATTGTAGAATGGAAATGCTAATCTACACTTGCAGAATTGAAATTCTAGTATAGGAAAGCAGGAAATTTCAAATCTACTCTTGTGGAAATGAAATTGCAGAATTGAAATGAAACAACTACTCTACTCTTGCTGAAATAAACTACTTAGCAGAAGGTTGTAGTAGAAGATAGAAGAAAAGAAACAATCACAAATACTCTGACGCTTCCCTAGAAACGGCACCAAAAAGATGGTGGGCTCCAGTATTGCAGCAATGATGCTGCAACTCCTAGGACTCCCTTCTTTACTTTTATCAACCTGGTAGTTCGTAACAAACTTGGAAGCAACGGTGCTATATGCACAAGTACTAGCTCTTGCCGCAGGCTGTCACTTGATCAGCTGGCACAAGTCCGCTAGGAGCTTAAGCCAACTTCTATGAGCTCTTAGAAGAATCTTTTAACTGTGATGGATGAAAGCTAACTCAAAAGAGGCTAGTCTACTTGTAGAAAGGAGATGAAAGCTGAAAGGAGATGCAAACCCTAGCAAACCCTAGTTTTACCGACTAACCCTACTGGTGCAAGAAAAGAGATGAAAGTTGCTGAAATGGATGCCATTGATTCTTTGAAAGGTAAAATGCATGTGAATAAGCTACTTTTGAAGTAAAATCTGAAAAAAACATCTTTTTGTATTTTTGAGTAATCTTGCAGAATTATTATGCATGTGCTTTAACTATTTTTTTTTACTGTGCAGAGGTTGACTGGCGAAAGGAAATGGAATGGGCACTTGTAGGAGGTTGGGAAGGTGAGAAGAGGGCCTAAGGGGTCCCTAACACCCTTTCAGAGAATTTCACAGTGATCAGATCTCGAAAAACTGCTCACGTGAACTTCTACAGGAAGTCTGCAGGGGTTCTACAGGAAGGTTTACAGGAAGAGCTGAAAGAGGATCTTAGAGGGTTGATGGAAAAAAGGTAGGAAAGTGGAAATGGAGGATGGATGAGGATGTGAAGGGGTCTAGGATTTGGTAAATGAAGCTAAGGAGTGATGAAGGTGGTTGGATTTGTTCAAGGATGGAGGGAGCAATGTTGCACAAAAATGTAGAAATTAGGTCAAATTGGAAAAGTGTGGCGAATGAAGGGAAGGAATCCAGAATTAGGGGTTGGAGTAGGTTGTATGATGAAGGAAGGATAGGTAGGGATGTATTACAGGTGTTCTACACACTATTTTCCGAAACTGATCGAACAAAGACGAGAAAGACTAGAGATCTATCTATTTTGACCTAATCTGACCTAAAAACCAGAAACGTAATGGATAGAAGGTTATAGATAGGAAATAATGCAAATTAACTATGGAAACTAAGCAAGAATAAATCTAAACATGCAAGTACAACTGGTATCAACTTTTCCAACCAAAAATCTAACACTAGCAATTGCATAGAAAGGCAAAAACAATGTTTTTGTGGCAGCAAGTATGCCTTGGTCTCAGTTCATGGTCCCAAGGAGGGAGAGGTGAGATCAAGGATTGCTTGATGGCCTTTTTGCGGATCTTTTCTTTTTCCAAACTGCCAAATCAACCTGAAGCATGAAAATCTATTTTAATCATAAAAAAAACCTAAGTAACAAAGCAAGATCTTAACCTAAATAACAGAAATTATTCTATGAATGCAGCAAAGACACATAAAAGTACACAAAGGAGGTACTGGCACTTGGGTTGGGCCCAACCCCAAGAGCTACAGCCTCCTAAGAAAACTCAAAGCTGGTGCAAAGTGAAATTTATCTCCATTACTCAAAAAATAATCATGTCACAACAATGTTTACAGCGAGAGCTCGAAAATGAGCTGAAAGGCAGAGTAGCACCAAAGTGCGAAAAACAACTATTCAAGAGCTAAACTACCAAGGCTTGAAGCCTTCCTACTTATGCACCACGAGGACTCCCAATAGCCCTCCTTAACTTTAGGGGCTTGGCTGCTCAAACTGTAGTTAATTAACCACTTCACAAAATCTGCTCAGCTGCCCCTTGAAATCATCTTTGGTGGGCTGTTGAACTCCGAGCTGATGGTGGAGAACTCGAGAAAGGGGTCATTTAGTGCAGGAGACACCCTTCCTACAAATCCTCAGCCTTGTTCCCTCATATTTGGCTGTCAACTGGCTCATAAATGCTTGACCTTGGTCCAAAAGATGTCCAAAAATCTGCAATAAGCACGTATTAGACTTTGTGGTCAAGTGACTATTCTAATTTGTTCAATTAACATAAATATATTCAAAAGCATGCATAAAACTATGAATAATGGTGGATTAATCGAGAATAATAGGCAAAATGAGCCCAATAAGTTACCCATTTCTGGGGCTCATCACAAAGCTTATCCCAAGCTACCAAAGCCCATTTCTTTTTCTCTTCCCCTTTTCCCAAAGAAAATCTCTTTGAATGTTTCTGATCTGTTGTAAAACTCCTTTAGGAATAGGAAGAGCTGACATCATGAAGATGGGTATGGCCTGCAGGATTTCTTTTGTGAGCACAAGGCGCCCTGCTAAATTTAAAGATTTGCATGTCCATTTCCTAACCTTATCTTGAAGTTTGTTAATGACTGGGTCCCATACTCCCCTACTTAGAGGTTTGTCAATAAGGGGCATTCCAAGGTACTTAGAGGGTAACTGACCCGTTTTGAACCCTAGAATTCTGGTAAGGTTTCTCTGAATAACAATGTCAGTGTTAAAAAAGAAAACTTTTGATATGTCAAGGCTTAACTTTGTACCAACAACCATAGCAAAGTCATTCAAAATTTGTTTAAAAGCTTTGGCTTCCTTGATCGTAGGAATGCCCTGTAGCATAGTGTCATCCACAAATTGTTGGTGAGTTGAGGCTGCTCCATCTGTGGTAAGTTTCAAACCCTGGATTCTTCTCTCAGCACTTGCCATTTTTATCGCTCTACCTAGCCCTTCCATCATGAGCACAAAGAGGAAGGGGGAGAGCAGGTCTCCTTGTCTTAGTCCCCTAGAAGGCATGAAGGTTAGTGAGGGCGAGCCATTAAGCAAGATTGAAAATATTCAAACAAGAAATCCTTGAGGTGGTCTAAGATTCAAGATCCAGATCAGTCTTGAAGGCTCTCAATGCCTCTTTTTGAGCCTCCAAAAGGAAGGATTAAAGCTGACATGTCAGGGCCTGTCAGAAATAGGACCTTTGAGATCATGAATCTATCTAGTTTAGAGGCAACTTGAGAATCCCCTCCTCTCTTGTTGTTCCAGGTGAAAGTGCCATTTATTGTTTCAACACCCACTAATCTCATGTTGTTTGTGAAGTTCTGGAAGGCAATGGAGTCTCTACCTAGTGTTCTGGTGCCACCTTTTTTCTCTTTAAGAGATTTGATCATATTGAAATCCCCTACTAGAATCCAGGGTATATTAGGATATCTCCCTCTTAGCTCCTCAAGGGAAGTGAGAAGCTTGAGTTTTTCTTCTAGTTTTTGAGGACCATAGATGTTTGTAATCATGTAAATATCCTTATCACCCACAGGTTGTATTACCAGCGAAATATAGTTCCTGGACGCTTCCACGTCTAGGATTCCAAGTTTTTGGGGATCCCAGTGCATAAGAATCCCTCCTGCTGAGTTGTCTGCCTTAACCTCTAGATACTCATACTTGATTAACCATTTGTTGTGTATTTCTCTGATTTTATCCATCAAGCATTTTGTTTCCTAAATGAAAACCATGTCTGGTTTTTCTTCTTTTATTCTACTGCTGAGATTTCTTTGTTTCCTTTTACTTCCTAGGCCCTAATATTCCAGGTTGTAAAATTCATTAAGAAAGGTTTGTAAAAGAGTAACTGGTGAGATATTTCATCTTACCTGAGTTGATCATGAGTTTTCCACATTCTATTAGCCGCTCATTATGTCTTTTCCTTCCTCTTTTCCTACCCGGGTTCTTGGAAGAGTGCCCCGGTGTTTCCTCCATTGTCTTCATCCCTCTATTTTCTTGGATGTCATAGTTTCTTTTAACTCCAGAACTCTTTGATTGGGATCTCCATAGGAAGAGTTGTTGAAGATCCTCTTTTGGCAAGGAGTCAAATCCTTTGGTAATACCCTGCTCCAGAAACTTTTCTTGATCCAAGTTTTCCTTCTCAAGAATCTCCTGTAGTTCATGATCCTCTGTTCCCACCTCACTTAGGGTCATATCATGATCCCTACTAAGCTCCACAATTCTCGGTAGATCATCCTGCTACTGGCTGTTCTCTGGTATGTCCTCCATGCTAGTATCTCTATCCTTCTCATTGGTTTTAGTCTCCGATTTCTGGTTTTCCACGTTGTTTCCATTTTCTTCTTCAAAGATTTTGAAACTGTTATGGCTCAGTTACCTGTCCTCATTGATTTTCTTTTGGTGTCACTTTCCTCCTTTCCTCTTACCCCCCACCTTAGTGAAACCCTCGGGATCTTTGCTTGTGGTGGTTTTTTTGTTGCTTTCCAGTTTGTTTAATGGGCAGTCTCTGTATAGGTGCCCATGTTCATGGAACTTACGACACCTGAATGGGACATGCTCATATTCCACTGCCTGCACCCATTCTTCATCATAAACTTCTAAAATGATCTCGTTTTGGAGTGCCCCAGATAGGTCCATTTCCACATAGATCTGGGCGAAGGAAGTGTATTTGCCTCTTAATGTCGCATCTGATGTCTTTATAAAATGCCCTAGTTTATTGCCAATAGCCTTTAGAGACTCTGACAGCCAATAATTTAAAGGAAGGGAGTACAGTCTTATCCATACTGGTACTGAAGTGAACATTTCTCGTTCTGGGACAAAGTTCATCATCCATGGTCGTATGTATAGGCCTGTAACAACGTAAAAATAGGGTCTTCCCTCGAACACTCTGTCTTTATCTTCTAAGCTTGTGAACATCACCATAAAGGAACCCTTGGATCCAAGGTGAAGGTTTATTTCCCTTTTCGGTTTCCAGTGGTTCCTTATCCATGCATGTAAGGCCTTCTACGTCGGCCAGAACCCCATAAATTTGAATATGATCGCATGTTCCGCCATGTGATCTCTATGCACCTGTAGCGTTGGGTCACTTAAAATGACCCAAGGAGTGATGGTTGACTTGGGTTTGCAGCCCCCTGTCGCCCTCAAAGGTGCAGTGTTCTGACTGCTGCCCTCTTTCCTTTTCTCTCTGCTGTCTTCCTCATGATTTTCTCTTTGTTCATGAGATTTGATATTTCCTGTGTTAGTGTCCTCAGTTATCCCCTCTGTTGGTTTCTTGAAGCGATGCAGATCAGTTTCCTTGTTTCTGTTCGCGGCTATTTGATTGTAGTAGGGAGAAGAACTCCTTCCTCCATGACCCGCCATGGTCACCAGCACCAAACCCTGACTCAAACCCTAGATTAGAATGCAGCGCAAACCTAAAACATTTTTCCGTTCCAGTCCAAAGCATGTAACCATAGTTACTGAAAGCCCTAAATTTGATTTCAAGAAGGGATTTTATTCCAAGTTTGTAAATTAAAATTGCAAACATATGTAATAATTTTATTTTTTCTTATGTAATTTTATGTCTATTATATGTAATAAGTTACTTTTTAGTTGCATACTCAAGTCCATTTCCAAAAGTATCCCAAGCAGAAAGTCAAAATCAAGATTGCCAAAGCATCATCCACCTGTCAAGAGCAAAAATGTCACAAAGTAAAAAAAGCATTAATATGAGAATTTGGAAATGACAAAAAACATTAGAAAGTGGGTATGCAAACTCATAAATTAAAGTCCATTCAAGTATAAATCCTCTCAAGGCACTCATGAAGCCTCATTTGCACTCTAGCACTATCAGAACTCCTCAGCAAAAGAAAATTGGCAATTTTAAGGCGAAATTGGGCAAAACAGAGCAAGAGGACGTGTTTAGCAGGGTCGCTGCGCGTTTAGCCTGGTCGTTGTGCTCCTGTAGAGGTCACTGTGTGTTTGCCAGAAATCCCAGTGTTATCTATAATGGCGTTGCGCTCCTGTAGAGGTCGCTGCGCGCTCGAAATTCATGCTTGATAAAGTAATGTGATGTTGAATTTGTAAGTATGATAATCAATTATCTATGTATGCTTTTACTATTACATGGGAAAATAAAAGAACAAGACAGGGGAATAATATTGATATGGGGAGGGAAAAACTCATGTGTGCGTCAGCAAAGATATCATCACCATGTATATTGAAGAGGAAATCAAATTGAAAAACATTTTTTGAAGACATATCATAAATGTTGTAGTTATATACTGAAGAATAGGAATTCTACGCTGTACAAGAGATTCTATCCACCAAAATACATGTAAGTAAATTCTTTGATATGTTTGAAAATAATGAACGTGTCGCTACAATATTAACACAAAATTCAACAACACTCTCCCGATCATAGTTGATTTATATTACAATTTCAATTAATAACAATGATCAAGGATCATTACTCATATGAGTAAGAAACCAGGTGGATTGAAATTCAAGCCATTGACATGTCCTATGCAGTTGTATGACTATAACATGATGATGAAATGATCAACACAGTGAGTTGGGATATTGATATACATATCTTTTCTTGAAATAATGCTAAAACCATCGAGGTAGAGGGTATAGCTATGCATGATAATGTAGGAATGATTGGGATTAGGAAAAAAACATTGTGGTGACCTTTACATCAATAGCTAGAGGGCTTGTAACTACGAGCCAAAATTCCTTTTTGGGATTTGAAGGCGATTTGTTACCAATCGTGAGTGATTTGATAGTATACCCAAAAACATCATGAAGTTACAACGTGATCATAATTTTGCATATGCTACGAGAAAAGCTGTAAATAAGCGATGATGAAAAACTTGTCTCCATAATACAAGTAATAGTTGGTATCAACGCATGAAATAGCAAGGGGAAGATTCATAAAAAACTTCTGTGAAAGTCTTAGCATAACCCTATGCTTCAACTAACATCAACATCTTTCATAAACAAATACATGAGTTTAAGACCAAGAGTAAGGCATACAAAGCTCATTGCATCACACTTGAAGTAAACTAAAATGGTATTGAGGTAATAATAATGGATAATCCTAGTCAATAGTCATAAACTCGGGGCATAAAATGCTAAATGGTGATTGTTGACCTTATATGGAGTGACAAGGAAAATAAGTTTTACCATTCCAAATTTAAACGTTTTTCAACCTTGGAGACAAATCAGAAATAACGAAGAGATAAATTGGCATGCAAGAACCATCAGGTTATAGTCTATATATTGTGACTCTTTAAAGGAAGCAGACATAGTTTCTAAGTTAACGCATACAAAGCTATAAAATAATACATGAAATGGGAAAGCAGGGAGTGGGGATTTACCTTATACAGTTTCTGATCCAGACTTATGTAGAAACACAAAAAATACAGATATAAAGATAAACATACATATGCAACAGAAATAAAACTTCATTTCATTAATATCACAGAACTGAAATATGCTTACATAGAGAATGGAAATAATCTAGCTCAGGTGATGGTAGCTTATATTTGAGAAGATATGTGGTGGCTACATGCCTCTGAACTATGTTAGAATGAGGGTTGAAGGCCTATTTATTATTGAGAAACAACAAAAAGCCATAAACATCCAAAAACCTAACCCTAGGGGATGAAGCGCCAAAACTATGGGCCCTGTTTGGGTAAATTGGTACATCAACTTCCCAGGGTCATAACTTTGGAAAACGATCTCCGTTTGATGTGCACAATACCTCATTAGAAATATCTATCCAAGGAATCCAAATTTCAAATGAAAACATCAATCAAAGCTTCATTTTTCTCATTTTTACAAAAAAACGTCGTTTGGGGCCTCAAAACGGCTCCAAAAGTTTAGGACTTGAAAAAATGCAAAAAAGAGTAAATTGTGCTACAATTAAGGAAACTAAAAATTGAAAGAAACAATGGTGGCGTTCCAAGTGGACTAGGCGGGTGGGCACCAATATCCACCTGTATCAGTCCTCCCACCTTAGGAAGCAATGGTCCCCATTACATTGAGTGCCTCAATGAGATCGGGAAACTTCTATTGAAATTGGTCCCCGATGAGCCACTTGTCTTGGTGCAGGAGTTGGCCAACTTTGACAACCTGATATAGTTGTATCTGCCATTGGCGAGTATTCTTGATCTGTGTGTCCATGATTCGATCAGTTGTGGCATGTTCCATGCATTCTGGGTTTCACTTTGTTGGTATGAGTTGTTATGTAATGTCTAATGTGTCTAGTAATGGTGGAAAGTATGATCGAAGGCGGTCCACATTGGACACTAGGTGCAAGCCAAGGAATGGTGGAATGCTAAGATTGAAATCATTGTCCCCTACAACCTTAGTGATGGTGTAAGGACCATATCAGAGAGGGCAAAGCTTGTGGTGGGGCCCAGTGAGGTGCTCCTTCTACAAATGTAACCAAACTTTGTCACCCACCTGAAACTTGTGTGGTACCCAATTTTGATCATGTCACTGCTTCACTTCTTGTACTTTCCCAAGATTTCGTGAACCTGCTGGCGGATGTGTTGGATGCGTTCAATAAAACTAGTTGCTTTCTCAGCATCAGATAATACATGTGTGTATTATGTCTATGTATTCGCATGAGGCATGAAAACATCACTTGAATACAATGGTTTAAACCCTAGACCCGCCTGATAGGGAATGCGAACAGTTGAGCTATGGATAGATATTTTATAACTGTGCTACACAGAGGAAAGAATCTCATCCCAAGTTCATGGATGCTTAGATTTGTACATGCAGAGTATGTGCGCTATCATCCTGTTGATAACCTCTGTCTGGCCATCAGTCTGGGGATGGAATGTAGTCAACTTGGTGAGTTTGGTGTCCAACAGTGTCTAGAGTCTTTACCTAAATGTGCTTAAGAAGCTTCTATCACGATATGATATAATGGTCCGTGGGATCCCAAAATGTAATCACACTCATTCAAATAAGAGTTTGGCAGTGTCCTCTGCTGTGATACTCTTCCTGCGGGCCGCCAATATAGCCATCTTGGAAAATCTATCCATGACCAAAAATACATAGTCATTAACATGCTTGGTAGAAGGGAGGACAGATATATAGTCCATGGAGATGGATTCCCAAGGCTGGATGGGAGCAGGAAGAGGAGTGTACATGTGTTGCTTCTTGATGGTTGGCTTGGTGATGACACATGCAGTGAAAGATCTAATATATTTCCCAGCATTCTATCGGACTTTTGGCGAATAAAAGTACTTTTGTAGTATAGCCACAGTTTTCTCCACACCAAAGTGTTCTGTGACCCGACTGTAGTGTGCCTCCCAAATCAGCTTGGCACACTTTCTTGAAGGAACACAAAGGTGGCCCAGGTAGCATAATAATGCATCTTGGAGGTGGAAATCAGGAAATTTATTTCCATCTACTAGCATCTGGAATGTGGAGGTGAACTATGGATCATTTTTGTATAGTTGCGGCCATCCAGAGGTCTCGTAGCCAAAAGAGTTGAGAATAGTAGTTAGTGCTGCAACTAGGGGTCGCATGAGGTAGTTTGCAACATGATTGTTGCTTCCATTTTTGTATTTAATTTTCAAGTGGAATTGTTGTAGATATGTAGACCACTTATGGTGGTGATTGTTCTGCAACTTCCCTTGTGTTTGTATAAACTGAAGAGGTCGGTGATTGGTGTGGATGACCATCTCCTTCCCCAGAATGTAATGATTCCATTTTCGGAAAGCCTGCACCATGGAATACATCTCTTTATCATAGGTGGGGTACTTCCGAATTGTATTGGAAAGTGTATCACTATGATAAGCCACTGGATGCCCATGCTGGGTGAGGACTACACCAATAACATAGTCAGAGGCGTCTGTCTCAATTTTAAATGTCTGGTGCAGGTCTGGAAATGTGTGTACGGTGCAAAGTAGAGGCAGCACTTCAACTCAATGAACGCCTTCTATGGGGACACAGACCAAGATTTTTTTTCTTTTTCTCCACCCTTGGTAATCTGACTCAAAGGCTAAGTGATATGTGAGAATCCCAACACAAACCTCCAACAAAAATTTGCAAGGCCCAAAAAGCTGGTAAACTAAGTTAGAGTGGTCGGGGCTAGCCAATCCCGAATGACTTGGATGTCAGTTGGATCCACATGCATGCCTTTCTAATCTATGATGTAACCAGGATATTGGACCTGGCTCATGCCAAAGGTGCATTTCTCCAAGTTGGCACACAATTTATGCTACTACAGGGTTTGAAGGACCTGTCGAATGTGTTGCAAGTGTTCTTCCCAACTCTTGCTGAAGATGAGGGTGTTGTCAAGATAAATAACCACGAATGAAATGGTGAAGGGCCGCAAGATGTCATCCATTAGCCTCATAAAAATAGTAGGGGAATTTTTCAACATGAAGGGCATAACCGACCATTCAAAAAGGCCTTCCTTGGATTTGAAGGCGGTCTTTCATACATCTGTTGGATCTATTGGAACTTGGTGATAACCAACCTTTAAATCGATCTTGCTGAAATACTTGGTTCCCTTGAGTTTTTCCAAAAGGTCATCAATCTGTGGGATTAGATACCTGTTCCTGACAATGATTTTGTTTAGTGATCGATGATCAATGTAGAGCCTCCAATTCCCATCCTTCTTCTATACAAGTACAATCAAGCTCCCACAAGGTGAGGAACTTGGTTAGATGTGCTCTTTTTACAACAACTCCTGGATTAGCCACTTGATCTCTTCATTTTCCATAATGGAGTGACAATATATTGGACCACTGGGTAGAGGTGAATCGATCGAATGCTTGACTTGAAAATGCAAGGGTACCCCTATGGGTGAGGAGAAGATGTCCTTATATTCATCCACAACTGTATCCACCTACTATTGTTGCATGGAGGAAACCTTCCCGAGGGCCATGGATGTGGCCACGATCTTCCTCGTGAATCAGAAAGAAAAAAAAATTCCCAATCCGGGAGATGATCTTACTGCATTGCTTAGTAGAGATCAAAGAGATGGAAGTGGGTAAGGCTACCTATGGTATCATGTATAACTTATTACCGAAATAAATAATAACAACACGAGGCCTCGACTCATATAAAGCATGATGCTTCCACAAGTATGGTTTGCCTAATAATACATAACAAACTTCAAGCGAAGCAACAACACACAATACCTCATCCGTGAAGGGTGTGATGCTGTAGGGAAGGTGACATTATGGGTTGACGCAAAGATCTTGTCCTTGATGAAGCCACCCAATGGCGTACGAACGCAGATGTGGTGTGATCAGTAGGCCCAACCACTTCGCAACCTTTGTTGAATGAGGTTCTTTTGGCTCCCACTATCGAAAATGAAATGCAGCAACGAACCCTTCACCCACATCTGTGAGTGGAAGAGATGCTACCCCTCCTCTGGATCTTCAGGCTCAATATTTTGGATCTTAGTGGTGGCAACAATGGTGGTGGATATTTTGGATCTTAGTGGTGGCAACAATAGTGGTAGATATTTTGGATCTTCCCTTTATCATTCCCCTCGTTGGGTTCTGAATTAGAGTCGGAACATGAATATGATTCTAAAGCCTTCATCTCGTCCACTAGTGACTACTTGGATCGACACTTAATTGTGTTGTGAGTGGGGCTCTTATGGAACTCACACCACTTTCCTGTGTCCTTCTTTGTCTTTGTGGTATTTTTATTTGCTTGCATCTTCAACGAGTTGTCTTGTATCACCCCGCCATGCCTTTGTCCTTTGTTCTATGGTTTGAGGGTGACTTTACCTTGCTTTAGATTCATAGATACAAAGTCTTTCTTCTTTTGTTTAAACTTTTGCTCGATCTTGACAGCGTATCGGTAGGTTGTGCCAATCGAGGAGATGTCTAGGAACTCCATCTCATATTGGATGTATTTGTGTAGATAACCATAGTACTTGAGTGCCAGATTCTATTGAGAATCCTTGATACTCAACTTCATGTGAAGGGTATGAAAAATATTTGTGAAATCTGACACGTCTTGGTCCCTTCCCTAACATAGTGTGGTCCACTTTATGTACTTCTCTTCATAACTCTTGACAGGGTAATGCTACTCCTTGATGGCGTCTCAGAAATAGTTCCAAGTGGGTGTGCCTAAAAATAGCGAGGGTTCCTCTCTTCCTTCTGCTCACAGTAGGCTTCCCACCAGTCCTTGATATGGGGGGCTACTTTGAGGAGTGCAAAAGTAATCTTTTCCCTATTGGAAAAATCATGAACCGAAAAATACCTTTCTAACAGATTTAACCATCTATCTATGGCGTTGGAATCTATATGGCCTTAAAATATGGGAATATAAGAGTTGACTTGTACCTTGAAGGGAATGGTGCCTCCAGAGTAGCTATCAGATGAAGATGTGTCGCCTATGGGCATCCACCAAAGGATCTGGGTAAAATTTTCCATCATCGCATTCCTTTGTCGCTCGAGGGATTCTTTGACAAATATTTTGAAGGGATCTACTTCTCCCTCATCTTTATTTTCTTCCACCATGGGAGGTCACCAGGTTTTGGCGAGATTGGTCTTACAAAGGTTCAACTAGTTTGAGTCCTAACTCCTTATACCCTAACCTTGTTGGGGACATGAAAAAAAAGAGAGAAAGAGTAGACTCACTCTGATACCATTGATCCAGACTTATGCAGGAACGAAAAAAAATATGGATATAAACATAAACACAGAGATGCAGTAGAAATAAAACTTCATTTCATTAATATCATAGAATTGAAATATGCTTACATACAGAATGGAAATAAACTAGCTCGGGTGATGGTAGCTTATCTCTGAGAAGAGATGTGGCAACTACATGCCTTTGAACTGCGTTACAATGATGTTCAAAGGCCTATTTATTATTTAGAAACAACAGAAAACTCTAAAAGTCCAAAAACCTAACCCTAGGAAATGAAGCGCCAAAACTATGGGCCCCGTTTGAGTAAATTGGTACATCAACTTCCCATGGTTGTAACTTTGGCACGCGATCTCTATTTGACGTGCACAATACCTTGTTAGGAAGATCTATCCGAGGAATCCAAATTTTGAATACAAACATCAATTAAAAATGCATGTTTGCCCGATTTTCCAAAAAAACGTTGTTTATGGCCTCGAAACGGCTCTAGAAGTTCAGGACCCGAAAAACTGCCAAAAATAGTAAATTGTGCTACAATTAAGGAAATTTAAAAAGTGAAAGAAACAATGGTGGGGGTCCAAGTGGAATATGCAGGTGGCCACTAACCTGGATTAGTTTCAAAGAAAGCATAACATTAATAAATTTCCTATAGACCATAACGATAGGAAGAAAGGAGACATGCCTTGATACCTTGTGCTTCTATGCATGGTGACTAGTTGGAGACAATTTCAGGAGCTTCTTTTTCTTGGCGTTTCCACTTCTTTCAATTTTCTCAAGAATTCAGTTAGGTGATAAGGCTCAATTAACAACAGGAATATCTCGAATGACAGCCTAAGGTGAGTTTCATCTAGTTTGGAGAAGTGGCGATGAAATCAACATGCTTTCTGATATACACCATACATTTACTATGTGAAATGAAAAGAAATCTGATGTACCAAACTTTAAACACATCATCCATCTTACAATGTTTGTTTAAAGGCAAATGTGTATATAATAGTGGCTATATAGGATCATAAATGGTTAATACCAATGCAAATTACTTGAGATTCACATGAACTGCTTTGCAATCTTCCATGTCAATTTCTAAGTAAGACATTCATGGCATGTTTGTTCAACATAATAATTCACAATGTCAGCAAGAAGATTTGAATATGCAAGTTGTATCAATCAAAATTTAAAACCAAGCTTGGGAAATTTCCTTACAATCAAAGTCCTTGCGAGCATTCAATGCCACATGTGTGCCATTATACCATATAACACCATGTACCATACCACTTTAACATAATATTTGTATTGGAAAATATAGATTTAAGCCTATGCCCATTCCTTTTAATATATATATTCTCAAGGTAAGCCATTGCCACACCAAACTTCATTATGTTTGTGCTTGCAAAGGAAGGCTATGGGTTTCTCCTTCTCTTTTAATATGTATTTGATATAAAAAAAACCTTTTAAATATGTTCATTGGCTAAGACCTTTGAATACAAGAAACCATAAAATTTATAGTATAATATGGCATAACCGCTTTTAATGTCAAGCCTTTGTTGAGGTTGCACTAACAGTGCATCACATTCATTAGTATACAAATTAAAAACTTAGAGAAGTTAGATAATAATACAAGTACATTCATAAGACTATTCCATAAACATGTGATCATCCTTATTACACCCATGGAGGTAGGTTCCAACCTACCATTAGCTTGATTTTGTTTTTTCTTTTGTTTATTAAGGGAGAGGCTAAGTGAAGAATCACATAGTCTTGCAAAAATTTTCGAAGAAGTGTGTAAACACCTCCTCGATCATAAGTATGGAAGCCTCAGGTATCCCATCCACCTTATTCGATTGCTTCTCCTTAGCAGCAAAAATTACCCGAGGAAATTCTTCCATAGATGTCTTCCCAACCAAATCCAAATCCCAATAATAAGCAGGCTTAGCCAATATACATTGGAGAAACTTCCAAAATTATGCTATAGAAATCCAGGAAATCAACCTCAAGTGAGGGTAGGTCCTTCCAAATGTTCATCCACCTTCTCCAATTGAAAATAAAAATGAAAATAAGGAGGATTCAGTGCCTTGGGTCACCCAAAAGAAACCTCCCTATCCTGAAAGGTTGACAACCCAAAAGACACACACCCTAGAAGAAGTTGAACTTCTAGGAGAATTAAAGTATTAGACTATCAAAATTTCTCTCCTCCAAGCCATCAAAGATGTTCCTATCTATAACAAGTTTGTCAAAGAATAATTTCTTGAAGGCCTTGAATAAAGATAAGGGATGCCAATACTATCAATTTCATAGGAAAACTAACTAATCTAATGCTTGGCAGAGTAAAAATCCCCAAGTATCTAGATCCTAAAGTAGTAGATGTACACATAAATGAAATTGCAATTCCAAACATTCTTGTTGACCTAGGAGTTGTAATCAATGTCATGACTAAGGAAACCATGTTTAAACTTAACCTCCAAGAGTCTCTAAAAAACACCACTACTATGTTGCAACTTGCTAATAGATTCATAGTAGCACCATAAGATATAGTAGAATATGTAATGGTATCTATTGAATCATGGGAGTATCCCATAGACTTCCTTGTAATCTAGCCAAAAACCAAGTTTAATGGCTATCCACTCATCTTAGGGAGACCATGGTTAGCTACTATTGATGCATATCTCAGTTGTCGGGTTGCAAAAATGGCCATCACCAATTGGAAATCCCCAAAACATCTTGTATATAGCCCCCAACTCAACCTCTTGTTGAGAAAGACTTTCCTACATCGGTAGAAGAAGGAGAAGAATATGATTCTTACCTATCATCATCCTAACCTATTTGTATATTAGAAACCTCCTTTGGCAACAAGCAAGATGATGAAGATGACTTAACTCATAATTTATGCAAAACCAATATTCTACTACCATGAATATTGATGGAGTAAAAGAAGGGTTATCTCCAGGGAAGTCTAGTTGTGCCTAAGATATTATATGGGTAAAATTGTTCACTACTAGTTTTGAGTAAAACAACATATAACTAGTAGAAATCAACCCATCTAAAATGTTGAAAATCAGCTCCTCACTTTTAGCTAATCAAGAGAACCAACTGATAACTCTCTTAAGCCAACATATTGATGTATTTACATGGGACTACAAGGGGATGAAAGTAATACATATTTTTTTTGAACTCACCACATATACATAAAGGAAGATCACAAAATTGTTTGCTAGCCTCGAAGATGAATGAATATTACATTAAAAGATATTGTGAAGGAAGATTTTATGAAATTATTAGATTCAAAGTTCATCTATCTAATCTCAAATAGTGAATGGGTATCTCCTTTGATTATTGTTCCTAAGAAAAATAGCAAGTGGAGAATATGTGTTGACTATAGGGAACTTAACAAAGCCGTAAGAAAATATCATTTTCCCTTGCCCTTCCCATAAGAAAATATCCATATCATTCTTGATGAATAGGATAAGACCACCTTCACATGTCCTTAGGGGAATTTTTCTGACAAACTACTTCCATTTGGCTTGTGTAATGCCATTTCCACTTTCCAAAGGAAGGTACTTAATATATTCTATGATCTTGTGCATGATTTGGTAGAAATATACATGGATGACTTCACACGCTATCACAACCTATGGGAATGATTTTAAAAAATCTCTCCAACATGAGTGAAGTCTTAGAAAGGTGCGGGGAGATGAACCTCTCCTTGATTCATGAAAAGTGATTGTTCCTAATGAATGAGGGAATTGTTATAGGACATTTCCTCTCCTCAAAAGGAATTCAAGTTGACCCTAGTAAGATAGCCATAATTAAAAATGTTTATGTTCATAAAAAGAAAACAGATATTCTAATTGTCTTAGTCCTTGTAGAATACTATTAGAGATTTATAAAAGATTTTAGTAAAATTACTTCTCTTTTATTTTCCTTTCTGACTAGAGATGTTGAGTTTTGTTGGACAAATCCATGTCAAGAGGTATTCAAGAGTATGAAAGAAAAGTTAATTCCAAACGCCTATCCTTAGAGGTACAAATTGGACCTTTCTCTTTCACATTCACATAGATGCATTAGATAAGGAAATTTGGGTAGCTCTTGGACAACTTGAAGGTAAACTCCCCTATGCAATTTATTTCATTAGCAAAAATGTGTCTAATGCTGAATTAAACTATATTGTAACTGATCAAGAGTTTCTTGATGTTGTACATTCTTTAAATAAATTTATGGATTATATCACTGATTTCCATGTCTTCGTGCATACTGACTACACAACAATTAAGTATTTAATGAATAAACTAGATGTGAATTCTCACATAATTAGGTGGTTATTGCTATTGCAACAATTTGACTTGACTATTGTTGACAAACCAGGGAAAGAGAATGTTGTTGCAAATTTCTTGTCAAGGCTAACCTTTTTTATAGATGAAGAAGTGGTAGATGATCAACTCCCATATGAACACCTTTTTTCCATATCACTTCTTTCTCCATGGTTTGCTAACATTGCCAACTATCTAGCCATTGGCCAATTATCTCCTCACATATCCTAAAAGGAAGAGAGCAATATTGTTAGAAAATGTGCCTCCTATACTTGGATTGGGGGAAACCTCTTCAAGTTGGTACCAAATCATATTCTAAGAAGATGTGTGAGGGAGGATGAGGTCTATGATATCCTCTTGGCTTGCAATGATGGACCCCGTAGTTGAAAATATGACATATTACAAAATAGTGCAAGCATGATACTTTTTCAAACCCTTCACAAGGATGCCCAAAGATACATTGCAAAATGTGATGAGTGTGACGGGATGGGAAAACCTACTTGGAACGATGAAATTCCCTTCAACCTCAAGTGAACTTTGAGCGATTTGAGAAATTGGGCATGGACTTCATTGTTCCTATTTATCCCCAAACCGAACAAAAAAAGTACATTATTCTATGCACTGATTACCTAACCAAATGGGCTGAAGTGAATGTAGTGAAGGAAAAAACATAATAGAAAGTGGATGAATTCTTAAGGGAAAATATCTTCTACAAGTTTAGATTTCCAAGATAATTGGTGACATATCAAGGCTCCCAATTCACCTCCAATCTAATTGAAGGAATAATGAAGCAACACCATATTCACCATTGGAAGTACACTCCATACTACCCCCAGGAAAATGGGTAAGTACAAGTCACTAATAGGGCATTAGAGAACACTATTACCAAAGTGATTAGTGGAAACAAAAAGGACTAGGAAAAAAGGCTTATTGAGACCGCTTCAACATACAACAAAACCTATAAAATCACCACTAATTTCACCCCCTATGATTTAGTCTGTGGAAATAAAGCTTTATTGTTAATTGAACTTGGGTATAACTACGGATGAAATCCCAACTCAACATTGATTTTTCCAAAGCACAAATTGATAAGATACAAAAATGGAATGCATTAGATGAGTATAGAATGCAATCCTTGTTACACACTGAGGTATTCCAACTGTACATAAAAGTATGGCATGAAAAATACATTAAGACCAGAGCCTTCCAAGAGGGTGATTTAAGGGGAAAGTCATGACTAGATGGATAGGGCATTACTTAGATGGATCAAGAAGAAGAATCCAGGAAATGGAGTCTATATAAGAAAATTCAAGATTGCACTTAACATGGGTAACCACAACTAGCCCAACTTACAATATCAAGCAAGTCATCAAGGAGATGAATGAAAAAGAGAAGAGAAGAGAAGAAGAGTGAGTTTCTTAAGGGTGAGAAAAAATTCTAGTAGCCGAGTATGATAGGCCTCCAAAATAGGTAAATTAAAAGACCCATAAATCCACTCTTAAACACATAAAAACTACATTGAACTCACCTTTTGCAGTTAATGATACATTTTCCTAGCTTAGTGGGTTCTTAGAAGAATTCAATGAGGCTTTCATACTTTATGTTCCTTAACATGTTTATTGTACATGATTTGAAGAGATATCCATCACTGGAAATATTTTAGGACTTGTTCCTTACTACAAGAGAGCCTCGACTTAGGTGGATGAGGGCATTTAATGCCCCTTACTATTGCTACAAGGTGGATTAGCAATAACATTTCGTTTTCTAGGACTTTTTGGAGGGAAATGCAGTCATCCTCTCAGGGAGGTTGCTCCCAAATCTTTGTATAAACAAGAGGTTTGAGTAGCATAGTGGAGATTTAAAGAAGCGTGTGAAGAATAGGAGGAAAGATTAGATTTGTATTTCTATTCAAGTTTTGAAGTCTTGTAATGTAAAACAATTTGTCAGTTAATGAAAGTGATACTGTATTTCAACTCTTAGTTTAGATTTCCTCTAAGGAATATGAGATTCTTTGGGCCAAGCCCACCCCTAGAATTTCAGATTCCTCCCGTATTTTTTTTATTATTACACTTTTATTCAATTTTCCAACGTTTCTAAAAGTTATCTCTTTATAGCTTTTATGCATGGTTATATAGAGGAATTTCTGAACAACTCTTTCTTATAGTTTATTTGTGCATTTGATTGTAGTAATGGAACTAGTTAATGCCATTTTAGATCTTCATTAACTTTATTTCTCTTGTTGTTACAAATTTTACTGTTCACTATTTTGTTGTGTAACTAGTTTTGTAGCTACAGGAAACACATAGAGTTTGGTTTCACTAGGATAAATTTGCACCAGGTTGCCTTAAAGCTTTGATCAATTTGATGTTATTGTTTTCTAACATTTCCATAGCTTCCTTGACTCTGAAACCCACAATCTTCCTAGTTTACATGCTCTTTGGACTGTCTCCTATAGTAAAACAAAGGATCTTGTAGCAGCCTGTGCCTTGCGCTCCATTCTCACTCGACTTCACAATAAATTCATGATTTGACTTCTTTACCCTATTACAACACTCCCGGAACATTGATAATGAATCTTGGAAGTATAGAGACCTCATAAGTTATTTTGTGATTTTGCTTGAGAAAACTGTTTTTTTCCGCAAATTAGGGTTTTGATTCATTGTCTTTCATTTCAAAAATGTGCTTTTCCATTCATTGTAGATAGCATAGAAGTGTGAAAGTGCGCGTTTCAATTTATTGTAGGCAATATAGAAGTGTGTGTTATTCAACAAGTGTGCTTTCTTTCATTGCAATTAACATAGATTTGCCTTTCATTTCCTTTTTTTTCTACAAGTCATTTTCTGCAAAAATATTGTAGCATAACTTAGTTAGTTTGGTTTATGTGCATCTAGCCTTCATTTCAATGCTTCCACTTGCATAGAGATCAACAAGAGAGACATAGTGCATGTTGCATATACAATGTTGACCCCTCTTAAGACTTTGTGTTGATAATTAAAGTTGAGGCCCTTGTAGTTGCAACATTGTTTCAATACCGAGGGCATTATACATAGACACACACACACTATGTGTCAACTACATCATCATGGAAAGAATTACACATCTCTTTCATTTTGAAAAATGCACTCATCTATATATATATATATAGTTTACAGTGAAATAGATAAATATTTTATTTATGACTCACATTTTCCATATTAAAATATTTTCATGTTATTAGAATATTTATAGATACACACCCCCTCATATCAAGTAGAAAACATACATAATTTTAAAAATATTAGATGTCAACTCAATATTGAATATTTAAGTGATACATCTCCTCATCTCTCTCGTAATCAAAGTACATATTTAAATATTTTATTTATAATTGACACTATATTATTTGTTTTATATATAAGGCTATTTACTAAATATTTATAATTTAAATTAAATTTTATATATTTTGTATATATAGTACTATTTAAATTTAGCATTTTATAATATTAACCTACGCATATCTTTGCTTCCTATTACATTGTAATTATATGATAACAACTCTATCATAAAGATCCAACCAAACATAACTTCAGATAACATATTTCAGATGTTATATGAGTTAATAGCCATCAATTCTGACATATTACTACCAACTATTGAAGTACTCAACTCATTTTGCATTCTGCAAATCAAAACCATAATAAGTGGAAACAATGGAGAGAGAATAAAGCTCCAATATTCTCTTTATTAAATGCTCAAATGCCGTATTTGTATTATTCAGTTATTTATTCACCAGAAAGGATTGTGGAACAATCATAGTATATATGGAAGATACCCTGCACTGTAACGATCAACACGGTGAATGGTCCTTCACAACGTAGGGATTTCCTCTATAAACCGATCCTACAAAAACCATAGTCAAAAGTTAATTGAATATCTTGATGTAGAGTGGATTGAATATTTAAAAATTTAAATATAGAAATGAAGTCAAGCAATTGATCTAGCTCCATTAAGGATCTTAAAAAACCATAATCAAAAGTTAATTAAACATCCTAATGCAGCCATGATAAAGTGGATTGAATATTTTAAAATTTAATATAAACAATTAATCTAGTTAGTTTTAGTTTATCAAAGTAATCAAATTTTAAAACATTTAAACAACATAATAGTAATAATTGTCGATAATAATAATAATAATTGAATAGTAAAATTTTAAAAATATTTTAAAAATCTAACCAATAAAAAAATGAGATCAAACCATTCTACCTCATTTTTATATATCAAATCTTAAAATATTCCAAAATTTTAAGATTAAAAATGACTAAAATTAAACATTAGGCTATTACGATGAGCAGTCGATATCCCTGGTTATAGTGAAGGAGAGCTGCAGGCCGCAGTTAGATGGAAGACTCTGAAGAGCTCTGTCGTTGAGATTGTAATTGATGGCTTCGTTCTTTAGACATGTGCAGATTTGTTGTATTTCCTCTGTGGTGGTGGCGTCGCCATACAGGCTCTGAACCCCTTGGCAGCAAGAACTGTCTTCCTGCGGCACCGGCGTTCCCTGGGTGAGATACGCGGCGCAGGATGTGATCTGCTGAGTGATGGTGTTGCAGTCCATTGCAGCCGAAGCTGGTTGGTGGAGGAAAACCCCCATGCACGCCCAAATACAAACGCAGATGACTGCGCCTGCACTCACACTCCGCGACTTCTTCTCAGCCATTGTGATACAATAAGGAAATTAATGGAGAACTGGATGGTTGCGAAAGGAGTTTAAGGCAATCTTATTTATAGGTGCGTCTATAATATTCTGCTTCCCTGTCGCTGGTTTGTTGGCTCACGCAGAATCTGCAGTACCAGTTTCAGCCGTTAATTTCGCGTGAATCTGAACGTTAGAATATGAAATTCCCACACAAAAGACATTTTTCCCAAAATAACCGTAACTGATTAGTTTTTTGTTTTTTTTTAAAATGGGAGGGGCTAGTTCCGGGAAGAAGCATTATGGTCTGACAACTGGCACATCATATTTACATTCACATTACAAATCATATGTAGCAAATATATGCTGTTGCGCATGGGGGATCGAAACCTGGTGGGGAGCGTGGCAACCGACAGCGCCAACCATCATATCATGCACTTGCGTGTAACCGTAACTGATTAGTTTATGAGAATAAAATGATGTTGTTTACTGAGGTTTATGAGAATAAAATGATGTTGTTTACTGAGGTCACAATTTTGTTGAGGAATTTCATAAATTGATGTTGTTTAAGGAAGTCACAATTTTGATGATGAATTTTTTTAGAGTAGTATAATTTTGTTTTAAAAAAATATAAATATAAATAATTTTTCAATATTATAAATAGATTTAATACTATTAAAAACAAAAACACTCAAAATCTTGAAACATGATAATTGTAACACAGATTTTTAAAAATTTCCACAAATTTTTTCAAAATCAGGTTAGAATTTCTTATTTTACATAATTTTTTTACTAACCAAAATAAAATAATATTTAATATACAAAATGAAAAGAATCCAAACCATCATTAACTTAAATATTTACAATAATTTTACCATATCCATTTGAATCTTTAATTTCATTTGAACAAATCATTACAGCATGATAGGTCAGATCCTACATTGCCCCGCTGGCATAACAGGGACACAAATTTCTGTTAAGCTGAAATGTTCATGCAACTTTTACATCCCTCTTCCTTGGGTGGGGAGCAACAAGTCCTATAGAGGTGAGGTTTAATAAAGTGATAATACTGAGAGAGGGCTAGGTATAGTTTCATCTTAAAATTTTGAAGCACGAATTGTTCGATTAATTTTGAATACCAAACATTTACATTTTTTTTTGACATGTATATATTTATTTTAGGTTAAAACGTTATATATATGTGTGTGTATGTGAGAATAGAGTAAAATATATATAATTATTGTATTTAATTAATATTATATATCAAAAAAATTATATTTACTTATATATGAGGGTAGTTATATAAATTAATTGTTTAATAAAAGTCTAGAAGTATTAATCAACTTATTTTATTTGCTAAAATTAAAAAATCATAAATATTAATTAAATTCTAACTTTATTTAAAATTATTATTGTTAATATTATTAAATAAATATATAAATATATATATATTAAAAAATCATGTAACAAGATTATTGATCATAAATATTCATCTCTACTTTATAATGAGATTCTTAGTTAGTAAATTGGTTTTGTTACAATATGATGGTCAATATCATGGCTTATCAATACTACATGCCCAAAAAACCATAACCTATTTATATGACATTTGACCATATGACTTTTTTTTTCTTTAATTAATGAATTTAATTAAAAAGGAAAAAAGAGCATTACTTTTTTGTTATATTTTCTATTTAATTGAAATCAAAGTGTATAAATTATTGTTTAATTAGCATTTTAACAACCCAAAACCTAAAACAATCAAACATAAAAACAAGCAAGGTCCCAACTATTTCAAGAACTTCAATTTTAGAAAATATTGTTGGCATTCACCCTAAGAAGATAAGTGCCTTATAGTAAATATACTATAGGATGGAGTAATGCTTCCTTTGATCTTTTTTTTTGCATCAACATTTTGTTCCTTGTGGATATGTCATACCTCCAACTCAAAAGATTCTTGTAATATGTGAATTCTTTGTTGCCAAGGATTTAGGACCAAGCTGTGTAATGTACGGATCCCTAAGAACCAATTAATAACCACTTGAGAATCACCAAAGATTTGTAAGAACTTCACCTACTTGGACATTGCAAAGTTAAGGACAAGCCAAAGGCCGATTAATTTTGATTTATTATTACTTCCAAGCCCTGACCCGAGAGTAAGAAGGAAATTGAGATGGTTGTTAAGGTGAAATGCAACTCAAGATTCTTGTAATTTGTGAATTCTTTGTTTCCAAGGATTTAGGGCCAAGCTGTGTAATGTACAGATCCCTAAGAACCAATTAACAACCACTTGAGCATCACCAAATTTTTTTAAGAACTTCACCTACTTGGACATTGCAAAGTTAAGGACAAGCCAAAGCCCGATTAATTTTGATTTATTATTAATTCCAAGCCCCAACCCGAGGGTAAGAAGGAAATTGAGATGGTTGTTAAGGTGAAATGCAACTCCCACTCTGCATACAACCTTGATATGAATTTTGGTTCCATCAAAGAAGGCCCAAGCCTTTGAAGTCTCTATCCTCAACCCAATTGGAATTTTGTTCTTCTGCTTTATACTTTATGAGTTGAGTTCCTTCATTGTTCTTTTTGTTTGTTGCACCACCTGTAGTATATTTGGGACTTAACTATCAAATATGGTTATACTCCGATGCAACCAAATATGCTAAATGACCGAACTTGGAAGGCTAAATTTTTATATTTACTCATAAATAAAAAATTATTGATTTATAATATTTAAAATTAAAATAAATTTATATTAATGTTTTTTTCGGAGAAAATATCATATCTTTATTTACATAGAAAAGAATGTTACATTTCTTAGGTGCAGGATACAACCAAAACTTATATGTGTACCGACTACTAATGAAAACAAAGAAGACCCCTAAGGATTTTTCATTTTATTCAATACAAAGACAAAGTTAGAAAGATATCAATGACACTAATAAAAAAACCCAGAGCTGACTCACACCCTTGCAAGACATCTATAAATGGATCCCTCATTTGAGAGATCTAAAGGCTGGAATTTTGTAATTTGTAAGGAAGTGCTGCTGGTTTATCTGTGCGAAGAGAAATTGTATTGTTGGGCGATCTTGCTTTTCATGAGGTGAAGATGGCTTCTATGCTAGGAGGATGATGCTGGATCAGGCTGCTGGGTTGTAATCCTCTCTTCTACTATTAATAAAGTTCTTTGATTTTTCCTCCTTATAATTGTGTATTTATGAATCTTATTGTTTATGAATGCAATTATATGGTCAATGTGTTTCTGATTCTGCATTGTTTATAATGTTTTAGATAGAGATGCTTTGATGGTTTTCTATTACTTTGACTCTACAGGTACTCTTTGAAGCGGGACAAGTAGGAGAAGAGTGGCAAATTCTATCAAGGGAAAAAGAAATCAAGCAAGGATCAAATCGGAAGATCCAGGTTGGTCCTCTCTTCTTCCCTCTTATCTATTACACCTAAAGGAAATCTCAAATTGCTTTGATTGTTTGTTTCTAAGATAGCTACCCATCTTAGTGGCACTAGCAGTTCGAATCGACATTAGTTTTCCCTGAAACAAAATGGCGACTCTGTTTGGGAACGAATAGTTTGTTTTGTTTGTTTATTGTTTGCTTTATAAACTACAAACATAGCCTGAATTTAACCAGCTAGCCTTCGAATCGCATTTGCTATGCAATTGTGAAGTAGATGAATGCTGCTTCAGTCAATCTCTAGGTTGGTTTATGAACTGAACATCTGACTTACAAGCATTCTAAGTGCCCTTGTGGTAGCTCAATAACCTTATAAGATCATACCCCTATACTTTTTTTTTTACTGTCCATCATAGCTCAGCCTAAATCACTGAACTTAGCTGCAAATTTTGATCAAAACCAAACTTAGTTTCGCTCCCTGGTCCATCACACTGTCTGTAATTGGGCAACCTGTATGCATCACACCTCCCGTGTGTTGCAAGTGAGACGCATCCATATTTCCCTGTGTTGCAGGTGCAATGATTGAGTGATACTGTTTCTCTCTTTGAAAGTTGGTTTTTTCCTCCTGATTTTTAGCTTTATTCAGTAATTTTGTTGTTCATGATCAGTATCTCATTGCTAGAGCCTCCTTCCTTTACATTATTCAGCCTCCATTGAATAGGATTTGTAAATGTTTTTATGTATTTGTCCATCATTTATTGTCCTCCTTTGTCAAAAGTAGCTTAATTTAACTGTCATTTTTGATGAAAAAAGTGTCATAACTGTCATTTTGAGTAAAAAAGAAGAGTGTCGTAAAGTCTTCCTCCTATAGATAGTCGATTGTAATTTTGTCATTGTATTTGATTTGAATTGTTAATATTTGAAGTGTCGAAAGCAGTTTTCCATTCGAAATTGAAAGTGTCATTTTAGTCTTCCTTTCGTTTTGAAAAGAAATTGTTGAAATGTCGCTTTGAAGAAAATACTTCAGATCTATATCTAGTTTTCCTTTTGTGCATTCTCACATTAAGGAAACAAAAAACAAATACATGCATTTGCATTTGCATTTAAACTGTGTGTGAAAGATGATTTAGGAAAAGTGCATTTAGTGTGTGCTCTTTGCTCTATGCTAAAAGAATCATCCACTTCTTTCGTTAGTAGCTAGGATTTTCATTGCTAAAACAGAATAAACGATTTTTTATCATTTTAGATTGTATATTTAGGAATTTTACATCTACATCACGTGGTGAACCTTGAAAGACAAACTTCTAAGCAAGATCAACTCTAAAATAAATCTCAATGAACATAAAAACGCTTTGGAACCTAACGCAACACATCTAGAAGTCTAGGCTAGAGATGTATTCTGGCATCGTAAAACCTGGTAACTATTGTTTTCATCGAAGGTTGGGTGATTCCTCCTCTTTGATACGACAAGTGCCAGTATGGACTTGTGCTCCCCGTACCGTCGAGTATATATTGGGAGACCACAATACACTGATATCCTTTATCCTTAGGAAGTCGTGTTTGCCACCCTATCGATCGCAATGCACTGAACACAACATTCGGGAAGATTGACTTCCGTACGTAAAATCCTTGGTAATTTCTCTTTAATTTACCACCAAGGTGTATATTGCGGTTTTGCGATTAGTTTGGTAATCCCTCTGTCTATATTTCTAGAGTAGTCACTTTCGTTCCTTTTTGACTCCTTAAAAGAAAAGGTCCATCTGAGCACTTGTCACTTCAGGCTCATTAAAAATCGAAGGCGACTAGAGTCACCTTTAGCTTTTTCTCGACTCTTAAAAATTGAAAAAGCAAAGTTGCGTCAAAGTGTCTTAAAATTTATTTGAATCGGAATAACTTTTTCCCCTTTAATTTTGAGTTGATCAAGTAATCTGCAATCGTGGAAGAAAGTCAATCAAAACCCCGTCGTTCACGGAGACTAGTGAGTGAATCATCTTTGACTCCGAAGACGAAACCATTCTGGGAAAAACGGTCTCGTTTAACTGAGTCCAATTCACCTGATTTATTTGAAACTTGTGTTTCAACATCGTCAGAGACTACAGTTACTCTGATTATTTTTGGTACATTTGCCTTTACAGAAAAAGTTCCGCAATTACAAGAGGACATTAGAACTAATCCTAGTGTAACAGTAGACACTTCTATTCCTGAAACAACTCCATCTAGGGCTGATCCAGAAACTAAAGTTCACTTACCTGAACATCTGGAAGTTGAGTTCCAGAATTCAGAAGGTGTCACCCCTCTAGTATCTGTTACTGCAGAAGCTACACTTTCTTCGGCTCCAGAAATATTTTACGGACCTAACAATCTACCTCTTCCACTTGGATTGATTGCCATGGAAGAGATAATAGAGGATATTCCATCCAGTACTCCATTGCATTTTGGAACTGAGATCCACTTATATCCTTCTACTGCAAAAGTTAGTTCTTTTAATCATCCTTCATCACAAGTTCCTGTCGAATCGCTAGGAAATCTTTTGGATAGACTAAATATGTCTGAGCAACCATCAACATCTAGGAATGTGTCAACTGACACATCTACGATGAAACTTCCTGTTGCCATTACTACAATGTTTGCTGGTATACCATCTGTCTTGGCTAGTTATCAACAGCAAGCCGGAGTCCACTCAGGGACTGTTTCGACGACATGGTCTATTCCTATTTCTTCATCTGGAGTCTCATCTGGTATTTCTTATGTTGAAACTCAACAAGTTGATCCAATATGTCTTCAAAGGCCAATTTACCCTTTAAGCACTGGATTTCCACCATAGGGGGGGCAGTATGCGTTTTCATTGTTCCCTCCCGGAGAACAACCATATGAGAGTTTACAACAAAATTCAGGTCAAACTAGAATTACATCCAGCGGTTGGGTACCAATACTGCCTCAACAACCAAGGGTTGTATATTCAATGCAACCAGTCCAACCTGTGTTGAATATTCCCACTACACCTACTATTGTGACTGTATTGCAAGTACAAGCGCTACCTCTTGTGTGTCAACCTCAAGTCTCTCATGTTACAATACAACAGCCTCTTGTCTCTACGATTCAATCACAACCTTAGGTTAGCGCCTCCTTACCTGGAACAAATCAGGCTTAAACAGGTACTATCACTCCGCATCTTGGTCAATCATCCAGTATTGGAAAACAACAAATGGTCCAACAACGATGGCTGATACAATATCAACAACCACAATTCTAGCAATCTTACTAAGGACCTGAGCAACAAGGCTTTGTAAGTAACGGGAAACCACATTTCCAAAACGGTTATCAACAACCATACTATAATGGTTATGCCTATCAACCTTATCAAAGTTACCAGCATCAAATACATTATGCTAGTAAGAAAAGATCTACTGCTCAGGCGATTCCATCTTATCCTGGGTATGCTTCGCCTAACCTGAATCAACAGTTGCCTTTTGTAGTAACTCTAGAATTACTAGATCTAAACTGGCTGACGAATGATCCAATCGCTTACACCCCTTGGTGGCTAGCAATTCCTCATAAACTTCCCTATGATATTCCTAAATTCAATGTAAATCCAGGTGAAGATCCATCGAATCATGTAATGATATTCCATTTGTGGTGCTCATCTAACACCCTGAATGATGATTTGATTAGGCTTCACCTTTTTCAATGAACACTAACTGGTCCGGCAACAAAATGGTATATTGAATTGCCTAGAGCTTCGTTTGATAACTTCAGCACCCTTGCCACTACCTTTTTAACCCATTTTCAGTTACCCGTAAGGTACAAAATGGAGACAGAACTCCTTACCAACTTTAAACAGATGACATCCACTCACATATCTGATCGTATTCATGGGTGGCAGAATTGTCGTCGAATGGTAAAGACGTATGTTCCTGATTAGCTTTTAGTTGAATGGTTTATAAAGTCATTATTACCCTCTATTACAGAGGATGTGGCTAAGGGAGGAGTTGTAACTGAAGAGCAAGTCATTTCTCGTGCACAATATTTAGACTTGATCTATACTCAGTCTAGCATGCTCTACGACAAAATTCCTGACGCTCCTAGACCAGAATTTTCTATTCCTCTCCCCTCCTCAATCAAACAAGGATTCTCATGCCGACGATGGCATGATTGATACCACAAGCACGAAAACCGCAAAGGCTACATCTAAAAAAGCCCATGCAGTTTCTAGTCAAAAAGCAGATGAAGAACCTATTGCCTCGGAGATTAATGCCGTGTCAACTGACAAGGGCAAAAATCCTAAGCAACCAGGGGGCAAGAAGAAAAGGGCAAGAAGAAAAGGGCAAGCAAAAAGAAGAAACAGGAAGATTCGACTCCTAAGAAATCTTCTGGAAACCCTACTGGACAAAAGAAACCTAATCAGCCATGTTTCATACGAGATGAGGACCATTACACGAGATATTTTCCACATCGAGCTGAGGTCATGAAGTTTTTAAAGACTTCAAATACCTCAGTGGTATTGACTGATACATTTCCAAACCCATAAACTAATCTGGTTGCTACTGATCATGCTTCCCTATCCTAAGTGCTTATGCTATCCATCTCAAAACAGAAAAATGATGCTTTGATATCAACAAGGAATAAAGATTATGGGAATCCACAGTCGTCAAATAGCAAGGCTACAGATCAACCCAGTAGTTCAACAACAACTTCACCAGAAGTTGTTCCTCCAATCATTCCTGAATTAACAATAAAACTGCCTAAGGGAGTAGTACATAAATCGATGTTTAATCCTCGTGCTCGAGCAACACATAATTATAATATATTGGAGGATCTGGCCCAATTGCCATATGTTATTTCGACACTTGAAGTACTGTAGAATTGCCCCTCCCAAAAGCAGGCTTTGTTATTAGCGATAGGTGGGATTGATCCAACGGATTCCAATCTAGTGGCCTTTAATCATAAAGGATACGAACCTCAGTTACCGACCTAGCTCGCTTTCCTCATACAGGTAAAAGCCCTCAACAAAACTATTCATCGAACAATCATTGATGAGGGGGAATCTACCTGTATTATGTCAATGAGTTGCTAGAAAAATTTAGGCTCTCCCCCCTTGTCATGATCATCAATGACATTAAAATCATTCGATGGAAGAACATACATGCCATATGGGATATTAGGTAACTTGCAAAGTGAACTAGGGGGAAAGATAGTAGAAATTGAAGTCGAGGTCATTGATGGAAACCTTGACTATGATATCCTGGATTTATGCTATGGTTGCTGTTGTGTCAACATATTTTAGAAAGATTGCATTCCCCTTTCAAGGCGAAATTACAATCATTGACCAACTGACCTTCCTCCCCAACAGTTCGCAAGTTACCGGAAGCATTCCATTGATCCATGGAAGTTCTCAATAGCTTCAAAATATTGGAGTAGGTCTCCTAAAAGACCCTTCCTTAATGGGTACTTTTGCCATTCCACCTCCGAGTAATCTGGCAAAAGTGGCCATAGTGGAAACCTGTCACATGATATCTTCTACATCGACAAAGATTAAGAAGAACTCTGAATATTTTGATAGTGTGGATCATCGCCAAGCGTTACCCCCAAGCCCTATAGAATTGTTGTAGCAATCCGTTTTTTGGGCATGGGCCACGAACCCAAATCAACGCTCGACAAGTGTTTGGATAGATAGGTCTCTAGAGTATGGCACCTCTTTTGATCCTTGGTCTCATGTACATTCTATAGACGAAGGAATCATTCAGTCAATGATGATAGGGGAGGCACTTTGGGAAGATTACCACCATCATTCCTGGCTTCAAGATAACAATGAAGATTATTCTAGCGACCTTAATCATCCTTTAATTTTTGATTATCTATAAAATACTGTAAATACAATGGATTCCGAGCAAAATCTATCCAATATTGAAGAAACTATGGCCATTAATATATCGACCAAACCTAATGTTGTAGAGAATATACATGTTGGCAAATCTTGTTCTCCTTCAGAACTGGAAATATACAGCACTCTCTTTCGTGAATTCAGAGATGTCTTTGCATGGTCATATGAAGAAATGCCAGGCATTGACTTGAGTATTGTTGAACATGAAATCAAGATGTATCCAGATGTCAAACAAGTACGACAACGGCTTCAATTGGTTCACCCGAAGAAAGCCGCTGCCATTAAGGTAGAAGTTGAAAAACGTTTACATGCTGGTTTCATTTACCCTATTCCTCTAACTGATTGGGTATCGAATATTGTTCCTGTGATGAAAAAGCAAGGAACAATTAGAGTGTGCATCAATTACAGGGATGTAAATCAAGCTTGTCTAAAGGACAACTACCCTTCACCCTTCATCGACCAGATAATTGATGAATGTGCCAGATGCGAAGTATTTTCATTTATGGATGGATTTTCCAAATACAATCAAATCAATATCCGCCCACAGGACCAGTCAAAGACTGCATTTAGATGTCCATGGGGCACATTCGCATATCGCAAACTACCGTTCGGTTTGAAGAACGCAGGGGCCACATTTCAGAGGGAAATGAACTATGCCTTCCACGACATCAAACACATCGTTCAACCATATCTCAACGATCTACCGACTCATTCATGAAAGCGAACTGATCACTCGCATCATTTGAGAGCTATATTTCTACATTGCCGACACTACAAGATACGACTCAATCTACACAAGTGTGTGTTTTGTGTTGGTTCTAGTTGGTTACTTGGTTTCGTAGTTCCTAAGGATAGAATCCGACTCGACCCATGTAAGGTTTAGGAAATCATCGACATGCCTCCACCTTCAAATTTGTTTCAGATTCAGAAACTCCTAGGGAAAGAAAACTTTCTAAGGAAGTTCATTCTGAATTACGCAGAACTTGCTAAAGGTTATACACGTCTTTTGAAAAAAGAAGTACCCTTCAACTAGGATCAAGTTGTGCAAGCTTCCTTTGATGCTTTAAAAGATTCCCTAGTAAAAGCATCATTAATGTATGCTCCTGAATATCAAAAAGATTTTAACCTGTATCTCGTCACTACAGATACAACCATCACAATGGTTTTAGTACAAGAAGACAATGGAATAGAGCATCTAGTGTATTATTTAAGCCGCAACTTAAATGATATAGAAATAAATTACTCTTATGTTGAAAAGTTGGCTTTAGCAGCTATTCAAGTAGTACATAGATTTTGACACTACATACTCTTTTGCAAAACTACCATTTTGTTAGATTGCAACCCTATGACCTACATTTTGTCACGTTAATTATTAGGGGGCAAATATTCCAAATGGATAACCATTTTGCAAGAGTTTTATCTGGAATTCACCAAATCCAAATCAAAGAAATCTCTAGTCTTCACGGAGTTACTTTGTGACCTCCCATCACCGTCCAACGATTTAACATCTAAAGCATCAATCATGGATGAAACTCTGTTTCTGATATCATCAAGCAACCCATGGAATGGAGATATACTAATCTATCTCCAAACCCAAGCCTTTAGGCCTAACACCTCTCGCTCGGAACAATAATGTACTCGATACCAAGTAAAAGACTACATGATCGTTGATGATAAACTTTACCGTCGTGGTGTCAATGCAGTTCTATGAAGGTGCCTCATGCATGAGGAGGCCGAAAAAGTCCTGAATGATTGTCATTCAGGTGCATGTGGGGGGCATCTATCTGGTTACGCTACTGCACAAAAGATCCTACGAGCTGGTTACTTCTGGCCCACTATCTTCAAAGATTGCATAATTGCAGTTAGAAGTTGCCATGCTTGTCAGATTTTTGATCGCAAAACCAGATTACCACCTGCACCGCTGCATCCAGTAGTTGTTGTTGGGCCATTCGCCAAATGGGGCATAGATTTCATGACATGTAACCCCACCTTGGCTTGGGGGCACGGGTATATCATAGTTGCTATCAACTATTTTACAAAATGGGCCGAGGCAATGCTTACATTAAACAACAGTGGCGAAATGGCCGCTCTTTTCTTTTTCAATCATGTAGTCTCTAGGTTCGGTGTTCCATAGGCTATAGTCACAGATCATGGATCACATTTTCGCAATCACATGATGGTTGAATTGATTGCAAATTATGACTGTCCCACGATAGTTCTACTCCATATTATTCGCAGGCTAATGGACAAGTTGAAGCAATCAACAAAGTCCTTAAGCACATGCTGTAGAGAATGATTGGAGTCCACAAACAGAATTGGAATTTGATCCTATACTCAGCTTTGTGGGCACATAGGACTTCATTGAGAAATGTGAACGGATTTACGCCTTTTAGTTGGTGTATGGTCTAGAAGCTGTCTTGCCAATTCAGTGTGAAATTGCATCTCTCAAGCTCGCAATCGATCTACTTCCCGAAACTTCAGAGGAAGAGGCTTGTTTCTTGGAACTAATCCACTTGGATGAAACACGTTGTGACATTGCGCTAGCTAACGAAGCACATAAGAAACATGTCAAAGCGCAATTTGACAAAAATGTCAAGCCTTGTATCTTCTCGAAAGGTGACCTGGTCTTGCTCTACGATCAGGACTCTAATAAATTGGGAGCAGGTAAGTTCGAATCATTATGGATGAGCCCCTACATTGTTAAGCGAGTATTAACAAAGGAGCCTATGAACTGGTAGATTACGATGGAATTCCACTGTCGCAACCCCGAAACAGGTTGTATCTTAAGCGGTACTATGCTTGATCAAGTGTAGTAATCGCTTTATAGATATGCTTTTGTTTCATTTTTTTTGTTTTTGTCAACAGTTGTCATTTTGGTTAGGTAATCCACTTTGCATTTGTTGCAGATGTCAGACTTTTTGGAAACATTCGTTGGGTACGCTGACGGATCTAGTCGTAGAACGAGGAACCTATCTTCTGCAGCTTGGGCCATCTTTTCTCCAAGTAGTGAGTTAGTGAGTTTCAGAGGGATATGTATTGGTCAATCAACGAACAACATCGCTGAGTACAGTGCGTTGATGGAGCTTCTCTTTGATGCCATTTCACATGGCATACGCCGACTTGTTGTCAGGCTAGATTCACAACTCGTCATTCTACAGCTTACTGGTGTTTATTCAGTTCAGAACCCAGCTATCTATCGTATGTTCCTAAGGGTCAGGATTTTGGAAAGGCAGTTTGATTCCATTCAATATCAACACATTTCTAGAAACTTAAACACATTAACTGATTCATTAGCGAATTATGTGTTAGACAGACATTTGCAGCATTTGTAAAGAAAATCATTTCATATCAACACTTGCATCTGGATCACATAACTTAACCAAAATAAACTCCGAAAATAAAAAATATATAACTGTTTATAGTTTCACATAATGTTTTGTGTACAAGGCAAAATCGGTCATGCGACCAAGAAACTCAAAAGTAAATACAGAAAAGCATCCTATACTAATGATGCTGGTGATAACATGTCACCGCCTGTGCAATCATATGCAAGAGCCTAGTCCATCAACTCGGCATGCCAGTAGTATGGTGTTGTAGCCTCAGAGGTAACTCATCGGTCCTCACATCCTGAATACCAAGGGTAAGACCCTCGATCTGATCCTGCAATACTGCCAGGGTCTCTGCTATGTCTAGATTGCAAAGGACAGCCCTCCCTACAGCCTCTCCTACTAGAACGTCAGCTGCCGCCCTTGGGCGTGCCGCTAGTCACACCAGCCCAACATCTGCACAAGTACATGGGTTCAATTAGTCTTGATAAATTGCAAAAATATTATAAAACTGATAAACAAAGATATGGTCAAATCATCTTTACCTATCACACTCCACTGCTCGCCAGCCGGTAATGCCAAATCTGGGTCACCACGGAAATCCATCCCAACATATGGATACTCTGCGAAGACCATCTCCTGACAGTCGAACCACTCAAAGAAGGCATCAGAGAAAGAAATCTGTGGTTGACCAGCATGTCTGGCCATGAGATCAACCCATCTCTGCATCCTGGGTTCCCTTGGTGCTGGCAATCCTAGTGAAATATGCTGAGGCTACATCAGTGGGATCCTCTCCAAGGCAAAAGCAGTCAAAATGGAACCGTAGCCAAAGTTATTGGATCTTCCATTCTTTACCTTAGAGAGCTGTTATTTTATCACCAGAAGTACTGCCTCACACCAGTTGAATACCTTTGGTTCTAGGCATTCCAGAGCATACTGCACATAAGATCTATTTGCCAAATGAAGAGTCACGCTACCAGCCAATCTAGCAAAGGTGAATAAAATGGTCCTCAGAGACTGATCAATGACATCCCGGATATTGATCTTGCCATCTTTGTCAGGCTAATATCCATCTCTACAAAGCTAACGAATATAATCTCTCACAGATTCACCCCCACGGGCGGATCCCGATAGTGAAAGAGGGGCACCACACCTTGATAACCTCGTCAAAAAGTAGATATCCTCGACTATTAGTGGAATAGATTTGCCTCTAATCTAGAATACCTGGTTGATCGGATCCCAAGCATCGAGAAAATACTGCAACAAACTAATTTGTCGTCTCATGCTAGATATACAAAAGAATTTGAGCAAACCACAGTTTTGGAATGTAGTAACAGTACCCTGATCATGTAAGGCAATCATGTCTTCTTCTTCATGTTCACGTTCATGCCATGTAACGACCATCTTGATCCAATAAATATCTGAGTCACAAACAAAAGATGAATTAGGATCCAAATTTGAGCAAAAACAGGAAAAAATTTCATGAAAAATCACTGTGTAAAGTTTCCTTTCTACGCCCATCGCACCCTGCCAGTTAGCAAGGTGAGATGCATACTGACTGGCTAGTGTCTAGCTCAGTATGCATCACACCTTTCAATGTAGACCAGGTGTGATGGATAGAGAACGAGTTCTTCAAACCCCAGGGGCCCAGAACCAAGGAAAAACTTGCTCAAAATCAGAAAAAGATGGAATGAAAATGAAGAGCTCAGGGTTAGCTCCTACCTAGTCTTGACAGCACGGAGAATAGTCCACCGGATCTCCCGAAATCAGCTGATGAAATTTGAGGGGGAAAACCACTCCAAAGCTCCAAAATCCCAAATTTGAAATGAAATGGTAAAAATGAGAGGTAAAACTACTTTTATGTTACTATTCACGTACTCCAAGTAAAATGTTAGTTTTAATTCATTTTTCGGGCATGTATATGTGTATTTCTAATCAATTTGATGGAGCAATTGAGCAAGTTGAACGACCGATGAAAGAATCTAACGCGTTAAATGGTAGACTAAATATCTTTGATCAATATCAAGAGCAATGTTCCCACAAGGTTCAAGCTTGTTAAGAAATAAACCTGCCACTGAGTATAGTTTCTCCTGGTTCAAGCTCATTAAAAAATAAATCCACCTTTGGTAAATAACCTTTGTTATCACCTTGCTATCAGCCTTTTGAACCTTGGTTGTGTTCCTACCATCAGCTCCATTCATTTGGCTGATCATACGCTTCCACTTGATTATTTACCCTTTTGAGGAACAATTACGATGAGTGATTTAGATTGCCACCCTCTTCACACTTCCATGTTTTGAGAAGTTCCAAACTTACCTGGAACCAGTTGCTACCCAAAAATACTACTCGTGCCTCAAAAACGAGTCGCTTTTAAACTCTTTTTAGACTCATTAAATATAAAAAGATTGTCAAGCCATTGGCCTTTCCAGCTCGTTAAAGTAAAGAAAACACCATCCCTCCTGTACATTTTAATCTTTTTGGACCTAAGGGATTATCAAACAAAAATATCGAGTGCTTGTCTTTTTCGGCTCGTTAAAGCGATCGAAAAGTCATCCCTTTTGTATTATTTTATACTTTTTCGGACTTAAGGGATTATGCTACGAAAAAGGACTGTTGGAGTTTCCTTTTCATCCCTTTTCAAACTCTCTAAACAAGAAAAGGATCGAGTTATCTTTGTCGTTAAACTCGTTAAAACAATAGCGACAAACTTGTCCACCCAGACAAGAACGAGTCTCACTGATGCTAGGCTCGCTAAAACATAGCGATAGGTTTTCCTGAAGGGAAAATTATAGACCAAGCATATGTTATCCTCCTCAAGCTTGACAAAAATAAAACTAGTGTCGATTTGAACTGCTAGTCCCACTAAGATGGGTATCTATCTTAGAAACAATAATGGTCATTTAAAATTTACATATACCATAAAATATGGGTAAGAAATATTTAGAACTAGTCATCCTAATTCTTTGACTGAAAAAATATACATAAATTCATAAATATGATTAATATAAAATATGGGTAAGGAATAATTAGAACCAATGATCGTGATTCTTTGACTGAAAAAAATATACATAAATTCATGAATTTTAACAAATTTTAAGAAAACCTAAGCACATAAAATTTGTTTAAATTGCAATAAAATGTGAAAAGGTGAAAGATCTGTGGACTAATATACTGGTTACGAAACCATACAAGAACAAAACTATAATCCAAAGCCTATATATCATAGATAATAAAAATTATCCCAATTTATATATGATATAATAAGCAACTAAATCAAGAGAGGGCATTTGTTGACACCTAATCATAGGGATTGGGTGAACAGTTGTAATTAATGTAAATAAATAATAGAGGAAATGGAGAGTCACCGGGAGATGAACTGAACAATCACTCCCTCTTGTATATAATAATGAACAACCTAAATGAATGAGATAATCACATTTGAGGAGTTACCTCCTGGTCTGACATGGTATTAGAGCCAACACCATTTTTGGCTTCTCTACTTTGTAACTCCCATGGTATTCTGCCTATTCTGCCCATTCTACCTTGTAACTCCCAGTCTGTCATATCTGCCATTATTCTATCATCTATCCTCTCGCCAGATACTTCTCTGCGCTGAATTAATTAGATGCTGTGTATTTTTTATGGTTAGTGCACTCTCCCAGTAGCGTTTGAAACGTTGAACATTCCCTCTGTCCCAATTTTCTGTGTAATTGGACAGTGCATTCTGCAATTTATCTTGTTCACCCACTGATTCCTTAGAAATCGACATTGGGTTGGGTTCTCTCTGCATTGAAGTTGGAATGTGCGAGCCATACTAGATCTTAATCCAAAGATGAAGTCGAGCTGTTGCACGAGCCCAAGAGGACCTGGAATTTAAGGCAAGCTGAGATCTACTGGGTTGTTTCATATCTGCATTTCAAGCGATTTCATTGTTGGAGGAAGCAGAGGAGCCGTGGTGTAGTGGTTGACTGTGTTCGAGCCCAAGAGTGGTGGCAGACTATACTCAATCCTACGTAGGGTAACTGTGGTATGGTGCAGCGTAACAATTCATTCAAGGCTCGTAAAGAGAATTCCTTGTGATGGCTATATTCAAATGAGTTGTTTTTTACTGCGGTTTATATATTACTGTGTGGCTCCCACCACCTCCCTCATATAAGGTCCTCCCTATATAATACCCTCCCCTTATGTAATACCTCTGCTATATTTATATTAGAATTGTATTTTTTTACAAAACTACCACTGGAAGTGCTATTTCTCACAACATATTGGTAGCAGAAGTATATTTTTTTACAGTACACAGATTTTTAAAATGCAGTCATTGATATCTATTGTGGGAGTGGTTCTCTCCAACAAGGAAAACTATCCAAAATGGTAGCAGAAAATCAAACACACTCTCATTTTTAATGAGACGTGGAAAGGAGTGTGTGTTGAAAATGGAGACAAAGAGCCAGAACAGCCTACCTCAGAGAAGGAATTCACCATTTGGTAAAATAAGAACAACAAGGATTATGCATTGATTACAATGTCAATAAATCAAGAGGTGAGTCGCCATATTTTGCCATTTTCAAATGCTTTCAAAGCCTCACAAAAACTGAAGGAACTCTATGACTCACACTCTGCACTTGAAGTTGTTCAAATCATGATTAAAATGTTCACCCTTGAATTACAAAATGATGATCCTCTTGCTCTTGCATCATAAGTAAAATCTATTATGCATGATATCAAAGTCACTAATGTTGAACTGGATATTCCTCTGATGGTTTTTCTCAAGGCACTTTATCCCACTTACTCAAATTATTTTGAGTCATTGCAAGCAAATGGAAACCTCAAAGATATTACCTTTGAATCCATTGTGAAAAAATTTGTTGAAAGAGAGAAAGATTTTGGGAAGAAGACAACCCCTCAGTCTTCTGAAGAGGTTGTGTGCCTTGCACATAGAGAAAAGAATCTTGCTCAAGATTCTTTCAGAGGAAGAGGTGGTTGAAGAGGAAGAGGAAGAACTTTCAGAAGCAGGGGGACAGACACTCTCAAGGAGAAAAGTCAAATTTGCACTGCATACGCTGCAAAAGAGATGGATCACATGATGCATCCACATGCAAGTTGCCTTGGGACAAAATTGAGCAGGAAAGAAACCAACCCAAAGGTAAAACTAATGACAAAGAGAAAGTTAAAGCACCTGAATTCACTCACTATGTTGTGGCACACTGTAATATTGGAGTAAATAAAGGCTTATTTAATGCTTCACTTGCTTCTTGGAAAAATTATTGGTTGCTTGATTCAGGAGAAACTTGCCACATGAATTTTAGAAGAGATTTTTTTGATGAATTTACTGACAATGTTGATGGAGCAGTATACTTTGCAGACAAATCAAAACTCAAGCCATCAGGGCTTGGCACAATCAGGCTTAAATTGCCTGGTCTTCTAGACTTTATTCTGCGTCATGTTCTATATCTCCCACAACTGAGGAGAAACTTGTTGTCCTTGGTCCACATCCGCCAGCAAGGAAACTCCATTCATATGTTTGATGGCAACTTGAGGTGAGAAAAGCATCAGACCACTCACTTGTCGTGACGGGGATAGAAGAAGAAAGGCTTCTCAAGCTAAAGGGTACCTCTGCTCATGCACCAAATTTCTCATATAGTTCTCATTATGAAGAAGGTACATTTCCATCAAGTTTATTATGGCATGCTAGATTTGGACACTTGAACTATGACAGCCTCCGCTTATTGAAGAAAAATGGTGTTACTGGTTTGCCTACAATTCCTAGGAAACTTAAGCAATGTGATGCTTGCATTCTAGGGAAGCATAGTAAACAGTCTTTTCATGATTCACATTCTACAGAACATAGAAAACTTGAACTCATTCATTCAGATTTATGTGGTCCAATGCCTATTCCTTCTCCAAATGGAAATAAATATATGATGACATTTATTGATGACTACACCAAAATGTGTTAGGTTTATTTATTGAAGAACAAATCTGATGCTTTTCAAACATTCAAGAACTTTCAAACATGGATTGAAAATGATGCACAATTTCATATTGGCTCTATTCGCACTGATAATGGAAAAGAATACACTTCAAATAAATTTTAAAACTATCTTCGCCCACATGGGATCAAACATCAAACAACTATGCCTTATAATCCCCAACAGAACGGAGTAGCTGAAAGAATGAATAGGACAATCTTAAATATGGTGCACTCCATGATGTTTTTCAAAAATGTAAAATTGATGTTTTGGGTTGATGCAGTTCTATGTGTTGTATATGTAAAGAATAGATGTCCATCTATTGCTATTAGAAACAAGACTCCTTATGAAATATGGTATGGGCACATTCCTTCGGTAAAACATCTTAGGGTCTTTGGTTCCACATGTTATGCCTTGATACCAAAGGTACATAGAAACAAACTTGGTGCAAGAAGTTGTAAGTGTATCTTCCTGGGGTATTCAAACACCTCCAAAGCATACCGTCTCTATGATGAAGTCAATAAAAAGTTTGTTGTATCTAGAGATGTAATCTCTCTTAAATCATCCAAAATTGACAATGTTGTTGAGCGGCAACTTGATCGTTTGGATAGATTCGCAAAGGCAAAATCATTTCAAGAATTTGATAATTAGATTCCACATCTTGAAGGGGAGATTCCTATACTAGATCAACCTGTGGAATCTTCTTCTGAAGCACTCTCTCCCACGCATGAAACTCCAACAATGGATGATACTTTGAGTGATGTGATTGACTGAATTGGGAGACTCAATCTTGATTCAGTTACAACTCAATCAATGGAGCAGCCTGGACCATCTGAGAAAGGTCCCCCAAAGTGGCTGACAAAGACACTTGAAAGTGTTCATCGTGATGAGGTTGGAAAGACATGAACTAGAAATTCAAGCTGGAAAAATGGAGGTGATGTAGATGACTTTGATTCACCTATTGATATTGATGTTTCTTATGATTGTGAATTGAATTTGTCTACAGAGTTTGAACCAACTTCCTTCAAAGAAGTTGCTTCTCATGATGAATGGAAAGAAGCAATGCAAAAGGAGTATGATGCCTTAATAAAGAATGACACTTGGCAGCTGGTTGATCCTCCATTGGGAACCAAACCAATTGGCTGCAAGTGGGTCTACAAGAACAAGTATAAAGTTGATGGCTCACTTGACAAGCACAAATCCAGGCTTGTGGCAAAAGGTTTTGCACAAAAGGAAGGGGTCGATCATGAGGAGACTTTTGCACCCACAACAAAATGGGCTACCATTTGGATACTCTTTGCCCTAGCAGCTCAGAATGGTTGGAAAGTCCATGAAATGGATGTAAAAACTGCCTTCTTGAATGGAGATCTAAAAGAGAATGTTTTTATGTCCTAGCGTGAAGGATTTGCTGTGAAAGGACATGAACATAAAGTATGCAAACTTGTGAAATCCTTGTATGGCTTCAAACATGCACCGTGAGCCTGGTATGAAAAACTAACTAAGCATCTTCTGAAACTCAATTTCAAACATTATGATCTTGATGATGTAACTTTGTTTGTCAAGAAGGTTGGCAAAACAGTTGTATATCTGGTGGTATATGTAGATGATATTTTGATAACAGGGAACAATGAGAGCTACATTGCATCCATAAAGAAGGAATTGAGGAAAGGTTTTGAAATGATTGATTTGGGCTATGTTCATTACTATCTTGGCATTGAAGTAACTCAACATCTGAAGTCCATATTCCTTTCTCAAAAAAATTAAATTGGAGATCTGTTGAACAGGTTTGGCACAACTGAATGCAATCCTCTGACTACTCCAATGGAACAAAACTTAAAGCTCACATCCATTGAAGGAAAAGAATTTGAGGATGCAACAAAGTATAGACAACTTGTAGGAAGTCTCAACTACCTAACTACTACCAGACCAAACATTTCATTTGCTGTTGGAATCCTCTCCAGGTTTATGCAAAAGCCTTGTGAGGGACATTGGTCTGCTACAAAAAGAGTTCTAAACTACTTGAAGGGAACTCAAGACTTTGGAATCAAGTATACATAGGTGGGCAACTTCAGTTTGATTGGATACTCTGATTCAGACTTCGATGGAGATAAAGAAACTGGGGTATCTACTTTAGGTTATGCTATGAGTCTTGGGTCAAGAGTTGTCTTCTAGATATCACACAAACAATCAGTTCTAGTAGATTCCACAACAGAGGCAGAATATGTGGCAGCAGCTGAGGCAACAAAAGAAATTGTGTGGCTCAGGAAAATTGTTGAAGATTTGTAGGTAAAACAAGTACAATCAACTCCACTCATGATTGACAATACCTTGGCAATAAAGTTAGCAAAGAACCCAAAGTTCCATGATCGAACAAAGCACATCAATACAAAATATCATCTGATTCGACATCATGTTGAGGCCAAAACAATCCATCTTTGCCATTGTTCCACTAATGAATAGATTGTAGACATCTTCACCAAAGTGCTTCGAAGAGAAAAGCTTGAAAGATTGAGAACGATGCTTGGACTCACCAACATCCCTTCAGATTAAGCGGGGGAATGTTGAAACCTAATCATAGGGATTGGGTAAACAACTATAATTAATGTAAATAAATAATAGAGGAAATGGAGAGTCACCAGGAGATGAACTAAACAGTCACTCCCTCTTGTATACAATAATGAACAACCTAAATGAATGAGATAATCACATTTGAGGAGTTACCTCTTGGTTTGATAGTATTTATGATTAATTATCTCCTGCATAAAACTTATGTCCTATATATATAGTATACATTGGAATATCGGAGTAAAAAGTTAATAAGAACTGAAAGGAACCAATATCCACCAAATGCGAGCAACAAAGCACACAAAAAGACAACAAAATATCCATAATAATTATTTCAAGAAAATAAGTTACGAACCCATCTTAAAATGGAGAAAAAAAGAATTAATCATCATTTTTATAGAGAAATGGCTTAGATCGTAATAGAGTGTAGAAATTATAAATATTCTCCTTGCTATTCAATGTAAAATACCAACAAAATTACATGTAATAAATTTATCACTCCATCCAACAGTAATAAGCAAACCAACCATTCTAATTCTAGAGGCATAATTCATCAACATACTTTGGGTATCGAAGGAAATATAAAACACTATAAGAGAAACCCTAGCAGAGTAAACTTTGACGAAACTTGGGAGGAAAAACAAGGGCATAACGTTAAAATGGAACTTGAAAATAACAAATTCTTGAATTGATTATGGATGGCTGCAACAAAAAGTCTCACCTTCTTGAATTTATTGTGGATGACTATAATAGAAAATCTCAACTACAATAGATAGGGACAAATAAAAACAGAAAAATAATAAGGGTAAATACTTGCGGGTTTCAATTAAACAAAATTCATACATATGAGCAGTAAAGAGAGGAGGAATTACTTGGAGGGTTCCTTTTTCTTTGGTAGTGACCAAAGGTGTTCATGAGGGGAAACAAAACTTAGTAATTAAATTATCATAGGAAACAAAATAAAAACCAAGTATAACTGCAAACTAAAAATAAATTGAGTCCTACCATTGTTGAGCAGTCCCTGAACAATTTTTCCTGTGACCCATTAAGCTCTCTCATCTTCGTGGAAGACTTGCTTGGGAAAAACAAATTAGGGTTGTGAATACTATCTGTAAACCTTGATATTGAGCCCTTAAAAGTCCAGCAAAATAGAGAACTAATTCAAGTGACTAGTAACCAAAGAAGCACAAGCAAATGACGTTTATACACACCTAAAAAAAACTCGGCATATGAATTTCACTAATTACCTAACTGAGTGAGAAACAAAGTGTTTGATGGAACATTCGAGGGTTAAGAGAATAGGTTTTTTGTCGAGTGCTTGTAGAGCTAAAATCGGCTAAGGGAAACAATGCCAATAAGAAATGTGCAGTGTAGGGCTCAGAGGGTGGTTACTCTCTCTAACCACCCCTCCAAAATCCGCAGTAGATTAAATCCTAACAAATGAGGACCATTGATCTAAACCCTCACTCCAATCGAGACAAGAAACTCAGGAAATGACTTCCAGTTGGAAATACTTTGAGATAATTGAAAGTTCAAATCTTAATTATAGCTTAGATATGTGGGCATCAAATCATAACTATGTAATTAGAACTTGGTACCTAGGAGTTAGATCTATCATTTTTAATTGTACAAAGGTAATCATGACAAAATAAAAGGTAATCATAAATAAATTTAATCATGACCAATCAACTTTAAAAATAAATAAATTAAAATATTATTAAACAAGTTTAATATGCACTGTTGCTGCTTAGTACCTGCCTCTTATGCAAAAAGTAATTGATAACATAAGTTATTGTTAATTATTAAAACTTGCAATTTGCAAGGTTCCATTTTGTAGGCAACATTATTATAGTTTAGATCTTATTTAATTGTTGAATTTTGGTTTATACTTGAAAATATTAAAATAAATTTTCAAAATATTAAAAAAAATAGAATTGTTAAATTTTTTAAGTAGGGAGAGATTTTTATAGTGGAATTCACAAAACTAAGATTCAAAAGTGTTTAGTCAAAACAATGAAATTTATATTTTGCATTAAAATAATTTATAACAAAAATTTCCACAACAAATGACATCAATTGGTTTTTGTTTGTTCTCTATATTCTTAAATACCTAATGCATCTACAAATACTTATAAGTGTTTATCTTGCATTATTTTACAACTTGATATTTCAAGGCATTATATGACTCTACACAAGTTGCCCATAAAATTAAGTTAGCTATTAAAGGTATGTAAAAATGTTTGAAAGAAAAACATTATATAATATTAAAGGAACACATAATTAATTATAAAACTGCATGTTGACTTAGGGGCATACCAAAGAGCTATACAGATTTATAATGGAGGGAACATTTTTTTTTTTTTTTTATCAATACATTATATTATTTTGTAATATGTTGTCAGTAAAGGAATAGTTAAGTCTTAGGAATTTTTATTTTTATGAAAAAACAATAGAAAAATATTTATAAGTATTGGGAGACTTTAAGTTATTAATAGATTAGATAAGAAATAAATGTAAAATTGAGACTATAATATCAGTTCCAATTAGAAATCAATTTATGAAAGCAATATATATATATATATATATATATATATATATATATATATATATGTAGTTCAACTCAAATGTTGATCATCAATCTAAAGAAGTTGTATTAATGTAGGAAGAGACTCAAATGTAACAAGGGTTCAGAAGAAGAACTTAGATTGCATTTTCAAAAATATCTCTATATTGATATAACAAGTGATAGAATATCATAAATGTGTTTGTTGAATTTTTTTGTAGTTGTTGCAATAGTATTGGAGTCTTAGTAGTAAGACTTAAAATAAATTTTGTTAAAGATTTCTCATTATAATTTAGGAATATTTTATTTAAGTAGTGACATAATAATTTTATATGTTTTTCTAATATTCATTAGATCATATATGCAAATATTAAATATAAAGGTGAATCTATACATAAAGTGGTTTCACATTTAAAATATCAAATATATATATATATATTTTAAACCAACATAAGAATCCTAAAATAAAAATGTGATTGTTAAGATTTTTCAAAAACTTGAGTAAATTTTGTAAATTATTTTCAAAACTTACACATTAATTAAAAATATAACATGAGATTGACATACTTACCTATGAGCGAAATTTTCATAAATATTGAGATTCAATGTGTGTATTGTTTTTCATAAATATTGAGATTTGATGTGTGTATTATTATGACACTTGGTGGTATATAAGTTTTTTTTCATAAATAATGGAATTTTCATAAATATTGAGATTTGATTTGTGTACCCTTAAGACACTGGGTGGAATATAGATTTTTATTTTATTTTTTATTTTTAAAATAAATTCTATTTTTGATAAATTCTATTTATAACCTCATAAACATTTCATCTATATAAGCTAATAAGAAAATATAAATTCAATTTCAAAAATTATTTTTTAATTTTCAAAATATTCAGCTTAATAGTTTTTTTTTTCAAAATTTTAATAAACTTTATAAATTAGTTTTTAAATTTTCAAAACTAAATAAAATTCAGACCATTTTAACTATAAAATAATTACCATATAACTTGCCTATGAGCAAGTATAAAAAACAAAAATTAATTTGTAATGATATGGAAAACCAAACACAATGTATCCTACTGGCAACACATATAATAATGGTAATTTTTTTTATTATCATTAGGGTGGAAAGACTCAATAAATTTATACTGTACTTCATTTTAGCTTAATGTGTGAGTAACCGCTCGTGACAAAAACCTTCTAAAATGCTTAATGTTGTGTTAACATTTGACGAGGCCAGCAACAAAACCCTCTGGTTTTGCAAAGCAAAAAAATAATGATTATTATTTTTCAAGGTCTTATCTCCCTGCCACAACTAACCAAGAACACTTGCAGTGGTAAGGAAAATGTCATCAGGTAGAACATTTTATAAGTAAATGTACATTTTACAAGTCATTTTTGAAGGAGGTTTCCTATAATCCACTCATTAATCTTGACATGGGTCATCAATGAGTTACAATAAATTATTATAAATTTAATAAATGTGAAATAATAAATATGAGGCATTTCTTTATTGGAATTTCTCACTTTAATACATTTGCTAATTAATCATTTTGATCGGATGGTTTAAGTTGAAATATGTTGGTATATTCTCGTTATCACCAATTCATCAATGAATGAAATTAAAAGTGATAACTTCCTCACATATCTAAATCAAGTGTTTAAACCTTATTTAAAATATTTTTTTACCCAATCCTAGTTAAACTTTTACTGTACCTCGTGTTTATGGCCACATATAAATATTAAAGAACATAAATTTAAAATAATTAAGAATTCTCTAAATGGGTGAAATGAATGTCGATTTACATTCTTAAACGTATGGTTGTTGGAACATGGAGGAATACATGGCAACATGGATAAATAACATTACGGTTTCTTTCTCGAGCATCCTCATAAACCTGGCCTGCTTATGTAACCGTTGTTGGTTCATATTCTCTTTGGTGGGACATGCGAAGTGGAACTTATGCCTGTTGAAATATATAGGGAAAAAAGGCAACATGGAAGAATAACACTAAATTTTATTAGCATAGATTTATGGTAAAAACGCTTATAGTTAGGTTTAATAAACCATTATAAATATTAGTAATATTACAAACCCTTACAAATATTTAAATTTATTTATTAATAACTTCACGTCGTAATTAATAAAAAGGTTGTAACATGGCGGTTTTGAAACTGCCCTATTGAACCCTAGTAATATTACGAGTTTGATTCACTGGCCTTCAGTCTATCTTGAGGTTGAGTAGGTTCGGAGGTTGCCAACGTTGTGGCCGTGAAAGAACCTAGCAGGAATGAATGCCAAGACGGTGGACGAAAACATAAATGAATGTGGCTTTAATTGGAATGAAATAATTGTTTACGTAACTTGAATCAGTGTTGCACGCTACTCCTCCCAAGGTAATTGCAACATTAAAAGAATTCCATTACTGATATTATTTTTCAGGCCTTTATATTTATGTACAAAAATGTCTGATGGTAAATTTGTCTAAATTGTTTTCTGTTCAGTGGTGTGATCCACATTGACACATACCAATATTTGAAGAAACTTGAAAATATGCATCATGGGCAATCCAATCTCGAAAATGAGCAAATGTAAACATAGAGATTAAGGTGTCAAGCGATGTACTTCCTACAAAAATGGAGCAGGGAAGAAATATTTAAACACTACATGATTAGATTCAGGGAAAATGGATGAGGAAGAAACTAATTTAGGGAATTTCATTTAAGGGGAATTGGCATTGTTTAATATTTAATATGTTGTTTTTGAGAATATTTAATAGTTGTGGGCGATGATGATTAATATGGTTTAAATTATATTTGATATTAATATTGTATGGAAAAATAAATTATGGGTGGAAATTTTTATATTTTGGAGGCACATAATGTATCTTCCCATTTCATTTGCAGAAAGTTGTATCAAGTTTTAGATGATAGATTGAAGAGGAGGTCTTCCAAGATACACCACCAAAAGGGGTTTTACCAATTAATTCTAGATCTACTCACAAGCTTAAAATGATGGTCTTCTATAATATTATCTACAACATATGCACATGTTCATCCATATTATTATGTTAGGTTTTCTTTATTTCATTGTGGAGAGGAGAATAAGAAGTTTTTTAAACAAGACATGCATAAAAGTAATAACAATATTTAGCTAATGAGTCACTATTTTGAAAATGGTTTTAGATGTTAAGTTTTTACATCAAAAGGTTTATATTTTTATAATATTTTTTTAAGTCACTAGGTTTAGCTTTATGGTTTTAGAGTAGTATGTTTAGGTTTTATGTCACTAGATTTAGGTTTAAGGTTTTTAATATTGATATTAAATGGTTACTATATTATTAAAATTGAACTAATTGATCTTAAATTGTTATTTTAAGAATGGTCCATCATATTTATCATCTCAAAATTTTAAATAAAATATACAACTATGATCTTGAATGGACAAATTACTTATATATATTCTTTTATTTTTGTACAACTAAACTTAATTTTAATTATTATATACTAGTTGTTTGTGTTACCTCAATCTTCCTTCAACATACCATTTAGCTAATAAAAACATAACACATAGAATAGCTTCTACCACAAATGCCAAGAACCTTGTATTACTCTCTCTCCAACCACATTATAGCTATAGGTTCATGTTTAAATTAGGAGCAGAAACTCTAAAAACCATTTATACAAAACACTCTTCTCTATTGTTAATTGTCTCCATATAGAAAATACAAACAATGAAAGGGTCATCAAAAGGATCTCTCACAAATATTTCTTTTCAGACTTATTTATTGTTCATATATGTATCGGTTGTTGAAGCAAACTATATCCACCTAATACAATTTCAATATTTTTAAATTAGAAGACTGAGAAAATTAGATGCTTGATAAACGGACAACGAACATATAATTGATTAATAGCATGGAACTTTCTATAAATTTGTAGTTAATTTAATTTCATTTTAATTTAAAATAGATATGTAAAATTGATCTACAGTATACATAATGAAATGAATCATTTTAAATTTATATTATTATGTTTTAATCTATTGATTTATGAAACTTACAAATATATAAATTTAATTGTAAAATTAAAAAATACAAAAAAAAAACAATACAAATACATAGTAATAATTAAAATGATGAAAACTAATTATTGTAAACCAATTCACAATTTGAATATGAAAAATTATGTTTCAAAACTTATTGAAACAATCACAAAAGTAAACAAAAAATAGATCTCTTTCACATTCACAATTATTGGTTGACGTTTGGTTTATTTATGATGATGATGATGATGATGATGATGGTTAACGTCCACTGAGACCAAACTTTGGTCTATCAGACCTAAAGAAACAAATTATTTAGTTTGATTTAAGATTTTATTTCTATGCTCAAAAAGCTTGGAGAGAAGCCTCCCAAACTCACTATAATTTTGACATTGTAAAATGTTAGGAAGGTCAGTATTGCGACAAAGATTATGAAACTGAGATCTAATGTTGTTGTACACGGGGCACTCTAAGAGGAAGTGGTTTTCATCCTCAATGTTCCTATTATCACAGAGATGGCAGATTCTTTCCATCCATGGTGTTTTAGGAACTACCCAACGACCTGTTTCACTATAGAGCTCATGAGAGTTCATTCTAATCTTCACTATATTAATTTTCTTCTTTGAACTAACTAAAATAGAGAGATACTTTTGATCTTCTAGGGTGGGGTTGATGACCCTCTTATAATAACTTAATTTTCTTTTAGTCGCTAAATCTTTCTCACACCACATTTTTTCTTTGAACCTAGAAGTAACAATATTTTTAATGTTATTAATGTTTTGCAATTATTATTACCTTATTTATATTCATGCGATTAATAATATAAATAAGGTAATAATAATTGACAATATTGTTTTTTGTTTTAATTTACTAAATCTTAAAAATATATAAATTTTTGTTTTGATAAGGAGGGAACTAAGATAATGGTTGCATGAAATGCAACCTAATGAAAACATTAAATTTGAGAGGAAGATAATGGTGGCGTGAACTATAGCATAAAGAAAACATTAAATTTTTGAGTAGCCATAATGTAAGGATTAATTTTAGATTTATATTATTAATATATATTTTTTTAAGAAATTTTGGAAACATATAACTTTTTGTTTTAAAAAACCTTAATTATTTGTTTAAATGGGATAATATACTTCTTATTTATTAATATTACATTTAATTATATTAATAATGATATTAAAATAAATATCAATTTTTAATAACAAAATTATTAACTTAATATTAATATATTTTGATGTTATATTAGGTATGAATATGTTTTTCGGTTATATTAGGTTTATATTATTATGTTTTATGGTTTATTGTTTAGGTTTATATTATTAGAATTTAATATTGGGTTAGGTAATGTTTTCAATATTGCATGTTGCATGTTTTCACTATTAGAACTTAAAATATTGGGTTATATTGAATTTTTAATATTGGGTTTAATTTATTTCTATCATTATTTATGTTAACATCAAAATTTGAGTCAATAATCAATAATAACAATAAAAAGTTAATCATAATATAAACTTGATAATAAGAAAATAATAATTTTATAAAATTATTATTTACACTTACAAATTTAATAATATTAATATAATAAATGAATATAACATAATCAATTTAAATATTAATTAATACATTAATATATTATTTAAAAACACTAATTTAATAATAATTTGTTTATTAACATAGTACTTAATAATAATTAATATTTCAGTATGCTATTAATATAATATAAAGAAATATATAAAAAAATAACACTTAAATCACATTAATAAAAATGTTAATTATTAATATTGATTTTGAATATTAATTTAATGTTAATTTTAATTATTAATATTTAATTAATATTACAAATATTATTAATAATATTAACATTATAACTATAAATAATATTAACATTAATATTGATGATGATGGTGGTGGTGGTTAACGTCCTCTGAGACCAAACATTGGTCTATCGGACCTAAAAACAAATTATTTAATTCGATTTAAGATTTTATTCCTATGCCCAAAAAGCTTGGAGAGAAGCCTTCTGAGCTCATTATAATTTTGACATTGTAAAAGGCTAGGAAGGTCAGTATTGTAACAAAGATTGTGAAACTGAGATCTAATGTGGTTGTACGCAGGGCACTCTAAGAGGAAGTGGTTTTCATCCTCGATGTTCCTATTCTCACATATATGGCAGATCCTTTCCACCCATGGCATTTTAGGAACTGCCCAACAACCTATTTCACTATGGAGCTCATGAGAATTCGTTCTAATCTTTTTTATACTAATTTTCTTCTTTGAGCTAGTTAAAATAGAGAGATACTTTTGATCTTCTAGGGTGGGGTTGATGACCTTCTTATAATAACTTAATTTTCTTTTAGCTGCTAAATCTCTCACACCACATTTTTTCCTTGAATTTAGAAATAACAATATCTTTAATTAGTATTAACAAACATTTAGTATTAACTACAATATTAATAAATTTTGATATTAATTTTAATTTTGATATAAATTGTTAATATTAATTTGAATATTCGTTATTAATATTAATATTAATTAATATATTTTAGTATTAATATCATTAACATGAATATCATTAAATATAAATAAAACTTTAATATTAATAATAATTTATAAATTTTTTTATCAATATCATTAACATTAAATATTTATAAAATTTAGTATAAAGTTTTAATATTCTTTATTAATATTAATAATAATATTAATTATTAATATTAATTTCAATATTAATTATTAATATTAATATAAATGTTAATATTAATATCACTTTTAATATTATTAATATTTATAAATATTAATTTTAACACTAAGTATTAATATTAAATTATATTATTATGGTCAAGTATAGTCAATAATCATGGTCATATTGTGACAAAGGTTGTCTCAATATGAAAATCAACCATGGTCAATCATGGTCCAACATCCCATTATGACAAAGATTGTGTCAATATGAAAATCAACCATGGTCAATGATGGTCAACCATGTTTATTTTAGGGTATACTATTCATTCAAACTTTGCATTGTGACAAATATTGTCTCAATGTGAAAATCAATCATGGTCAACCATGCTCAATCATGGTCAATATGAAAGTCAACATTGGCAATCATGGTCAACCATGGTCTAGCATCACATTGTGACAAAGATTGTCACAATATGAAAATAAAACATGGCCAACCATCGTCGACCATGGTCAACCATGGTCAACCATTATCGACCATGGTCAACCATTATCAACCATGGTCCAATGTCACATTGTGACCAAGATTGTGTCAATGTGAAAATCAGTTGTGATCAATCATGGTCAACCATGGTTAACCATGACCAATAATCATGGTCACATTGTAACGAAGATTGTCTCTTGGTCCAACATCACATTATGACAACCATGGTCAACCATGGTCCAACGTCGCATTGTGACAAAGATTGTCTCAAAATGAAAATCAACCATGGTCGAACATTGCATTCTGACAAAGATGATCTCAATATGAAAATCAATAATGGCCAACCATGGTCGAATGTCGCATTGTGACAAAGATTGTGTCAATATGAAAATCAACCATGGTCAACAATGGTCGACAATGTTTATTTTAGGGTTTATAATATTTATCTTATGGTTTATATACCTTGGATATATAATATTAAGCCCTTAGATTTTATATTAATCCCTTGGGTTTATAATCCTTTGAGTTTTTAGTTTTTAGTACTAATCCCTTGCGTCTGTTAGTCCCTTAGGTTTATAATGTTAATTCCCTGGGTTTATTAATCTAAGGGTGCATATTCCTAGGGTATAATATTATTCATAGGGTTTATAATCATGGTCAACCATGGTCAATCATGGCCCAATGTCACATTGTGACAAAGGTTGTCTCGATATGAAAATCAACCATGTTCAATCATCATTAACCATTGTCATTCATGAAGAATCATGGTTCAATGTCACATTATAACAAAGATTGTCTGAATATGAAAATCAACCATGGTCAACCATATTCAATCATAGTTAATCATGGTCAAATGTCACATTGTGACAAATATTGTCTCAAAATGAAAATCAATCATGGTAAAACATGGTCAATATGAACATCAGCCATGGTCAACCATGGTCGAACATAACATTGTGAAAAAAATTGTCTAAATATCAAAATCAACCATCATCAACCATGGTCCAACATCAAATTGTGACAGATTTCCTCAATATCAAAATCAACCATGGTAAATCATGGTCAAAGATCGTCAATAGCCATGCTTATATTGTGAAAAATATTGTCTCATAGTACAACATCACATTGTCACAACCATGGTCATCCATGGCCAACTATGGTCAACCATGGTCCAACATCGCATTGTGACAAAGATTATCAATATGAAAATCAACCATGGTCAATCATGGTGAACCATGCTCCAACGTCACATTGTGACAAATATTCTCTTAATATCAAAATCAATCATGGTCAACCATGGTCCAACATCACATTCTAACAAATATTGTCTCAATATGAAAATCGATCATGGTCGACCATGATCAATCATGTTTATTTTAGGGTTTATGATATTTATCTTAGGGTTTATATACCTCGGGTTTACAATATTAATCCTTTGCATTTTTTAGATTTTTAGTATTAATCCCTTGTTTTTATTAGTACCTTGGGTTTATAATATCAATCTCTTGGCTTTATATTCCTATGGTTTAATATTAAGTCTATGGTTTATAATATTAATTTTAGGGTTTAATATTAATCACTTTAGTTTATAATCCATTGGGTTTATAATATTAATCCCTTGGGCTTATTAATATTAGGGTTTATGTTCCTAGGATTTAATATTAATCCTACGGTTTAATGTTATTTCCTTGTGTTTTAAATATTAATCCCTTGGGTTTATTAACCAGATAGGTTTATAATGTTGATCCTAAGGTTTATAATATTAATTTTAAGGTCTAATGTTTATTTTAGGGTTTATAATATTTACCTTAGGGTTTATAATATTAATTCCATGTGTTTAATATTATTCCCATGGGTTTACAATCCCCTCGGTTAATTAGTCCCTTGATTTTATGATATCAATCCCTTGGGGTTATAGTATTAATCTATTGGGTTTATTAATCCATTCAGTGTGTAATATTGATAATTAATTGAGTTCATTAATCCCTAAGGATTTTAATGTCTTTGAATTATAATATTAATGATGAATCAGGTTCATTAATCGTAGGGTTTATAATATTAATCCTAGGGTTTATAATCCCCTCGGTTTATAATATAAATTCCAAGGTTTAATATTTTTCCCTTAGGTTTATTTTCTCTTGGGTCTATAATATTAATCCCTTGGGTTTATTTCCACTCGAGTTTATAATATTAATCCTTTGGGTTTATAATATTGAGGTTTTTAATATTGGTTTTATAATATCACATTTAATATAAGGGTTTGAAATGTTCACTTTATAATATTGGGTTTTATAATTTTAGGGTCTATAATATTAATATTAATATTAATTCCTTATGTTTATTAATCTTAAGAGTTTATAATATATCCCTCGGATTTATAATATTTATAATCCCTGGGTTTATAATATTAACCCATTTGGCCTATTATTCCTAAGGGTTTATAAATTTTTTTTTTTCTCAGTAAAACTATGCTAAGTAATTATATTATGTACAAAAGATCATTACAGGCAGTAAAACAGGTTTCCCATGGCCATCTGTGGCACTGTGGGTTGGCAGCTGGCTTTAGCAAAGAGATGTGTCCAAGCTGCCTCAAAACTCATCAAGATTTTCCTTTTAACATTTAACATTGCCCACGCAGGGGCTGTGACACAAGAAACCACCCTCGCAGGGGCGACCGTGGACATGTGCAATCGCCCAGAAAAGACTTACTAACTGAAACAAAGTCACAAAAGACCTGCAGACGAACTAAAAGACCCATACAAAAACATTTGATTTATCCCAAACATAGAAAGCGACCGAGACAGAAGACCTTGAAACTGGACCTGGACAAAAAGATGGATGACAGAGCCAATGTCTGCTACTCCTCCGGTTCCTCCTCAATGATCGGGACCCAACCATATTCTTCCTGGAGTCCTGCCCGTTCTTCTCCTGCCTTGGACGTCGACGCCTCCTGCGTCTGAGGTTGGGCGGGTGCCTTCTCAGGTGCTCCCTTTGTCTTTTCCTCAGCCCTTCCCGATTGGTCATCGGAGGGCGATTCTCTGCTGCTCGACCCGGCATCATCCTCCTCTGTGTCCCTAACGAAGAGGACTGAAATGTGTGCACTGAGGTGTCCCAAATTAAACACTGCGGTGCCAAACGCTGGAAGCGCTGGTGGTCCTTCAATTGGGTTGCCCGTATCCAAGAACTGTGATGCCTGCAGGTGGGGAGTTCCAGCTCGTCTATAACAGTAGCAGCAACAACAATGGTGGTGGGCATCCGCTGCTGGAGGGCGTGAGGAGCCCCCACGACCAGTTCCGCGTCTGCACGGCTGTCTTTCTCTTGGCCTAGCCATGTTGGCAATGGAACAGGCTGAGTGAAACAGAGCTGCCAATGCAGGGCTTCTCCTCTCGGCACCTGAAGATAGTGCTTTGATGCCCCTTCCTTGAATAGCAGAGAATTCAAAGTCCTCAGCGTCTGCCTGAAGGCAGAGAATGTCCAGGCTCGACTGCGCAGCGTGCCTATCTTGCTGAGAATGGCGTGACCCCATACCTTCATCCAACTTAAATCCATTAACATTCCTTTGAACCTTGAGCGCCATGAATGCACCCTGCCCTCACAGCAATCCGTCTTTAATTTCATTAAGGGTTCTGAGCAGGGGCCTCCACATTTATGTCTTCGGCGGCGTCCCTGGTGTCCTTCCGCTGGCTGGCTCGTGTCATCACCTGCTGGCCATGTGGCCTAGCACTCTCTCCTGTGCTAACACCCGCATCCGGGTCTAAGGGTTTATAAAATTAATCACTTCACTTTATATCATTAATATTTTCAATTTATTTTTAGAGTTTATAATACTAATCTTACTATTTGGTTTATATCATTAATATCTTTAGTTTATTATTAGAGTTTATGATACTAATCTTAGGGTTTATAATATTAATCTTAAGGCTTATAATATTGGGTTTCATGGTGTTAGGATTTATAATATTCAGTTTAATATCATAATGTATCACATTGTTCTTATTAATAATGTAACATTTTAATATGAGCATTTAATTTTTAATTTTTATTTTTAGTTTATTTTCCCTTGGGTTTATAATATTAATCCATTGGGTTTATTTTTATTAATCTTAAGGTTTAATATTTTTCCCTTAGGTTTATTAATCCTTTGGGTTTAATTCTTAATCTTAGGTTTTAATATTTTCCCGTTGTGTTTATTTTCATTTGGGTTTATAATACTAATTCCTTGTGTTTATTTCCCCTTCGGTTTATAATATAGGGTTTATATTCCTAGGGTTTAATATTAAGCCTATGGTTTATAATATTAATCTTAGGGTTCAATATTAATCTATTTAGTTTCTAATCCATTGGATTTATAATATTAATCCCTTGGGCTCATTAACCTTAGAGTTTATGTTCCTAGGATTTAATATTAATCCTAACGTTTAATGTTTTTCCCTTAGTTTTTTAATATTAATCCCTTGAGTTTAATAAAGAGATAGGCTTATAATGTTCATCTTAATATTTATAATATTAATCTTGAGGTTTAATGTTTATTTTAGGTTTTATAATATTTATCTTAGGGTTTATATCCCTTGGGTTTATAATACTAATTCTTTTTGTTTAATATTATTCCCATTAGTTTATAATCTCTTGGGCTTATTAGTCTCTTGCTTTTATGATATCAATCCTTGGGTTTATTATTATAAGGGTTCATATTCTTAGTGAATACTATTATTCATAAGGTTTATAATATTAATCCTAGGGTTTAATTTAAATCTATTGGGCTTATAATCCATTGGGTTTATAATACAAATTCCTTGAGTTTGTTAATCCCATGGTTTATAATATTAATATCTTGGGTTTAATATTAATATTAATCTCTTGTATTTATTTTTAGTTTAATATTAATATCTTGGATTTATAATTTGTAATATTATGACTTATAATATTAATCAGCGAGGTTTATAATACTAGTTTGTTGGGTTTACCGATCCCTTGGGTTTATAGTATTAATTTGTTGGGTTTATTAATCTATTCGATTTATAATATTAATAATTAGTTGGGTTCATTAATCCCTAGGGTTTTTAATGCCTTGAATTAGAATATTAATAATGAGTTGGGTTGATTAATCCCTTGGGTTTATTTCCGCTGAGTTTATAATATTAATCATTGGGTTTATAATATTGAGATTTTTAATATTGGTTTTATAATATCACATTTAATATAAGGGTTTGAAATGTTCACTTTATAATATTGGGTTTTATAAGTTTAGGGTTTACAATATTAATATTAATATTAATATTAATCCCTTAGGTTTATTAATCCTAAGAGTTTATAATATTTATCCCTTGGATTTATAATATTTATAATCCCTTGGGTTTATAATATTAAACCATTGGATCTATTATTCCTAAGGGTTTATAAAATTAATCACTTTAGTTTATATCACTAATATCTTTGGTTTATCATTAGAGTTTATAATACTAATCTTAGTGTTTGGTTTTTATCATTAATATCTTAGGTTTATTATTAGAGTTTATGATACTAGTCTTAGGGTTTGTAATATTAATCTTAGGGCTTATAATATTAATCTTAAGGTCATCAACCCCACCCTAGAAGATCAAAAGTATCTCTCTATTTTAACTAGCTCAAAGAAGCAAATTAATATAGCAAAGATTAGAATGAATTCTCATGAGCTCCATAGTGAAACAGGTCATTGGGCAGTTCCTAAAACGCCATGGATGGAAAGGATCTGCCATATATGTGAGAATAGGAACATCCAGGATGAAAACCACTTCCTCTTAGAGTGCCCCGTGTACAACCACATTAGATCTCAGTTTCACAATCTTTGTTACAATACTGACCTTCCTAGCCTTTTACAATGTCAAAATTATAGTGAGCTCGGGAGGCTTCTCTCCAACATTTTTGAGCATAGGAATAAAATCTTAAATCAAAATAAATAATTTGTTTCTTTAGGTATAGACCAATGTTTGGTCTCAACGGATGTTAACCATCATCATCATCAATATTAGTTTTGATGGTGTTAGGATTTCTAATATCCAGTTTAATATTAAAGTTTGATATTATGATGTATCACATTGTTCTTATTAATAATGTAACATTTTAATCCTAGGATTTAGTTTTTTTTTTTTTTCATTTAGTTTATTTGATGTATCACATTGTTCTTATTAATAATGTAACATTTTAATCTTAGGATTTAGTTTTTTTGCATTTAGTTTATTTTCCCTTAGGTTTATAATATTATTCCCTTGGTTTTATTTTTATTGATATTAAGGTTTAATATTTTTCCCTTAGGTTTATTTTCTATTGGGTTTATAATATTAATTCCTAAGATTTATTTTACCTTAGTTTTATTAATCTTAGGGTTTCATATTTTTCCCTTGGGTTTATAATACTAAATCCTTGTGTTTATTTCCCTTGAGTTTATAATATTAGTCCCTTGGATTTGTGATATTGTAGTTTTTAATTTTGAGTTTATAATATTGCATTTAGTATCAACATATGAAATGTTGGGTTTTTAATATTAGGGTACATAATATTGAGTTTAATATTGGGTTTTTTAATATTAATATTTATAATATCAATTGTGCCATTTATAATATTAATCATGTGGTTTAAAATATTTATTGCAAGGTTTATAATATTAATGTTAGGAATATAATATTAATCTTGGGATTTATAATGTTGGATTTTATAATATTAGGGCATATAATAATTGATTTAATATTAGAGTTTAATAGTGTTATGTTGAGATGGTTCGTAAATCTATCATTGTGTATAAAAGATATTGATAGTTATATTAATATGTTAATAAATGTATATTAATCATTAAGATCATAGTGAAGGATAAATAAGTATCATCAGTAAATAACCCTATACTATTATTATATTATATTAATTTTGTTATTGTTAAATATAGCAATGTATATGATTGTTATTATTTACATAGTTATTAGTAAGTACAAATAATCAATCTCTAAGAGCCACATTAATACTATATATTTAATAATTATTAATGCCATTTATAAATACCTATTAACTTATATCAACCACACCACATTTATTAATGTGATTGTATATATGTTTCATATACTCCTGTCAATCTATATTAACTATACTGATAAATGTAATTGTGCTAATTATACATACACAAATAGAAAAAAATATTATTAAAATACCTAATAATATATAATTTACATTATTAGAATATATCAACATCTTTATTTTTTTCCCATACTATTAAATAGTATTAACCTTTAAAAAAAACACATCCAAATAATTAATTTTGTGAATATTGATTTTTAAATTCTCAATGTCTATCTCATACCTGAGCTTGCCATCGGACCACTCCTCCACAATCTTGTCCATTAATTAAAAGAAGGATTTGGATTTATAAGCCATATATGTATAATATTAATAAGATGTTTTACAAAACTGTAAAGTTAAGATTGGCTTGCTCGTATTTTTCGTATTGTATATTTTGACTTCATAATTTTGGTTTTGCTTATCATGATTTTGTTTTTACTTATGGAAAGGGATACAATCTTATTATAATATTTTAAATTACGGATATATGGCTAATTATATTGATGTAACTGTTCTAAATTTATTTTAAGAGAATTTTGATAATCCTAATTTTCAGTTTTAGAATAAATAAACCTTTATGACCATCATGATTTTCAATTTTAGAATATAGTATTATTATATATGTATTTTTCATAAAATTTGGTTTTGTATTATTCAAAAATAAAAAACAATAAATTGTTTTATTTTTTTTTATTTAAGAGGAACTAAAAAATAATATTATACATAATTACATACGAAGTTATATGATTTAAGTGTATTTGTGAAGATATAGAAGTAAAATAAGAATATATATTATTTAGTGTAAATAATTAAAATACTATAATAATAATAGATAATAAATTTTATTATGCAAATTAATATACATTGAAATCCTATATGATTTAATAAGAGAAAAAGATACATTTAAATAAATTTTATTTATTGTATCATCGCACAAATGTAATATTCCTATTAATAAATTTATATTTTGTAAAAATATTTAAGATAATGTATGTATTATTTTTTAAGCTTTGTATGACTATATTTTCATAATTTCTCATTTAACATCTAAATCAACTAATGACTTTACATCTTTCATAACAATCATATCATGGATTTTGAAAAATGATTTATCATATAATAGCAACCATATCATAACAATCCAACCAAACATAATTTCATATAACATATTTCAGATGATATATGAGTTAATCACCAAGGTTGAAAAGCCATCAATTCCGACATATTACTACCAACTATTTAAGTACTCAACCCATTTTGCATTACGCAAATCAAATCATAATAAGTGGAAACAGAATAAAGCTCCAATATTCTCTCCATTAAAAGATCAAATCCCGTATTTGTATTATTCAGGTTTTATTTATTCACTGGAAAGGATTATGGAATAGTATGAATCCACAATCAACCATAGTCTATGGAAGATATCCTGCACTGCGACGATCAACACGGTGAATGGTCCTTCACAACGAACTGATTTCGTCTATAAACTGATCCTACAAAAACCATAAGTAAAAATTAATTAAACATCTTGTGCATTGATGATAAAGTGGGTTGTAGATTTCCAAATATTGTAAAATTTAATTATAGTTCAAACAATTAATCTTGCTTTAGGTTATTAAATTTTGAAATAATCTACCATCTTAGTAATAGTGTGTAACCATATTTGAATTCTAAATTCTGAAAAATATTTCTATAATCTAACAAATAAGAATGAGATTAAACAATTAACCTAGCTCTTACTACCTGGCAAATTCCAAAATATTTCAAAAAAAAATAAATAGGAGGAAGGCTAGGGTTAAGTAGTAGACTGAGCTTACGATGAGCAGTCGATATCCCTGGTTATAGTGAAGGAGAGCTGCAGGCCGCAGTTAGATGGAAGACTCTGAAGAGCTCTGTCGTTGAGATTGTAATTGATGGCTTCGTTCTTTAGACATGTGCAGATTTGTTGTATTTCCTCTGTGGTGGTGGCGTCGCCATACAGGCTCTGAACCCCTTGGCAGCAAGAACTGTCTTCCTGCGGCACCGGCGTTCCCTGGGTGAGATACGCGGCGCAGGATGTGATCTGCTGAATGATGGTGTTGCAGTCCATTGCAGCCGAAGCTGGTTGGTGGAGGAAAACCCCCATGCACGCCCAAATACAAACGCAGATGACTGCGGCACTCACACTCCGCGACTTCTTCTCAGCCATTGTGATACGACAAAGAAATTAATGGAGAACTGGATGATTGCGAAAGGAATTTAAGGCAATCTTATTTATAGTGGGTTTGGGAGGAAGCATTATAGGTACGTGTATAGTATTCTGCGGCACTTTGGCTTGTTTGTTGGCTCACGCAGAATAGGCTTGGGTGGTAACTACCAGTTGCATCGGTAAATTTCGCGTGTATCTGAACGTCAGAATATGAAATTCCTACACAGAGTAGGTGAATCGGGTTGGGTGGTAACTACGAGTTTCATCGGCAAATTTCGCGTGTATCTGAACGTTAGAATATGAAATTCCCACACAAAATACACCTACACACTATGCCCGAGTTATTCCTCTTCGTCATTATTTCTATTTAAACAAATCATTATTTTCATTATTGAGTTTTATACATCGTACTCTCTCTAAAATCCTTAAACCTTTTCGATATAGAATTATAATTTGATAACGAAGAAAAACACTTGCTATGAAATATTGAATGAGGGGATACCTTGCTAAGTTTCTAAGCCAAATGCATCAAGCTACTGAAATGGCCAAGAACTCAAAATAATTTCAGACATTGATTCAAGAAAAGATCATAAAAACAATAAGATATGGATTCTTTTCACCAAAATTAATAAATTCTCAATATTTGCTTAATTTCCTGCCACATCTCTGATGCCACGGAGATAAGGGTCTGCGTACATTACCGCAACCTCAACAACGCCTGTGTACATGATCCATTCGCCACACCCTTTAATAATGAGGTCCTAGACAACGTTGTGGGGAATGAAGCCTACTGCTTCACAGATGGGTTTTCACGGTAGCAACAAGTCTGGATAGCAGAGGAGGAAAAAAAGAAGACCACTTTCACCACAGAGTGGGGGTCATATGTGTACCACATCATGCCATTTTCCCTAAAGAATGTGTCTGTCGTTTTCTCCTGGATTTTCATTGCCGCATTCAGGGATTACATTCATTGATTCTTGGAGTTATACATGGAGGATTGGAAGGTTTACAGCCTGTTGAAGAAGCATGCCAATCTACTCAGAGTGATGTTTCATCTTTGCATATAGTTACAGATCTCCCTGAACTTGAAGAAATATATCTTTGCAGTTCTTTTTGGCACGTTGCTGGGCCACATCGTTTGCAAGGATGGTGTTTGTGTAGACCCTGCAAAAGTTGCGGCAATTGTAAATATGGATCCATTGGCCAATGTGAAGCAATTACAATCAACATTGGGCCACACAGGGTATTATTGCAGATTCATCCGCAACTATGCTTCCATCACTGCCCCCATGGAGAAGCTGCTCAAGAAGGCGGAAGCATTCAAATGGTCAGAGGATTGTCAAGCGACATTAAACATCTTGAAGGAAAAGATAGTAAGTGCTCCCATCTTAGTATACCTATATTGGAATAAGAAATTCCATGTACATATCGACACATTGGGCATTGCTCTAGGGGAAGTGTTGGCGCAACTAGGAGAAGGCAACTTGGACCATCCGATCTACTTTGCCAGCCGGAGGTTGTTGACTATAGAAAAGAACTACACCACGACCGAGAGGGAAGCATTAGCCATGGTGTATTCCTTACAAAAGTTTAGGCACTATCTACTTGGGGGCCCATTCAAGCTATTCGCAGATCACTCAGCATTGAGGTACTTGGTTAACCAACTGATCTTAGAAGGAAGAATCTATCGGTGGCTACTATTGTTCCAAGAGTTTACATTTGAAGTCATTATTAAACCAAGTCGGTTGAACGTGGGACCTGACCAAATCTCAAGACTGGAATCAAGGGAAAGTGGAAGCTCCCTCAATGACCAACTACTAGATGTTGAGTTTTTCCGCATAAAAGCAATACCAGATTACTTAGAGGAAATTGCAGCTTTCCTGGCCACAGGGCAATGTCCAGAGGGATATACGACGATGCAGAGGAGATATATGGTGGTGTGAGCGACCGATTATCAGCTTATAGTAGGGAATCTATAAAAGTTGGGGCTCGACCAGGTGTTGCAGTGATGTCTCCTCCAGCACGAACGGCAAGATGTTCTATGGGAATGCCACTCTGGAGTTACAGGGGGACACGTCGGAGGAAAAGCGATGACAAGAAAGGTGATGAAAAGAGAAATAAGGGTAAGACCAATTTCCCTTTTCCTTACAATATTAGATCTTGAGGCCTATGGGTTATGGGCCCACAAACCTTATCGGAAGCATCCAATAAGGCTTTAAGCCTTTAAAATTGGACCATATAACATATCGAGGCCTTTTATACTATCGGGAGCATTACATTTCTCCTTTACGTTAAAAACCCCGGGACAATACATATATCAAAATACACAGGAATAAAGGAAAATACAAAGGAAAACCCTGCCTCGAACCCATGGGCCAGACCTTAAATTTTATAAGTCCGCCTCTATAAATATCAGTGGGTCCGCTCTCAATCCATCGCAAGTCCATAGCGCTACTCTTTCGACCTCTACTTTCTCCGACCTCCGATCTTCGATCGGCCCGATTGCCGATCATCACATATCAGCTTATCGGTGATATCACTTATCGGCCATCAGCATTCCATTACACCGTCTGCTAGCCCTTCAACTCTCTGATTGTAATTTGTGATCACATCTTGGCTGTCGATCAGGTTCACGACCCGACGGTTGTGATTAAAACGTGTGATCGCTATCGCTATGGTTCAATGGCTGGTTCGCGATTTTACATAAAGGGTTTCCGCCGATGCGATATGAGATCTCCACTCCTCTACGATAAGATCTGGACCGTTGATCTCACAGATCCAACGGTCACTGTGCATTCTCGCCCGCTTCCTCAACTTAATCGCACTTGCCTTTTGATGGATTTCTGTGTTAAACACAGTTCTCTGCCATACTTCCATTTAACACACGATATAACAATTATGTATATATATTTAGATCGCCATTGATCCTACAAGGATCGATGGTCGATCAACACACTTTAACACTGGGTTTAAGCCATTCACACATATATACATAACAGAACTTGAAAAGGGAATAATACACAGACTTGCAGAAAACCACAAAAGACATATCTATTATACATATACAGACTTCCATTACAGCCTAAGGCATTTCAACCTTAGGAACAAGTTCTCCCTTCGGTTACATTTTGGTCACTCTTTGTTACACAATTTCTATTCTACGCTCTCTATCCCTCTTTGAACACGCAGGTTCATCAATATATATATATATATATATATATATATATATATATATATATATATATATATATAAGGAACATTGGATTGGATCACTGAAAGGATCCGATCACATCTTTTCCTCGAAACTCTCAACTAATCGCTAGATTCTCTCTACAACTCACTATACATATGAATACATGGCAGATTACAGTAACTAGAGTCTTCTTCGAGACTTTATTAGTTCCATCAATCTAGCTCTGTTTAAATAGAATTTCCCCTGTTTTGATCTGATGGTCCACGTCTCCTCTTTTCTTCGCTTTGGATTCCTCTTTTGATTAAGGCGGGGTTAGATGCTCCTACATCAAAAGGTTTTGCAGGAAGGGTTATAGTCGCCTACACTCTACAAGGACACTAAAGAGTACGCCAAAGTGGGTGATGTATGTCAGAGAGTTGGAAAACCATCACATCATGATGAGTTACCACTACATCTGGTATGCGCAGTAATATATTTGAGAAGTGGGCAGTTGATTTCATTGGTCCGATCAATCCGCCGGTGCATCACTCTCAGGTACAATGCATTATTATAGCAACGGAGTATCTCACAAGATTGGTGGAGGCGGCGCCAATGAAATTTTGTACATGAGACACAACTGCGAGGTTCATTTTTGAAAACATTATATCAAGGTTTGGGTGCCCAAGAAGCCTGTCAAGTGACCAGGGAACTCACTTTATAAATGAAACACTCACATCTATGTTGCAGAATTTCTTAGTCCAACACCATAAGAGCATCCCATACCATCCACAGGCTAATGGAATGGTCGAAGCCTTTAACGAGATACTTGAAAAGGGCTTAACGAAGGTATGTACGGCAAATCAGGACGATTGGGATGAGCATGTGCCAACCACGCTATGGGCATATTGAACAACAATAAAGAGGTCACACAAGAAAACGCCCTTCTAGACAGTATATGGAAAGGAAGTCATTGTGCTGGGAGAATTAGGAGTACCGAGTATCTTCATTGCTCAGGTTACCAAGATGACAAAGGATGCATCATTGCAAAAGCGATTGGAGTATTTGATGGAAGTAGAAGAAGCAAGGTTTCTAGCCAAATTCCACGAGTTCATCGAGAAAAGAAGACAAACGGCATGACATGACTGACACAATACGAAAAAAACTTTCACAGTCGGAATGAAAGTTTTATTATATGACAACAAGTTCCAGAAGTTTTCAGTCAAGTTACAGATGCACTGTTTAAGTCCATTCATAGTCGCGAAATCAAGGAGTCTGGAGCAGTGAAGCTCGCGCAACTATATGGAATGTTACTACTAGGATGGGTGAATGGCGCATGCCTAAAGCCTGTATGAAAGTTAATTCTGAAATGTCATGCACATGTATGAAAGTTGATTCTGAAATTTCATGGATATAAAAAGATATGGTTCTTGACTCCTAATGCACGTGGGCATATTCAAATTATAAAATAATAAAAGGAAGAACATATTAGAAGATCTATGAGGGAAAAGGTCTGCAATGAAGAACCACTGGTTTTCAAATAAATGGCATGGAGACATTCCACTAAGTGCGGTACCCCTCAACACTACCTAGATACCCACAAACCGCCAATGGGTTGAGTTTACATATGCGTCGACAGTGTGTGGACTAGGTAATTATACATGCCCTCATTCAAATTTTATTCATCCATTTTTATTCGAGCTCCGGCTCTGCAGTCTTTATATTTTTTATCAAAACAATGGAAAATAAACAAGGGTGTGATGCTCGGGGAAAATGTAAATAAAGGATTTTACTGTGGTAAAAGAAAAAACTGAATATGACATTATTAGTTGTTTGAGATTTAATAATCTTTTTATTATTTCTTATTAAAAAAAATAATAAGAACTGTTTTCTCGAAAGTGTGGGCTACTTCTTGAGAAGGAAGTTGGGAAAATATGGTTGCTGTAACTGCAATCATAATTACCTCCCCTAACTGGAGGGACTTCCAGAGAAAAAGAGGGGAGGGGAGGCAAAATCTGCGCTATAGGGACAGGCAGAATAAAAAAGAAAGGCTAAGTCTGGTGAGGACTAGATAGCCAAGCACAAAGTGCAATCATTCTTGCTGAGGATAGTGGTCCTGCAAGAGAGCTAGGGGGGAGATTTGGTCTCGAAAGACAATCTCACAGTCGGGTGGTGTGACTAGCTACATCCAGAGGTGATCTCTCTCTGTGAAGATACTTAATTAAAAGTACCCAGGTATGAGATACTCTCTGGTAAATTGTTGATATGATGACTGTGTAGAAGTGATTGTGCATACAGAAGGTTCTCTTAGTAGGAACTACAGTTAATATACTTTTAAAGAAAACCTAGATGCACATTGATTGACAAAAATTGATATTTCATAAATGCAGAGAAAATAATGACTATTGAAAATATATCTGCCTGTAGGAAAATTATCTTGCTGTGGATTGGAATATGGCATATTTAGCCCATTTATTTTTATGTTCCTCAATACCCTCTCACTATGAATATAATTCTTATTAGAGGTGGTAAAACTCGGTATTGACCATTTGAAATTCTGAAAGAATTGAAAAGAGTTAATGCCACAGTACTACCATATACAGGAAATAATGGGAAGGGCGAATAGTTCTGTTTCATTCTTTTTAAATAGACTATTTGGAATTCTGAAGGAATTGTAAAAAGTTAACGCTACAGTACTATCACATACAAGAATTAATATAAATTTCTGTTCCATTCATTTAAAAAAAAACAATTTGAAACTCTTGAAGGATTGTAGAGAGTTAACGCTATAGTTCTCACATATGCAGGAAATAACAGGAAAATATATAGTACTGCGCCATTCTTGTAAACAAAAGAAATACACATAAGCAAACAGAACCGTATCTGGTGAACAAATAGCAAGCCTCTAGGGCTAAACTATACCAATTCTTGCTTTCTAAGAAAGTACAGGCAAGATGAAATAATATAGAAGAGCTGAGAACCTCATACATGAACTAATAATACTGAAAAGGAACAACTGTCCGCATGTATAGTGTAACAAATGACAGGAATTTTTAAAACCATGGCCTCGTCCAGGTTATCCGGGACTTGAGCCCTGAGGGGACCCAATGGGACTCCGAGGCCGAATACTTCACATAAATCCTCTCTCAACAATCTATAACTTACCAGGGATGTAACCCTCTATACAAATTCAAAAAAAAACTTAACAGTCGTGAACAATTTCATGGAGAGAATAGTGGATAGAGAGAAATCAAAATAAACCCCAACCCTGTTGGTCAGGTTTCAGACTAGTTAGGCACAACGACAAACTATGTAGAATGGCGCGCGGAGGAAAAGCCTGAGGGGTTTAATGAGAAACTCTTTATATGACATTAAAGGAAGAAAAAATATAACAACAACGAACCGAGTCGTATGATGGCTCAAAGCCACATTTCAGAATAAACCATAACTCTCTGCGCACAAATATCATGAACTGGAAAACAAACATAAGAGCAATAATATATGAGAGGTAAAACCGAAGACCCATCTATATATTCACAAACGTTTAATGCATAGAGGAAATTAACCAAGCATGCACTGGTACAGTCGCACCAGATGGTTGTATTATAACCGGAGAAATATACAAACAGGCTTACAGTGAATAAACCCTTACATACATATTTAACTTAGCAAAGGAATTGTTCAGACTAGGGATGGCAGCACCATCGTGGGTGAGAAGCCACTAAAATCCGGATCTTACCGAGAAAGACATTAAGAGTAGCCTAAGGGTGATTCCAGCCAATAGGATGAACACCGTCTAAAATCCTGAACATTCGATGTACATGCAATATAAACGATAACATTAAGGCATTAATAGGCAAGAGCCAGAACCAATATACTATTCAAGACTGAAACCCGAGCCAGGAAGCACTTCAACTACGTGGTAGATCTTACCCGGAAAAGATGTCAAGCCAATGCTGAAGGAGCTCCTCTCCTTCTGGATTGACCAAGAGCAAGCTACCCAAACATTCTACGGAAAACATGAACCCGCAAAAGAAAATTTACGATTAGAGCTACAGTTGCATTCAAACCATTACAACTTCATTGTAGGAGGGTAGATGCGCAACAACAAACAATACACAAATTACTTGTAAGACATATTTGCTGTCAAATACTGAGACTGAAGTAAAACATCGGCAATGACATGGTTCTGTGCACCAGCAGTATAGCGCTGCTGAAGGATGAGCCAAACTGGAGCAGGTTTCGCCGGAAACTTCCCTCCAAATGGGGTCATGCTCATTGCAATCCGAAGAAGAAGTAAACCCCGAGGAGATCACCATCATTGGTTCGTGGGAGGAATAATGCACCGTCGATTGGGGCAGGGTTTCCAAGCAGATAGATGAGACTGGACAGCTTGCTCAGGCCACGTACAAGACGGAGCAGTGGAGTTATTAACATTTGCAGTATGCATAGTATGCCACATGATGACAGCGGGGTAAATGAAAAACTGGAATCCAAATGCGTGCCGCGTGGACCTCCAGCTTGTAACGAAACCATAGTTTTAAAAGACGACCATTAATACACTGAAGTTACATTGAAATTACAACTGCGTGAATTCCAAGAGGTGAATTAATATAGGTGCGGTAAAAAAAAATTGGGCGGAGACATTACAAGTGGTATCAGAGCCAAGGCTACCAAAACTCTAGCCTTTGGGGAACTGACAAATTAAAAATTGAAAACTGATAGACAGATAGAGCATGTATGATTTATTTCCATCTCTGTTGAACAGTTCAAGTAAAGTTAGGAAAAAAAAAAACAGTTAACGCTGACCTTTGTTTTTGTCCTGTCGTTTTCTTATGCTAAGTCCAGGAAACAAGAGACTGATAGCATGAGAAGGACAGATAGTGTGTCACGCAGGTTTGGGGGGGTTCAGGGACCTGCAATTGGTCCTGAGAATAACCCCGAGTTATGGGTACAACTTGGTGAGGAGGCTCGCAATACAAATCAGGCAATACTGGAGACAGTACAAGAGTTGAAAAATGAAATGGCCCGACTACGGGAGGACAACGCAAGGTTAACTATGGAACAGGAGAGGATTATAAAGAGCCTGTCCAATAGACAGAATCAGCAGCCAACGAACCCCAGTGCTAAGCAACAGAGAATGTCAAAAGAGCAGAATCGTCACACAGAAGTTGAAGATTCAGAAGGAAGGGAAGAACGATCCGATAATGCATCTGAACAACAGACATCAAAAAGGCAACGAATAGAGTTGCAAGGAGAATTTCGTAAGATCAAGCCACCGCACTTTGATGGAGAACAGGAGGAAGCAACTGAGGCATGGCTGATTAATATGAATAAATACTTCCAGCTATATGAATACGATCATAACCTCAAGGCACGACTGGCCATCTTCCAATTACAGGGAAAATCCACCCTGTGGTGGGAAGAAGTTAAGATCGTAAGAGGAGTAAGCGAACAGAACATAACCTGGGAGAAATTTCAAAGGTACTTTAAGGAAAGATATCTGACCGAGCGTTTTTATGATGAAAAGGCAAGAGAATTCCATGACTTGCGGTTGGGACAGCAGACCATGGACGAATTTATCACTCGTTTTACTTCATTGCTTCGTTATGTGCCTTATATTAGAGAGGAAAAAGCTAAAGTGCAGAGGTTCGTTAGTAGCTTACCTCTGAATATGCGGGAAAGGATTGAGTTTGACAATCCAAAGACCATGGATGAAGCAATACGTAAAGCTAGAATTTGTTACTAGTAGAGTAAACAGAAGGGAGAAATTCCAGGTAAAAGATGGAATGATAAGAGAAGTAATAAGTTGGCTGGAAACAATAAAGGAAATTGCAGTGGTGGTAACAAGGGTGTTGGCAAGGGAAAAAATAGCATAAATGTACAGAAAAATTCGCTCAGGTCCAAGCCAACCAGTGAGTCTCGAATTGGCGAACAATCTGTAAAGTTAGACAATGAAGGGTCAGCAAGGCCTCCAGTGCAATGTTGGGGATGTGGTGGGCCTCACTACGTCAAAAACTGCCCTCAACGAAAGGGAACCGAACAGGTATCCCAGATCCATGAAGCATCGACACTCGGCGATATAGGACGTAGCTTACCAAGGATTAATGCAGCCCTGGACGATCGTCAGGCAGAGTACCAGCCGACCATGGTGGAATTCGAAGGTAAAATTTCAGACCATACTGTAACTGTTTTAATTGATCTTAGAGCCACATTAAGTTATATTAGTCCTAAGGTTGTAGAGCAGTGTAAATTGCAACCTGTTAAATTCAAGAACCCGTGGCTAGTACAGCTGGCCACAGGGGCCAAGAGACGAGTGCTTGCAAAAGTCAATAACTGCTCTTTAAAGATAGCAGGACAGCCAGTGATGGCAGATTTAAATGTGCTTTCCCTTGGTTCCTATGATGTCCTAATCGGCATGGACTGGCTAGAGAAACACTGGTCCTTAGTCAACTGCAAAACAAAAACTATTTATTATAGAGATGAATTTGGAGCAAGGCAAGAGATGTAAGGGATTAAGCGGCCAGTGCAGGTTCGGCCAATAACCGCCTCTCAGTTAAAAAAATGCATTAGAAAGGGATGTCAAATTTACGCCATCCAAGTGGGCTATGCTAACTCAAAGGATAAAACAACCGCCTTGGAAAACATTCCGGTGATACAAGAATTTGCGGATGTGTTCCCGAAAGAGATTCCCGGGCTACCACCTAAACGAGATATAGACTTTACTATCGAGTTGGTGCCTGGAGCGGCCCCGGTATCCCGAGCACCTTACAGAATGAGCACACCAGAATTGACAGAGCTAAAGATGCAATTACAAGAACTGTTAGACAAAAACTATATTCGCCCTAGTGTGTCTCCTTGGGGAGCCCCAGTATTGTTTGTCAAGGAAAAAGACGGGACCCTTCGTATGTGTGTAGATTACCGTTAGTTGAAAAAATTGACAGTCAAGAATAAGTATCCTTTACCCCAGATTGATGAGCTTTTTGATCAAGTAAAAGGGGCAATGGTATTCTCCAAGATTGATTTGCGATCAAGATATCACCAAATCCGAATTAGGGAGGAAGACATAGCTAAGACTGCCTTTAGAACAAGATACAGGCATTATGAGTTTGTGGTGCTACCTTTTGGGTTAACCAATGCACCTGCAACCTTTATGTGTTTAATGAACAACATATTCCATCAGTACTTGGATAGATTCGTGCTGATCTTTATTGATGATATATTGATATATTCCCGAACTATGGAAGAGCATCAAGAACATCTCAGATTGGTACTACAAACTCTCCGAGAACATCGGTTATATGCTAAGTTCAGCAAATGCGACTTCTTCAAGGAAGAAATACAATATTTGGGGCATATAATCACAAAAGAAGGGATCGCGGTGGATCCCGAAAAGATAAGGACAATAATGGAGTGGCCAGTACCTAAAGATGTGGCAGACATCAGATCATTCATGGCGTTAGCTGGCTATTACAGACGATTTGTAGAAGGATTCTCAAGAGTAGCGTATCCTATCACTTCCTTACAGAAAAAAGGAAGAGCTTTCAGATGGACCCCAGAATGCCAAAAAAGTTTTGAGCAGCTTAAGCATCTGCTCACCACCGCACCCATTCTGAGCATAGCTGAACCTAATAAGGACTATGTGGTGTGCACTGACATGAGTAAGGAAGGTGTGGGAGGCGTGTTGATGCAAGAAGGGAAGGTAATTGCTTACGAGTCAAGGAAACTAAAAGAACATGAGCAGAAATATTCTGCTTATGACTTAGAATTGGCAGTCGTCATACACGCCTTGAAGATGTGGCGACATTATCTTATGGGAAGAAAATTTTTATTATTAACAAACCACCACAGTTTGACCAATTATTTTAGCCAGCCCACTTTAAATGCTAGGAAAGCACGGTGGGTGGATTTCCTAAGTGGTTTTGATTTTGAAATCAAACATTTGAAGGGGAAAGAGAACCGGGTGGCGGACGCTCTAAGTCGGAAATTACAATGTTTATATGAAATTTCCTATAGTGAATGGAAAAGCCCCTTCGAAGAGATGATTAAAAAAGTAGCAGAACAAGATATTGTATATCAGCAAATAAAACAGCAAGTACAGCAGTCAATCAGCAAAGAAAATCAGCAAGGTTATGAGGTGGATGTTACTGGAATGTTGTATTACCAGAAAAGGCTGTATGTGCCCAATCAAAATAGCATTAAAAACTTGATTTTGGATGAATTTCATAAAATTCACTATGCTGGATACCCAAGATATCAGAAAATGATCACAACACTTCGAAATGAATACCACTGGCCAGGTATGAAGAAGAATGTGGCTGAGTATTTGGCACGGTGTTTGGAGTGCCAACAAATTAAGGCAGAACATCAACACCCGACGGGGTTATTGCAACCATTGCCTATTCCGGAATGGAAGTGGGAAACTATTTCTATGGACTTTATAACAGGGTTGCCTAAGACAAGGAAGAATAATGACTCCATCATGGTGGTGGTAGACAAATTAAGTAAATCAGCACATTTTATACCTGTGCAATCTACTTACAGAGCCATACAGATCGCTCATATTTTTATGCAAAACATATTTAGGTTGCATGGGTTACCAAGAACAATAATTTCAGACCGTGATGTAAAATTTACATCGGTCTTTTGGAAAACATTGTTTGCAGAATTGGGGACTCAGCTGAATTTCAGTACAGCATATCACCCTCAGACTGACGGACAGACCGAACGGGTGAACCAGGTGGTGGAGGACATGTTAAGGGCATATGTGATGCAGCAACCAACCAAGTGGGAAGATTACCTGCACTTGGTCGAGTTTGCGTACAATAATGGCTATCATACATCACTGCAAATGAGCCCATTTGAAGTACTATATGGGCGGAAGTGTCGCACACCCGCAAGCTGGGGTGGACCAAAAGACAAATTGATGTTAGGTCCCAAAATTCTTAAGGAAATGGTTAAGAAGGTACGGTCCAATTTAAAAGCGGCTCAGGATAGGCAAAAGAACTTTGCTGACCGGAAAAGAAAATTCAAGGAATACCAAGTTGGTGATCATGTGTATATAAGAATTCGAGCAAAAAAGAGCACACTACAATGGAACGGGTGCACTAAGTTGGCACCTCGATTTTGTGGACCATTCCAGGTCTTGGCAAGAATTGGGCCGGTAGCTTACCAACTCGCTTTGCCAAGTCACATACGAGTCCACAATGTCTTCCATGTTTCTGTGTTGAAAAAATATGTTTATGATCCTAAACATGTAATCAGATGGCAGGATATACAGGTGAGAATTATCTCCGGTAACTCAGTCTAAGTGTTTTTCTTTTAAAATAAAACTGATTTAGGATGTTGTCTGTTGCAGGTCGAACCGAAAGGAGAAATCTTGGTCGAACCGCTGAACATCCTCGACCAGAGAGAAGTAATGCTGCGGAAGCAGGCTATTACCCAAATTAAAGTGCAGTAGCAGCACTATGGGCCTGACGAGGCCACCTGGGAAGATGAAGAGCTCATGAAACAAGCTTACCCAGGGTTGTTCATGGAAAAGGACATTGGGACGATGTCCAATTTCAGGAGGGGGAGATGTGATGCCCCAGGAAAATGTAAATAGAGGATTTTACTATGGTAAAAGACAAAACTGAATATGACATTATTAGCTGTTTGAGATTTAATAATCTTTTTATTATTTCTTATTGAAAAAAATTAATAAGAAATGTTTTCTCGAAAGTGTGGGCAACTTCTTGAGAAGGAAGTTGGGAAACGATGGTTGCTGTAGTTGCAATCATAACTACCTCCCCTAACTGGAGGGGATTCCAAAGAAAAAGAGGGGAGGGGAGGCAAAATATGCACTGTAGGGATAGGCAGAAGAAAAAAGAAAGGCTAAGTCTGGTGAGGACCAGATAGCCAAGCACAAAGTGCAATCGTTCTTGTTGAGGATAGTGGTCCTGCAAGAGAGATAGGGGGGAGATTTGGTCTCGAAAGACAATCTCACGGTCGGGTGGTGTGACTAGCTACATCTAGAGGTGACCTCTCTCTGTGAAGATACTTAATTAAAAGTACACAGGTATGAGATACTCTCTGGTAAACTGTTGATATGATGACTATGTAGATGTGATTGTGCATACAGAAGGTTCTCTTAGTAGGAACTACAGTTAATATACTTTTAAAGAAAACCTAGATGCACATTGATTGACAGAAATTGATATTTCATAAACGCAGAGAAAATAATGACTATTGAAACTATATCTGCCTGTAGGAAAATTATCTTGTTGTGGATTGGAATATGGCATATTTAGCCCATTTATTTTTATGTTCCTCAATACCCTATCACTATGAATATAATTCTTATTATAGGTGGTAAAACTTGGTATTGACCATTTGAAATTCTGAAAGAATTGAAAAGAGTTAACAGCGCAGTACTACCATATACAGGAATTAATGGGAAGGGTGTATAGTTCTGTTTCATTCTTTTTAAATAGACTATTTGGAATTCTGAAGGAATTGTAAAAAGTTAACGCTACAGTACTATCACATACAAGAAATAATATAAATTTCCGTTCCATTCATTTAAAAAAAAAAACAATTTGAAACTCTGGAAGGATTGTAGAGAGTTAACGCTACAGTTCTCACATATGCAGGAAATAACAGGAAAATATATAGTACTGCACCATTCTTGTAAACAAAAGAAATACACAGAAGCAAACAGAACCGTATCTGGTGAACAAATAGCAGGCCTCTAGGGCTAAACTATACCAATTCTTGCTTTCTAAGAAAGTACAGGCAAGACGAAATAATATAGAAGAGCTGAGAACCTCATACATGAATTGCTAATACTGAAAATGAACAACTGTGTGCATGTATAGTGTAACAAATGACAGGAATTTTTAAAACCCTGGCCTCGTCCAGGTTATCCGGGACTTGAGCCCTGAGGGGACCCAATGGGACTCCAAGGCCGAATACTTCACATAAATCCTCTCTCGACAATCTATAACTTACCAGGGATGCAACCCTTTATACAAGTTCAAAAAAGAACTTGACAACCATGAACAATTTCACAGAGAGAATAATGGATAGAGAGAAATCAAAATAAACCCCAACCCTGTTGGTGAGGTTTCAGACTAGTTAGGTACAACGACAAACTATGTAGAATGGTGCGGCGGAGGAAAAGCCTGAGGGGTTTAATGAGAAACTCTTTATATGACATTAAAGGAAGAACAAATATAACAACAACGAACCGAGTCGTATGATGGCTCAAAGCCACATTTCAAAATAAACCATAACCCTCTGCGCACAAATATCATGAACCGGAAAACAAACATAAGAGCAATAATTTATGAGAGGTAAAACCGAAGACCCATCTATATATTCACAAATGTTTAATGCATAGAGGAAATTAACCAAGCGTGCACTGGTACAGTCACACCAGACGGTTGTATTATAATCGGAGAAATATACAAACAGGTTTACAGCCGATAAACCCTTACATACATATTTAACTTAGCAAAAGAATTGTTCAGACCAGGGATGGCAGCACCATCGTGGGTGAGAAGCCACTAAAATCCTGCTCTTACCGAGAAAGACATTAAGAGTAGCCTGAGGGCGATTCCAGCCGACAGGATGAACACCCTCTAAAATCCTGAACATTCAATGTACATGCAATATAAACGATAACGTTAAGGCATTAATAGGCAAGATCCAGAACCAATATATTGTTCAACACTGAAACCCTAGCCAGGAAGCACTTCAACTACGTGGTAGATCCTACATGGAAAAGATGTCAAGCCGATGCTGAAGGAGCTCCTCTCCTTCTGGATTGACCAAGAGAAAGCTGCCCAAACATTCTGCGGAAAACATGAACCTACAAAAGAAAATTTACAATTAGAGCTACGGTTGCATTCAAACCATTACGACTTCATTACAGGAGGGTAGATGCGCAACAACAAACAATACACAAATTACCTGTAAGACATATTTGCTGTCGAATACTGAGACTGAAGCGAAACATCAGTAATGACATGGTTCTGTGCACCAGCAGTATAGAGCTGCTGAAGGATGAGCCGAACTGGAGCATGTTCCTCCGGAAACTTCCCTCCAAATGGGGTCATGCTCATTGCAATCCGAAGAAGAAGTAAACCCCGAGGAGATCGCCACCGTCGGTTCGCAGGAGGAATAATGCACCGTTGATTGGGGCGGGGTTTCCAAGCGGATAGATGAGATTAGACAGCCTGCTCAGGCCAAGTACAAGACGGAGCAGTGGAGTTATTAACGTTTGCAGTATGCATAGTATGCCACATGATGACAGGAGGGTAAACAAAAAACTGAAATCCAAATGCGTGCCGCGTGGACCTCCAGCTTGTAACCAAACCATAGTTTTAAAAGACGACCATTAATACACTGAAGTTACATTGAAATTACAACTGCGTGAATTCCAAGAGGTGAATTAATATAGGTGCGGTAAAAAATTTTGGGTGGAGACATTACAAAGGGTATCTAGAACACCAGATTGAGACCATTGTTGGTTTGGTGCAATTGGTAAAGTTGTTTATAGAAAACATGAAATAGCTTTACAAGTTGGGAAAGTTACAAATATACTACAGATTCTACTAAGATGCCCAGATGAGACAAATCTCTTGTGGGGCAGAGCACAATACATTTGCATAGTCTATGCAGACTGATTTGAATGAACCATTTTATAATACTCATTCAATTAGCTATCTTCATAAAGAGAAATTGGAGTCTGGTTAACCGGATAAGTTCAAAATATCATTTTAAGTAAATGCAATTGTAGGCATACCTACCATTGATAAATCCATTGTGCAAAGGGGTTTGTGTTATTGACAATCGAGCTTGCTACCGAGGGGCACACTGCTAGAGCTTTAGTCTGCATTTAAGGATCTTGGAATATTGATATTCAATATAGGGCTGCTTTCAACATATCATTGTGATAAATGTCTCAAAACAAATTCATTTTAATGAATTACACAACTTGGATATTATGTGTGGGCGATCATTGTGCTATAAGGTGTGTCTACTACATTATTTTCTTGTTGTGCAAAGTGACTTCACAGAAAACAATGATGGGATTGCCAGGCACACTGATCATGGTTCTCTGACTGAGATTACTTGTGTAATGTATATTTTGAATAGATTATAAGTTGGGAAACTCTTTGTCATTTTACATTTTTTTTAGTATGTTTCAAGGTTGATGTATTTTAAGGCGTAGTTTAATTTATAGACAAAGTATTTTTTTTCATAGGAATCAGGCAATATAACCTTAAGTAAGAATGTGATTTTTTTAGATAAGCTTTTTAAATACATAAATAAATTAGGCACTTTAAAAAACCATAAAACATTAAAATGTTACAAATTAAACAACTTAAATTAAACAACTTAAACTAGAGTTTTAAAAATTTATATAAAATTTTAATTAAAATTAGCTAAAAAATTATTTTATAAATTACAAAATAGTATCTTAATATTAGAAAATAGTTTAAAGAAAAAGAATGAACTTTTGCTACGAACAATATGGTAAGGCTTGAAATTTCAAAAACAAAAGGATTATCTCACTTATCTCACTTCCCATCAGTCATACCATACTAAGAGACAATAAAGAATTTATTGGTTAGGGCAGTTGAGTTGTGAGTGGATAAGGTGAAATATTTAGAGCAGTTCTTTGAACCCAAGTAAGAAGTAAAGCTGTTTTAGCTATTTTCCAAACCAAGTGCCATGTTTTTCCACTGCCAGATATTGATAAAGATAAATACTGTTATTACGATGAGGATCATGAAATCCCATTGCAACTATACTCGATAGTTTGACCGTATTTATCGGTATGATAAACGATTTTTACTCAAATGCTATGTGCATTCAAAGTTTTATAGAGTTATGTTAGTAAATAATTTTGATGGATTTGATCGAATTTAAATTTTAAATTATTAACATATTTTAAAAGTAATTGTTTAAATTTATTCAAATTAAACAATTTTTTTTTAGAATTATATTTTTAAATACTTTAATTACAGGCTATCATGAAATGTAATTATTTTTATAGTTTGAAATTTCAAAAATTCCGAAGATCAATAATATTATTCCGTTATTTGGTGGAATAAAGCACACGTACAATGTGGGAATCCTGTGAAAGAATCACATGACTCATTAGTGAAGGCTAGAAAACAAGACCGCCAAATGCATTAGGGGACCACCATTTTCTTGTAATGTTATGTCTATATTTGTCTTGCTTTCTATATTTTGAAAGCGAATAAACCCAACAAACCTTATCATCAATAATTTGACCAACAAACCACTGCGGATTTAAATAATCTAATCATCACAGGTCCCCCTCCTAGTGGACTACGAGTGGATGCCATTCTTGATATTTGATTTAAAATATCAATTAGGCTAGAGTGAATGGCATCGCTAGGTTATTTTAGATTATGATCCTTGTAAATTTATTAGCATAGATTTATTTTAAATACAAATTTAATATGAGTTTAGGGGATGTAATTTTTTTATGTATAAATTTTTTTTTGAGTTAGATATTATTTAAATGTTTTGTATAGTTATTTAATTTTTATTTTTTTTAGATTTTTAAATATTTTTATTGTAACTATAGCTTTACACATCATATTGGCTGTAATATGAACCTTTCAATTTCATAAAAAAATAAGTAACTATATTAAACTAATACAATATAGATGAAATTAAAGTAACAAAAATCCCTAAATTCCCAAACAAAGTCAAACATGTTAAATTGCTCAAGAAATGACACAATCCATAGAGAAACCAATTAAATAAAAAATGAAATATTTGCAAAATATTCGAACACGATAGGGAAATAATGAAATATATGCAATTCAATTGATAGAAAAAAAAGAGAGGAGGATATATAGCAAAACAATGTTAGGTTTATGAGCTTAGATATATTAATGTTAGGTTTCTAAGAATTTAGTTGCGATAGAAAATTATGAGCAATTTGTCTTTGATTAAGAGCTTCTCATAGAAGCTACTAAGAACTTTGAGGAAAATGGCATTAACTGCAAGGAAGGACCTTTAAATTAAAATAATTTCATATTTTATATGTGCTAAAGAAAGTTTGTTAAAGCTTTATTTGTTTTGTTGATTAGCTTGAGCTATTAGATAGATTTGTGGTTTTTTTGGGTGCTTTTTCTTTCTCTAACTTTGTTTTGAAAATTGCACAAATAAATTACACTGGCTGCATTGGAAGGGCTTTTGACTTTTGTGGAGAACGAAAAAGAAATTTTGGAAACTTTTGGCAAAAGTGGAAGCATGAGCCTAGGAAAGAAGATAGACTACCAAAGGTTTTACGAGTTGTTTGTTAATTGTGGCCGGAACTGCATGATTGAAGCCTATGATTGCATCTGGTTTTGTTGATGCAAGTGAATTACTTAAGCCATTGGTAAGCCTGCTTCTTTTTTGTTGCAATCTTGCAAGTGATTATCTTTGCCGCACCTGTAATGTTTTTTTAAGTCGCAAGGTTGCATACTTAGAGTAGATCATAAAGAGAAAATTCACTTGCTACCACATCGATCAACTCGATTATCCTAATATATGTAAGTGGTTGTATATATTAAGGTTACTTCTAGTGATTTATGTAACTTTTTGTACGTAATGTTACATTGAAACTCGCATGATCTAGAGACTATGAATTAAGGGCAATATTATATATTAGCACAAGATGCCTGTAGGAGCGCAACACAATGAGCAGGCTTGGTAAACATTTTTTTGTATTAGCCGATATGGAATTGTTGACTGTGTTGGATGCCAACAACATATAGGGGATCTCTCCGGTATGAGGTCCCAATTAGACCTCACATTGTTTGGTGCAGGAGTCCCATCCAGTTATATGGTTCTACCACCATTAAAAATGGTTTGGAAATGCACCTTGGTCACAACACATACACAAGAGATCATAAGCACCTCTTTGGGGCAGCAAGTATGTAACACTGAATTTAAAATGTATGGGAAGCTTTCATGGTCAAGATAAAGATGAGCCTCTAGTTAGGGATGTAATAGTACTATCCTAAGAGAGACCCACAAGCGAAATGGGGAAAGACTTGGTGATTTAACCTACAAATTAGTTCACAAGATAAACAACAATCAAAAGCATAACAACACTCATTCAATAATATCCATATCTAAGCAATGAAATAGTTCACTAGTCTTAGTATGTATTACACCAATATATACTACAAACATCTCAAAATTAGTCTTGCTACATTCACGATACATGCATGAAGAAGTGTTGACTTGATGAGCTTCTAATTATTAATGAAAGGTTCCAAGTACACTCTTACATAGGTGAAACATTAGATCCAGTAGTGGAACATGAAGCTACAACTTGTTTCTCCAAAGAATGGTTTACCTCCTATGCAACACAAGAGAAGCCAAGGAAAAAGTCTAAGAATCCCCACCCTTTACTTGAGTTATGAGGACCTATTTATAATAAATGGCAATGACCTTTGAGTTTCCTCATGAATTTTCAACTTCTATGACCCATGGGCTTCCATATAGTCTTTCACATTTTATATATGACCTTTTACATTCCACATGTGTCTTTTCACATTCCACATATCTCTCTTGGACTCCATTACATTAAACTTATTACAAAAGACAAAATACATATAGGACAATGGCTATATAATACAAAACTCCTAATAACACAAAATACTTTCAAATAGATAAATCAATTGCTTCTTCATGGAGTTCATTAGTGATGTATGAATGCCATGATCTTAACTCTATTGCTATGACTTTGACCCGGATTGGTAGCTCGACCCCAAACCGCATCTTAACCTCCAATGCTTCTACCAATATAGCTTTGGAGTCAGATTGCACACTATTCCACAACCATGACAGTTTCATGTGAACTTTTTTTGGTGTTATCGCATGATGTAGAATAACACTCTTAGTAATCTCCAATACGGAAAACTTTAGGGGTGAAATTTGACAAATGGGCTATTTTTTGGACATTTTATGAAAGAAATATTTGCCAATTTCATTAAAAATTCGCCTAATATTTACAAATATATGATTAAGTGAATGATATTCACCAAAAAATTACTAATTTTAATAGTAAATTACATGTTTTTAATTGAATATTCTCCTACATTCTATATGCATGAATTTTCAAACTAGAATAGTCTCCTACAATACTATATATAGAAAAAATATTAAATTCTTAAAAAATACCCTAATCTCGAAACCTTGTTGTTTTGATCCTTGCTTGATCTACTTGACAAAATGCTTCATTTCCCGCATAATGGTTTCCTTGTCTCTTTTCTTCCCAAGTGGACCCACTTAAGGTAACCCATGCTTTTGTGCCAAAGACTCCAAACCACTATGTATTCAATTATAGGCATCTAAAGTGTTAGTTGCTTGTTCTCTGACATAGGTATAGTTTTGGATATGAAGTCATAACTGCACTTTTTCCATCTTGATAGAAATATTTTCCTTCCTCACCAACTTCTCTAGAACATCTGTGTATGTGGTGTGCCTTTCCTCTATTAGATTGAAAACTTTGTTTGCAACCTTCAGGAGCTTCAAGATATCTTGAGATTTTTTTTGTATCAGAGGCATGGATGACACTACTTGACACAAGAGAATCATTTCATCATATAACTGCTTCATGGTATCCTCCATTAGTCCCAAATCATCCTGTTTAGTCAACTACCATTCTGTTGTATTGATAGTTTTGGAAGATAATCATTGATTTTCTACAGTGAGATGCTCCACTTGTTGCTTTGTTGCAGCCAATTTTGTCCTCAACTGTGCCTTCTTATTTAAAAGGTACTCTGATTTATCTTGTGCTACTGTGGCAAAAGAAACATTAGTTTCCATGACTGCCTCGAGATTCCTCCTAGTGTTTGTAGCTATCACCTTATTTGTGGATATAAATATTGGTTGGGGATCATTCGGGAATAATATTCATCTTTCTTGCATGATACTTTTCTTCAGTTGATCAAAAGTAACATTACACACATCCATGACCCTATCCTCTGGTGGAGGGGTGATTCCCATCTCATTGAATGAGAAATGGTTGTTTGTAAGACAAGGTTCCGTTGGGGAACCTAGATCATCATCAATGGGCTCAATGGAATAGTCTTCCTCCATCTCTGCTTCTATCATTTGACTCAGTTGTTCTTCTTCCATATTTTGTGCAGCTTCCTCCTCCTGTGAGTGTCTTTGTTTCTCTTCTTCTATTATTCTTCTTTCTTCCTCTTCCTCGTGTTTCTTTCTAATTAGGTCATCATGCTTCCTTTCTTCTCCTCTTCTCATTGATTATTTTCCTATTTAGCCTCAATAGCACTTTCTCTTAATGGATTAATCTTCCACTTTTTGCTACTCTTTGTTGTTGGATCATGATTTATCCTTTTCCTAGGAGATGTTGTGCTTGCTTGGGAAGTTGTTGCTTGTGGTTCCTTCTGTATCTATACCTCTAGAATTTGTGGAACTCTAGAAGTACCTGCCTCATCTCCTGGGTGTGTCTTCCTTAATATGTGGTACTAGTTCTTCACCTTTTCATCCTCTGCAGTAGTCATTGGAACATATACCAAATCATACCCTATCCTGTCACAATGTTGTCTGCACACCTTCCTGGGGTCATACCTGTGAAAGCTCCTGGTTCAAAAGTGTAGGCAGTTTAGTTATTGTATTTTAGCATATGTTTCCTTGAGGTTTTTCAGCTCATACATTCCAATTCTCAAAGGGAGAATAGGCTAAGGAGACTTCTTCCTCCTATGAAGCACCGCAAACAATCCATTATTTAATTGATAAGTAACTTCTTGCAAGAATACCTTGTTAGTCACATATTGTGGTATAACATGGGGAGAAGTTTGGCATCCAAAGCATCTAATATATGTACCATCCAGTTCAGCAAACCAATCTGTGATGTCTTGTAATGCCTCCTTCACTTGGTCGGTCATGCAAGGAGGATCAATCTCATAAATCATATGGAAAAGAACCACAAAGAAATGTTATGCTATCTAGTAATATACCCCTATGAAACTTATCTCTGACAACACCCTACAATGGATATAGACTAGGAACTTGTCATCTGAGGTCCAGTTCCAATTCATCCCTTGGAATGCATACGATGTACAACTCCCATCTAGTAGATAAGCTGTCATGTAAATTTCGGTGCTTGATTTCCTTGCGATGTTACTTTGGCCTATCCAATATGTCAATGCAATTCAAAGGAAAGGATATCCACCTAATTGAAGATTTTTTCTCGTGAAACAACCAAGTTGAGCATGTATATCCAATTCTCTTCAAATACTTTTGCATTTTTCCACCCATGTAGCCTACAACACATAGAAATAAGGTACTAATAGACTTTCCTCAACATTCTAGTTGGGTAAATTTCACTCGATTGGTGTTAATATTTGGCAAACTCTTGACACCAAGGCTTGATAATATCTCCTGTGTTGAGATTGGGCCATCTAGTACAGAATGCGGTGTTAGAATACTCTTTGGGTTTCAACATCTTGTAATAAGTATGCATGTCCTATCCATAGTAAGTAGCAAGCTCACCACCACTCTCACTATGTAGCACCAAATTTGTATCATCCATATGAGATAAGATCCACTCAATGGCCTCTGCACAAGGTATCTTTGGAAACCTACATGTGATCCTATGTATCTGGGACCACTTGATGTTGATGTAAACTTCCCTATCTTACAGATCTTGAGGGAACTATTTTTGCATGAATGTGTCTTTGATGTCCTTCCATGAGACTTCAACAAATTTATCTATAAATCACCATGTATCTAAAAGGATGGGAACTATAGGCTTTGCAACTTCCACTATCTCTTCAACACTTGCTTCTGAAACTTCTTTTGAAGTCACAAAATTGGTAGTGGGAGGCATTATTCCAACAGATGATGAGAGTGTAATGGGACTTGAAGTTGGAACACCTGCACGTGGAAGTACACTCATAGTGACCAAAGATTATCTTTAAGAAATCCTTTATCTATTACAAGTAATGATTTAGAAAATAATGTTTAATGGAAAACTAGATGTAGCTAAGAGCATAATCCTTCCATTTGTTAGACTAGACAATTGCTGCAAAGTAACACTACATCAAGACAAAGAAGGGCGAATTTCATAGAAACAGTGAAGAGTTAAGACTCAATGGGGCTTCTCAATGCTATTTTTGCTCAAGAAAATGGAAAGAGAGACCTGAAGGGTGCAGGGCACAATCCAAAGGGTGAAAGCGGATCAATGTTGGTTCAGGGTGTGTTATGCGCTCGCGGAAAGCCAAGGAGGGCAAATGTGCAAGCTGGAGCACCAAGTGGTCAGGCTTGGGCCTTCAAAATGCGTTGTGCACTCAATAAGACAAATAAGGGCACATGCCACAAGACGAAAGACGAATCGTGCATGATGTTGCCTCGTAAGGCTCCATGCACTCAAGAAGGGGGTAATTTCTTAGAGTAAGGATGGCTTATTGTTTTGGAGTGCGCTCAAAAGGCAAACTTGGTTTTATGGGTGAAAATTTTTTAGACAACAAGGATTTTGTTTCTAGAAGTGCGCTCTTTGCTTGAAATGGCTCAAGTTCAGCTTGACAAGTCTAGCAACAAGATAAAATCATTGTAATCCTAAGGGGAAGTATCTACAAGTACTTATAGACTCTGTCACAATCATGACAAGAATGCGAATAATCACAAGAAAGCTACCTATGACAATATAATGCCACTTATACTAGCAATAAAGGGTAGAAACACTAACAAAGAAAACAAAAATGATATAAAAACACCAAAAGAAACCAAGAAAAGTGACATGCAAACTTGTAAATAAGATCGATGAGGAGCTCCTTGATTCAAAGAAGTGCACTCATATAGAATGAGAATCATTGTGTGAAATAAATGATTAACTGATTTGATTATAAAGAGATTACATGCAAAACAAATTCATGCATGCTCATCACTTGTTAATGCTAGATGAGTGAGTTAGTTAATTAAAGTGAAGTGTGATCATATTTTCTAGGAGTACGCTCACATGAAACAAGTAAAGCACATGCATGAGGATGAAGAGGGTGCAATTCTTGAGCTGAAAGAGTGTGCTCAACCGTAGGGCACACCCACTGAGTCGAAGGAGTGCGCTCCACTAGGGTGGAGTTACTCAGCTTGAAGGAGTGTGCTCAACTAGGGCCCAGTGCATGTCATATTATAGTGCATTTTTCCTTCAAAATATGTGCCTTTTCTGCTTTTGTGTGTATGATGCATGTCAAGCAAAGCTAGCTACTAAGTCGAAAAAAGTTATGCATTTTCTTATATTTAGATAAGATGACGCAAATGCTCCTAAATATAAGGTGATGACACTTAGAAAAAATCGACTTAGGAGGAGATGATGCTTAGGGATAACACAAGGATATTCAAGAAAAAATCATGATGACACTGGGTAGATTTGAACTCAAATTCATATTGGCTCCAAAAATTAGATTAGGCATAAAATTTGGAGGTTCTTTATTACAACAACAACAAAAAATATAAGCCAAATCATTTTGTCTAACACTATCCATGATACTTCAGAAACAAGGTCCATTCTTCTCTGATTTCTCTTATTCTTGGAGTTTTAAGGAGATACCTCGGTTGTTTCAGTGTGTGAGGTTAGCATGTAAAGGATTTTGAAGCATGCAAGAAACATCGAAGGCCATGACATTGAGTTTGGACCTATTGTAGCTGAACATGCAGGAAAGATGTTGCCTTCATGAGGTTCACCAAAGACCGCTTAAATAACCCCAGTGGAAACAACAAACTTTTGTTTGCAAAATGTTGATCGTGGGTCTTCAGAAAATATTTGCAAGTGTTTTTAAAGCTATTTTCGTTATTTTTCAAAACAAGAATAGCTTCAAATCCACCACTTATATCATCTCTTGAGTTTGTTTCGAATTCAGTTGTTATGCGATGTTGTAGGTATAAGTTTTCCTATCAAGTTTATTTTCACTTAAAGGTCGTCTTTGTGTGATGAGACAATAGAGAATTTGTTTATGATCTATTGTAATTGGAGTGGCAAGGTATCTGAGAATAGTTGCATGATCAAGTGAAAGCCACAAAGGAGTGTTGTTACAAAATTTCCAGTCAAACAATGTGGTTAACCAAGAATAAATACTATGGCCATATGCAAGGCAACAATTTTCTTTGTGATTGTCAAAGGACGAGAATGAATAGTCTTGAAAATTTACACAAATTGATGTGCATGAGAACTGTCATCCCCAATTCATTCATACCTTTATTGGTTTGATGATTTTAACATTTCTTGCCTCCATGCTAGAAGTAGAATATGAAAGCATTGGTGGAGAAAACACTGAACTAAGTTCTTGTTTATCGAGACTACCTATAGAATTCTTATTTATCGACGGTTTGCATTATAAATTCCTTCAATTTTATAACCCTTTATTTCATTATTAATTAAGCTTACCCTTCATCTCTTCTTACTAGAAAATTATTCATCTTTTACTTGGAAAAATTGCATTGTAAGTGAGTTTATTTTCAGTTGAAGCCAAAACCTTTAATTTTCTGAAGGTAAGTTATTGTAAAATGGACCAAACTAATAATGTTTTAGAGTTACTGAACAATCTCATATTTTCTACTGCTAAGGAAACAGTGAATATCAACAAAGTCACTCTTGTTGATATCAGAATCTATTTACATCATGCATAGGAGACAGTTGAGTTTCTCCAAATTGCATCTCAACTACAATGAGATGAACTACAAAAGAAGAGTTGTAATTCTAACTTGGTTCTTGTTAAGAACAACTCCTTGTTTGAGTCTGACTACCATCAGTAGTTAAAGATTGATCAAAATAATGGAGCCATTTTAGGATCAAATTTGCATGCATATGTGAAGCCTCAACCTGCACTTCCTAATACCTTCATCAAACCTTGGGAATAAGTTGTGAACAACAAGAATAGAACTGGTCTCATTTATGACAAGGATGTGTCCTTTCATATTCTAGAATATTCCAAGCTCGTCTAGTTTCGCAACACTAGATTCCTTCACGATGATCGATCTTCACTTGCTCATGTTTCACTGCAACCATAAATTGTCATATGCCAACATTATGATCAGGCTAGCATATGAAAGATTAGTGTTTTGATCTTCACCATTGTGAACATTGTGGCAAGAACACTCATCATTCAAGCAAATTCTCTAAAAACAAAAATATTTCAAGATCCTTGGTTGGATCGCTTCTTGGCAATGGTCTTCAACAACCAAGAAAATATATTGGTCATTATTCTCGAGTATTGACTAGTCTTACAGCGAAGGTTTCTTCGTTTCTTCATTTTTGCACCTTGTATCTGACGGGGGGGGAATTGATGGTTAGTTACCAACTTCGAAGATTCATCATTCAAAGACTTATCAAGTGAGCTTGAGCCACAACCTAAACCTGAGCCAACTGCCAGATCCTAGAGCCAGAGTCAACCATAGTCAGATTCAGAGTTGTATCCAGAGACAGATTCATGCTCCATGAACATGATTTTTTATTGGTGGCCTGCCTTAAACCACCAACTGCTAAAGATTTTTGTTTCTGCTACAGTCTGTGGTCATCTTCAAACCACTTTTAGGGAGAATTTCCACAAGCAGAAGACTTCAACTTCTAGCCAAATTTGGAATTGTTCTAGGAACTACTTGGATATTTAGTTCCATAGTTGATGGTCATAAATAACAAGTAATAGTAATTATATTATAATACCTATAACAAGTGATAGTAATTATATTACAGGTGACCAAATATAGAGACTATTATAATATATATAGAAACTAGTTTACACATATATAGAAACTACTATCTTAGGAAAGAGATATTATTTCTATAATAATTACAATTTTATTTATAAATATCTATATCTCTATAAATTTTGGGTTTTTGAAATCTCAATTTTACATAATGTAAGAATTTTACATCCATTTTTAATGATAAAGATATTCCATCTCCAAAAGTTTGATCCTTCTTGGTATAGTATCCTAGTTTTGATTGTTTGGATGTGTAGCATTAAATTGTAAATAAGTGCATATAATAATGAGAGTCAAGTTCTATAAAATAACCCCCATGTGTAAATGATGTAGACATCTTGTAAGAATTCCTAATATGATTCTCAAAGCTAATTCCTAACTAGTGGATTTCTATGCAAATATTTTCAATATATAGGTTTTCTATATACCATGAGGTAAACTTTCCATGGCATACTCAAAATATCTAAATATCTTTTAGAAAATTAATATAAAGGTCCAAGGTCAACTGTGAAGAGAACAAGAGGGACTATCAGTCCGTTATAGGGTTTGCAAAGGATGAAAAATAATCCTAAGTTGCCTAAGTTCCCAACATTTACCTTCATATTTTACCATGTTATTTAATTAAACATTAAACATGAATCATTGAATAAAGGAGGTGGTTTCTAGGGAATTCCACTTTCCATAGTTATGATAGCATCGGGGTTGAAAAACATGAGGAGTGTAAGAAACTACATCCCCATAGGTATTTGAACCTTGTGAAAATTTCAATATATTTTTTTCCTCTGCATTCTCTTCATTCCAATTCAAATTGACTACTTTAATTGACTCATTCTATTCATCCCTTTAATGATTTGATAATCTTGCATTCGACTCACTATGATTCTCATTTGAACCTATAAGTAAGGAAGGAGAGTTGAAGAAGAAAAATTGTGAACCTAAGAAGGGAGATGGAAGGTTGTAGAGGAGGACAAAGGCTAGGTTAATAGGAAACCATACCTCTCCCTATACATTTCTACTCACTGAGTGCTCAAGAAAAAAATTTAAAACTCTATTTAGTTTGTTTGAAGGAAAAAAAATGATTGGAATCCTTTTACACATATTAAAGACAAATGGAGGGAAGAATATTCTTGGGGGATTATTGAGTATAAGGCCAAGAAAAAAAGCCGTTGGTTATGTAGGTAAAAAAAAATTGGGACATCAAATTTGTAAAAGAAAACACATGGAAAATTACCTCATTTTTGAAATTATCCCATCTATAAAAGGTAGGCGAATTCTATATGGAAAATAGAATCATTGAAGTTAAGAAGAAAGGGGAACTTATGTTTGTAGGTCATTTCCAAAGAAAGAGTGAAAGAAAAGAGAAGGATCCAAGTTGGTATAGAGAAGGTAACCCATGATTAAATTATGTAAGGATTTATAAGTGTTAGAAAGTCATATTAGCTTATTTGAGTTTAAGGCTAGACCTAAAGAGATGAATTTTTGATATAATGTTGAAAACCATGGACACTATAATAATGTAAACTTGAATATTTCATTAGTAATAAAATTAGTGTTATTTATGAAAATTTCGTTTTCCTTTATTAGTCAATCTTTGTGAGTTTTGTGTCTAATTTTAATAAAATCCAACCCAGGTTAGTGTTAATGTGATATTAGAAATTTTTTTAGGCTTTCTTGTACATGAAGAGGAAAATTCTAGTTGAGGAGTGAACTGGGTTGAAGCATTCTAGGAGGAAATTATTTGGGAATTTGAGCATAGCCAACACAAAATATTCACAAAAAAGGTGCTCCATAAGAGAAAATATACTTGAAAGATTATATCATATTAATTTGTCTATCACATATAATACAACACTCATATTTGTTATAATACACGATGCCCCTTTATATAACAATAGGTGACCATAACAAGATTTTCATTTTAGAAATTTGGTATAACCATCTCCATAACTATCTTCCAAAATATCTTAATTGATCTCATGATACTCTCATCCCTATTTTCTCTCTTTGCCTTCATTTTTTTTCTACATAGATGTTTGTTGATGATTCACATTATTAAATATCACAAGTATGAGTTGTTCTTTCATATCCTCATTTAATGAATACTTGTGATTCAATCTAGATTTATTAGATGTCTTGATGTTAAATATTTCACACTTTACATCATATTTTTATTTCTCAATCTATAATTACATCTTGATTTATCATCTAGACTCTTCATCTTCCTATCAAGGTTTCTTTAGCTTACCCTTAAACATGTCATGATTTTTCTACGGGTTACCATCAACCACTTTATCATATCCAATATTTCCCTATGATTACCCTTAACCATTACATAATCAATGGTTTTTCTTGGTTTATCATTAACCAATAAAATATGTTTTTGGATTACCATGAACCTTTAAAAGATCAAATACTCGAGTTCATAATTTATTTTACCCAAAGAATGAATCAAACATAAATTGATAGTTTTTAAATTTCCCTTAATGACACCTAACTTTTTGAAGACCAACTAAATCATGGGCTTTTTATGTGGGCAATATTTTGTACATTATATTATTTATATTGTAGAATCTTTTCAACACAAAGATAACTTTCTACCATTCATGCATATCTCTCAAACCACAATTTACCCATATGTGATGTTTGGAAATTTATCTTTTCCAACATGTGTCTAATCATGATTGGTAAAACCATAATTATCACAAGCATGTAAGTTCCAACACTTGTCTTGTACATGTCCAATTCTGCCACAATGACTGCACTTTTGCACCTGATTCATTGCACTACTACTTTTATATGGCTTACATTCTATATATGTTTTTTCTTTTACAAATTTTATGTCTTTGTTGTTTGTTTGAATTATGTAACCAATACGTTTACTTCTTGGAATTATAAATATCCTTATAAGCATTTATATTCCTTGCCCATTTTTACCTAAACTTTTGTCATCAAAACCCATTTTTTCATGAGTTTGGAGCCAATTCCTTTCATACACCTTTCTATTTCATCATTTTCCACATTAGTTTCTTTTGCAAAAGGATCAATGGGATCATAATTTTGAGTCACATAACATGATAAAGTTACACATATATCATCTTCGTTGGCATCAACCAAATTACAATTGCCATATGTGCTAGCAAGCCTTTGAATCAATCCATGTATGTCATAAATTGCATCACACATTATATTTTCATTGTTTAATATTTTTAACTTCACTTTCCAATGCTAATGACAAATTTTACTTTCTCAAGAAGTCTTTCTTCAATGATTCTATCATTTGAAATTTCTTATCATGACGTTTTAAATATGAAACGCCCATTGATCCAATAGTTACTTTTAGTTCATTTATACATTGTGTAGTGAAACCAAGAAATTGTTGATAAATATCATTATCATATATTCTAAATTTTTAGTGAATTTCTTATTATTGAATTGTTAAATTTCTATAACCTATTTATATGTTGGATATAAACTTTAATATCTTGTTGAAATAGTTCAATTTCATGATTAGTTTTTTGTAACCATTTTTTCTCCTTTACCCATTATAAAGTGACAAATGATTCATACTCACTTTTCAAAAAATAAACACGACAATTATAGTGTGTTAAGTACAACCACCCATGCACACCTCTTTTAAACACAATAATAATAAAAATCTCAAGTACCATTGAAGATCCACCCCAAATATTCTATCACCTTAACACTTGAAACCTTGTCTTAAAAGGAGGACAACCACCACCAAAATAAATATTTAATTATTTGTAAATACAAAGAGTACACTGCACTTGCAAAATTACAAAAAAATAATTATCTTTTCAATATGAGGTAAAGGGTAATATGATCCCTCTTACAATTTGTGTCCCATATCATCATTTGAATAAATTTTCTAAAAGTCACATGCTTTCTTCCTTATTTGATGTGATATTCACTTTATTTAATAAAATTAAAATTTACTTTTCAAATGTTGCATGTGAATGAATAGTTCAAATGACCAAATAGTTTTCCATGGTTTGGTAGAAAGCCTCCTTTTCAATGGTTATTGAAAATAGTTATTGGGCAAAACTTATTTCACTTGTTACTTAGTCCTTAAATGAATAACCACATTGCTCTCATGATTTATGCCATGAAAAAGCATCGAATGATTTTGAATGTGGAGGGGGAAGCCATCTTCTATGCACATGATATTTGAAGTGATCTAAATTGAAACTCCATCAGTGGTTCATATTGCTTTAGGCTTCAAAACAAAAATCTCCAAATTTGTTTGAAATTAGAAACATATGCAATTATACGAACTAAGGAAGCCACAACACATATTGATCTAGTAGTTCCTTCTAATGTCTAATTTTCCAAGGACAAAAGCAAATACCACATATCCAAAAATGAATCCTACACTGTGAAAATATGCAGTATATTCATGTTACAATAATAAACCCTCTTGTATTACCATCCACTATAAAATATCTATGAATATTTTGAAGCTCCAATACTATAATTATAGGGCTTCTTCTTTGTTCTCTTATCTTTCATCAAATGGGTTTTAAACTTGTGACTTCACTTCGATTTCTTAGTTGATGAACAAATTAAAGTACTAAGTCATACCATTCTACATTAGTAACTTGTAACAATTTTGGAAACTTCACTTTTTGTTAACCAAACATAATATGAATGGAGAAACCTGAGGCTTACAATAGATAAGTTAATCTATACCCAATGCTTAGCCAAAGTATGAGATCAATAAATAAGCATTTTCAATGCTATGAACATCCAACCATTAAATGGGAAAATGAGCATTGTTATAGTGTCTAAGATTTCCACCACTCAGTCCATGTAGAAGTGATATATAATGGCACTCTCTAATGACTTCCACATGAAGTACGCCATATGCACCACATAGCTCAATCCATAAGTCAACTGCGGCCATCTTAAAAAATTCTTTGTGGTTCAATTCTTTGAGTACATAGATAATTGCATCTAAAATTGCAAGACTAGTTCATTCTTCACCACATGATGCTCATAGTTTCTAACACTCCTCTTAAGGTTGGAAACATTCACGATAATTTCACTTCAATATTTCACAAATATTTCAATAACATGTAGCAAAATAACTTTGATTATAATAAAAATTGCATATAAACTAGAAACTTTTACAACTTTCCCATTGAAATTAAGGAATCATTTACAACCATAACTTAGATAACATACATTGAGAATTTAAGTATAGCCACCACAAAATATTCACGCACAAATTGCTCCATAAAAACACAAATGTAATTTAAACTTCATGTTTATAATATAATATATCTTTCATATTCAAGAAAGTACGTAAGGTAACATTATATAGCATTAGGTGACCATAACAATAATTTCAATTTAGAAATTTGGTACAAGTATATCCATAACTATTTTCCAAGAATCCTTAGATTGATCTCATGAAATTAGAATCCCTATTTTTTCTTTGCCTTCATTCCTAATTTTGTGCATAAGCATTTAAGTATGATTTACAATATTCAGTAGCATGAATATGAGTTATTCCTTCCATTATAACTCTATTAAACAGACTTGGTAGGTAAAACTATAAATGGAAATTCGTGTATGAGGAGCAACAACATGTTACGTAGAAGAGGAGTAAAAGTGATATGGATAGGTAAAATATAGAATGGAGGCACTCTGGTTGAAGTAATATAAACATTAAAAGCTATACAAACAATATTAGAAATTATAAAGATAATTCAAAAACGAAAAGTTGCAATATAACACAAATAATGATGTAACAAGGCCAGTGTTTCACATGGAGAAGGTGGGGTAGTTGAAGCTAAAAGAAAATATTACTAAACCAGTCACCATGGAGAGTCACAGATGGAAACTCTTACAGTTCATGGAGAGTCACATATGGAAACCCTTACAGTCCTTGAAAGCTTATTCATATTCGTTTTCACCACAAATGACTAGGATGGGGATATTTAAATCCAATCCAATATTTTGATGTGATATGAAATCCTAACCTTGAAATCCAATCCAATATCTTGATGTGATATGAAAGGAACGTTCACTTTCTCTTCCAACGAAATTTTGAATATGTTTTGGAAAAATGAGAGAAAGATTTAGTTGATGCAAATGAAACATTGAAAATGAAAGGAAAATCGAGGAGGTATAATATAATATAATATAATATAATATAATATTATATAATATTATATTATATTATATTATATTATATTATATTGAATAATAGGTTTTCAAGGAGGAGTTTTGAATTTTATATTAAAATAGAGGAGGTTAATTATATATTTAATAAGAGTCACGTAGCAATGTTATTATCTTTATTTTTATTTTTATTTTGACATTATTACCGCCTAGTTTTTATTAAAAAATAATATATTTTGTTTTTTTCCATATATATATATATATATATATATTATTTTTTTATATAATATAATTAATTTTTAATTGAAAAAAAACTATTTAATTTCATGAAAACCAATTCCTATGGGAAAAAGTGAATTTTTCTAAAACTAAACATGCAATAGTCTATAAAAATGTTACATATGATCTTGATTTTAATCTTGATAATGATGATAATGGAGTTTATTAATATTCACAAATAGATAACTTTGTTAACTTATTGTAATTATGAATTATCATCATTATTAAAGTCAAAGTTGAGATTACAAATACCTCTCATTTACATTGTTGACAATGTTTTAAGGGTAAAAATGAAGAATTATGAAATGGGATCACATGACAAAATGCCCTCTAAACATCTCGTTTCTATTGCCTAGACATCAATATATCAATTTCTATATAGCGCTTTGATTATCTTAACATCAAATCGACCAAATCCAATTAATATGAAGTGGTAGATTCCAATTAATTTAATGATCTTTAAGGAAATCATGAAAACAATGTTTCAGTGAGAGATCGATATAACAAACATTGATATAAGAATGCTTTTCCTAACCATATAAGATAATTGTGCTCATAAAAATGATATTATATTATTAAAAATCAAAATAGTCATTTATTTTGCAGTCTACATTTTGATGCATTCTCACAGTGAAGATATTTCTCTTAGTCAATGATAGAGTGTAGCATTGATATATCCAAATATCATGAGGCTTTTTAGCTATGGAAACCTTAATCATCTACCTTCACATTCTTTGGCATGAGAAATATGTGTTCAATCACAACTTCCCCTGATTAAAAAAAAATTACATATAAATGGCATATGTGACAAATCATTCTTTGGCCTCATTATTAAAAAATATGCTTTGACTTACTATTTCTCCATATAAACAAATTGTGGAACAAGTCATAAATAAAAGCCTAATACAAATCGTGATTATTGATCCCAATGTTCCTTTGCTTGTTTCACTCTCTTTTCCTATTCCGTATGCAATCTTTCTTTCCAATAGCCTCGACATCTGTTGATTTAAACCATCACAAAATCATATATAATTCATATGTAAACCATTCATTGTGTGAAGTCAAACAATGTTCCAATTTCAAAATAAACAACGACCATTAGAACAAGACATGTATTTCCACCTTTTTCTTATGGGAAAAACCATCAAGTGCATGGCTATGGGTAATCCGAGAAAACCCATGATGATGATGATGGAGGGGGACTTGCAGGTACAAGTACAAGTATGTAGATATAATGGTTGATTGAACCATGTACGTGAAAGACATCCTAGTAGACTAGCAGTTGCAGTGATTAGGCACCCATGCATTTTGGTGGATGGTTTTTCCTTTATATGGACGTCAACATGTTTTTTTATCATGTTTGTAAACAATAGGTTGGACCATAGCTAGACTTTGTTGATTGAGATTGAGATAAGTAGACAACTAGAATTTGCTGATTGAGATCAAGATAAATAGTCATTAAGGGGAAGACCGAGGAAAATATAATTCCTACTTGCCTTATGTGTGATGCTTTCTAAGCAAAAAATTTGTTTCTATTCTTTAAGAGTTATTGAGTTCTACATGTATCTATATGTAACATTATTTGTTCAGTATTGTGCGTATGTAATTTTTTGTGTGTTTTTTTTAATGCATAAATAGGTTAGCACCCTGAAAAACCATGGGGCACTCGAATTACATAGCTAAAACTTAAGTTTCAAAGAAATTTTTGCCTAATTCCATGTAAAATTGACTGGAAAAGATGTTGAAAAAACAATAGAATAATGACCTTGAACAATTCTATAAAATGAAATAGAAAAATAGAAAAATAAATATATATACTAATTTAATTTAATTTAATGGGTCAAAGTATAACCATTTTTTTTTGTTTTTCAAGTTCTCTGTGATCCTCCAAGCTTGACCTATGGCTTCAGGAGTTGCAATCCAGCAGCATCTAATCCATCAAAGTCACTCGAGGATCACACCTAGCCTGGGCCACAACAATCCTAAAATGAATGGATTTTTTAACATGTCTCTTCCCCTTAGCACGGGGCACAACCACCCCCCGCGATGTTTGATCCTGGGTCATCTTGCTGACGAGGCCCATCCTTAACTGATTGTGCTAGTGGGACTTGGTGTCTAACCATTTTAAGTTAAATAAAATCAATTAAAATGTATGTTTAAAAAGAGTTAAAAATAAAACACTTATGTTTTGACTTTTTTAATAATTTAGAAATATAAATTTTAATGTGATAAAAAATTTCTATTATTTAAATTGTATTGTTAAACATATAAATAAATTAAACATTAAAAATGTACAAACTCAACTATTCAAAATTATAATTTCAACAAGGTTTCAAAATTACAAGTTCAATAAGGTTACTAGATTTTTGGTAAAATTTATTGGATAATTGATGAGGAAAAAACCATACTGAAGTGTTTTTATTGTGCTTAGCTTTATTGGGAAATCCATTGAATTGATATCATCGAATTCAAGAGGTTATGATTGAAAAAGACATAAAATTAGTTAAATAATTGGATGATAATTGGATATATTTTTAAAGTAAAAGGGTACTCATAATTACAATGTTAAGATGAATAATTATAATTTGTGAAAAACACAAAATGATTGTGAATAAATCCTCCTCTATACCATCTTTGATTCTTAGTACATGTGGAGAATCCATAGGGCTCCTCATAGACAACGAAGAGTGGGATAGTTGGACTCAAGGATGATTTTGGTTGCCAATTAGGATAACATTTGACAACATGGAATAGAGGAATTGTATGTGGTGCAGAAATGTTATGTTTGACAAGATAAATTATTGGGAAACAACATGGAATCAAGGATCCATGTGGCATCCTAGCACACATCTTGTTATCTCTTAGAGAAAACCCTGGTTGTGGGAAAAAATATAAGGTAACCTCGAACTTCTTTGAGATTGAAAGTTGGCCCTTCAACCTGGAGAGGGATCTCTCCCTAAAACTCAACTACTCAAGGTCACAATAGTAGAAGGTTTACAATTAAGTCCTATGGCTAGATTTATTTAATAATGATTAATTTTGGTTGGACTATGAGAAAATTCCACCATTGGGCATGGAGTCTGACCCAATCAGGCTTATATAACAATAACTTTCAGTGAGAAAAACAAAAAAGAAAGGTAGTGATAATTCCTTTGACACTTTAAGGAATTTGAAAGAAAAATGAAGGAAATGAGTGCAGTGGTTAAGTGAAAATAAATTCTTAAATGTCTGAAAAAATGAAACAGGAGCATAAACATACGAGTCACAATTTTAAACACTCAGTATTTCAGACACGAGGAAAATACTAAACTAAGAAGACAGACAGGGAATCATAACACAAGAATTTCTGCAAACTTCTCATGAAGACTTCTTCCATTAAAATCTTATCAATAATACACAAAAGATGCTAATTTTTCCAAAACATTTCTTACCCTTTCTTCTTCTACAGTGTTTTCTTATATAGACAATACAATAACTGAAACAGGTTTGTAGCTCAAATTAATTATAGTAATCCAAAAATAGGAGTACAAATCTCTTAGGTACATGCATATGAAAATATATTTTAAACATATCAAGTTTTCAAATCAAAACAACTTGCTAAAATCTATGCTAAAAATGGGGCTGAGAAAATGTATTATTGTTATGCCTTTGTCGTTGTAGATCATGCTTTGTCATCCCTTCAAGAATGAACTTTTGTTGTAGCTCTTGTCTTCTCGGGTATCCCTCCTACATTTCGCACATAATTCCACTATCAATCTTTTAACTACTGGAACCGATGATTTTGGTAACGGGCTGACTGTCAACGTTTTCTTTTACACAATTCTTCCAAAATGCCTTGACAATGGAAATGCCAGATTCTTTACAAAATGTGCTGACAATGAGAATATCAGCGCTCCTCTGCACCTTTCTATGCTTAAACAATGGCAGGTGCTTCATCAAATTTCACTCTGATAGTGAAATATCAAAAACTAAAAAAGATGGCTACTAGCTTCTCAGTTGAGGGTACTGGCCGCTTCCAATAAAATGTCCACCTTATCCATCCTCTTGCTCTATCTAGTTTCCATGGGGATTTTCTTCTTGGTTGCCTTTATCCTTGAACTTTTTGAACCTGTAGCTTTCTCTTTGTTTATAATTAGGTCCTTTAGTGGAACATTGTCCATGTCTCTGACTTCTTTAGCAAGGTCAGGATTTTGTTTCATTTTTATGTTCAATATCAATTTTTTTAAGGGCCTGGTGTGAGGTTTTTTACCTCCTTTAAACATCTCAAAGAGTGAGGGTTCTTTCTCAGCTGAAACTTCTTCATCATGGGATTCAAGTTCAACCCTCTTTCCTTTAGTTTTCTCTTGTAGTTGGCTTCCTGCAGGGGAACCTTTAGTAGGTGGATTTTTAGCATGAGGGGAATTCATAGTAGGAGGAAAATTTGCAGTAGGAGGGTTTGCAGTAGAATGTACTTTTCTAAGCCTATCACTTCTTCTAGAATAAAACTTGGAAATTTTAGGAACATGAGGTGATGGTTTGCCTTCTTTCTTTTGGCTTCTGGTTTGCACAGTGGGGGTACCCTAAGAGGAGGTTCCTGCCTGAGGGTTCTTGATTTGTTTGGTACCCTTTTTCCTTCCTCGTTTAGACTTAGGGGGCTGGGGTTGAAATCCTCCCCAGAACAGAAAATGATTCCATGTTCTTCCAGCCTTTGATAGCTGATTTTCAATTAATCATTTAATTAAAGCCTTATGATAAATGGTGTTGCGATAGTTTCTTCTTGCTCAAACTCGATTAGGCATATGTTTCAGACTTTATAATAAAAAATAACATGCATTCGTTCTCAATTGTCCTGCTATATGAGCCAAGAAATGAAAGTGATATAGGTTTACCCGGTTATAGCGACCTTCACATGTGAAATATGACTGGGTAATTCACAGCATCCCATCCCATTTTTCTTCCAACCAAGACCTTTGCACCCCTACCTTCCAATTCATTTCTTTGAATTCAGCCTTGAGGAAGAAAGGCATGTCAATCCTAGCTAAGACGTAGCTCCTAGAGGCTCTTTCTCCATATGTTGGCAAAGTTGTGACCTCTGAAATCAAGTCCTCTGTCACCTGGAACGAAATCCCTCCAACCTCCACACGCTGACCATCAAAACGCTAGGAAAATTCTCATGCAACCTCTTCGTGGAAGTCAGTGTATTGTTTGAAAAAATCCTCGCATCTAGCTTGTTGAAACCATTGCTAAATGTTCAAGTAAATCTTAAGAAGATTGGGTTCCTTTGGTTCAGTTTTGTTTAACTTCCCACTTTTCCCCATTGTCTTTATGTCTAGCGATCACACAGAAGAAAGGATGAGGATTCCATCTTGGATCTCCGCCAAGTAAATTTAACTGAAAGGATATCTAATGATTCAAGTTAACAAAAATAAAAAATGAAACAGTTAAATTACCATATGGGAAAACAATGATGTTTCAGGCATGTGTTAAATAATTGATTGACGGGTAAAACACAGATTTAACCCTTCAATGACTGAAAAGTAACTACATACCTCTCTGGTGGCAAAAAACACTCTTTCAAAATGTACCTTTCACATTTCGTATTTATCATAGCATGACTGGGTAACCATTATTTCATTGTTGATGTGGAACAGGGTAGCGCATTTCAAAAATTGAAATTGAAATTTTAAGTTTAGGTGTTGATACTCCAGTTAGCAACAAATACCCAATAATGCTGACACTCCCATTGTCATTGTATTTCTCCAAAAAATTTACTGGACTCATAAAAGCATTGATAGTCCCACTATCAGAATTGTTTCATGTTTATTACAAATATTTCACTAACACTATAATTATCATCATTAAAAAAATTCGAACTTAAATAAATGTGATAAAAGTTGGCTTCATGGGGATGATGTCGATCACGGATGGCAGCAAGAACCCCATGGACTAGAGGCCTGATCCATTGGGCTATTTCCAGATTCTTACTCTGTGAACTTCTCTCTAACTTAGTCCAATCTTCAACTAAAACTGAACCAAACCAACTGAAAACTATAATGCAATGTGAAAGCTGAAAATTGTTTATTATGATCGAATCCACACTTGAACTTTGGTTTCAACCTGAACACGAATTGCTGAAAACTAAAAACTGAAATGCCAAAATGAAAGGATGCTCCGTCTTGTGAGCTTATTTATGTACATTGTTCCTATTCTAACCAGCTAACTTTATCTTTCTTCAAGTTATATGAAACTTCCAATGCAACCAATCTAACATCTGATTTGAAAACCAGACTCCTTGATTATAGTTGATTAAAATAAAAACTTGACAATATAATGATAGCTCAGAATAAACTTGATCTTCACAGTGAAACCATGGTTGAAAATTTGAACTAAAAAACTCTTCAATATAAATGGCTACATGATCATCAAAGTCATAGATGCCATATCTTGCTTGATCTTCAATGTATTCTGTAATTTTATTATCATGGTTGAACTTTTCATGCATGTTTTCTATTTCAAATTCATAATCCAAAACAGAAAATTCCCCACTCTCAATAACAGAGGGAAGCAATATGTCTTTTCGTTGTTGTTGAGAAGAAATTCCAAAAGAATGATCTTGATATGGAAAAATTTGTTGATCCTCTAAGATTACAAGCTCTATCTAAATTTCCTTGGAATACTCTTCTAAGAAATGAATCTTTTCTTCTGAGATACATTTGCATGACTTTAAATAAGAGGACAAAAATGAAGAAATTTTTTTATCCACTTCACCATTAATATACCCATCATTCCATTCTCTAAAACCTTGAATGGAAACATGATCTAGTACAAATTATTTTTTCTCCATCCATGTTTCCAAGAATATAAGTTATGGATGTTATGGACTTCAGAGAAAAAAATTCAATCCAATTTTTGCACTTCCCTTGGAATGAATCATAAAATAATCTCATGTATACATCTTCACACTTGACTTTAAGAAGATCAATAAAGTCACGAATGTTTGCGATATGTTTCAAAGTCAGGCTCAAATCATCACCACTAAATTTTGGTCAATTTCTCAGAAAATATTCATCTTTGCATAGATGATTAGGAAAATTTGGAATAACTGTTAAATCTAAACTTGCATATCTTGAAACAATAGTAGCAGCGTTTGATTTCTTCAATAACCTAGTGAAATATCCATTGAATCATTTGCGCTATGAATCATTATAACAATGGAGTCGCCATGGAAGCTTCTAGCTCTAGATTCTTAAAAATGGAGTCACTAGAGGAAACACCTTGTAGCCAAAAATGATATCCAAATCTCTATTTTCCCTTAGATATATGATATTAAACAATGAAATCGCTTGGGGAAAATATGCCTTTCGCTCCCCGACAACGGTGCCAAAATTTTATCTCTTAGAGAAAACCCTGGCTGCAAGAAAAACTATAAGGTAACCTCGAACCTATTTGAAATTGAAAGTTGGCCCTTCAACCTGGAGAGGGATCTCTCCCTAAAATTCAACTACTCAAGGTCACAGTAGTAGAAGGTTCACAATTAAGTCTTATGGCTAGATTTATTTGAGAATGATTGAGTTTGGCTGGACTATGAGAAAATTCCACAATTGGGCATGTAGTCTGACCAAATTTGGCTTATAGAACAAGAACTTTCAATGAGAAAAACACAAAAGCAAGGTAGTGATAATTGCTTTGATACTTTAAGGAATCCAAAAGAAAAATGAAGGAAATCAGTGCAGTGGTTAAGTGAAAAACCATTGTTAAATGTATGAAAATAAAGAAACGAGAGCATAAACATATGATTCCCAATTTTAAACACTTGGTATTTCAGATATGAGGAAAATATTAAACCAAGAAGACATATAGGGAATCATACCACAAGAATTTCTGCAAACTACTCAAGAAGACTTCTTTCATTAAAATCTTATCAATAATACTCAATAGATGCTAAATTTCCAAAAAGTTTCCAACCATTTCTTCTTCTATAGTCTTTTCTTATATAGACAATACAATAACTGAAATAGGTTTGTAGCTCAAATTAATTACAGTAACACAAATATAGCAATATAAATCTCTTCGGTACATGCATATGAAAATATCTTTTAAACATATCAAGTTTTCAAATTAAAACAACTTGGTGAAATCTATGCTAAAAATGGGGCTGAGAAAATGTATCATTGTTATGCCTCCTTTAGTGTAGATCATCCTTTGTCATCCCTTCAAGAATGGAATTTTGTTGTAGCTCCTACCTTCTCGGGTATCCCTCTTGCAATTTGCTGATAATGCCACTGTCAAACCTTTAGCTATTGGAACTGATGATTTTTTACGGACCAAGTGTCAGCATTTTCTTTCAAACTGTTCTTCCAAAATGTGTTGACAATGAAAATGGCAACGCTTCTCTACAAAATGTGCTAACAATGAGAATATCAGCGCTCCTTTGCACCTTTATGTGCTTAAACACTGATAGGTGCTTGATCAAAATTTCACTATAATAGTGAAAGATCAAAAACTCAAAAACATGGCTACTAGCTTCACAGCTGAGGGTATTGGCTTCTTCCAATAAAACATCCACCTTATCCATACTCTGCCTCTTGCTCTATCTAGTTTCCATGGGGATTTTCTTATTGGTTTCCTTTATTCTTGACCTTTTTGAACCTATAGCTTTCTCTTTATTTATAATTAGGACCTTTAGTGGAAGATTGTCCACGTCTAGGACTTCTTTAGCAAGGTCTAGGTTTCGCTTCAATTTTATTTTCAATCTCAATTTGTTTAAGGGCATGGTTTGAGGTTTTTTACCTCCTTTAAACATATGAAATATTGAGGCTTTTTTTTTAGCTAGAACTTCTTCGTCATGGGGTTCACGTTCAACCCTCTTTCCTTTGGTTTTCTCTGGTAGTTGGCTTTCTGCAATGAAACCTTCAGTAGGTGGATTTTTAGCATGAGGGGAATTCATAGTATGAGGACAATTTGCAGTAGGAGGGTATGCAGAAGACTGTACTTTTAAGCCTATAACTTCTTGTAGAATAAACCATGGGTATTTTAGGAACATAAGGTTATACTTTGTCTTTATTCTTTCGTCTTTTGGTTTTCATAGTGAGGGTGCCCTGAGAGGAGGTTCATTGATGCAGGAGCATTTAGACCTAGTTAGCAATGTGATGGTATGATCACATGTTGTGGCTAACAAAAGGTTGGAAGACAAAAGATTAATTAATTTTATCAATTTAAATGTATGAAAGTGTTTTATTTGTTGTCAAAATTTGAGCAAAAAAGGGTATAAGTATCTGATTGATCCTCCCTGCTTGGAGATCAAGCCAGGCAGTTAGATTATCTAGTTTGAATAGAATATGAGGGATTTGAAAGCTTAAATTAGCATTTGTTTGAGAAAAGAGTGGAGTGAAGAGATTCTTTAAGGAAGAATGAGAGATTTCTAGATCTGAACTAAATGGGTTCATGAATTCGCATTTTGTATAAATTGTAATCTTTTTGAATGAGTGAAGGGGTTAGATTCAGATGGAAAGATAGGATGGATGAGTGAGGGTAGAAATAAAACAGTCGAGTGTGATTGTTTCTTCTGTAAATATTTATCAATATGAATACAGTGTGGATTGTGTATTTCTTTGTGTAATTTAGTATTGAGTGTGTTTATAACTTTTAGTTTCTAGATTGAGGATCTAAGAATTATTGTGTTTGTTGATGCTTAGAATATAGGATAAGAGTGTGTGTTCTGTATATAACGCAGAAAACTGGTTGATGTGGATTATCCCTACCAAATTAGCAGACAGATATTGAATGAAGGAATGAATCATCATTGATCATACATTTGATCAATGATGATCTGTTTGTGAGAAGATTGTAAGTGTTCTTTAATGGATGTGCATGCGGTTTAATACAGGAAACAAACCCGAAACATCAAAAGACTAAGTTGACTGATAATTTGTGAAGAAACCCCAAAATAAGTCAAGACCGTCCGTTGGCTGGTAGATCCGATTGTGATAAGCAATTGCGGGGGTAGGAGTGTATGGATTTCTTGATCATGGTTGAAGCCTCACACTCGCTCCTATCCATTGATCTCATATTCAAACTCTTAGGTCACAATCGATTGCTGGGGTTAAGCATGTTTTTAAACCATGTGCTAGTTGAAGTCCTGCAAACCGTAGATTTGATGGCCTCTTATATCCAACGGATATCGCGTCATAGAGTGATTTAATTTTAATTTCAAAAATGGACCCGAAAATCTATACATCAAGGATTTATTTTCCTTATCGGCTTCGTAAGAATGGTCAAAATCGGTGGAAAATTCAGACCCAATATGTTATCAACGCGGGTTAAATCTATTTGAGATTTGGTCGGATGCGGTCAAAGTGGGACCTGACTCGTTGACATGTTATGTCTTTTTTTTCATTGACTGGGTGTATAGTCGGGCTTTCTATTGTTTTGGGTTTCGATAATTTGATGGGGGTTTATTAAGTGAACAGGGATTTAATTAGTTTTAATTCCGAATTTATGAAAGGGTGTAACCTTGCTCAACTTTGGAGGTTATGTGGGCCCATAACCCATAGGTCCACTTGGGATTTTTAAAGGATGTCATTTACCTGGCATCATTTTTGGTATTAGAGCAGAAAAGGATTCTGCATAGAAGTACAATAATGTTAAAGATTGGAGATATATGCATGTTAGAATAATCAAAGCAAAATCAGAGCTCAAAAGAATTTACTGCAAAGGACATTGAGATCAGAATAGGGAAAACGTGAATCCTTTGCCAGCAGAGAGATTTGTTTGGATGTTTGGAGAACAACAAGGGAGTGAAAATTTCCTTTCAGACAAATGAAATTTCCATGTAACTTTATTGAATGATTGGTTTGATTTGAAAGAAAAATTGAAGTAGAAGGTTTTGAATTTAAAGTCAAATAGAAGAGTGGATTGCTATCACTGAAATCATCTAAATGATTTGAAGAATTTTAATGATTAAGGATTGCTTAAAGTATTGTTGAAGACAATGATATTGATGGTTGAAAGAACAGAGATTGGGTTTAATAGATCTAAAAGAAGAACCACTACAAGGAATGAATTTTGGAATTTGTAGAAGCAAGAGAGGATTTGATTAAAACAGATTATCAGAAGGAATTCGTAGTGTGTCATGAATTTGTAAATATAAGTGAAATTCAAATTGAATCTTAATCGTAAGATGAAGAATAGTTGTTGACTATATGGAGCCTTTTGAATGGAGAATTTTAAATGAAATAGTGAACAAATGAATCATTTGGCAAAGATTTAACTGATGGAATGGGAATTAGTTTTAAGACATCTTTGAAGGAAAATTGGCAGGTTTGAAAGGTACTTTGATGTATCTTGAGATAAGATTGTACAGGTCAATGGAAGCAGCGAAATTTCTGGAAGGTAGAATGAATTGTATTAGCATCATAGCATGAGATATGTTGAAGAAGATGAAGCGAGAAGAACTCTCGAATGAGTAAAGGTGACAGTATCCAATAGTAAATGAAATTACTGAATGAAAGAAGGAAGTGAGCAATTGAAGATGCAGTAGCCTAGAGCAAGGAGTGTTCAAGAGAAGCTGAGAACAACTTCCAACTATGGTTGGGTAGAAGTTGTTGAGGTAGCTCCACAATTGTGATTGTGGGTAGAGTTGTCTTAAAGATAACAATTCTAGCAAGAGGAGTGCTAGGTAGAATTGCTAGTCAGTGAAAGGTTCGAGGAAAGAACCAATAGATGCCAAAAGGCTAAACTCAGAAAAGTTTGGTGAGGCATGAAGGAGACTTGTTACAGATGAAAGAAAGGGCTAGTTGCAGCTCACCAGTGAACAAGGAAATTTCACCAGAGGAAGAAATGGAATTGACTATTGATAGTCATAATAGGGGTACAGAGGAAAGTCACAGACAGAGAAAAAAGAGTGCCAAAGCAGTTGGACTCAAAAGAATGAGTAAAGAAGAAATGGACATAGAGTTGGCTGAGATGAAGGCAGAACTCAGTCATTTGAAGAAGCTGGTACAGAAAGGAATCAGAGAAGATTTGGAACAAGGAATTTATGTGGGGAAAAGAGTTAAGTGGCCTGTCAGAGAATTGTTTGCTGAGAAATTAATGCTTCGAAAAGTTGAGGATGAAGGAGTAGAATACATTTGTGAACCAGAGAAAGGACCTCTCCTTGGGGAAGGAGACAATGATGACAGTGATGATAGTGATGAAGAGATGATCTATACAGATCAACATGAGAGAAAGGTGCTGGTAGCATCTTCACAGGCAAGAGAATTTCAAAATTTTGGGATTAATTATTTGTGTGAATGTGAAGATGTAGGTATGCAGCCAAATGAAATTGACTCTGTGAAAGAGGCAGAGATAAGAAAAACAGAAAAGGAGATGTAGGAATACTTTCAAGACTTCGATTGGTGGAGAAAATTAAAAGGTATGAGTAAATGGTTGTGTCTTCTCTTAGTGAAAACTTATTGGATCATGTTAGAAGGAATATTAACAGGATAGCAAACCAATGGAAAATGGAAAGAGGGAGAGAAGCTAATGCATTGCAGGGTTGTAAAGTGAAGAGAAGCGAAGCTGACACAAAGAACTCAGCTGAAGAAGTTAAGTCAAGGAAATATTTGAAAGATCAAAGTATTATCATAGAAGAGAAGGAGACATTGTTGTCTTATTTGGATAAACTGAGTGCTGGAGAAAATTGTGAAGGACAGGGGGATGTTATGCAGACTTATGATGAAATTGTCAAGCAAAGTCAAGAAGCTGCAGTCCCAGAAGTTTTCTTTGATGAAAAGGAAATCAGAGATGTTGAGGAAGAATTTCTCAATAACTTAGTGAACTATCCGAATAGTTCAAAGGAGCATGAAGGTCTGGTCAATGAGAGTTCAGATGAAGAGCCTTGTATTTTTGAAACTGACATGATGTGTATATTTTCAGGTTTGACAGGTGATGAACAACAATTGGACAATGTGCTTATGCATGTTGATGAAGAAGTGAAACTGTTTGAGGAAATAGTTGAAATAGAAGGATATTTTGAGCATGTATTTAATACTTTTGAGAATGATGGTATTGACAGGGAAATTGTCATGATTAAGGAAGTTGAAGACAAACAAATGGAAATTTGTGATGATAACCAGAATGAAGTATCTTCAGTAGAAAATCCAGACAGTGTGGAAAATGTGAAGGAATGTATGATGATGTTGACAAATACAGAAGTTCAGGAATTTTGTGATTTTAAAGTGGATTATTTTTATGAATCTGTAAACCATGAAGAAGCTTTAGAAAACCAGAATTTTGTTTTTGTTGTAGGTGAAGATGAAACAACATTAATTAGTTGTATAGAAGGTGAAAGGATACTTCACAATGATATATTTCAAGAGATTTTAATTCTTGAATTGTTGAATGACATTTTTGTGTCAAAACAGGGAATATTTTGTAATGAACAGGAAAGTGCTCAAATGAAATTTATTGACAGTTTTATAAATTTTGCAGAGGATCAGTATAAGGACTTGATGGCAGAGTTATCTGTGGAGACAGAAATCCATAGTAACTTTAAATATGATAATTGTGGCAGAAATTCAGTTTTATATAGGAAAGAGGAGTCATATGCAAATGATACGCTTATTGGAGATGAGGGAAGATTCAAATTACTGGAAAAGTTATTAGATGGACTTGATAAGATAAAGGGAAATATTATCTTTAACGATAATGAAAGGGAAGTTGTAGAGTACAAGCAACAATTTGTAAATGGCAGAGGTGAAGAAGAATTGGATAGAAATTTCATAATTTCTATGGTAAGGGAGAATGTACAGCAGACAAATGTTAGTGGAGTTCAGCTAAGAACAAACTGTAAAGAGGAAGTTGAGAAAGTGTGGAAAATGAAGTCAGTTATGAAGAGAGACAACAAGGAAGAGAAATTAACAAAAGAAATTTGTATCAACAAGTAAAATGGATAGCAACAACATAAGATTTGGAATCTTGGAAGAACAGAAGAGACAATGGCAAAAGAAATGAATCAGCAGCATGATGAAAGTGATGACTAGTTATAAAGTAAAGTTTGGGATACAGGATGATCAACAGAAGAAACACATGACCATGAGGTCATGAAAACTTTCTACTTTGGGAGTCTGATGCAAGAGCATTTAGACCTAGTCAGCAATGTGATGGTATGATCACATGTTGTGGCTAACAAAAGGTTGGAAGAAAAGAGATTAATTAATTTTGTTAATTTAAATGTATGAGAGTGTTTTATTTGTTGTCAAAATATGAGGAGAAAAGGGTATAAGTAGCTGATTGATCCTCCCTGCTTGGAGATTAGGCCAAGCAGTTAGATTACCTGGTTTGAATAGGATGTGAGGGATTTGAAAGCTTAAATTAGCATTTGTTTGAGAAAAGAGTGGAGTGAAGAGATTCTTTAAGGAAGAATGAGAGATTTTTGGATCTGAACTAAATGGGTTTATCAATCCGCATTTTGTATAAATTGTAATCTTTTTGAATGAGTGAAGGGGTTAGATTCAGATGGAAAGATAAGATGGATGAGTGAGGGCAGCATTGAAACAGTCGAGTGTGACTGTTTCTTCTGTAAATATTGATCAATATGAATACAGTGTGGATTGTGTATTTCTTTGTGTAATTCAGTATAGAGTGTGTTTATAAGTTTTAGTCTCTGGATTGAGGATCTGAGAATTACTGTGTTTGTTTATGCTTAGAATATAGGATAAGAGTGTGTGTTTTGTATATAACGCAGAAAACTTGTTGACGTGGATTATCCCTACCAGATTAGTAAACATAAATTGAATGAAGGCATGAATCATCATTGGTCACATGTTTGATCAATGATGATCTATTTGTGAGAAGATCGTAAGTGTTCTCTAATGAATGTGCATGTGGTTTAATACAGGAAATAGACCCGAAACATCAAAAGACTGAGTTGACTGATAATTTGTGAAGAAACCCCAAAATAAGTCAGGATTGTCCGTTGGCTGGCAGATCCGATGGTGATCAACAATTGCGGGGGTAGGAGTGTATAGATTTCTTGATCGTGGCTGAAGCCCCACACTCGCTCCTAGCCGTCGATCTCATATTCAAACTCTTAGGTCACAGTCGATTGCGGGGGTTAAGCCCATTTTTAAACCATGTGCTAGTTGAAGTCCTATAAACCATAGATTTGATGGCCTCTTATATCCAACGGATATCACATCATAGAGTGATCGAATTTTAATTTCAAAAACGGACCCGAAAATCTATACATCAAGGATTTATTTTCCTTATCAGCTCCGTAAGAGTGGTCAAAGTCGGTGGAAAAGTTGGACCTAATATGTTATCAACACGGGTTAAATCTATTTGAGATCCGATTGGATGCAGTCGAAGTGGGACTAGGCTCGTTGACAGGTTTTGTCTTTATTTTCGTTGACCAGGTGTATAGTCAGGTTTTCTATTTTTTTGGGGTCCGACAATTTGATGGGGGTTTGTTAAGTTAAGTGAACAAGGATTTAATTAGTTTTAATTCCAAATTTATGAAAGGGTGTAACCTTGCTCAACTTTGGAGGTTATGTGGGCCCATAACCCATAGGTCCACATGGGGTTTTTAAAGGACATCAATTACCTGGAATCATTCATGTCTAAGGATTCTTGATTTTTTTGGTACCCTTTTTCCTTCCCCATTTAGACTTAGTGGGTTGGGGTTGAAATTCTCCCCAGAATAGAAAATGACTCCATGTTCTTCCAGCCTTTTCCAATTGATTTTAAATTAATAATTTAATTAAAACCTTATGATAAATGAAGTGTGGATATGAGTTTGTTCTAGCTCGAACCCGAGCAACCATATATTTCAGACTTTCTAATAAAAAATAACATGCATTCATTCTCAATTGTCCTGCCAGATGAGCCAAGAAATGAAAGTGTTATAAGTTTACCTAGTTATAGTGACCTTCACATGTGAAATACAACTGGGTAATTTGTAGCAACCCATCCCATTTGTCTTCCAACCAAGACCTCTGCACCCCTACCTTCCAATTCCTTTTTTTGAATTCGGTATTTAGGAAGAAAGGCACATCAATCCTAGCTAAGACGTGGCTCTTAAAGGCTCTTTCTCCATCTGCAGGTAAAGCGGTGACCTCTAAAATCATGTCTTTTGTCACCTGGAATGAGATCCCTCCAACCTCCACACGTTAACCATCAAGACCCTGGGCAAATGCTCATGTAACCTCATCGTGGAAGTCGGTGCATTTTTTGGAAACTTCCTCCCATCCACCCTATTGAAACTGTTATTGAATGTCTGGGTAAATCTCAAGAATATCATACGCCTTTGGTTCATTTTTTTTAACCTCTCGCTTTTCCCCATTATTTTTACATTTGGCGATCACTCAGAAGAAAGGAACGAGATTTGATCCTGGATCTCTGCCAAGTAACTTCAACTGAACATGTATCCATCGATTAAAGTTAACAAAAATCACAATTAAAACAGTTAAATTACCATATGAGAAAACAATGATGTTTCAGGCATGTGTTAGATAACTGATTGACAGGTAAAACAAAGATTTAACCATTCAATGATTACAAAACAACTACATACCTCTCTGGCGGTGAAAAACACTCTTTGAGCATGCACCTTTCACCTTTCGGGTTTATCATAGCATGACTGAGTAATCATTATTTCGTTGCTAACATGGAACATGTCATCGCATTTCAAAAATTAAAATTGAAATTTTAAGTTTTGATATTGGTACTCCAATTACCATAAAATACCCAATAACACTAACACTCCCATTATCAACGTATTTCTCTAACAAATTTATTAAACTCGCAAAAACATTAATAATTCCACTATCTACATTATTTCTTATTTATTACCCATATTTCGTTGACAGTGTGATTATCAACATTAAAAAATTTCAAACTTAAATAAATGTGATAACACATCCAAAACATGCTTCCGTACACCATATGGAAAGGAGTCAACATTGAAACGATGGTGCAATGAACGGCCGTCAGCGAGAAAATAAACATATAGGACAACGGTGACATCACGCCTTGGGATTTAGAGCCTTGGTAGTGGCGGTGGCAGGCTGACGTCACCACCGAAGAACCCAAAAAGGCAATTTATACATTAGAAATCCAATAAAATTTTATATATGGAAATATTTTTTTATGTACGAGCAAACTAATACTCCGAGGTGGTCACTATATATCACTACCTGGGAAGTGACCTAATAAAATGAATACTTAATAAACATTATATCAACCTAATGTTAAAATATGAGAGTACGATGTCTTTCATAAATACAAAATATGAGAGGAATATTTGATCTATTTAAACATAATATGAACTTATTTAATGTGAAATGTTATCATATGATTGGTCTAAATGCAAATGATTTTTATACTTTGTTTTATATGTTTATAAAGAAAGTATTTTAACTATATATTCTCGAAATGATAGATATGATAAATATAATATTAAAATGAGATTAGGTTGATGCAAAGGCTAATAATATGATATTAAAGTTGAGTTAATAATATTAAATAACCCTCATGCATTTAATATTGATTTGTTGAGTCTTATATCATCCTAAGATATAAAACAAGCTTTCCTTTTTACGATGATATTAGGATAGTTAGGAATTAGATAAGTGAGAAAGATTATGGAAAAATAAGGTTGGTATAAATTTTATATATTTTTATTATATATCAAGTAAAAAAATAAATTTTATGTTTTTATATATTTAGGTTAATAAGTATGTTTATTTTGAAATAAAGTTTATAAAATTTGAATTTAATTATCAATAATTATTAGGTGGATAATTGGAATTTAACCTCAACGAAATATTTTAGAATATTATGGTCAATAATTATTAAGTGGATAGTTGGAATTTAACATGAACGAAATATTTTAGAATATTCATAATATTATACACAAATCAAAGCTGAGATTTATCTTCAAAGTAGTTATGAATTTTTTCCCTTTTAATTAAATTGATTAATTAAAAAAATATCATATGAACAAGTGTCAAATGAATTGACTTATGGTTTTTGGTATGTGGTATTGATAAGACATGGTATTGACCCATGGTATTGTAACAAAACCTATTTATAAATTGAGAATCTCCGTAGTAAAATAAGGGTAAATGTCATCATAGTTAATTCTTACATATGTTTACTTATATATTAATTCTTTTTATAATTATAATTTAGTTAGTTGTTATATTTTTTTAATTTTAGCAATGTGACATGTATTATGAAGTGTTTTGTTGTTTATTATGGATTGATGTATATTAGCATTTATCAACCATTTAATTTATATCATTATAATAATTTTATTGTTAATTGCACCAAGAATCACTCCAGGGGAGATGTTGTGGTAGTTTTAAATGAGTGTAAACATATAATTGTGAACTAGATAAAAAAAAAACATAATATGCAATCACATTAAAATAAATTTGTATAATAGTGATTCATATTTGAGTACAAAATATTTCAAAACATATAATTAATAAACATATAAAAATTTAATAAATTTAATTAATAATATATATAATTAGGAAAAAAAATATTTTTAAACATATAGTTAATAAATGTATAAATAATTCCCCACGAAGGCTCTCCTGGAGTGGGCCCCTCCCCCCCACCCTGATCTAATGGTCGTTCACATGCTTATGCACCATGACATGCAAATTACTTGGCGTAATGCATGCTCGTGCGTCACAATGAAATTTAAAGATGGATCCTTGCGTAGGATTAAATGTTAGTTGATGAATTTGGATGGTACTGTGCTACATAAGAAATTTTTATGCATGAGGGTGATTTCTCTCGACAATTCTTACATCATGATTACACTTGTAGGTTTATTGGGCACTCTTACTTAGTCCTCCCAAGAAATGGTAATCGCGGGGACTCCTCCCATCGAGTTTAGGGATACAAAATGTTATTATCTGATTTGTTTGGGTGATGCTCGCACATCACTTATATTGGCTAGCACCTCCTCCATTCTAGCAAGAAAAAACCCCTCGGATTTGATAATATTGTGCATACCAAGGCATGCACAAGGCTCAACCTTAATCACGTTGCACTTTTTCGGCGGTATCTTTCTTTCTGCACTGATCTTTCTTTAGCTTCTATGAGTGCCTATGGTGTTGGCCTAGTTGTGGAAACCTCAACACTCAAGGTAAACATCTTTATAGTTAAGCTTTTTTTCCATGTCTTTATGCATAGGAATTGGTTAAATTGTGGTTTCTATAGGTTTTGGATTTAAGTTTCTTTTTTGAATTCTCTGGTCTAGGTTGGCTTCCAATGCCTCATGTTATCTCTGTAACCCTTTTTCAGCTTGATTTTTGTTGAAAATGTAACAAGAAAATATTGTTTTGACTTTTCCTTGGTCAAACTAGATTAAAATTCAAATTTCTATTTCAGCAGAATACTTGGAGGTATTTTACTGAGGTGACATTGCTCTTGTCACTCAGTTAACTCAGTAAATTTGAGTCACTTGAGTTCAGTTCTACATGATTGACTTCTAATTTGTAGCAATCTATTTCAGTTAGTTTGAGTTATTATCAGTTTAACTAGTTCTAATTGTCAGAAGAACTAGTTGAGGTCAAGTTGTGGATGTGTAACTTCAACCACACTCAGTGATCAACTAGTTAACTAATCAATTAACCCAAAATAATTATTGCATACAAAGAATTTGAGTTACCCAGTTGACATGGATATTCCAAGGTAGTGTACTATAAGTTGTAGCATATTCCCATGTTTACAGGTGGTGCATCTAATAAGAGGTTGAGCTAAGGCTACTGGGCAATTCCTTGGTGTGAATTCCTAAAAAATACAGGAAATTTCCCAAGGGAACAACACAAGGAAATGTGAGCTTGGGAAGGCTTGAAATTAGCTAAGAGGGATATATTGTACACTTGCAGGGTGTTCTCAGGCTTGAGCACGCATTGTATTTCTTCTCTATTCTCTCATTAATGCAATACAAATAGTAAGGGGTTTTGATTGGTTTCTTTCCCCTTGATAAATCTCTATGCATGTATGATGTTTCATTTTTCATGTCAATGATTCTTATTTTAGATGGTGAATTAACTTCTGAAGATGAGTAGAATAGCTTTAAGTCTTGTGATTTAGTAAATTTCATGAGTAGTATTGAATCTGCAGATTAATTTATACGTGGTATCAGAGTTGGAATCATTGTTGAGAAGATATTTTGAAGTTGTCATTGGAGGAGATTCAAATTTTAAGATCAGTGTTGCAGGTTTTCTTTAGGACAGAGAATATGGATTTTAATGGACTCGGGCTCGAGTATGCCTTGGAAGGCACCTCAAACTTTGTTGCATGGAAGGACTGGATGGAAGTAGTATTGGATGATAATGGGCTGCTAGAATACATTAAGACATATGTAGAAAAACCCCAAGCATCTGATGCCCAAAATATTTCTTATTGGAAGAAGGATGTGGCCAAAGTGAGGAGAATCATATTGGAGGGAGTTTGGGATCATATTGTCTCGAATCTCCATGGAAAAGAGACTCCGTTCACGATGTGGAAAGTACTAACCGAATTGATCGAGAACAATAGTGACCACAGAAAGCTGGTACTCAAGGACAAGCTTCGAATTATCAAGATGAAAAAGAATGACATATGAGTAGGTTTACATAGCATTGTGATGAACTTGGTGGGGTCGGTGTTAATGTACCTGAAGAATACTTGGTAGCTCTAGCCCTTTTTTGCCTTCTCAAGAGTTGACATAACTATCAAGATTAAGTAAATGGTAAAGAGAAACTACCGATTTTGGAGTAGTTATGGCTCAATCTAGTGTAGGAAGAAATAAGGCGGAACACTAGAGATGGGACCTCATCCAGGGGCAAGGATGAGGATAACTGTGCCTCAACTGGAAAGGAAAAGAAATGAAAGGGGAAGAAATCCCAATCCAAAGAATATTCAAGTCAAGGGGGAAAGAAGAAAGACTTTTCCAAAATCAAGTGCTTTGGCTGTCATGAATTTGGGCATTGTGCAATGAAGTGTCCACATAAGAAGGCAAGCAAGAAGACCATAGGAGGAGTAGTGGGTGAAGCCCTAGCTTCACACTTCGAACTTCATTTTACCCTCATTACTTGCATGGCAATAACAATGATGAGTAGTGTGTGGTATCTCAATAGTGGTGCCTCGTTCCACATGATGGGGAACAAAGAATTTTTCAGTGAATTCGAGGAGAAGGATCTCCATATACACATCAATATGAGAGATTATGGAAAGGATAGTGCGATTGGTATCGATATAGTTACTTTTAGAGGGAGTATGGCTCCCCTCTTAGGCTTAAGGATGTGATGTTTTGAAAGGGTCTGAATAAGAATCTAGTTTACGTATCTATGTTGGAAGGCCGTGGCTACGATGTGATATTTATCAAAGGGAAGGATTTCCCGAGACACATCACCACCGAAAAGTGAAGTTAATTGGGGTTCGATTGAAGAACCTCTACAAATTAGATGTGGAAGACTATGTAGCATTGATCACAAAAGCAGTGAAGATGCAGAGTCGAGACGTCGGTGAGTTATGGCATAGAAGACTTGGCCATTTGCATCATGTTGCGTTCACGATCATGCATCAAATTTCTACAGGCCTCCCCAAAGGAGCACTAGAGCAGTGAGATACATGCAGAGGGTGTACATTGGGGAAGTACACAAAATCCACCTTCATTGATCAAGACAACAAGGCACATGCAGTCCTTAAAAGGATCCACTCTGATGTATGTGGACCTTTCTTGACAGCTTCCACTTATAAGCACATGTATTATGTTATATTTGTATATGATTTCTCATGGAAGTGTTGGATCTACTTCATGTAGAAGAAAGAGTAGACATTCTCCAATTTTTTTGAATTTAAAGAACTTGTTGAGAAGGAAACTGGTAAGAAATTGAAGGCTCTTAGGAGCAATAATGGTGGTGAGTATGTGTCGAATGAGTTTAAAATTTATGTGCATAGGAATAATTCGATGAGATTTGACAACACCCAATAACCCACAATAGAATGGGGTGGATGAGAGGAGGAATAGAAGTATTGTGGGAGCAGAAACAGTGATGTTGCATGGCCAAAGCCTACCACTACACTTGTGGGCTGAAGCATGCAACACAACGGTCTATTTGTAGAACATGATTTCTCACAGGATTCTTGGAATGAGTGCACTAGAGGAATATTTTTCAAGGAAGAAACCATATGTGTCACACTTTAGGATCTTTGGATCAACAGTTTACTATCATGTTTCCAAGGAAGCGAGGAAAAATCTAGAGCCAACAATAGATTTGGGCATATTTGTGGGGTACATAGGCACACCTCACAACTATCATGTGTACTTGTCATATCTCAGGAAGATAGTGGTTAGAAGAGGTGAAATTTTATGAGGAAAAGGAAATGAGTTGTTCTCTTGAGAAGGAGCTTCAGTTGTAGCTTGATCAGGATATTTTAGCTCCAAAGGAAGAACCTCAGGAAGTTGTGTAGTAACCACAAATAGAGGAGAAGAGAGTGGAGACATCTAATCAAGAGGAGACATGCAGAGAAGGAAGGGAGTGACAAGAGAAGCTGATAGATTATTGCAGGATTCTAGAGAGAATGTGGGAGCACCCACATCACAGCGTAGGCGGAGAAGGTCACTGGATCAGTACACTAGCTACATGGCTCTAATGAGTGAGCTTGTAGAGACTAAGCCATCCTCATTCGAGGAATTTGTAGAGAAACCAATATGGGTTGACGCTATGGTAGAGGAATATGATTCCATTGTTAGAAACAATATTTGGGAAGTGGTCCCAAGAATGGCATATAAATCAATGGTTGGTTAGAGATGGATCTACAAGGTAAAGCGTGCAATAGATGGGATCATAGAGAAAAAAAATGCCATATTTTTTTCCAAAAGGTTCTCTTAGGTTGAGGGAATTGACTATGAGGATATATTTTCTCCAGTAGAAAGGTACTCATCCATCAGGTCAATTCTAGCACTCTCAGCACAGATGGGGAGGAAGATCCACCAAATGGATGTGAAGACAACCTTCCTCAAAGGTGTTGTCGAGGAGGAGGTGTATATTTAGCATCCAAAGGGGTTTGAGACCTTTGACGAAGGTTTTCATGTGTGTAGACGCAAGCAAGCATTGTATGGACTCAAGAAAGCACCCTATGCTTGGTATACCAAGATCGATAGCTATCTGGCCGGTTTGGGCTTAAAATAAAATGAAGCAGATGCAAACCTTTATCGCATTGTGGTAGAAGGTAAATTATTTATCATTGTGTTATATGTTGATGACTTGATTCTTACTGGTGATGAGAAGTTGATCAAATATTTCAAGGAGGACTTAACAAGAGAGTTCGAGATGAAGTAAATGGGCCTCATGCACTACTTCCTTGGTTTGGAAGTATGGCAAGGAGATGGGGAATTATTTGCCTCTCAGGAAAGTATGCCAATAAGATACTTCAAAGGTTACAATGGACAGGTGAAAACCCATGGAGACTCCTCTTGCAGCAAACTAGAGGAAAGAGGATGCTACTCCAGGTGAAGTAGTCGAGGCTACCATTTACAGGCAGCTTGTGGGTTCACTTATGTATTTGGTGAACACACGAACAAACATGTGTTATGAAGTTAACTAGCTTAGTCAAGCAATGGTTAAGCCAACCAAACTGTATTGGAAGGCAACAAATAATGTGTTGAGACGCCTCATAGGCACTACTCAGTTTCGTCTTTGGTACAAACGACCAAAGGGAGTGAAGAGGCAATACTTCACAGATGAAAATTGGGTAGGGATTCCATCAGATAGGAAGAGCACATTAGGAGGAATTTTCAGTGTTGGGTCAGCAAAGGTTTCTTGGTACAGCAGAAAGCAGAGATCTGTGGCACTCAACTCAACAAAAGAAACGTACATTGTTGTAAGTCAAGCAACATGTGAGGCTATCTGGATGAGAAAGATTCTTGTTGGGTTATTTGGTCAGAAGATGGATCCTACAATGATTAACTGTGATAATCAAAGTTGTATTAAACTCCCCGAGAATCTAGTTTTCCATGATCGATCCAAGCATATCGACATTTGGTATCACCATCTACGATATTGTGTGTAGAGGCGGATTATGTTGTTGCAATACATTCTGATAGAGGAATAAGATGAAAATATTTTGACAAAGGATTTGTCAAGAGGCAAATTCAAGTTCCAAAGAAGCAGGATATGGGTATCTGATAATCCCTTTATTGCTAAGAGGGAGTGTTGAAATGAAGCAAGAAGAACTATTTTTGACTTTGCCTTGGTCAAACTAGATTAAAATTCGAATTTTTATTTCAGCAGAATACTTGGAGGTAGTTAACTTAGGAAACATGGATCTTGTCACTCAGTTAACTCAGTAAATTTGATTTGGAGACACTTGAGTTCATTTCTACATGATTGATTGCGAACTTGTAGAAATCTATTTCAGCCAATTTGAGTTATTGTCAGTTTAACTAGTTCTAATTGTTAGAAGAACTAGTGGAGGTCAAGTTGTGGATGTGTAACTTCAACCACACTCAGTGATCAACCAGTTAACTAATCCATCAACCCAAAATAATTATTTCATACAGAGAATTCGAGTTACCCAGTTGAGATGGATACTCCAAGGTAGTGTATTATCATTTGTAGCATATTCCCATGTGCACAGGTAGTGCATCTAATCAAAGGTTGATCTAAGGCTATTGCGCAATTCCTTGGTGTGAAATTCCTAAAAAATACGAGAAATTTCCCAAGGGAATAATACAAGGAAATAGGAGCTTAGGAAGGCTTGAAATTAGCTAAGTGTTGGGTTGGGTCAGGTTTAGTCAGTTAGGAAAAGGGATAGACTATACACTTGTAGGGTGTGCTCAGGCTAGAGAAAGCATTGTATTTCTTCTCTATTCTCTGATTAATGCAATACAGATAGTAAGGGGTTTTGATCAGTTTCTTTCCCCTAGATAAATCTTTGTGCATGTGTGATGTTTCACTTTTCATGTCAATGATTCTTGTTTTAGATGGTGAATTAACTTCCGTAGATGAGTAGAGTAGCTTCAAGTCTTGTTATTTAGTAAATTTCATGAGTAGTATTGAATCTACATATTAATTTCTATAGCCTTCTCTCCTCTATGACCCTATTTTTCCTCCCTTCTCATATATGTTTTTCAATCCATGCTTTTTCTCACCTAATCCCATCCTTATCAATTTTATCACACTCAATTTCATCCTATTTTTGTAATTGTGTTCAACGTTTTCTCTCCCACCCTCTCTCTCACAATTCCTCATTGTCACCTCCATGTTACATCTTTCCCTTGAACAAATATGCCATGTGGGAGGAATGTTGCAACTTGTTGGGCGTGAAGTAGGGGATGTTCCACTACTTCTAAGCTGACTACCATCCATATTTCCTCTACCTCATAACTTCGTGCTCAAGTAAAAGCATGGGAAACCATGGCTCTCTTTGAGAAACTTATCCCAGAACTAGTTCAACAAGAAATCGAGTGAATTGAAGCTAAGGTACATCGTGAGATGAATTTCTATCGAGACTATCATGTTAATACCAAGACCTGAGATTAGATTCCCTACACTAGGACCTCAACCTACTTGCACTTCTCTGGATATATGCAAACTATCAATGTATACTGGCACAATAAAATTCTTATGGTACACATCCTCACTAATAGAAATAACACTCAGTAGGAAAAAAATATTAAAATAGTAGAATCAAAGGAGAAGCTTGATGGAATTGATCATGAGATTAACATTTTCTTCAGTAAAGCAACCATCATTTCTCTCTCCTTCGATGGGAATGGTTCACAACAAGATTTTAAACCAGATGACTAAGCTCAATGATCATCTTGCATTTCTCATTTTTTTATTATAGTTTTCATAATTTTTCCTGTTTAGTCAGGCCATGATATTCCAAAACTTAGCAATGTTAGTATATTTATAAATCCTTTTTCTTATCAAATTCTCTAGTTAGAAGAGGTCTTAGCAACTTCAAGACTTTAAGTCTAAGCTTATGGTTTGGTCTTTCGCTACGCATACTAAAAGCTAATATTTTTTGGAGTATGTGTTTGCATTGGTGTCAATCTAGTAGATCTTGGGCATTTGATGATGAAAGAATTTGATGGCTAGGTGAGGCCTCTAATCAGTTGATCTAAGGGATTAAAAATATGCTAAAAAAAATAAAGTACTCAAAATATCACGAAACTAACGCAAAATCATAGAGCTCATCGTTTCAGATTTCAATGACACTTGAATTGCCTTAATCTGACACTGTATGAGGAAGTTATCATGTTATGAAGTTTTTGGCAAACAAAAAAAAGTCAACGCAAGGTTGACTATGCAGTCTAAATGTTGATGTGGCAGGTTGTATGATGACGTCAACAGGATGACTGGGCTATACGGATGGAACATGGGCCAATCCAGTGAGGACAAGTGGTCAATTTTTAAATTTTGATGGGATTGTATTTGGCCAATCCTAGACCATCACATGGGACAATCGGAGGGTTCCATGTGGTCGAATGAGAGGATGCCATGTGTCCTTAGGAATGGTGCCAAAAAATTATTATGGTGACGAACAGGCTACACAAGGTTTGACCTGATGACCTCCTGTTCATGCAATAGATGCCCAACCAATTGGGCTACAAAATTTCTTATTAGACTATGGGTGACATGTTTTTATTTAATGTGCATCGACGGGGAGGTTTGAGGAATGGGTGGGCCAGTGGGTGCACCCGACTAGCCCTACCCTGGGTTTTTGGCACCTTATATGACCTTCGGTAGAGTATTCGGGTGGGCGTGGGTGTGTGGCACCCTACCCGCAATGGCCCCAAGCCAGATGAATGCCATGGAACCAAGAGCATGAAAGTTGGAGGGGGCTCCATCCAAAACCTTAAATATATATATATATACTATAACGATACAACACAAATAATGGCGGGATGTTCAGGTCGAACCTATGACATCTACCCAACTAACTTCAAGCACCACTAATAGATTAGAGGTGATTTTTTTTCCAGATTAGTAGAGCCAAGACTTTTTGCAGAGCAGTTTGCAAATAAGATTGGAGAAATGGTCATATCTTGCTCATTTTTCAACCTTTTTGAGCTCAAGAAGAGGCTAGACAGGGGTTTTTGAGCATTTTGGACATAATGACAGTGTTATTTTTCATATTGAAGCTTGTATATTTATGTATTGAGCATTTTATCATATAATACAAATGCCACCATTGGAAGATGGACTTGGAGACATAGCCCAGTAGGGGTGAACTCCGTTATCAATTTTCTTGTGTTTGATGTTACATGTTTGTCAATTTTTAAATGTTAAAAGTATACAAAATTTACTTAATTTTATGTACTTTTGCAATCATGATCCATTTCGTAAGAGACATGACCTAACTTGAAAATTATTTCATGAAACCTTCAATTTTTCAATTTTGGATTAGTTTGGTATCAGAGCATGGATTTTGTGAAGGTTTGAAAAAATTTGCAAGGTTTTTGAATGCTTAAAAGGTATAAATTGAGAAGAGGAGAAGGAGCACTTGAAGAAACTAACCCTCAAAATGGCTCAAGGAGGTCATGAAATCCACATTTCATGGCACCTGAAGAAGGACAAGGACAAGAGTTGATGTCTGAGGATGAGAGAGATTTTAGAAAAAAAATCTTTGATATGATTGAGATGCTGAAAGTGTTGTATAATGAGAGAAAAACATAGTTGCAAGGAAAAAGTTTTAATCAATCAAAAGGTGATGGTGGTAATGGGAGCAAGGCTCCACCTCATCCTCCTCCTTCACCTCCATCTTCATCTATACCCTCACCTCCTTCTTCACCTCCTTCTTCACATAGACCTACTCCTCCAACATCTCCAAGAGGACATCCTAAGTCTCCTTTGCTTAAGCTTTACGTCAAATTTGAATTTCTAATATATAATGGAGAAGTAAACACAAAAAAATTGGATAATTGGGTTCGTCAAATTGAATTCTATTTCAGGATTCAAAAGCTTGATGATGATGTCACAAAGATCCATCTTTCTTCTCTTCATTTGGAAGGTGCAACTCTCATCTGGTGGGAGGCCAGAACTCAAGAAGATTCAAAGAAAAGTGGTAAAATTATCTCTTATTGGAATTATTTTATAGTTGAATTAAGAAGGAAATTTTATTGATTAGCTTACATGCAAAAAGAAATAATGGATTGGAAAATTTATAGACAAGCTAAAGGTGAGAGTGTCCAAAGTTACACACAAGGGTTTAGAAAAAAAAACATTAATATTGGGTGTTGATTTGACCTCACAAGATACTCTCCTTAAATATATAGGTAGATTGCATAGTTATTTGAGACATATTGTACTTATGTTTAATCCCACCAATCTAGATGAAGTATGTGTTTAGAAAAATCATTTAGAATCAAGAGGCAAGAATGTTCCTCAAGGGTCCAACAAGAAACCTTTTAAATCTAGAGACAAAGGAAAGGGGAAACTTAAAGGCAAAAGTAAAAAGAATGCTACTGTCAAGAAAGAGGGAGAGAAACTTACTTGTAAACATTGTTCAAAATATGTTCATGATGAAGACCAATGTTGGAAATTACATCTAGAATGGAGATCAAAAAGTTCAATAATAAGGGCAAACAAAAGATTTTTGCTACAACTCAACAAGATCTAGGATCCGATTCAGGTGATGAAATCAAAATCATAGCCATGGTAATGAAAGGTATAGCTTCTAACACAAGTACTAGTTCTTCTAGCAAGCCTATTGAAACTCAAAATGATAAAGAAAGAAGTGATCTTTTTCATATGAAGGTCATTATAAAACATAGAAAGGTTGATACATTATTTGATAGTGGATCTCAAGTCAATATTATCTCTGAAGCAATTGTCAAGAAACTTAATTTAGAGATTACACCTCATACAAAACCTTACCACTTAGGTTGGGTATGTGATGATGTCAAATTACAAGTGACAATAAAATGTGAACTTAAATTTGCCATCATTGATAATTTTATAGATGAGGTAGAGCTTGATGTTGTACCACTTGATATTTGTGGGATTTTCTTAGGGAGTCCATATTTATATGGCCGACAATCCATATTATATCTTCATGAGAACAAATATCATATTTTCAAAATGGATTTTATTATATTGTTAGAGCACATTGAAAGAAGATGAACTTATCTCTTGTTAGTGCAGGTCAAATGAAAAGGCTTATGAATGCTAGTAAGAATTTTGTGTTGTTGATGATTAAAGCTAAATATTCTACTGAATTTGAAGCTTTCAGGATGTGATTCTAAAATGAAGCATGAATTGGTTGAATTTGTTAACACTTATGACAAGATGTTTCAGGAACTTGAAGGGTTACCTCCAAAAAGAGGAATCCAACCTAAAATTCAATTGCAGTTTGATGCACCACTTCCAAATATTGACATGTATAGAATTTCAATTTTGGAGAATGCATATATTATGAAGCAAATCCAAGAGTTTCTTTACAAAGGGGTCATTAGACGTAGTACATCTCCTTAAGGGTCTCCTATTTTTTTGGTTCCGAAGAAAGATGGTACATGGTGCATGTGTGTGGATTTCAGATTTTTGAATGAGATCATGGTAAAGAATCACTATCCTCTTCCTCACATTGATGATTTTCTGGATTAGTTAAAGGATGTTGTTTATTTTACTAAGTTAGACTTGAGAAGCAGTTATCATAAGATAAGGATTGGTAAAGATGATATTTGGAAAACTAATTTCAAGAAAAAACAAGGTATGTTTGAATGGTTATTTATTCCATTTGGGCTTTTTCATTCACCTTCCACATTCATGAGAGATATGAATGATATATTGAGATGATTTCTTGATGATTTTTTCATAGTTACTTAGATCATATTCTGATTTTTAGTAAGACTCATGAAGAGCATGCCAAGCATTTAACAGAAGTTTTAGATGTATTGAAAAAGGAGAAGTTGTATTTGAATATGTCTAAATGTGAATTTGGGAAAACCTCTTTGGTTTATTTGGGTCATATTGTAGGAGGTGGTGAATTGAAGATTGATCCCTCCAAAGTTGATGTTATTGTGAATTGGCCTAAACCCAACAATGTAACAAAAGTTAGGATCTTTTTGGGAGCAACTCAATATTGGAGAAAATTTATCACTAACTTCTCATTCATTGCAGCACCATTACATGCTTTGACAAGTGTGAAGTGAGATTTTCAATGGGGAGGAAAGCAACAAAAAGCCTTTGTCACTTTGAAAGAGAAAATCAGTAAAACACCAGTTCTAGCACTTTTAGATCTTAAGCAACCATTTGAAATTGAAACCTATGTCAGCGAATATGCTATGGGAGTAGTTTTGATGCAGCATGGTAAGTGTTTGATAATTTAATTGATGTTAAATTACTACATAAATTATTGACGAGGGCTTGTAAGCTAATGAAGTGTATGTGCATTGTGTATGCTAGAAGTCCTTATGGTGTAAGCAAATCCTAAGTTAAATTGAGATATCGAGATGCACATATTTTCTTTAACAATTATCACTCTTACATGAAAGTAAATATATATCACTCTTAACAAAAATAAAACCAAAATTATTGCAATTTCTTAAAAGAAATATCACACTTTACTTGAAAAAACATCACACTTGCTTGAAATAAATATCACACTTGATTGAAATAAATATCACACTTGCTTAATTAAATATTGAAATTAAGTCTAAATCACTCTAACAAAAGAAGAGAAATTAACTCTATAATCATACTAATTGAAAATTGAAATCTTCTTCAGTTAAATCTAATTTAACTCAGATGTAATTCAAACTATACTACACATCCTAAATCAATCCATACTCGTTCATACTACTTTTCATGTGCATAAGAGATCTCGAGCTATCCTAAAACAAACTGATTAAACAAACCCTACTTTAAACTCAGTCCTAAAAATTCATTCAAAATTGAAACTGGACAATTAGATAAACTAATTAAACAGTATATAAAATGAAGAATTGAATTGTTAATTAAAAATGATAAAACCTTATAACTCCAGGGGGACCTCCTGCGAGATGTAGGTAGCAACATGACTTCTTCGAAGGATTATATACGCATTGAGATAATGCACAACAAGGTTATCAAGAAAAAAAAGTTTTTTATAACTGTAACCAGAGTTTCAAAAATAAAATTTAGGTCTATTGTCTATCATGCCGAGAGGTAGATTTATAACCTCTATCAATAACTGTTTTAGAGATTTACGAGCCTATCCTACTTGATACAGACTAAAAATAACATAAGAAGATAATATGAAATTATTTCCTCATCATTTTCTATCAGAGAAGAAAATTGTGAGGCTAAATATCTGCTTCCATTATTTTCTCGCTCACTTGGTTCACCTTCGGCTCCTTCTTCGCTGGTTGACTTCCGCGTTGACTGGCTTATACAATGTTCTTATCATAAATCTAGGTCTTGAAGATAGGTAAATATCGTTATGCGAGCTATTAGCCACCCACCCATATGTCGCGTTCCTAAGCTGGAGTTTCGGAACCCATCGAACCTTCAACTATGTTTTAGAATCAGTCATTAGCTACAGAACTAGTGCAATTCAATAGCTTATGCAAATATTGAGTTAAATAATAAAGAACAATGAAACTTATGAAATAAAAGATGTTTAAGTACCTGTTATTTCCATGAACCTTATAAAATTATTCTCAATTAGAGTTATTAGAGTCAAAAATAAGGAGGATGGAGTGTAAGAACGTTGTCAAAAAGAGATAATTTTGGGCTTCAACATTCCCCCACACATAAGACATTGCATGTCCTCATTCACAAAATTTCATTTTTTTGTAATCCTTCTATGTTACTGAGCTTCTTCAGAGGCCTGATCAAGAATATCTAAGTTAGTTCTTCTTGCTTTCCTGATATTGATTGTTGTCCTTGGTTTCTTCATCAAGATCTTGTACTACAAACTTATGACCTTTTTCTTAATAAATTTGTTTTTAGCTTTCAATTTCTTATTTTTCTCATACCATAAACCAAGATGTAATAAGACAATATCATTTTGAGTTCTCTGAATTTCATTTTGTACCTTTAGTGTTTAATGTTCACGTTTCAAATGTCTATTTAATACCTCCAATTCATAGATTTTCTTCTTAAGAGTGTTTACAATTTGGGGCTCTTCTAGAGGATCAAAATGAATTCTTTCATTTACAATTTCCAGTTTGAGGATGATTCAACAATTTTTCCTGTAGCTCTTCGTTCCAGAGATTCTATGTAGTCATATATTTCTTGCTGGACATGATCAATTTCCAGAGTTCTCCTATCTGGACTTGCAATTGGTGATGGAACTCTCGGTTCCTCTTCTTCTTCTTCTAAATTGATGAATTCTGGAGATTGCTAAGGCTGTGCATGTGTTGGTTTTATAAGCCTTGCACTTCTTCTTATAGTTGATGGTGACTTTTCAGTAATACGGGGATGCCTTTTAACCTTTTCTTATTCTTATTTTCCTTTTGATGTACTTCCCCTTTATTGTTGGATATATTTCTTCTAACATGTTTCTGCTTAAGAGTTTCCAACACACTTACAAGAGGGGTTTCATCATCAAAATATTAATCTTGTTGTGTTTCTTGTGCAGTTGATTTTTCCTTAGGGTTTGAGGGAAACTTTATTCTACTCCTTGTTTTATTACTAGGTTCTTCTTGTTCAACTTCTTTGAAATGATTTGTAATCAGAAAATCTTTCCAGTTATCCCCTTTTCTTTTCAGATGGGTTTCAATTAAAATTTTCACTAACCCATGATGGTACAAGAAATTATCTATGGAATGTATTTTCTACTGAATGTTTCCAAGCATTTTTCTCAAAGTACGTAGAAGGAAGTATGGTAAATTGATTTAATTACCATCAAGAAAATTCATCATCAGGTGAGAATGGTAAACAAACATGTTTCCAAACCTACCTTCAGAAGTTATGAATTTTTGAATAATTAATAGAAAATTTCTCCATTTAGTATTTAAAGTTGTGACTTAGATTCCCTTCTTAAAGACATAGATATCCATACCTAGATTTTTAAGGAAGACTTCCCATTCTTTCTCCTTAATCTTCCGGTCTTGAACCAACTTTCCCTGATTCTTGGTAATTCGGTAGCTTCTACTTAAAATGACTCTATTAGAACCAATTTAATGTCTCCAATCTTTGCTTTTATACTATCATATGCCCAAGAAAATGATTTCGTAAATTTTTCTCATGCCCATCAAAATTTTCAACAAATTATAACCACTTCGCATGTTGTAACTGTTGTTGCACCTATGGGTATCCTTCAAGAAATTTAGCCCCATTTGGTTTTGAGCATACAATGACTCCCATGCTGAAGAAGTCTTAGTCACTAATTTCTGTTTTTGACAGGGTTATGAAAGGAGTTTGGCTATGGAATAGGTCAAAGAGGCAGAATTTGGGTAATAGGTGAGGCGTTTTCGACAATCGAATAGGGCTGAGTGGAATGGATATGATGCAAGGAATGGTGACGGTATGTTAAGGAAGTGGGATGATATATGAAAGGAAGGGAGTAAGTTTGAATGATAACAAGGTTTCATGTTGGATTCATATCCTTTTGACAAGATATAGAGATATTCATTAGAACCAAATTCATGTCAGAATGAGGGTAATCATTATGCAAAATGGTAGTAGCAATGATCATTCATCTATTTAATTTCATAATTCAATGTTTTTCCTATTATGTCACTAATATTTAAATACCTTCTATATTTCCTTACTGATGTTTGGATTTGTCCTTTTGTAGGTTGTACTCAGGTTTCTTTAGTTGTGATCTTCATTCAATTTTATTTTGTAATGATCTTCATTTACCTTGGTTGCAATATGTTAAGTTGGCTACAAAATTCCACAGGAGCTGCAGATTATTGGAAATTTTGTATCTGTCTGATTTTTCAAAAGAGGAATAAAAAGAAATGGGAAAGGAATAGGGAATTAGAAAGAAAATCTATGCTGCCAAGAATTCTTGGTTTTCAACTTAGATTTTCTATATAAACATGCCAAAAATGTTGGCTTTCATGCTTATACAAAAAAATATTTTCAATTTTTTTTTTAATAGAAAGAAAGAAGAAGGCTAAGTTGGAGAGGAAGAATAATCTTCCTTGACCAACTTCAAATAAATATTATCTCGTAGATTTTTTATGAACTCTTCGTTTTTTAATGATTTATGATATATTCGTAATCTATGAGATTTTACAAGGAAAATTGCTTTGTCTTCATCAATGGTTCTGATTCTGACTGCTCCATTATCAAAGACAGTTTCAATCTCAAAAGGACCAAGCCAATGAGTTTGAAATTTTCCTTGAAAATCTTTAAACTTTAAATCAAAAAGCAATGCCCAATCACCAAGCTGGAATTTTCTTTCTTTGATAAACTTATCATGCCACCTGGATATTTTCTATTGGACTATATTGGATCTTTGAATAGCATCTTGTCGTATCTCATCAAGTTCATTAAATTGATCCATTCTTTGTCTTTGGGCTTTTGATAGATCAATACCCAATTTGACTGTTGTTTTAAAAGTCTTTATCTGGAACTCAATAGGAAATAGGACTTGCTTTCGATAAACAAGTTCATAAGGAGTGTAACCTGTTGTGTTTCTCCATGTGATACGATATGCCCATAAATCTTATGGAAGCTTTTCCGCCCAATCTCTTCTATGCAAATGCACAGCCTTGGTAAGAATTGTTTCAATTACTTTATTGGTATATTCAACTTGTCCATTTGCTTGTGGATGGTATGGAGTGGATTTCAGATTTTTGATTTTGTATTCCTACATTATCTTTTGTACCAACTTGGATGTAAATTGAGTACCTTGATCTATCACAATTTCCCTTGGGACACCAAAACGAGTGAAAATATCCTCAGAAAGAAATGAAACTACAACATTTTCAGTAGCAAAAGGAAGTGCTTTAGCTTCTACCCATTTTGTGACATAATCTGTACAAACAAGAATGTACATTTTTTGTCTTGGTGGTGGATTGATTGGACCAACAATATCCAAAGCCCATTTCTCGAAAGGTTCAATAAGTACCTAGGGTCGTAGATGCATTTCATCTAAGGAAACATGATTTCCCATTATTTGAAAAATGCCACATTACTTAACATATGCTTTGGCATCCTTAAAAAGAGAAGGCCAATAGTATCCTAGGAGAAGGAATTTATAAGTAGTTCTTTTATCAGCAAAATGTACTCCACATGCTTCATCATGATAAGCTTTTAATATTTCTGGTACTTCATCTTCTCTAACACATATTCAAATGGTTAATTTAAGTCTTGTTTTGTACAATTCTTCAATTATCCGTGAATGAGATGCACTAGTTTGAATAACCTTCTTTTTTTCTCTAAGAGACAAATATGAAGGTGACTTCCCTGTGGAAAAATAGTTAGCAATATATGCAAACCAAGGAGATTTAATAGATACTTCAAAAATATATATTCATCAGCAAAATTATCTTCTACAGGAACATCTTTATTATCATTTTGGATTCTAGATAGAAAATCAGGAACTGTGTTTTCCTTTCCAGGTCTATCCAAAATAGTAGTATTGAATTCTTGTAGTAACAATAATTGTCTTGTAATTCTACCATTAGTAATTGATTTATTCATTAAATATCTAATTGCATAATGATCTATGTGAATGAAGGTTTCATAACCAATGATATAATGTCTGAATTTATTAATGGCATGTACAACAACTAAAAACTCATTTTTTGTTACAGTGTAATTCAACTCTGCAGGGGTCAGATTTTTGCTTGTATAGTAAATGGCATAAGGAGTTAAATCTTTTTTTCCTAATACAAGTCCTAAAGTTGTATCCAAGGCATCAGTCGAAATGTGAAAAGGTAGTTTCCAGTTTGGTCCTCTTAAAATGGGTGCTTCAGAAATATTTTCTTTCGATGCATCAAAGGCTTTTTGGCAGTCATAATTCCAGATGAATTCACAATATTTTGTAAGCAATTTGAAAAGTGGAGAGGCTATATTCATAAAGTTTTATATAAACCTTCTATAATAGCCAGTAAAACCAAGAAAAAATCTAACATCCCTTTGACAAGTAGGAACTGATAATTTATCAATGACTTCTACCTTAGATGCATCCACTTTGATTCCATTTCCTAAAATATTGTGGCCTAAAACAATTCTCTCAGTGAACATCATAAAACATTTTTCATGGCTTAATGAGAGATTTTCTTCTTTACACCTAATGATAACTTTTTTCAAATTTTTAAGAGCTTCTTCAAAAGAGTTTCCATAGACAGTAAAATCATCCATGTAAACTTCCACACAATCATGATTTAGATCAGAAAAAATTCCTAGAACTACCCTTTGGAATGTTGTAGGTGCATTACATAACCCAAAAGGAAGTACTCTGTAAGCATAGGTCCCCCATGGATAGGTAAAGGTTGTTTTATCTTGATCTTCTAGAGCTACTTGGATTTGGTTATATCCACTAAAACCATCCAAGAATGAAAATATGTTTTCCCTGCCATTGTATCAAGGACTTGATCTATAAAAAGAAATGGAAAATGATATTTTAAAGTAGCTTTATTCAATTCCCTATAATCAATTCATACTCTCCATTTTCCATTCTTTTTCGGAACAATTACCAATGGTGAGACCCATTGGTTGTCTAATATTGGATAATTGAAATTCACATTTAACAATCTTTATAGTTCTTCTTTAACAATTTCGCTTAGGATTAGATTCATCCTCCTCTGTGGTTGTCATAATGGTTTATCATTTTCTTCAATATAAATATGATGCATACAAGTGTGAGGATCAATTCCTTTCATATTAGTGTATTCCCATGCATAAGCAGAGGAATGTTCTTGCAACATCTTCACTAATTATTTCCTTTGAGATTCTTCAAGATTATCATTAATATTAAAAGTTTTCCCTTGAAAAATTTATATTAAAGAATTGAAAAATTTCTCCATAGAATGTAAAGTCATTTGAAGAGATGATAGATATTCAATATTACATTCTTCTTGCAAACTTTGAATTCGTTCACAATATTAGGAAGATTCATTATTTTCCATTAAATTTAAAATCTAATCTTCTTCATCTATTTGTGAAGTAGAAAAAATTGGTTGTATATCAAAGTTTTCATTATCATAATCTATCCATACTTCGATTTCTACTTCTATTTTTGTTTTCACAGGAGGATATATTGTGAATTTCTTTGTCAAACTTCCATCAGAGATAAACATATCACAAGATTTGTAACTTATAAAAGCATCAACTATAGCTAACCATGGTCTGCCTAGAATCAATGGGTGTCCTCCTAGATTATTATTGGGTGTCAAGGTCATGAAGTGATCCAGGTGGATGTTGGTGGCCACCCACCTATCCCACTTGGACCCCCACAACTGTCTCTTTCAGTTTTTCAGTTTCCTATATTGTAGCACAGTTTACTATTTTTAGCAGTTTTTCGGGTCCTGAACTTCTGGAGCCGTTTTGAGGCCCTAAACAACGTTTTTTAGGAAACCTGGGAGCAACATGGGTCCATGGACCTATGTTTCTCTTCCAAAAGTTGTAGTTCTCGGATAGATCTTTCTAACGAGATATTGTGCGCGTCAAACGGAGATCGTATGCCAAAGTTACGACCCTGGGAAGTTGATGTACCAATTTACCCAAATGGGGCCCACCGTTTGGTGTTTCATATTCTAGGGTTAGGTTTTTGGATGTTTAGGGTTTTCCATTATTTCTCAACAATAAATAGTCCTTCGAGCCTCATTGTAACACAATTTAGAGGCATGTAGCCACCACATCTCTTCTCAGAGATAAGTTATCATTGCCCTAGCTGGTTTATTTCCATTTCTATTTGTAAGCATATTTCAGTATTTTACATTAATGAAATGAAGTATTATTTCGACCGCATCTCTGTATTTATGGTTATCTCTGTAATTTGTTGTGTTCCTATTTAAATCCGGATTAGTGGTATCAGAGTGGTCTGCTTTTTCTCTCTTTTTCTTTGCATGTCAACAACGAGGTTGGGATATAAGGAGTTAGGGATTGAACTGGTCGAACCTTTGCAAGACCAACCTCGAAAATCCCAACGGCCTCCCATGGCGGATGAAAAGAACGACGAGGGGGCAGGAGATCTTATCAAAATCTTGCTCGAAGAAGCCCTCGAGCGATAAAGGAGCGCGATGATGGACAACTTTGCCCAGATCCTTCAGCGGCTACCCAGAGGCAATGCATCGGCTTCCAGCAGCTACTCTAGAAATGCCACACCCTTTAAGGTACAAGTTAATTTTGAAATCCCCATCTTCGAGGGTCAAATAGATGCAGATGCCATAGATAAATGGTTAAATCTACAAGAAGGGTATTTTTTTGTTCATGATTTTTTCCAGTCAGGAAAAGATTATTTTCGATCTTCTCAAAGTAGCCCCCCATGTCAAGGACTGGTGGGAAACCTACTGCAAGCAGAAGGATGAAAGTATGGGCTCACTATTTTCAGCCGCACCCACCTGGAATTCATTCCAAGATGCCATCAAGGAGAAATACTACCCTGTCAAAAGCTATGAGGACAAATACATAAAGTGGACCACGTTGCGGCAAGGAAGGGACCAAGATGTGCAGGAGTTCACAAATATTTTTCATACCCTTCACAAACATTTGGGTATCAAGGACTCTGAGCTGCATTTGGTACTCAAATACCGTGGCTGCCTACAAAGATACATCCATGAAGAGATGGAGTTCCTGAACATCTCCTCGCTCGGCACGATGTACCAATACGTTGTCAAAATTGAGCAGAAGTTTAAACAAAAGAAGCGAGACTTTGGGTCTGCGAATCTGAAGAACAAAGGACAAAGCCAAGGTGGGACCCAAGACAACCCTTCGAAGCCGCGAGAAAAGAACAACACCACAAAGTCGAAGAAGGACACAGGAAAGTGGTGTGATTTCCATAAGAGCCCCACTCACAACACAAGTGAGTGTCGGACCAAGCAGTCGCTGGTGGCTGAGTTGAAGGCTTCAGAATCAGATGCATTTTCCGATCCTGAGTCAGAACCCGACAAGGGGAATGGCAAAAGGAAGCAGATCAATGATGCGGAGCCCAGTGCCACTGTTGCCACCACCAAGACCCATAAAAATGAGCCCGAATATCTAGAGGAGGGGGAGCGTCTTTTCCACTCACAGATGTGGGTGAAGGGTTCGCCGCTGCAATTCATTGTTGACAGGGGGAGCCAAAAGAACCTCATTTTAGCATAGGTCATGAAGTGGTTGGGCCTACCGACTACACCACACCCACAATCGTATAGTATCGGGTGGCTTCACCAAGGACGAGATCTCTGAGTTCGCCAGCAGTGCTGCCTTCCCTACAACATCAAACCCTTCACAGATGAGGTATTGTGTGATGTTGCACCTCTGGATGTTTGTGATGTATTATTAGGCCAGCCATACTTGTGGAGGCGACATGCTGTGTATGAGTCAAGCCCTCGCGTTGTCATTATTTCTTTGTGTAATTCATTATACAGGATACCAGAGGTAGCCCCACCTACCACCACCTCTTTTATCATTGCTAAGAAATGTAGCAAGCTCATCTCCTAGACTAGGAAATTCATTTTATGATTGGTTTGCTCCCAAAGTAAGGGGAAGAGCGTCGCGACATCCATGACCCCTGCAAAGGGTTCCTCCGTGCAGCAGCAACAACAGATGGATACGATCGTGAAAGAACATAGTAACATCTTCTCCTCACCCACATGGGTACCGTTACACTGTTAGGTCAAGCATTCATTTGATCTGACTCCCAGAGCACCTCTACCCAATGGGGCGATATATCACCGCTCCATTCTGAAAAGTGACAAGTACAAGAAGCGACATGATCAACATCGGGCGCCACACAAGTTTACACACAGTATTCCCCCATTCCTTCGCTTGCATCGAGTGTTCAATGTGGACCGCCCTTGACCATGCTTCCCACCATTACTGGACACATCAGCAATTGCAGAACAGCTCACTAGGGACCAAGTTCAGCAATAGTTTCTTCATCTCATTGAGGAACCCAATGCAATGGGGACCATTGCTTCCTAAGGGGGGAGGAATGATCCAGGTGGATGCTGGTGGCCACCCACCTATCCAACTTGGACCCCCACAACTGTCTCTTTTAGTTTTTCAGTTTCCTAAATTGTAGCACAATTTACTATTTTTAGCAGTTTTTCGGTTCTTGAACTTCTGGAGCCATTTTAAGGCCCTAAATGACATTTTTTAGGAAAACTCGGAGCAGCATGGGGCCAAGTTTGATGTTTCTCTTCCCAAAGTTTTAGTTCTCGGATAGATCTTTCTAACGAGATATTATGCGCATCAAACGAAGATCGTATGCCAAAGTTATGACGCCAAGAAGTTCGTGTACAAATTTACCCAAATGGGGCCCACAGTTTGGCGTTTCATCTTCTAGGGTTACGTTTTTGGATGTTTAGGGTTTTCCATTGTTTTTGAACAATAAATAGGCCTTTGAGCCTCATTGTAACATAGTTCAGAGGCATGTAGCCGCCACATCTCTTCTAAGAGATAAGGTACCATCGCCCTAGCTGGTTTATTTCCATTTCTGTTTGTAAGCATATTTCAGTATTTTACATTAATGAAATGAAGTATTATTTCCACTGCATCTCTGTATTTATGGTTATCTCTGTAATTTGTTGCGTTCTTGTTTAAATCCGGATCAGTGGTATCAGAGTGGTCTGATTTTTCTCTCTTTTTCTTTGCATGTCCCCAACGAGGTCGAGATATAAGGAGTTAGGGCTTGAACTGGTCGAACCTTTGCAAGACCAGCCTCGAAAATCTCGATGGCCTCCCATGGCAGATGAAAAGAAAGATGAAGGGGCAAGAGATCCTATCAAAATCTTGCTCGAAGAATCCCTCGAGCAACCAAGGAGCGCGATGATGGACCGCTTTTCCCAGATCCTTCAGCGGCTACCCAGAGGCGACGCATCAGCTTCCAGTAGCTACTTTGGAAATGCCACAACCTTTAAGGTACAATTTAATTTTGAAATCCACATCTTCGAGTGTCAAATAAATGGAGATGTCGTAGATAAATGGTTAAATCTGCTAGAAGGCTATTTTTCTGTTCATGTTTTTTTCGAGTCAGGAAAAGATTATTTTCGCTCTTCTCAAAGCAGCCCCCCACATCAAGGACAGGTGGGAAACCTACTACGAGCAGAAGGATGAAAGTACGGGCTCACTATCTTCAGCTGCACACACTTGGAATTCATTCCGGGATTCCATCAAGGAGAAATACTACCCTGTCAAAAGCTATGAGGACAAATACATAAAGTGGACCACGCTGCAGCAGGGAAGGGACCAAGATGTGTCAGAGTTCACAAACATTTTTCATACCCTTCGCACACAGTTGGGTATCAAGGACTCTGAGCTACATTTGGTACTCAAATACCGTGGCTGCCTACATAGATACATCTAGGAAGAGATGGAGTTCCTGAACATCTCCTCGCTCGGCATGGCATACCGATACGTCATCAAAATTGAGCAGAAGTTTAAACAAAAGAAGTGAGACTTTGGATTTGCGAATCTGAAGAACAAAGGACAAAGCCAAGGCGGGGTGACCCAAGACAACCCGTCGAAGCCGCAAGAAAAGAAAAACACCACGAAGTAGAAGAAGGACACAGGAAAGTGGTGTGAGTTCCATAAGAGCCCCACTCACAACACAAGTGAGTGTCAGACCAAACAGTCTCTAGTGGCCGAGTTGAAGGCTTCAGAATCATATGCATGTTCTAATCCTGAGTCAGAACCCGACATGGGGAATGGCAAAGGGAAGCAAATCATTGATGCGGAGCCCAGTGCCACTATTTCCACTGGCAAGACCCATAAGAATGAGCCTGAAGATCGAGAGGAGGGGGGAAGTCTTTTCCACTCATAGATGTGGGTGAAGGGTTCGTTGTTGCAATTCATTGTTGATAGTGGGAGCCAAAAGAACCTCATTTCAGCAGAGGTCGTGAAGCAGTTGGGCCTACCAACTACACCACACCTGTAGCCATTTAGTATCAGGTGGCTTCACCAAGGACAAGATCTCTGAGTTCGCTAGCAATGCCACCTTCCCTACAACATCAAACCCTTCACAGACGAGGTATTGTGTGATGTTGCACTTCTGGATGTTTGTGATGTATTATTAGGCTAGCCATACTTGTGTAGGCGATATGCTATGTATGAGTCAAGGCCTAACGTTGTCATTATTTATTTGTGTAAGTCATTATACAGGATACCGGAGGTAGCCCCACCTACCGTCGCCTCTTTAATCACTGCTAAGAAATGCAGCAAGATCATCACCCAAACTAGGAAATTCATTTTTTGTTTGGTTCGCTCCCAAAGTAAGGGGAAGATCATCGCCACATCCATGACCCCCGCAAAGGGTTCCTCCATGCAGCAGCAACAGTAGATGGATACAGTCGTGAAAGAACACAAGAACATATTATCCTCACCCACAGGGGTACCATTACACTTTCAAATCAAGAATTCATTCGATCTGACTCCCACAACACCTCTACCCAATGGGGCGATATATCACCACTCCATTCTGAAAAGTGACAAGTACAAGAAGCGACATGATCAACATCGGGTGCGTCACACGTTTACACACAACATTCCCCTATTCATTCGCTTGCATCAAGTGTTCAATGTGGACCGCCCTCTACCTGCTTCCCACCATTACTGGATACATCAGCAATTGCAGAACAACTCACCAAGGACCAAGTTCAGCAGCGGTTTCCTCATCTCATGGAGGAACTCAATGCAATGGGGACCAATGCTTCCTAAGGGGGGAGGAATGATCCAGGTGGATATTGGTGGCCACCCACCTATTCCACTTGGACCCCCACAACTGTCTCTTTCAGTTTTTCAGTTTCTTAAATTGTAGCACAGTTTACTATTTTTAACAGTTTTTCGAGACCTGAACTTCTGAAGCCGTTTTGAGGCCCTAAACAACGTTTTTTAGGAAAACTGGGAGAAACATGGGTCCGTGGACCGATGTTGCTCTTCCGAAAGTTGTAGTTCTCGGATATATATTTCTAACGAGATACTGTGCGAGTTAAACAGAGATCGTATGCCAAAGTTACGACCCCGGGAAGTTGATGTACCAATTTACCGAAATGGGCCCACAGTTTGGCGTTTCATCTTCTAGGGTTAGGTTTTTGGATGTTTAAGGTTTTCCATTGTTTCTAAACAATAAATAGGCCTTCGAGCCTCATTGTAACATAGTTCAGAGGCATGTATCCGCCACATCTCTTCTCAAAGATAAGCTACCATTGCCCTAGCTGGTTTATTTCCATTTCTGTTTGTAAGCATATTTCAGTATTTTACATAATGAAATGAAGTATTATTTCCACTACATCTCTGTATTTATGGTTATATCTATAATTTGTTGTGTTCCTGTTTAAATCCAGATTAGTGGTATCATAGCGGTCTACTTTTTCTTTGTTTTTCTTTGCATGTCCCCAACGAGGTCGGGATATAACGAGTTAGGGCTTGAACTGGTTGAACCTTTGCAAGACCAACCTCGAAAATCCCAACGGCCCCCCATGGCAGATGAAAAGAAAGATGAGGGAGTAGGAGATCCTATCAAAATCTTGCTCGAATAAGCCCTCGAGTGACAAAGGAGCACGATGATGGACAACTTTGCCCAGATCCTTCAACGGAAATCTAGAGGCGACACATCGGCTTCCAACAGCTACTCTGGAAATGCTACACACTTTAAGGTACAAGTTAATTTTGAAATCCCCATGTTCGAGGGTCAAATAGATGCATATGTCATAGATAAATGGTTAAATCTACTAGAAGGGTATTTTTCTGTTCATGATTTTTTTGAGTTAGGAAAAGATTATTTTCGCTCTTCTCAAAGCAGCCCCCCACGTCAAGGACTAGTGGGAAACTTACTGCGAGCAGAAGGATGAAAGTATGGGCTCACTATTTTCAGCTGCACCCACTTGGAATTCATTCTGGGATGCCATCAAGGAGCAGTACTACCCTGTCAAAAGCTATGAGGACAAATACATAAAGTGGACCATGTTGCGGCAGAGAAGGAACCAATATGTGCCGGAGTTCACAAACATTTTTCATACCCTTCGAACACAGTTGGGCATCAAGGACTCTGAGCTACATTTGGTACTCAAATACCGTGGCTACCTACACAGATACATCCAGGAAGAGATGGAGTTCCTAAACATCTCCTCGCTTGGCATGGGATACCGATACATCTTCAAAATCGAGCAGAATTTTAAACAAAAGAAGTGAGACTTTGGATTTGTAAATCCGAAGAACAAAGGACAAAGCCAAGGCGGGGTGACCCAAGACAACCCGTTGAAGCCGCAAGAAAAGAACAACACCACGAAGTTGAAGAAGGACATAGGAAAGTGGTTTGAGTTCCATAAGAGCCCCACTCACAACACAAGTGAGTGTTAGACCAAGCAGTCGCTAGTGGCCAAGTTGAAGCCTTCAGAATCAGATGCAAGTTATGATCCTGAGTCAGAACCTGACAAGGGGAATGGAAAAGGGAAGCAAATCATTGATGCAGAGCCCAGCGCCACTGCTGACACTACCAAGATCCATAAGAATGAGCTCGAAGATCCAAAGGAGGGGGAGCGTCTTTTCCACTCACAGATGTGGGTGAAGGGTTCGCTACTACAATTCATTGTTGACAGTGGGAGCCAAAAGAACCTCATTTCAGCAGAGGTCATGAAGTAGTTGTGCTTACCAACTACACCACACCCACAACCATATATTATCGAGTGGCTTCACCAAGGACGAGTTCACTAGCAGTGCCGCCTTCCCTACAACATCAAACTTCACAGATGAGGTATTGTCTGATGTTGCACCTTTGGATGTTTGTCATGTATTATTAGTCCAGCCATACTTGTAGAGGCAACATGTTATGTATGAGTCAACGTAGAATTTTTCTACAAATTAGCTAGCTCTGATACCATGTAGAAATTTCCCACCTGTAGATCAACAATTTGTGCAATAGACTAAAGCAAAATACAAGATCTACTTCTACAACAAACTTTACGGAAGCTTAATCGAATTGAGAAAGATCAATGAGAACACATATAACTGATAAGAAGGAAGCAATCACACATAAAACAGAAGATATAACCCAGGGAAAACCTCAACCTAAAACCCCAACTCTGTATTATCATACAAGTGGAAATATAACCAGTATTACAAAAAGAATCAGCTCAAAAGCTATCCTGCTCTCTCTGCAATACCTCTGCTACTCATAGACAATCAAAGGCCTCTATCTAAGCTATGGTCTACCCTCCAAGACTCCTATTTCTTTGCACAATTCTGATTAGGGTCCAGTGTAGCCACTTGTGTGAATTGGCCTCTTCACACACTCACTAACCTCTGATCCAACTACGCAGTCCTGAAGGAGATAAATCCTCATCCATGGATGAGCTTCCTTTATAGGAAAAATTTCAACTGGGTCTCTGTCTGAACTGACATGCATGAGTTATCTAGGAAAATTAGCTTCCTTTATAGGAAAAATTAGCTAGCTCTGATACCATGTAGAAATTTCCCACTTGTATATCAACAAATTATGCAATAGACTAAAGCAAAATACAAGATCTACTTCTACAACAAACTTTGCGGAAGCTTAATCGAATTGAGCAAGATCAATGAGAACAGATATAGCTGATAAGAAGGAATCAATCACACATAACACAGAGGATATAACCTCAGGAAAGCCTCAGCCTAAAACCCCAACTCTGTATTATCATACAAGTGGAAATATAGCCAGTATGACAAAAAGAATCAGCTCAAAATCTATCCTGCTCTCTCTGCAATACCTCTATTGCTCATAGAAAGTCAAAGGCCTCTATCTAACCTCTAGTCTGCCCTGCAAGCCTCCTATTTCTTTGTGCAATTATGATTTGGGTCCAGTGCAGCCACTTGTGTGAATTGGCCTCTTCACACACTCACTAACCTCTGATCCAACTACACAGTCCTGAAGGAGATAAATCATCATCCATGGATGAGCTTCCTTTATAGGAAAAATTTCGTCCAACTGACAGTACACTGTCCCTTCTTTGATCTCAACTGGGTCTCTGTCTGAATTGACATGCATGAGTTGTTCATGAGAGAATCTTCAGTTATCTGAAGTGCAGCAATTATATCCAAGCATGCATTAACTAATTGGACTCACATTAATTTAAACAAACTGTTTAAATCAATCTAACTGGACTTGAATTAGTAAGCTGAGCCAACTAATTACATCTCAAATTAGAACTCACCCTTATCTCTTTAACTGATGGATAAATTCCTCAATTAATAGATAAATTGTTGCATGTCCTCACATAGACTTCATGTTTGATTTTTCACAACTAATTAACTAATGGATAATTAATTAATTTATTTTCAAACAACTATTAAGTTCAAATTCGAATTTTACTTCCTATGTTTAGTCCAAGGATTGACTAAAATAGGAATCCATCCTGAACTACTAAAAATAGAATGTTATTTTTAGCACTTCCATTTTTCATTCCCTGTTGCTCAATAGACTAAAGCAAAATACTTGATCTATTTCTACAACCAATTTAGCAGAAGCTTAATCGAACATGAGCAACATCAATAAAAACACATATAACTAATAAGAAGGAATCATTCACACATAACACAGAAGATATAACCCGGGGAAAGCCTCAGCCTAAAACCCCAACTCTGTATTATCATACAAGTGGAAATATATCCAATATTACAAAAAGAATCAGCTCAAAAGCTATCCTGCTCTCTCTGCAATACCTCTACTACTCATAGATAGTCAAAGGCCTCTCTCTAACCTCTAGTCTTCCCTCCAAGCCTCCTATTTCTTTGCGCAATTTTGATTGGGGTCCAGTGCAGCCACTTGTGTGAATTGGCCTCTTCACACACTTACTAACCTCTGATCCAACTACGCAGTCCTAAAGGAGAAAAATCCTCATCCATGGATGAGCTTCCTTTATAGGAAAAATTTCATCCAACTGGTAGTACATTGTCCCTTCTTTGATCTCAACTGGGTCTCTTTCTGAACTGACATGCATGAGTTATTCATGAGAGAATCTTCAGTTATTTGAAGTGCAGCAGTTATATGCAAGCATGCATTAACTAACTGAACTCACATTAATTTAAACAAACTATTTAAATCAATCTAACTGGACTTGACTCAGTTATCTGAGCCAACTAATTACATCTCAAATTAGAACTCATCCTTATCTCTTTAACTGATGGATAAATTCCTCAATTAATAGATAAACTGTTGCATGTCCTCACATAGACTTCATGTTTGATTTTTCACAACTAATTAACTCATGGAGAATTAATTAATTTATTTTCAAACAGCGGTTAAGTTCAAATTCGAATTTTACTTCCTATGTTTAGTCTAGGGATTGAATAAAATAGGAATCCATCCTGAACTGCTAAAAATAGAATGTTATTTTTAGCACTTCCATTTTTCATTCCCTATTGCTCAATCCACCACTAGTACCCAAACTGTTATTTATAGCAGTGCTATTTTCTGCACTTCTATTTTTAGCATTTCTTGTTGCCATTTTCAACGGTAAAGGCCTCGCGCTGTCATTATTTCTTCGTGTAATTCATTATACAGGATACCAGAGGTAGCCCCACCTATCTGCACCTCTTTAACCACTGCTAAGAAATGCAACAAGCTCATCTGCTAGACTAGGAAATTCATTTTCTATCTGGTTCGCTCCCAAAGTAAGGGGAAGATCGTCGCCACATCCATGACCCCTGCAAAGGGTTCCTCCATGCAATAGCAACAACAGATGGATACAGTCGTGGAAGAACACAGGAACATCTTCTCCTCACCTACAGGGGTACCGTTACACTTTCAGGTCAAACATTCATTCGATCTGACTCCCAGAACACCTCTACCCAACGGGGCGATATATCACCACTCCATTCTAAAAAGTGACAAGTACAAGAAGTGACATGATCAACATCGGGCGCCACACAAGTTTACACACAACATTACCCCATTCCTTTGCTTGCACCGAGTGTTCAATGTGGACCTCCCTCGACCATGCTTCCCACCATTACTGGACACATCAGCGATTGCAGAACAACTCACGAGGGACCAAGTTCAACAGCAGTTTCCTCATCTCATGGAGGAACTCAACGCAATGGGGACCATTGCTTCCTAAGGGGGGAGGAATGATCTAGGTGGATGTTGGTGGCCACCCACCTATCCCACTTGGACCCCCACAACTGTCTCTTTTAGTTTTTCAGTTTCCTAAATTGTAGCATTGTTTACTATTTTTAGCAGTTTTTCGGGTGCTGAACTTCTGAGCCATTTTGAGGCCCTAAATGACATTTTTTAGGAAAACCGGGAGCAACATGGGTCCATGGATTGATTTTCCTCTTCTCAATGTTGTAGTTCTCGGATAGATCTTTATAACAAGATATTATGCGTGTCAAACGGAGATCGTATGCCAAAGTTACGACCCTGGGAAGTTGATGTACCAATTTACCCAAATGGGGCCCACAGTTTGGCGTTTCATATTCTAGGGTTAAGTTTTTGGATGTTTAGGGTTTTCCATTGTTTCTCAACAATAAATAGGCCTTCGAACCTCAGTGTAACATAGTTCAGAGGCATGTAGCGACCACATCTCTTCTCAGAGATAAGCTACCATTGCCCTAGCTGGTTTATTTCCATTTCTGTTTCGAAGCATATTTCAGTATTTTACATTAATTAAATGAAGTATTGTTTCCACTGCATCTCTGTATTTATGGTTATCTTTGTAATTTGTTGCGTTCCTATTTAAATCCGGATCATGAAGTCAACAGGTCATTCCCAAGAATCTAAGGATACAAATACATCTTCTAACACACCATTGGGTTTGATAATAGATCTATATGCTAATTGCAATAGTGTAGGTGTATATTGAAGATTAAGAAGTTTCAATTGATTCATAGTTTGTTTACTCGTGATATTTATAGCTGCTCCTAAATCAATCAATGTATTTGGAATATCAATACCATTAATGTGTATTTTCACAATTGTACTTCCTGGATCTAGATATTTCTCAACTGTTGTTTTTCCCATCATGATATTTGTAATTTTCCCAACTAACTGGATTATTTTAACTTTTTTTTTTCTTCCTAGTTTTTAATACTTAACTCCCTGATTGTCTTTGCAAATATTGGTATTTATTTGATAGCTTGTAACAAAGGAATTTTTATACAAACATTCTTCAGTTCATCTATCATATCGTAATCAGGCAACACAATCTGTTTTTCTACCCCTTTGTCAATTTTCAATCTTTTAGGAAAAGGTGGATTTTGAACAGAAACTGAAGGTTGTTCTATAATGGGAGTTGAGTTTATTGGAGTATCATCAGAATGTACAGGGGTGGTTTGTTTTTGAGGATTTTCCTCTTGATGAAGAGATGTCTCTTTCTTAGAGAGGTCATCCTTTTCAGATTCCTGGATAACAACAGATGGTGACTTCTTTTCCAATAATCTACCAGATCTAAGTTGGACATTGTTTAGATCTAATGGACTTATCATGTAAGTTTGGAAATTCTACCTTTCTAGGCTATGATTTTTTATTATTTGGATTTGGAAGTGGCTATGCAGGCAATTGATTTGGATTTTTTGAAAATGGTAATGAAAGTTGTGGGCTTGGATTTTGAGGTTGAGAGGGTTGAACAGTCTGAGGAAAATATTGTGTTGGAAAAATAGGGTAAGGTTGTTGAAATTAAGGATATTGAGGATACTTTCCATAAGGATTCTCCCATCCTTGTGCCAAAGGTTGAGGCCAAGGTTGCCAAGGCATGGGTGTAGTCCAATTATTTTGTGGTGGTTGGGCATATGTTTGAGTGTTGAAACCTTGAGTAATATTTGATTGTCGAATTTTTCCATGGTATCTTAGTAATAAAACAAAGATATTCTACTTGATTTGGCATTACGTCCTCTTGATAGATAGCTTTAAGACTCGATATTGAAGGACATTCCTTTATATCAATATTTTATGCACATATAACACATGTTTTTCTCAAGGCATGATTCTTTCTACATTTTGGACAAAATTTAGATAATGCAACATTTTCAACCTTTTGCTTGTTTTGTATTTTAAGGGTATCTATTTGTTCACTAAGACTCCCCAAAATATCTGTTTTGAAATTGTCAAGCAAATTGCCTATTTCAGCCCTACTTACTGTCCCAGCTGTAGATTTATTAATCCTAGACATAACAAGATCTCTTGGATTTTTCCCAGTTCTTTCCTTTCCCCTTGAAATGTGTATGCATAACTCACAAATATCTCCAAATGATAATTGAGAAATATCTCCTTTACCCATCAAATTGAGAATATCTATCCACTCATCTCTAATAGATTTCAGCAAGAGAGCTTTCAAGGTTTCTTCATCTAGAGTATGCATTTTAGCCCTTTTTACATTATAAGCAAATCTTTCAACGAAATCTTCAAGATTTTCATTTTCTTTTTGCATCATTTTAAGGAATTCATTTTTAAGGAATTCATTTTTAAGGTTATAGGGCATGCAATAATCCTTGTATTTTTCTAAGAATGCATTTTTTGTTTCTTCCCTTATTCTTATAGAATGTTCTCCTAAGCCCATAAACCATTTTAATGTTGAATCTTTAGAGTTGCTAGAAACAATTTCAACTTTTGAGTATCAAGCAAGTAGTCATAGGATCTACACAAGACTTCAAAGTCAAAGAAAAATGTTTCAGGATCCTCATTTCTTAATCCATGGAAATTAGGGAGGATAGAGGGTGAGATATTTTTCATTGTGGCTGTGGTATCTTCATCAAAGATGGGAAATCCAAAAGGTTATGGATCTCCTCTACCAACTCCTCTTCCTCTTCCTCCTCCTCTTCCACCTCCAATCCTATGTTCACCATTCACATTATGTACTTCTCCTTCCCCTTCTCCTGCGATTATAGATTCCTCGGAGCTAATATAAGGTTCCAAAATTGGATTTTCTAGTTCCTTCTTTGGTTCTTCTATCAATGGAATGTTAAAATAGTTTTCTTCTTCTTATTCGCTGGGGATTTCCAGTTCTTGTCCTATAATTTGTTCTCTAGTTGAAGATAGAAATATTACTCCTTCTATTGGGGACGTAGGAACTTCTTCTTCTATTATGGCTTCAATAGAGGAAGTTGGTGAATATTTAGGTTGGATTTCAGATCTATGTACCTCAAGAAGTCTATGTATGCATGAAATCAATGGAATATGAGTTTGGGTGGATGGCGTGGAACTACGAGGTTGTGGTGGGGTGAATGGTGATGTTGGAATTGAACTCCTACCTCTACTTATGAATCTACCTCTAGAATATCTTTCCCTATGCATAAATATTTTTTATCATTTTTTTATTTATGAAAAATAAAGGACTCCTATATACACTTCCCCGACAATAGCACCAAAATGTTTGGTAATTTAATTGATGTTAAATTAATACATAAATTATCGATCAGGGCTTGTAAATTGACAAAGTGTATGTGCATTGTGTATGCTAGAAGTCCTTATGGTGTAATAAATTCCTAAATTAAATTGAGATATCGATATGCACATATTTTCTTTAACAACTGTCACTCTTACATGAAAGTAAAAATATATCACTCTTAACAAAAATGAAATCAAAATTAATGCACTTTCTTAAAAGAAATATCACACTTTACTTGAAAGAAACATCACACTTGCTTGAAATAAATATCACACCTTTCTTGAAATAAATATCACACTTTCTTGAATTAAATATCACACTTTCTTAACTAAATAATGAAATTAACTCTAAATCACTTTGACAGAAAAAAGAGAAATTAACTCTATAATCACACTAACTGGAAATGGAAATATTCTTCACTTAAATGTAATTTAACTCGGACGTAACTCAAACTATACTACACATCCTAAATCAATCCACACTATGTCGTACCAATTTTCATGTGTATAAGAGATCTCGAGCTATTCCATCCATCCTACAGCAAATTGATTAAAAAAATCCTTCTTTAAACTCATTCCTAAACATTCATTCAAAATCAAAACTGGACAGTTAGATGAACTAATTAAACACTATATAAAATCCATAATTGAATTGTTAAATAAAAATGATAAAACCTTACAACTCTAGGGGGCCCTCCTGCGAGATGTAGGTAGCAACATGAATTCTTCAATGGATTATATACACTTTGAGATAACACCTAGTAAGGGTATCAAACAAAACAAAGTTTTTATAACTATAAATAGAGTTTCAAAAATAATATTCAGGTCTATCATTTACCATGCCGAGAGGTAGATTTATAACCTCTATCAATAATTGCTTTAGATATTTACGAGCCTATCCTTCTCGAAATAGTCTAAAATTAACGTTACAGGATAATATGACATGATTTCCTCATGATTTTCTATCGGAGAAGCAAATCATGAGGCTAAATATCTACTTCAATTAATTTTCTCGCTCACATGGTTCACCTTTGGCTCCTTCTTTGCTAGTTGACTTCCGCGTTGACCGGCTTATATGACGTTCTTATCATCAATCTAGGTCATTAAGATAGGTAAATATCATTATGCCAGCTATTAGTGACCTTCCCATATGTCTCATTTCTCAGCTGGAGTTCCGGAACGCATCGAACCTTGAACTATGATGCATAATCAGTCATTAGTTGCAGAATTGGTGCAATTCATTAAATTGAGTTACGTAATAAAGAACAATGAAGCTTATGAAATAAAATATGTTTAAGTACTTTTATTTCATTGAACCTTGTAAAATGATGCTCAATTACAGTTATTAGAGTAAAAAAGGAGGATGGAGTGTAAGAAGGTTGTCAAAAAGAGACAATTTTGGGCTTCAACAATAAGCCAATATGTTATCATTCTGAAGCCTTTTCTAATGTAGTAATTAACTATCCAACTTATGATAAAGAGTTGTATGCTTTGATACAAAGCATGAAGAAGTCGAAGCATTATTTAATGGGTAAGGAAACCTTTATTCATCTTGACCATCAACCTTTGCAATATTTACAATTGCAAACTAAGCCACAACAAGCTAGACATTTCAGATGGATGGGTTTTCTACAACAATTTCATTTGGTTATCAGATATAAGAAAGGTATATACAATAAAGCTACATAGATATTATCAAGGCCTATTGTTAATGCATCTGTCATGCTTAATCAAAATAAATTATGCATGAAAGCTATATTGAACATTATGCTCAAGATGAGGATTTTAAAGATGTTTATGCAACTTTGAGTCAAGGCAATCATGTTTAAGAGTTGGATTATCATGTTTATAGAAATTTGTTGTATCTTCTTGGCAAGTTTTGAATTCCACGGGGTGAAAGATTTAATGCCGTAAGGGAAGCCCATACGTCTCTTATTGTTGGTCACTTTGGTGTAGGAAAAACAATTGCTCACTTACAGAGGTATTTCTATTGGCCTCGTATGAATGAGATTGTATCAAGATATGTAAAAGGATGTTCTATGTGCATTAATAGCAAGCCAAACAATAGGAAATTGGGTTTGTACACTCCAATTTATATCCCTTCTTGTCCTTGGGAAAGTATTTCTATGGATTTTTTTCGGGGACTACCAATGTCTAGGAAAGGTCATGATTATTTATATGTTGTAGTGGATCATTTTAGCGAACGTGTGTGTTGATGCCCTATAAGAAATAGGTTACAGCTGGAAAAAATGAAAATATGTTCTTCCAAAATGTATGGGTTCATTTTGGGTTACCTACTTCAATTATTTATGATCGAGATTCTCAATTTATCAGGAAGTGTTGGTCAAGTTTATTGGAACTGATGGACACAAATTTGAAGAAGAGCACAACATTCCATCCACAAATAGACGACCAGAAAGAAGTAGTGAACAAAAAATTAGTGTGTCTCCTTTGAGGATATTGTGGTAAGCATTCTAAACTTTGGGATGAGCATTTGCATTGCATCCAAAATGCCTACAATTGTGCTAAGCATTCATCTATACAAGTATCTCCATTTGAAGCTTATATGGGCCATTTTCCAAAGTCTCCTTTGGATTTCATCTTTGGTAAACATATTACAGTATATCGACATAATGATGTGGATAAATCCAACCATTTCTTTGAACAAATCCAATTAGTGCATCAAAGGGTACAATAATAGCTAGAGAAAATCCAAGCCAAGTACAAAGCGAGACATGATAAGCATTGATTTGATTATGATTTCCATGTGGGAGATCAAGTTTGGTTGTACATCAACAAGGAAATATTACAAGGTGAAGATAAAAATCTCAAGTCAATCAGTTATGGTCCTTTCAAAATCTTGGAGAAGATTGGTAACAACGCTTTCCAATTAGATTTTCCACCTTACATGCAAATATATTTTTTTGTGAATGTAGAAAACTTGATATTGTATGAGCCTCCATTGATTGATGATCAAGAAGAGAATGTTTAGATTCCATCTATAGAATATGTTTCTCCTGAATATTTAAATGAGTTGCAGGAAGACTCTATTCTTGTATGAGATAAGAACTTCACGCAGAGGCAACGTGGAGTATCTTCGTGTGAGGCTCAAACGTACCAATCCAAGAAAATAAAGGTGGATAGAGATCGGGAAAGTGAGGGAGCTATACGCTCACTTACTTGCTAAGTAAAAATAGAATTTTCATGGTCCAAAATATTTTAGTGGGAAGGAGTGATTTAGAAGATCAAACATATGCTCAAAAATGAAAAATTTTAAAATCTCTTGAAACTGGTTCCAAATCTTAGAGCTCATCATTATGATTCCAATGATGCTTCAATCACCTCAATCCAACATTGTATGAGGAAGTTATCGTGTTTTGAAATTTTTGGCAAACAAAAAAAAAAGTCAATGTAGGGTTGACTGTGCAGTTTGTATGATGACGTGGTAGACTGTATGGTGACATCAACAGGATGGATCGGTTGTACAAATGGTACATGGGCCAATCTGATGTGGATAAGTGGTAAATTTTTATTGGCATATGGGATTGTATTTGAGCTAATATAACGCCATCACATGGGCCAATCAGAGGGAGCTATGTGTCCCAATGAGAGGCCACTACGTGGCCTTAGGAATGGTGCCAAAAAAATTTATGGTGACCAATAGGCTACATGGAGTTTGACCCATGACCTCTCATTTGTGCAACAAACGCTTGACCAATTAGGCTAAAACACATCTTATTAAATTATGGGTGAGATTTTTTTATTTAATGTGCATCGATGGGGAGGTTGGAGGAATGGACAGGCCGACAAGCGCACCTGAGCAACCCATCCCTACGTTTTTGGAACCTTATATGACTTTCAGGTGAGTATTTGGGGGGGAGCGAGTGAGTGGAACCAAGCCCAAACCGACCTAAGGCCATATGTAGACCGTGGAATTGGGAGAGAGAAAGTTGGAGGGGGGTTCAACCCAAACATTAAAAAAAATGTAATATATTATAATGATACCAAACAAACAATGACAGGAGGTGTGGGTCGAACTAGTGACCTCCACCCAACTAACTTTGAGAACTACCAATAGATCAAAGGTGATTTTGTTGCCAAATTAGTATAGACAAGATTTTTTGTAGAGCAACCTGCAGACCAGATTGGAGAAATGGTCATATATTTCTCATTTTTCAACCTTTTTCAGCTCAAGATGAGCCTAGATGGGGTTTTTGAGATTTCTAGACATGACGAAAGTGTTATTTTTTCATATTGAATTTTGTATGTTTATGTATTGAGCATTTGAGCATCTAATACAAATGCCACCATTGGAAGTTAGACCCAGAGACCTAGCCCAGGAGGGGTAAAATTCTTTATCAATTTGCTTTTGTTTGATGTTGCATGTTTGTCCATTTTTAACTATTAAAATTCTGTAAAATTTACTTATGTTTGTGTACTTTTGAAATCATGATCCATTGCCTAAAAGACATGAACTAGCTTACAATTTATTTCATGCAACCTTCACTTTTTTTTAATTTTTGTATCATCAATTATGAAGTAATGTTGGATGTTGGTTATATGATGATGACATAATTTGTTCAATGCATTGGTAAGCAATGATTTATGGCATGTTTACAACAAAAAAATATAATGTTTTATTTATCAAACTTCAACCTTATATTATGCACCTAATATCCATTATGTATTATGCACCCAATATATCATGGTTGGCTCAACCATATCTGTTCATACCCCTGAGGGTTTGATTTTGTAGAATTTCATATAGATTCACAAGATCATGCAATTTATTAAAGCACGAGACAAGAATCTACTTCTACTTTCAACCAGCAGAAGCCAATAGATCGATGAAAACAATATGAACAAGAAGAAGAAAAATCAATGTCACATAACACAATAAGTTTTCTAGGGGAAAGCCACTGCTCAAATCCCCACCTATCTATATTGCATTAATCAGAAATATGAGAGAATATACAAATTTTTTTCTTACTAGAACAATTCCGCACATGTATGCTCAACTCTCTACCTCGCAAGCCCGCTCTTAGCCAACACTTAGCCAATTTCCACTGCCTTCCAAACCCCTATTTCCTTGCGAAATTCCTAGGATGAATAATCTGTATTTAAAGGGAATTCATGCTTCCAAAATTGCACAATCCAAGCATAGGTCCTTCTTTGATTGCATGCATGATATTTACAACTCAGTAAATCATACAAATGATATTACACTGCCCATTCCCTCTAATCTCAACCGGGTCTTTCTCTGAACTAAAATGCATGCGTTTCTCATGAGGAAATCTTCAGTTAAATAGAGTAACATTTGTGGATGCACTAGTGCACCAACTAACTGTTATTCCTCTATTATTTCCACAAATAGTTAGAACTAATTTAGCTCACCATAACTCATTAAAATGAGTTAATCTAATTACAACTCAATCTAAACTCATCCTGGACCCCTAAAATTTAGGGAGAACATATACATCACTATAGAAATACTTCCAACTCCAAATTCCTAAGCTAATCAAGTTAATTAAAATTAATTAACTATTTACAAGTTGCTATGAGAATAGAAGTTGATTTTAATTCATAGTTAAATTCAAGGACAAATTAAACTGTAATTTCTTGTTTCGATTTCTCAACGTTCCCTCTCAACAAGAAAGGGATTATCTGCTACCATGGTCCTATCTATGTGAAACTCGAATTTACATCTTGACAATGGCTTTGCCAAAATCTCAACATCTTGTTCCTCCATGGGAATGTACTCTAACAACATGATCCGCCTCAATACACAATTTCTGAGATGATGATATCTGATATCAATGTGCTTGGACCTATCATGAAAAACTGGATTTTCAGAGAGTTTGATACAACTATGATTATCACAATAAATCACTGTCAGATCCATCTATTGACCAAACAGGCCAATCATGATCTTCCTCATCTAGATGACCTCATATTCTTCCTGACTTGAAGCCATGTACTCGTCCTCTACTAAACTGAGTACAGCCGATCTCTTTTTCCTGTTGTACCAAGAAACTGTAACTGACCCAATACCGAAAATCCCTCTTGATGTGCTTTTTTTGTCAGATGGACTCCCCACCCAATCTACATCCATGAAGCCTTGAATCTTCACTCCCTTTGTTCGTCTGTACCATAGTTTGTATTGAGTAGTGTCCCTAAGGTATCTCAATACATGCTTTGCTACCTATCAATACATCTTGGTAGGCCTAACCATCACTTGACTAAGTTGGTTAACTGCATAGCATAAATCTGGTTGTGTGTTCACCAAGTACATGAGTGAAACCACAAGTTGTCTATAAATAGTAGCTTCCACTACCTCTCCCGAAGTAGCATCCTCCTTCTTCTAGTTACCAGCTTGTTGTGCTCTAAAACAACCCCCCATTTCATATCAAGTTTATTCTCAAAACTATAATATGAAATGGGCCCTTTTTGTTCTGATTGGTATCAACTTAGTATTATTCAAAAAGATCCGAAAACAAAATGAAAACATTACAAAACCTTTTTGATAAACCGATTAATTGGTCTTATAATATATAAATAAGTAATCTTTTATCATTGCGATAAAGCGATCGCAAGATCGCATGTCACAATGACAAAGGAGGCATAACTTAAAGACCCATTGGTTTTCTCTGACGCAACAACACACAAAAGGCTATTAGATATCGACAATAACGAGTTATCATAACAAAAGTCCCTTTCGCTCCGATGCGATGCGATATCGCTATCGGCGATCGGAGATGTACCATGCATGCTTTTCAAAGTTCTCAGTTAATACTCCCGATGCGATGCGATATCGCTATCGGCAATCGGGGATTCCAAAAGGAACCAATATAATGATTTAAGTTTTCCCCGACGACCGATTGCGATAAAGCTCAAAGCGCGAATTTCAAAAAATTGATAAAGCAGGGATATTACGATTAATTCATACTAAAGGCCTTATCTTCCCAATAGCGATTCACTTGCGCTCAACCGCCAAAACATCCAAGGCACGCTTAAATGAATCATTCGGCCAATAAACGATATGATGGGCATTTAAAGGATTGACAGGTTTTAACAGTCGTTTAATGAAATAGTAAGTCTAAAAAATCTTTTCACAGATTGTATCTGCGACCACTTTAAGTTAATCCTTCATCATGCATTGATTAATATATCTCGCTCATATTTGGTTTGCGCTACCAGTTCTCTGTACTACGTTCATTTTCACTCCTGTGCAGAACTCTTCTGAAGCAGTAGATTTAAGCAGAATGGGGAAGAAGTCTAAGAAAACTACAATAGCCTCTGCTTCGCCAACCACAGGACAACTCATCGCTGATCCAGGAACTAAAAGAAAAGGATTGATATCCGACACTACATGTCTAGGACTCGGCAAAACTACTTGGCAAAGTACCTATAATTTGATTGAGGCCGAAGAACCTGAGGTGACAACAGTACAAGCCATAGTAGATACGACTCAAAAATCTGATGCTACTCTAAAGGATTTATCCGACTCTTTCCTTCATCAGATAGCAGCCCGGGAACAAATTCTCCCATATACGGATGTAGTGAGGTGGGCAATTGTGGAAAACTTACTATAAGCACCATTTATACCAAGTCTGCAATGGTTTTATGTTACCCATTCACTACTCTATTTTTGATAAACCTGCTCCTAAGATTTCCTACCAAGCAGGGGTTGATTTGACATCCATAGGAAGATGGTTCGGAGAGGAAAAATTTACTTATATAAGAATTTTCGGCAGCCAAGCCAAACCTCATGTCCTCCCTTTGTATGTACCTGATAAACTGTTGGCTAGGGAGATAGCCTATCAGATTATGTCTGAAGGAGTTACACAAACTCTAAAGAAAAATAAGAAGCAGGTTTGGCCCTCTTTTCCTCTAAGATGCGGTGTCTACGCTTTGCATGACTTTAAACATGCAGAGAAAGAAGCTGAAAAAATGAAGGCATTAAGTCTAGCAACTCTTCCTAATAGGCGATTTGATCCAAACAAAGTCGCCTATAATGCACTTGAACAGGCAAAATTGACAAAGTTTGATCATAAAGAAGATAAGTTCGATGACCTGTTCTCCTCAGCCGAGTCAATGTCCCAAGTTAAATCGCTGGCCAGAATGGAATATAAATATGACGGGTTAGTTGAATTCAACAGGCTTAGAGAACAGAGGTTGCAAACTCTGCCTCTAGATCTATTAGCAACAACCCCAACGACAGAATCAAGCGAGCCTGAGCAGTGACTCACTAAGGAACCTCCTGTTACATCAAAAGAACAGGACGAAGTGCATATGAAAAAACAAGGGGAAACCCAGACAAAAGAGCAGGAACAGAGCAGCATAGAGGTGAATGTAGATGCCCAGATTGACCCGAAATTGCTCGAGGAATGGCAGCAATTCGACTCAATCATCAGCAATCTTGAGTGCTCGAAGGAAGTCGAAACATCAAAAGCGGCTGACACACAGGAGACAACTTCAAAACAAGTTCCAAGTGGAACCAACGGCCTACCCAGTTCTAAAGAAGTAGAGATAATCCCTAAGGATCCCTCCGATCAGATTATTTTGCAAGTAGAAGAAATTCCTCCCTTAGATGTCTTTTACAGCCTAAGACACAAGGCTATGGTAAAACGACAGTGGAAAAGGAGAAGGACTGATTAGCCTTCCCTATTCCCTGAACAAACAGTGACGGGAAATGTGGTTTGGAAAGAGGAATTTGATCCCTCTGATGACCTAACAAAACTATCTCAATATGTTGGAGCCTATTCGGCAGCTACAATAGACAAGGCATCAGAGATGAGTAATTTATTAAAAGGAAAAGACCAGGAGATCTTTTCACTACAAGCACAACTATCTGAGGCACAACAGAAGGTGGAGCAAGCAGAATGGCAATTGTTTACACAGCAACAAATAAATAATCAATTGACTAAATAATTGCAGGAAGAGAAATAGAGGATTGATTACAGTGCAGTTCAAAAGCAGAAAGAGTTGTCTGAGGCATTGGCACAACCAAAAGCAACGAATGAACAAATGCTGAAGTCAAAAGATGAGCAAATTGCTCAACTATCAGCCCAGCTAGAGAAAACAAAGAATCTTCCACAGCTAGCTGAATTCAGAGCAGAGGCATTACAGATAAACAAGGCATTGATAACACAAATAAAGCTTTTATGTCAACAAATTGCCCAGGCGGAACCTTTATGCGATTTGACGACATCAATAGGTGAAAAATCGAAAAAAGCTAGAATAGACTTGGATCAAGCCGATGAAACATCAACTAATTTTCTTGAGTGGCAAGACACCGGTCAGGGACAGGCGGCTAATTTGCCAAAAATCCTAGAATCACATAAGGAGATATTATTTACGGAATGGCAGTACTAGTTAATGAAAGCAGAGAGAGCAATTTCAAGATGCAAATTAACCACAAGTAATTTGGTTGAATTGGTTAATAATACTCTCTACTTGTCTAACATGATTTCTCAATGTACTCCAGGTAAATGGATAGCGGCTAAAACATTGGAGAAGTCATGTTATCCAGAACTAGAGAAAAATGGGAGATTAATCGCAGGAATTAACAGTTTGACATGGGACACCTATTGGTTCTTCTTAGTCAAACCTTACAGCCAGAGAGCCGCCCTCAAATGCCTCACAGATGCAATCGGGTATATCATTCCCGATATACAAGATGCCACCTATGCTGCCCAACTCAATTCTCGTCTCAACAGACCACCAGAAGTGGAACCAATGCTTGCGATATGCCAGCTCAGGTTTAAAATCAAATAGCCTAAGTGATGATTCATGCCGCTGACTGCCAGATTGCCGTGAAGGAGATATTCAGAATCAAGTGATACAAATTAAGTAGGATTTTAGTTTCATAGGTAGTTAGCTTAATTAAGTATTTATAGACCCTTTCATGTATTTAGAAAGGGTCGTAAGTTTTGTATATGACTTAAAACCTGAAGTTGCACTACTGTACTTCAGGCATATTCTTTTATAAAACTGGGCCAATCATTCTGATTTTGACAAAGAAGCTTTTATGCGGATGTGCACTATTGTCTTTGTTTGAAAGTATTTCTGAGTCGGAAGAAGAATTTCAAATAGCGATTGATATTGGGAGTGATTAGCAGCTCATATGGTACTATTATCTGTGTCTGAGTTCATTCTTTTTATATGAATTGTCATTTGATCGCTTTTGCTATTATCGGATATATGCATGTGTTTTAAACAGCATTCTTTATTCCTTCCACTATTGGATGTTTACAGTATGCTTTTCTTTTGATCATATATGTATCGATAATATAAATGATAAGTGTAGCAATATTGTGTTAATCACTTTGTTTAACTATTTAAACAAAGCAATCATTAAATGAATAAATGTCTATGTTTATTAGATAGAGTCATCTATATGCCTGTCAATAAACAAAGATCATCAAGCGCTACATTTCAAAAAATAATAGTTCCCGGGATTAGTAGTAGTTCTTTTATTTTTGCTGATAGATTAAGTTATTCACCTATCATTAGATTAGATAATCAATCATTCATCCACCCATTTTATTCATTATTGGGAAACTGGTCCCATTATACCCAGTCGGAGCCACCATTCCAAACGGAAAAGGAGCTGTATTAAGGTCCGGACCGGGTGGTTATCCCCCAATGTTGATACAACGATTTTTGGGGCATCAACATTTCTGGCGCTAGAAGGAGGGCCTCAACTGTGAATGGCAAGCAAACCCAAATCTACAAACCATTCTAAGAGTAATTCTCCCCCCACATCACCTTGTACTTCCCAATTGCATGCTCGTTCTCTAGTATCCAAACAAGAAGAAGAGGAATCAACTACCACTGCTCAAACCCACAATACTCCAGAACAATTAACTCTTGAATCTCCTGAAGTTCAGTCTCTTATCCATAAACTTCAGAGCTTCTCAATATCACCACAGAAATCTGAGGTATCTCAAAGCAGTGTGACTTCGCAATTCAATTTACCTCACCCTCTCACCAGACTTCAGAGTGGAAAGCTCGGTATTGAACCTACTGAGTTCCCTTTACCCAAAAGGAAAAAGGTGAAGAAAAACACTGAAGGATCTGATAGTGAATCACTTTCATCCACATCCTCCATCTCATCTTCCCCAGTGCGAAGTCAACCATCCACTCCCTCATCACACATTGTTGTTCATTAGGGATTAGCAACTTCAACATCCCAACCTGCGTAATCCTCAATATCAACTCCTTCCTAGACATCTGGAATTCCAACAGTAGTATCATCCACTACTATGGTTACAATGGCAGATCCATGGACCAGGCCTGGTGCAGTCAACATGCCTGCACCATTGCATGCATTACCTGATGCTCCTGAGAAATGGCTACCCAAGTTTAATCCAGATGATGGAACACAAGCTGAGGAACATATTAATAACTTCATGTTAGCAGTTAATTTGAAGGGAGTAACAGAGCAAGATGTTGTCGTTAGGCTTTTCCCTTATACTTTGCAAGGATCAGCAGGATCCTGGTATTTTTCCTTGCCTTTTGGTTTCATTACCAGTTGGACGACTTGCCAAGAACAGTTTCTTACTAAGTATGGTGATGATAGGTCTTTAGCTACACTAATAAATGATCTCTCCAATCTTAGGATAGAACATAGGGAACCGATTAAAGAATTTAATGCGCGATTCAATAAACTCTTGAATAAAATCCAAACGGCCTCCAAACCAAGTGAGAAAATCAGAAGCGAGTGGTATATAACTGCCCTACTTGCCAATATAGCTATTTTTGTAGACAGGGCTGGAAAACCAACTTTAACTGAAAACATGAAAGAAGCACTTGCTGTGGAGAAACGTATTAATGCTCTAGAGAAGAAAGCTGCTCTTGAAGATAGAAAAACCAAAAAAGTTTCTTTTAAAGATGATTCAAAGAAGAAAACCCCTAAAGATCCATATGACATGGAGGGTCTACAAAAGGTCCTCAAGACTATGTCAAATGAAATGGTTGAAATCAGAAAACAAGTAGCTGAAACCTCAACCAAAAGGCCCTTTAAGAATTACAAGAAAACTGAATCAAAACCACCGAATGTTATATCTAATGTAGATTCAGATCCTGAAGAAGGAGAAGAAGAAGCAGTCTCACCAACTGATGAAGAAGAGGAAGTTGTTGAATGTAATGGAATGTGGGATTTTATATTGCCTAACTCCGATACAGAAAATGAAGAAGAAGCGTTTCCTGTCACTACTAGGAGTAAAAGTACCTCCGAACCTATTCAGACAACTTCAAAGAAAAGGAGTGCAGGTGCTACTACAACAAAGGAAAAGGTGCCCCCAAAGAAGCCACCTGCAACAGTTCCGCAAAACCAACCTTCAACTTCAAATATTCCGTCAACATCCAAGACATTGGTAGTATCCGATTCAATGGATTACAATATTGTTGATGACATGAAGAAGACTAAGGCAAACATTACCATGTTTGAACTTAGTAAATTGAAACATCAGAAAAAATTTCTTCTCAAGAATTAAATGTTGTTCCTACTTCACCCCTTCCCAGTGCTAAAGCTGCAAATGATGCAGGTCAACCACCCTCTGGTATGGTCGAAGCTACTGATGCAGTTCTGATTGGAGATAGATCAAATTCTCATACTCCACCTTTCCTTCTAACCTATGAGATCTACAATAGGAACCTGCACAACTGTTTGATTAACTCAGGGGCATCCTCTAATATAATGCCAGCTTCAGTTTGTTCCAAACTGAACATTGAACCCCAAAAGTCCGCTATTCATATTGTGAAGTTGGACAGAACTAAAGTCCAGGTTTTAGGGGAAATCAACTCAGTAACTATCAGGCTATCAGCTGATCCTAGAGTAGTTCAAAGAATTGATATCTTAATCACCGATATACCTGAATTTTATGGTTTGATCTTGAGTAGGGATTGGTCCGAAAAACTCCATGGGTATATTTCTACCGATTGGTCCCATCTGTGGCTTCCCTACAAGGGAAAGCCAAATCAAATAAAAATCGATCGGGAGAAACACATGACCCATACAGTTACAGAATTTGAACAAGAAAATCAACCAATAGAATTTAATAACAATATTTTGGGGAATTATTCATCTGAGTCATTCTTTGGCAACTTCACTGCCCAACCATCTCCTTTCTCAGTAAACAATTCTACATCTCAGATCGAAAATTATTCACAAACAGATAGGTCAAGATGTTTTAATGATACTGAGGAAATTGTAAATAAAATTGTTAATACTTCTTTATTTTGGTCACTATATTTCGATGGGTCTAGGTCTAGCGAAGGCTCAGGAGCAGGATGTATTTTGGTTAGCCCTCAGGGAGAAAAAACAATGCTGTCCTGTAGGTTGGAGTTTGAATGCACAAATAATACAGCTGAGTATGAAGCCTTAGTCCAAGGACTATATAAAGCGATTGGCCTCAAGGTTCAATATTTGAAAGTGTTTGGAGATTCCGAAATTATTATTAAACAGGTAAGGAATACAATTCATTGTCTTTCTAACCATCTCAAACATTATCAGTCGCTGGTATAGGAACTCACCTCCCACTTTTCGGCATTCAATATTTATTCCATCCCCAGGTCTCAAAATTCAGCAGCCGACTTGCTAGCCAATGTTGCTTCCAAGCTCCTACCTTCCGAAGATTATAGCCCAGATAGATTTTTAGTAGAATTACTTTTTAGGCCATCGATTCCTGACAATGTCACTAATTGGAGAGTATTCAATCACGATGAAGACATTTTACAATTTTTAACTTCCGAAAAGTCCTATGATGATCAAATCATTGAGGAAAACGAGCATTACCTTCAAATGAGAGGAAAACACGAGGAAAATTCAATCCCAAAGCCTGTGGTGAAGCTTGAGGATCTTTATGATATTAAAGACAGGTTTAAACCTGTGACCAATACAAAGCTCCAAAGTTCCACTTTAAGGTTTGAATTGATAAACCTTGGCACTGAGCAAAATCCTCAAAACATTAATTTAGGATTAGGACTTTCCGTGGAAGAAAAGGAAGCATTCATTAGACTGTTACGGAAAAATATACATGTTTTTTCTTAGAAATATGACGATTTAAAGACATACGATACATCCATCATCCAGCATACCATTCCAATGCTTCCCGAACAGAAACCAATTCAACAGAAGTTGAGAAAAATACATCCGAACTTAGAGAGTCAAATAAAATCGGAACTCAATAAACTCTTGAAAGCTAAGATTATTTTTCCCGTTCGGCACTCAAACTGGGTCTCCAATATGGTGCCTGTCAGAAAGAAAAATGGCGACATCAGGATTTGTATAGATTTCATAAATCTGAATAAGGCAAGCCTAAAAGATAATTTCCCATTACCTACTATGGAGCAGATACTCCAATCAGTGGCAGGCTCTGAGTTGATGTCCTTTTTAGATGATTTTTCAGGATATAACCAAGTTTTGGTCCATCCTGATGACCGACTCAAAACCACATTCAGAACAAAATGGGGAACTTATGCTTATCAGAAAATGCCTTTCGGACTTATTAATGCAGGAGCCACGTTCCAAAGAGTGATGGATATAGCTTTCAAAGGATTAATTAGCAAAACAGTAGTTGTCTACTTAGACGATATTACTGTATTTTCTAAAAAGAAATCCAATCATTTGCATGATTTAAATCAAATCTTTCAACGCTGCAAAAGGTACGGTATTTCACTTAATCCTAAAAAATCCTTCTTCGCTCTTGACCAAGGAAAGCTCTTAGGCTTTATTGTTTCTAAAGATGGCATTTATATTAATCTGGATAGGATTAAAGAAATCTTTGAAATCTCTTTCCCTCATAATAAAAAATCCATGCAGTCATTTCTAGGCCAAATCAATTTTGTCAAAAGATTCATTCTAGACTTTTCTCAAATCATTTTGCCACTTCAAACTATGATTAAGAAAAATTCAGTCTTTAGATGGGGAACAGCAGAAAAGGAAGCGTTTGATTTAATCAAACAATCAATAATCAATGCCCCCGCTTTAAATACTCCTAATTTTTCTAATCATTTCACATTATATACTATCGCATCTGATTTGTCTTACGCTGCAGTACTCACAAAGATTAACAATCACAACTTGGAAGCAACCATTTCATTCTATAGTTCAAATCTTCAGGGTGCTGAATTAAACTACTCCGAAGTAGAAAAACAATCCTTTGCTATATATAAAGCTGTCAAACATTACAGACCCTTCCTTTTAAAAGCCCATACAAAAGTTATAGTTCCTTTCCCTGCAATAAGGAAACTATTAATCCAAAATGAATTAGGTGAAAAAAGGGCAAATTGGGTTACAGTACTTCAAGAATATGACTTGGAAATTAAACTAGCAAAGATTGTTAGAGGCCAAGGTTTTTGCAAGTTATTGGCAGGAGCATCCAACATTCAAGAATCAGGTGATACAGATCAAACCGAAGAGATCAACCAGATAAGTATTACTGATTCTGAATCACAATATGCTGACTTAATCTTTTATTTGAAAAATGGATATGCACCTCCTAACCTGTCTTACAAAAACAAAAGGGCCATTAGATTAAAACCAAAAAATTTCACAATTATTAATGATGTGATTTTTAGGCAAAATTATGATTCAATCTTATTAAGATGCCTAGAAAAACCTGAAGCACAAAAGGTTTTGCAGGAATTACATGATGGACCAGCAGGAGGACATTTTGGAGCTAACACAACAACCCACAAAATCATTCATGTTGGATATTATTGGCCCACTCTGTTTAGAGATGCTCATGAATATGTAAGGAAATGCCGAAATTGTCAAACTTCTAGTGGAAGACAAAGAAAGCCAACTTTCCCTTTGCAACCAGTCAACATTGAACAACCATTTGAGCAATGGGGATTAGATACCATTGGAGAAATTACTCCACATTCTTCCAAACAGCATAAGTATATCCTTACCGCCACTGCTTATTTTACTAAGTGGGTTGAAGCAATTCCTTTAAAGACAACAAATTCTGAGGTAATTATAGAATTCATAGATCAATTCATTATTACCAGGTTTGGTGTCCCAAATGCTCTTGTTTTTGATAATGCATCTTACTTCTCAGGCAATGCTATGTTTGATTTCGCTATTAAAAGAGGATTTAAATTGAAATATTCTGCTAATTACTATCCCCAGGGTAATGGTTTAGCAGAATCCACAAATAAAAATCTGATTAAAATTATTAAGCGGATTATCGAACAGAATCATAAAAAATGGCACAAATCCTTAATATTTGCACTATGGGCTGATAGGATAACGCAGAATGCTTCCATAGGTTCTTCTCCATTCAATCTCGTGTATGGAAAAGAAGCAGTGCTACCAACAAATCTTGTCCTTCCTTCTCTAGCCCTAGTTCAGTTTATTGAGGAAAGCCCTTCTTCTTCTATTCAACTTAGACATGACCAAATTCTAAAATTAGAAGAGGAAAGAGAAAAAGTCAAGGTTATGCATGCAAAACATCAGCAAATTATCAAGTCATCCTTTGATTCAACCTCATCCGGTTCAAAACAATTTCAAGTCGGTGATTTAGTTCTGAAATGGGACAAAGCCCATGAAGATAAGGGAAAACACACCAAGTTCCAGAAGATGTGGCTTGGGTCATTTCAGATCTGTGAGAAGATAGGCCATTCGACCTTCATATTACAAGATTTATCAGGTTTGAGAGATTCTCTCCCTGTTAATGTCCTTATCTTAAAAAAATTCTTCAATTGAGGAGGTAACCCCTTCTCCTTTTTAGTTTAGTGGAATTTTGGAGTTTGTAGGACCATTAGAAAATAAAGTTGTAAGGTATCTTCCATTGACCTTTGCTGTATTTAAAAGTTGTTCAAAAGAAGTAGTGTTGATATTTGCTTCTAAAATAATAGAAGTCTTAAACAAAAGGGATAATTTATAGGAAACTAGGTATAATTGCATTCTGAAACCACACTTCAATTTTTGTGAACGCTTCTCAAAGTTTAGAAGTATTGTAAATCATTTTATGTTTTCAAATTGGTCAAAAAAAGGTTATCAATATTAGAACAGGAACTAATCCAACTTCAGCATCTTTAACTCTTACCCTATCATCCATTTACTCTTAAGGAGAAAATTGTCCATCCCACTCACCAAAGCTTATGATTACTCAGAGTGTAATTGTAAAATATTTGATATAAAAGATAAGAGGTCTTATTACAAGCCTGCTTACCATGATCATAGGGAAATAGTTTAACCGACATTACCAATACTGCATACCAAAACAGGGTAATGGCTTAGGATTATAAGACAAGGGGTCTCATTACAAGCCAGCTTGTTCAGTTAAATTACTACCAGTGAATGGCATTGTCATTCAGCTGGTCACCAAACCAGGACAATGGCTTTTTATCTTACAAAAGAGCAGAAAAGTTAAAAATAAATGCAAAATATGAAAAGCATGTTTTGAATTCATTCTGTTAATCATACTCTGAAATGGATGGGATAATGGACAATAATATGGTTAAAAGGTATCCCTGTCGAAACTATGAACGTTTGCTGGCAGCAGAGGCTCTACCTATGACAAAGGAGTCAATTCTAAAAGCTGATTTGGAAAGGTTTTCTGTTTTATCATTATCAACCAATAGAGGCCAATTTAAAACTTAGAATGTATCTAATTTTAAACAAGAGAGGAAATTAGCAAAGATAGTTTCATTTTATTTGGAATGCATATATACCTAGTTATATTAGAATTTTCCCCTTTGATGAGATTTCTATTTTGAAAAAGTTTAAGTATTTCCGTACTTTTCAGAGATAACTATTTCTTCCAGCGAATCGCCAATTGTTGTGCTCTACAACAACCCCCCATTTCATATCAAGTTTATTCTCAAAACTATAATATGAAATGGGCCCCTTTTTGTTCTGATTGGTATCAACTTAGTATTATTCAAAAAGATCCGAAAACAAAATGAAAACATTACAAAACCTTTTTGATAAACCAATTAATTGGTCTTATAATATATAAATAAGTAATCTTTTATCATTGCGATAAAGCGATCGCAAGATCGCATGTCGCAATGACAAAGGAGGCATAACTTAAAGACCCATTGGTTTTCTCCGACACGACAACACGCAAAAGGCTATCGGATATCGGCAATAACGAGTTATCATAACAAAAGTCCCTTTCGCTCCGATGCAATGCGATATCGCTATCGGCGATCGGAGATGTACCATGCATGCTTTTCAAAGTTCTCAGTTAATACTCCCGATGCGATGCGATATCGCTATCGGCAATCGGGGATTCCAAAAGGAACCAATATAACGATTTAAGTTTTCCCCGACGGTCGATTGCGATAAAGCTAAAAGCGCGAATTTCAAAAAATTGATAAAGCAGGGATATTACGATTAATTCGTATTAAAGGCCTTATCTTCCCAATATCAATTCACTTGCGCTCAACTGCCAAAACATCCAAGGCACGCTTAAATGAATCATTCAGCCAATAAACGATATGATGGGCATTTAAAGGATTGACAAGTTTTAACGGCCATTTAATGAAATAGTAAGTCTAAAAAATCTTTTCACAGATTGTATCCGCGGCCACTTTAAGTTAATCCTTCATCATGCATTGATTAATATATCTCGCTCATATTTGGTTTGCGCTACCAATTCTCTGTATTAATTTCATTTTCACTTCTGTGCAGAACTCTTCCGAAGCAGTAGATTTAAGTAGAATGGGGAAGAAGTCTAAGAAAACTGCAATAGCCTCCGCTTCACCAGCCACAGGACAACTCATCGCTGATCCAGGAACTAAAAGAAAAGGATTGATATTCGACACTACATGTCTAGGACTCGGCAAAACTACTTGGCAAAGTACCTATAATTTGATTGAGGCCGAAGAACCTGAGGTGACAACAGTGCAAGCCACGGTAGATACGACTTGAAAATTTGATGCTACTCTAAAGGATTTAGCCGACACTTTCCTTCATCGGATAGCAGCCCGGGAACAAATTCTCCCATATACGGATGTAGTGAGGTGGGAAATTGAGGAAATCCCAATTACAGACAGAACCTTTTGCACCATGGATGGGAGAATCTTTGGTTCATTTCAACCTAATGATTTGAGGCAAATGTATCATTTGCCTGTACCAGAGAAGAAGTACAACAAGGCATTCCTGGAGAAATTCAGAGAAGAGAACGAAATTGAATCCGAACCCATTCAGGATTGGAGGCAAAATCCAGCAAAACACAAGCATGAGTCTTCGGGTAAGTACTCTGTTGATTCTCTATGTTCTCCTTATTGTTATGCTGGGATAATGATGTGTAGATTGTGGGGGTTACACGATTCCGCAAATTTCACTATAGAAATGGTTCCTTTGATGGAGGCGGCATGTAATAGTGAAATAATGGATTGGGCAACTGTACTGTCAGATAAGCTAGCAACCGCAGTTCTTGATTTTAGAAGCAAAACCCGCATCACTGAAAGGTTTATTCCCCCATTCTACTATAGTGCTTATATCTTGGACACCCTGTGTTTTAATTCTGAATTTCCTGTGCTTGGATGGAGGTGGACTCCACAAGACCCCATGCCCATTCATATATACCATCAGAAGTTGTGGAAAACTTACTATAAGCACCATTTATACCAAGTCTGCAATGGTTTTATGTTACCCATTCACTACTCTATTTTTGATAAACCTGCTCCTAAGATTTCCTACCAAGAAGGGGTTGATTTGACATCCATAGGAAGATGGTTCGGAGAGGAAAAATTTACTTATATAAGAATTTTAGGCAGCCAAGCCAAACCTCATGTCCTCCCTTTGTATGTACCTGATAAACTATTGGCTAGGGAGATAGCCTATCAGATTATGTCCGAAAGAGTTACACAAACTCTAAAGAAAAACAAGAAGAAGGTTTGGCCCTCTTTTCCTCTAAGATGCGGTGTCTACGCTTTGCATGACTTTAAACAGGTAGAGAAAGAAGCTGAAAAAATGAAGGCATTAAGTCTAACAACTCTTCCTTATAGGCGATTTGATCCAAACAAAGTCGCCTATAATGCACTTGAACAGGCAAAATTGACAAAGTTTGATCATAAAGAAGATAAGTTCGATGACCTGTTATCCTCAGCCGAGTCAATGTCCCAAGTTAAATCGCTGGCCAGAATGGAATATAAAGATGACGGGTTAGTTGAATTCAACAGGCTTAGAGAACAGAGGTTGCAAACTCTGCCTCTAGATCTGTTAGCAACAACCCCAACGACAGAATCAAGCGAGCCTGAGCAGCGACTCACTAAGGAACCTCCTGTTACATCAAAAGAACAGGAGGAAGTGCATATGAAAAAACAAGAGGAAACCCAGACAAAAGAGCAGGAACAGAGCAGCATAGAGGTGAATGTAGATGCCCAGATTGACCCGAAATTGCTCGAGGAATGGCAGCAATTCGACTCAATCATCAGCAATCTTGAGTGCTCGAAGGAAGCCGAAACATCAAAAGAGGCTGACACAGAAGAGACAACTTCAAAATAGGTTCCAAGTGGAACCAACGGCCTATCCAGTTCTAAAGAAGTAGAGATAATCCCTAAGGATCCCTCCGATCAGATTATTTTGCAAGTAGAAGAAATTCCTCCCTTAGATGTCTTTTACAGCCCAAGACACAAGGCTGTGGTAAAACGACAGCGGAAAAGGAGAAGGACTGATCAGCCTTCCCTATTCCCTGAACAAACAGTGACGGGCAATGTGGTTTGGAAAGAGGAATTTGATCCCTCTAATGACCTAACAAAAATATCCCAATATGTTGGAGCCTATTCGGCATCTACAATAGACAAGGCATCAGAGGTGAGTAATTTATTAAAAGGAAAAGACCAGGAGATCTTTTCACTACAAGCACAACTATCGGAGGCACAGCAGAAGGCGGAGCAAGCAGAACGGAAATTGTTTACACAGCAACAAATAAATAATCAATTGACTAAACAATTGCAGGAAGAGAAACAAAGGATTGATTACAGTGCAGTTCAAAAGCAGAAAGCGCTGTCTGAGGGATTGGCACAACTAAAAGCAGCGAATGAACAAATTCTGAAGTCGAAAGATGAGCAAATTGCTCAACTATCAGCCCAGCTAGAGAAAACAAAGAATCTTCCACAGCTAGCTGAATTCAGAGCAGAGGCATTACAGATAAACAAGGCATTGATAACACAGATAAATATTTTATGTCAACAAATTGCCCAAGCGGAACCTTTATGCGATTTGACGACATCAATAGGTGAAAAATCGGAAAAAGCTAGAACAGACTGGGATCAAGCCGATGAAACACTAACTAATTTTCTTGAGTGGCAAGACACCGATTAGGGACAGGCGGCTAATTTGCCAAAAATCCTAGAATCACATAAGGAGATATTAGTTACGGAATGGCAGTCCCAATTAATGAAAGTAGAGAGAGCAATTTCAAGATGCAAATTAACCACAAGTAATTTGGTTGAATTGGTTAATAATACTCTCTACTTGTCTAACATGATTTCTCAATGTACTCCAGGTAAATTGACAGTGGCTAAAACATTGGAGCAGTCATGTTATACGGAACTAGAGAAAAATGGGAGATTAATCACAGGAATTAACAGTTTGACATGGGACACCTATTGGTTCTTCTTAGTCAAACCTTACAGCCAGAGAGCCACCCTCAAATGCCTCACAGATGCAATCGGGTATATCATTCCTGATATACAAGATGCCACCTATGCTGCCCAACTCAGTTCTCATCTCAACAGACCACCAGAAGTGGAACCAATGCTTGCGATATGCCAGCTTAGGTTTAAAGGCAAACAACCTAAGTGATGTTTCATGCCGCCGACTGCCAGATTGCCATGAAGGAGATATTCAGAATCAAGTGATACCAATTAAGTAGGATTTTAGTTTCATAGGTAGTTAGCTTAATTAAGTATTTATAGACCCTTTCATGTATTTAGAAAGGGTCGTAAGTTTTGTATATGACTTAAAACCTGAAGTTTCACTACTGTACTTCAGGCATATTCTTTTATAAAACTGGGCCAATCATTCTGATTTTGACAAAGAAGCTTTTATGCGGATGTGCACTGCTGTCTTTGTTTGAAAGTATTTCTGAGTCAGAAGAAGAATTTCAAATAGCGATTGATATTGGGAGTGATTAGCAGCTCATATGGTACTATTATTTGTGTCTGAGTTCATTCTTTTTATATGAATTGTCATTTGATCGCTTTTGCTATTATCGGATATATGCATGTGTTTTAAACAACATTCTTTATTCCTTCCACTATTGGATGTTTACAGTATGCTTTTCTTTTGATCATATATGTATCGATAATATAAATGATAAGTGTAGCAATATTGTGTTAATCACTTTGTTTAACTATTTAAACAAAGCAATCATTGAATGAATAAATGTCTATGTTTATTAGATAGAGTCATCTATATGCCTGTCAATAAACAAAGATCATCAAGCGCTACATTTCAAAAAATAATAGTTCCTGGGATTAGTAGTAGTTCTTTTATTTTTGCTGATAGATTAAGTTATTCACCTATCGTTAGATTAGATAATCAATCATTCATCCACCCCTTTTATTCATTATTGGGAAACTGGTCCCATTATACCCAGTTGGAGCCACCATTCCAAATGGAAAAGGAGCTGTATTAAGGTCCGGACTGGGTGGTTATCCCCCAATGTTGATACAACGATTTTCAGGGCATCAACACAGCTAGAGATATATCCATAGGCTTGCATCTCTCCATGTGGAACCTCTTGAGTATTGCGTGCATACTTTCCTTGATACATAAACAGCTTCCCATCACCTTACCATACTTCCATGCCCAAAAAGTAATTGATGAGCCTCAAGCACTTCATCTCAAACTCTCTTGCAAGGCCCTCCTTGCAAGATTTGATCAGCTAATCATCACCTTTCAGTATGAGGTCATCAACATAAAGTACAATGATCAACAATTTACCTTCCACCACTATGTGGTACAGGCTCGCATTCTCTTCAATCTCTGTGAAGCCCAACCCAGTGAAGTAGATGTCTATCCTAGGGTACCAAGCACAAGGTGCTTGCTTCAGCCCATACACTTCTCTCTTGAGCTTACACACATGCGACTGACGATCAAAGGTTTCAAAACCTTCAGGATACTCTATGTACACCTCTTCCTCAATCGTGCCATTAAGGAAGGTTGTCTTTACATCCATTTGATGTATCTTCCAACCCATCTACACTGATAGTGACAATATAGATCTCATCGATGAGTACCTTGAAATGGGAGCAAAGGTCTCATCGTAGTCAATCCCCTCTACCTATGAAAAGCCACAGGCCACAAATATAGCCTTATGCTTCTCCACACTAACATATGCAGCTTGCTTTACCTTTCAAAGCCAATGAGATCTCACCATAGACTTATCCTCTTGTCTCGGGACCACATCCAAAACACTGTTACAAACTATGGAGTCATACTCCTTCACCATGGCATCAACCCAAGTTGACTACTGCACTACTTCCTCAAAGGAAGATGGCTCTGTCACAACACATCCTCTCATAAGAGACATGTATCTAGTGTACCTATCAGGTGACCTCCTCTATCTGTGTTGTGATGTGGGTTCTCCCACATTCTATCTAACATCTGACAACAATCTATCTGCCTCTCTGGTGCACTTTCTCCCATCTCTGGAAGACTTTGCGTAAGTGGATCCACTCATGGATCCTCTACATGTGGCTGCTCCACATCAATATGAGGCTCCTCAACCTCAGGAGCTAAAATCTCCTCGACCACATGTAGCTCTATCTCCCTCCCAAGAGAAACTTGCATGGCCTTCTCCTCATTGAATCTGACATCCCTGCAAACCACTGTCATCCTGTTGGTCGAAAATACACTTGATAATTGTGAGGTGTATCAGTGTACCCCACAAATATCCCAAAATATATTGTCAGCTCAAGCTTCATCCGGTCATCTTTGGTCACATGGCAATATACTGATGACCCAAAAATCTTGAGGTGACCAACATTTGGCCTCTTAACAGAATAAGCCTCCTCTGGTGTCTTCATCCCAAGTATCTGATGCGGGCTACGGTTCTGAACATAAACCGTTGTGTTTCATGCCTCTGCCCACAAGTGTAGTGGGAGATCCTGATCATACAACATCACCCTTGTTGCCCCTGCTATGCTTCTCTTATTCCTTTCGGACACCCCATTCTGCTAAGGGTTATGGGGTGTTTTCAACTCCCTTTTAATCCCTTCCGCTGCGTAGAAGTTCTTAAACTCATTTGACACATACTCACCACTATTATCACTCCATAGAGATGTAACCTTCTTGCTTGACTCTTTCTCCACCAATTCTTTAAACTCACAAAACTTTGTGAAGGTTTGATCCTTTTTCTCCATGAAAAATATCCAACATTTTCGATAAAAGTCATCAACAAATATAACATAATACATGTGTTTTGTCGTGGATGCTGTTGAGAATGGTCCACACAAATCTAAATATCTAGAATAGCCTTTGTTCGAATGTATCTATCGTGAAAGGAAGAATTGGTGTATTTACCCAAAGTACACCCCTTTCATGTATCAACTTTCTCTAATGTACCTTTGGGCAACCCAGTGGAGATATGATGCATGATCTTCAAAGCCCCATGATGCAAGTGACCCAATCACCTGTGCCACAACTTTCCAACATCATAGCTCTGCACCATCTTTGCTTTTGTGCTCAAAGCAATACAATCCTCTACCTCCATCTTATAGATATTCTTCACCTGAATCCTTATCTTCTTTACTTGACTCGTGGCGATGTGTCAAAGGAACTCCTTTCCTTTCGAGAAGATCACATCATAGCCTCTATCCTCAAGCATGTTAATGGATACCAATTTCTTCTTCAGCCCAGGCACATATATAACATTCTTCAAGGTGAGTGGATCCTCATTTTCCCTCTACAATGTAACTGTGCCAAATCTAGTAGCACACTACCTTTGGTCATCACCCATCTTGATATGCATCTGGAGATCTTTCTCCTCTAGGTCATTGAATAACTCCTTATCGCCAGTCATGTGGAATGAAGCTCCACTGTCTAAGTACCATACACTTCTCATCATTGATAACACCATGCATGCAATGAGGGAAAATTTCAATTCGAATTGAGAAGCCAAAGCCTCACCTACCACTCCTCCTGAGGACTTCTCCTTGGACATCTTGAGTGGACAATTTGTAGAGAAATGTCCCAACTCATGCCAATGAAAGCATTTCACTTTCACCATGTCTTTCTTCTTATCTCCATGGCTAGAATTTGTTTTTTAATGGGAATATTTCCCTTTCCCCTTCTTCACCTTAATCGTTAAGGCACGGTTCTCTTCATCATCATTCTTTGATGACGAGCCATCCCTGTTGTTCCTCCTGATCTCCTCCTGCATCAAATCCAATCATAGTCATTCAAAATATAGTAGCTTCTCCTGACCATTGATAGAGTCCTGTTAAGTATGCCAACTCTTTGGGAGTCATAGAAGAGCAAGACTCACCAGATCATCCTCGACAACCGTGATTCCAACACTTCCAAGTTCATCGTGAAACTGAGTGAACTTGGTCAAGTATTTTGGAATAGTCTTGCTTTTCTCCATTTTGATTTTTCGAAGTTTGTCTTTCAGTGCAAATTTCCTTTGGTCACTGTTGCTCTGATAAAAGCATGTCAATGCTTTCCACATAGCATACAGAGTTTCCTTCACATGCAGACTCGAGACAATGTGGTCTTGAACTCCTTCAAGGATTATCCACCTTGCCTTCGCCACATACTTCTTCCATTTGGTCAAATTTTGTGAATATGATGCTATTGGATTAGGAATTTCTTGATCAACAAATTCCTTCAAGCCATTATCCTCCAGCACAACCTCCATTTTGTCCCTCCAGGCCATATAATACGGGTTTCCTTCCAAGGCATAATCGAGCCGCAAATCGTAGAACGTCATCTGTCGATCTTGAAGTATGTATTGCAAATTATAATTTCAACGATAACCCAAAACTCAAAACTTTGAAATCTCCTCTAGTATACTATCTTCAACTCCGATACCATGTAGAATTTCCTTTATATTTCCAAGCTCATACAATTTACTAAAGAACAGGACAGGAATCTACTTCTACTTTCAACTAGCGGAAGCCAATAGATCGATGAAAACAATATGAACAAGAAAAAGATAAATCAATGGCACATAACACAATAAGTTTTCTTGGGGAAAGCCACTGCTCAAAACCTCTCTTATATTTATTGCATTAATAAAAAATATGGGTGAATATACAAAGCTTGTTCTCATGAGAACAATTCCGCACAAGTATGTTGAACTCTCTACCTCACAAGCCTGCTCTTAGCCAACACTTAGCCAATTTCCATTGCCTACCAAGCCCCCATTTCCTTGCACAATTCCTAGGAGGAATAACCCATATTCAAAGGGAATTCATGCTTCCAAAATTGTGCAATCCAAACATATGTCCATCTCTAATTACATGCATGGTATTTACAACTCAGTAAATTGTACAACTGATAGTACACTATCCCTACACTCTAGTCTAAACTGGGTCTTTCTCTGAACTGAAATGCATGGGTTTATCATGAGGAAATATTTAGTTAACTAGAGTAACACTTGTGTATGCACTAGTGCACCAACTGACTGTTAGTCCTCTATTAGTTCCACAAACAGTTAGAACTAATTTAACTGAGTTAATATAATTACAACTCAATCTAAATTCATCATGGACCCCTAAAATTTAGGGAGAACATATACATGACTACAGAAAGACTTCCAACTCAAAATTCCTAATCTAATTAAGTTAATTAAACTTAATTAACTATTTACATGTTGTTATGAGAATAGAATTTGATTTTAATTCACAGTTTAATTCAAGGAAAAATTAAGCTGGAATTTATTGTTACCATTTCTCAACAAATTTAAAAGCCTATTATATGTATAAGCTAATAAAATGGGTCAAATATACTCCCGAATACATATTGTAGGCCATGGTGTCAATCAACCATGGATAATCGTTCGATGGGTGTTGGCTTGTTGGGGCCTGACCTAGGTTCGGAGTTAATTAGCCAAACAAATCCCTATACTACTGCCCTTTCGGCAATAGTCCACGGAGCGTGGACTGAGGTCTCACCCGAAGTAGTATGGGAGGGTGCTAGAACCAGGTTTTCACACCCTTGAGATGTTTGAGAGGTACGACTGTGTTGGGTTGTGTTATATTATTTCCACGTCTAGCCCACGTAGTTAACCGGGGGGGTTACGTGCCTTCGTTGCGCCGATTGCGTAGTAGGGGGAGTCACAGGGGGTTTGAGGAGTGCAGGTAAACCCACTCTATGGGATCCGGGGCAGCACCACGGAAAATTTTGGTTTTGGACCCTATGTTAGATTTGGCAGACCTACCTATGGTTTTGTGCATGATTTTCACACATGGTTTTGGACACGATGGTTTTCGGTCCTATTGATGCCTCTAAAATCCTAGCACCAACATTGGGGATAACCACCCAGTCCAGACCTTAGTACAACTCCTTTTTCGCTTGGTATGGTGGCTTTGACTGGATATTACGGGACTGGTTTCCCATATAATGAATGGTTTGATGGATGGTTGTTTTATAATGTATAATAAAGATGATAAATGATTTAACCTATAACTCAAAAATATACAAATATAATTATATAACCCGGGTAATGTACTAACAATGCAATTTCTGATTATTTCTAACAGACAAATAATCATATAGATGAATTACTAATCGATAGAAATATGCATTCATAGACAATGACTACTTTGTTTAAGAAATTAAACAAAGTAATTATTAATAAAACATATCGCATTCATAACAATGTATATTGCTGACATATATCTTTAAAGTATAACAATTCTAAATCTTCAGAAATGACATGATAAAGAATTATTTGAAGAGCATACATACATCAACAATAGCAACTTTTAAAAGGAATGCTTCATCACATAAGGAAAAAAGACAAAAAAACAGTGATAGAAATACTGCATCCATTTGAGTCTTGCCAATGCAAATAACACTCTGATTCCACTTTATTATTTGAGATAACTTTGAGGAGATACAAAAGTGCAGGTCTTGAAAAAGTTTCTTCACAAAAATGTAGAACCTTGATCCACTACTGATAAAAATATATTCAAAAGTACAAAAGTGTAACTTCTCAAATCAAGTTTTTATGCAAATTGAGGACCCTTTCTTCAAAGACATGAAAGGGTTTAAATAATAAAATAAAAACTAACTGTCAATAAAAATCGCTTTGAGCTGTTGAAACTACAAACATGAAAATCTGGGATTTGATTTATGAAAATAACAGTGCGATAGCCTTTGAACTGATTCATTGTATCTACTTCTCCTCTTGCACTCGCAGCTGACAAATTGAGAGCATTTCTCGAATTTTCGGAGGATGACTCAGCCTTGAATGTAGTTGACCTGTATATGTGGCATCTGAAAGCTCAGGAACCATGTGATTGACAGCGTCAGCAAGGCATTTGGTGGCCATCTGCTGGCTGTGAGGCTTGACTAGGAAGAACCAAAATGCATCCCAAGTTAAGTTTTGCACTTTGCCGATTTGTTCTTCTCTGCTGGCCAGATCCTGTCTCCATTGATTTTCTAGCGCTTTTGCCTTCGGGAGCTTTCCTAGGGAGCAATCGGAGATCAATTTAGCTCCATATAAGCTATCATTTACCAACTTGATCATACTGTTCCTTATAGCCCTGGCTCTGGAAGTATCTCTTTCGACCTTTATTAATTGTGATTCCCACTCTGAAAACAAGACTTCTTTGTGTGATTCTTGGATTTTCGGTAGATTAGCAGCCATGCCTTCTTCTGAACTTTGCCAAGAGAGAAATTTTGTGACCTTATCGTCTACATTTTCAAATTCTAGCCTGGTGTCAACTACCTTTTCAATGAGTGATGTAGTGATGATGCACAATGGGTCAACCAATGATATTTTATGGCAAAGGATATTCAGTTATCGAGATAAGGTTTTAGTCACTTCCAGGGATTCTTTCTTGAATTCATAAATCTTCAGATAACCTTTGAATTTATCTACCTGTAATTGCAGTTGTGAGATTTGTTCTTCTTTGGCCTTCTTTTCCTGCTGAAGTACCACTTGAAGCTTGCTGAGTTCTTAAGACAACTTTTTTTGTTTATGGAGAACCTGTTGATTGGTATGTTGTTTCTCCAGATTTAACTGTTCTTTCAGTTGCTTATTCTATTGTTTTTGCTCTGCTAGTTGTTGCTTAAGCTAACTAATCTTCTGTTGTTCCATTGTTGTTTTCTCTTCAAGTTGGGTGATCCTTAGATCCTTTTCCTTGATTAGTTAGCTAAATTTGGAGGCCGTGTCCATTGTAGTGGCTATATAGGCACCTGCATATTGAGATAACCTAGTTAAATCCTCAGAAGGATTTGTTGGAAATAATACTGAGAGGGGGGGTGAATCAGTATTATCTAATTCTTTTAATAAATCTTCCTTATTTGTTCTTTGAATTAGTTTTGCATGTCAGTACCATAAAATAATGGCATGAACAAAGAAAACAGATAGTCACACCAAAGAACACAAGATGTAAGGTGGAAACCCAATGTGGGTGAAAACCACCTGCTGCAATATGTCTCTATCTTCTTTCAAATTAGAAACTCCTTTTACAATGATTTTGTACTGGTGCAGTCCTTTACCAGTACGCAAGCTGCAACCTGCAGAGAGCTACAACTCTCTCTCGTTTTCCAGTCTCTCCTGGAAGGGAGCTACAACCCCCTACTTCTTTTCTTACAAGGACCACTTTTCATAAATTTTCAAACTGGATCCATAAGCATCAATTGATCATCAAGTATAAGAGAATCACCCAATCAACTGTAGTAACCAGATCAATAATAATAGGACCAAACCCAGAACACAACAATGATAAACAAAGATTTTAAGAGAAGTAAGCACCCTGCTCAACTGCTTGCCTGCTTACGTAAGCACCCTGCTCAACTGCTAGCCTGCTTACTATACTCACCCTGCTCAACTGCTTGCCTGCTTACAGTACGCACCCTGCTCAACTGCTAGCCTGCGTCCCGGACGCACCCTGCTCAACTGCTAGCCTGCGTACCTCGCTCTGAGTCTATTGAACTGCCTGCGTATGTACACACCTGCAACCCTTCTGTGCCTGCGTACCGGCGCACCTGCAGCTCTTCTGCGCCTGCGTACCGGCGCACCTGAACCCTTCTGCACCTGCGTGCCGGCGCACCTGAAGCGCTTCGTTCCTACGTATGTACGCACTTTTCTCTTACTGCACCTGCGTACCTCCGGGCATAGATGATTTCAAAACTTCAAAAATAACCCAGACAGTCAGATCTACAGATCTGAACATGCGCCGAAGAGATCTCGGTCCATCAGTAGATTCGCCTTCTTTAGATCTAGACCAGATCTTGCCCTCATAAGATATTCAACCCAAAACATGCACAAGTCAAATGATCTCCTTTGCTTTATATAGGCAAGCTCCTCCTAAAAACATGGAACAATACCACGAGCCGACACCATAGTAACCCAATACCGTCGGCTAAATACCAAGAGTAACACATAAGAAAACCCCACATGTGAATTTCTTTGCCTTGAAATGTGTGCACTAGGGGTACGCACCTCCTGAACGGCTGGCCTGCGTATCTGGACGCGGTCCCTGAACTGATTTCCTGCGGGTACGCACCTTCTGAACTGATTTCCTACGTACTTCTTAATTTTCAACAAATTGAGAGCCTTGCCACGGGAGTTGCCATCAAGTACAACATCTGTAACATATAGCCATACCAGAAACATAATGCCAACAATCTCCCCCTTTGGACTTGATGGCAACCTCACAAACTTCAGCTTCATTCTCCCCCTTTGACATCAAGGGCAAAGGGTTATGCTCCCCCTAAGAACATGCTCCCCCCGAATATGAACCAGATCTGCAACGAGGAACCATTATCCACCATGAAAGAGATAGAGACATATTGCAGCTACTTCCAAGATCTCCTTCTGCACATCCTCCATAATGCCAACAATGCATTATGTTCTCCCCCTGAACCTGTACCATCAATCAGAAAAGGTTCAACAATAAGATGATGCATCAACAACCCCCAGCTTTTGCCTGAGGTATTCAAAAGTGTCCCTGGGCAATGGTTTGGTGAGAATATCAGCAACTTGTTCCTTAGAAGGAACATACTCCAACTTGACCTTCTGTTCAAGCACTTGTTCCCGGAGAAAATGATACTTGATTGGTATGTGCTTGGTTTTTGAATGCATAACAGGATTCTTTGAGATGCTGATTGCACTTGTGTTATCACATAAGATGGGGATTGGTGGTGTACAAGTGATTTGAAAATCCTGCAAAGTCTGCATCATCCAGAGGAGTTGGGTGCAACAAGATGCAGCAGCAACATATTCCGCTTCAGCTGTAGACAAGGCAATCGAACTCTGTTTCTTGCTGAACCAAGATACCAGTCTGGAACCCATAAAGAACGCACCACCACTTGTGCTTTTCCTGTCATCCACGCTTCCGGCCCAATCTGCATCTGTATAAGCATGAAGTGTAAGATCTGTATCTCTAGGATACCATAAGCCATAATTTTGAGTCCCTTGAAGATATTTGAAAATTCTCTTCACTGCCTGAAGATGAGTCTCCTTCGGATTTGCCTGAAATCTTCCAACTATTCCAACTGCATGCATGATGTCTGGTCGGGTACCTGTCAAATAAAGTAAACTTCCAATCATAGATCTGTAGGTTGGTTGATGTACTGCTGCAGATTCATCATTTGCACTGAGGCTACATCCTGTGACCATGGGTGTACATACTGGTTTTGCATCTTCCATACCATATTTCTTCAAAATCTGTTTGAGATACTTGGTTTGAGATAAAAAGATTCCTCCTTTTTGTTGGATTTGCAAACCAAGGAAATATGTCAGTTCTCCTAGCAAGGACATTTCAAATTCTTTCTGCATGACCGAGGCAAAGTTTTGACTCATAGCTTCTTCATTGCTCCCAAAAATAATGTCATCTACATATACAACAAGTATTAGCAATGTGTCATTTTCAACTTTTATATAAAGATTGCTATCTGCTGATCCTTTTGAAAAGCCTTGTTGATGAAGATATTTGTCCAAATGGTAGTACCAAGCCCTTGGAGCTTGTTTGAGACCATAGAGAGCCTTTTTCAATCTGCATACAAGATTTGGATCATTTCCAAGAATGAACCCATCTGACTGTTCAATGTACACTTCTTCTTCCAAGTCTCCATTCAGAAAGGCTGATTTCACGTCCATTTGAAATACTTTGAAGTTTTGAAAACTTGAGAGAGCAAGGAACATTCGGATGGCCTCAAGTCTTGCAACAGGAGCAAAGGTTTCTTCAAAGTCTATTCCTTCTTGCTGCGCATACCCTTTACAAACAAGTCTGGCTTTGTTTCTAATTACTTCTCCATTTTCATTCAATTTATTTTTGAAGACCCATTTTGTTCCGATAACATTCTTATCTTTTTGTCTAGGAACCAGCTCCCAAGTGTTGTTCTTTTCGATCTGCTTAAGTTCTTCATCCATTGCTTTCACCCAACATTCATCTTTGCATGCCTCTTTCACATTTTGTGGTTCAGTAGAGGAGAGTAATGCCAAATAGCTTGAAGCTTCTGCAACTGTTCTTCTTGTTTGTACACCTGCTTCTTTCTGCCCCATAATCTGAGATTCTAGATGATTCTTCTGAACATATATGGATGGAGTCTTTTCTTCTATTCTTGTTTGCTCCTCTGGTTCTTCTTCTTGAGGTTCTTCTTGAGGTTCTTCTTCTTCATCATTCTGTCGTTGGGGGTAGCCTTCATCTTCTTCGATGTCTTCATGATGTACTTGCCTAGGAATGTATCCCTTCTCATCAACCACTACATCAATGCTGTCAACAATTCTGCCAAGTCTTTTATTGTAGCATTTGTATGCTTTGCTATATGGAGAGTAACCAGGAAGAATGCCTTCATCTGCTCTAGGTTCAAGTTTGCCAAGCTGCTCATCAGTATTCTTGATATAGCATTTGCTCCCAAAGATTTTGAAGTGCTTTACCGAAGGAGTCCTACCACTCCAGAGCTCATGAGGAGTTTGAGTGCTGTTCACCCAGACATTTGTTTTGTTAAGAATAACAACCGCAGCATGTGCAGCTTCACCCCAGAAAGTTGCGGGAGTTCCTGACTCATCAAGCATAGCACGAGCCATTTGTTGGATTGTTCTGTTCATTCTTTCCACAACTCCATTTTGCTGAGGGGTTCTTGCTGTAGAGAATTCTCTTCTTATCCCATGTTCTTCACAAAAATCGAAGAATTCATTTGAAGTAAATTCCCCACCTCTGTCGGATTTGAGGCACTTAATTTTGTGACCTGATTCATTTTCAACCAAGGCTTTGAAGGATTTGAATTTTTCGAATGCTTCATCTTTGTGCTTCATAAGTCCTAACCAGACAAACCTGGAGAAATCGTCAATGAATAATATCAAGTATTCTTCTCCTCGAGGTGTTCTTTTCCTAAAAGGACTGCATGTATCTGTATGTACTAGCTCAAGAGGCATGCTAGCTGAACCTTCTTTCTCTGGAAAGTTAGTTCTGGTTTGTTTTCCAAACTGACATGATTTGCATATGGTGTTGTCAGGAATTTTGATATCTGGAAGATCGCGAACTGCCTGATATTTACATGCTTTCCTTATTTGTGAAAAGCTTAGATGTCCCAACCTCCGATGCCATAACCAGTGCTCATCATCCTTGCTCAGATAGCATTGTTGTTGTCCTTCTTCAAATATGTACAAATTATTTGGAGTTCTTTTGCCTTTGATCACTGTTTTACCTGTATCAAGATCACGAACAAGACATCCATTTGATCTGAATATGACCTCGGTTCTTTGATCACACATCTGGCTGACACTTAGAAGATTATGCTTCAATCCATCAACATACAAAACATTTCCAGCCTTGACCTTTTCTTTTAACTGAGCAATGCCTTTTCCTTTTATAGTTGTAGGAGTATCATTTCCAAAAGAGACTTTCTTTCCTTTTTCTAGAGCAGAAAATGACTCAAGTTTTTCTTTATCACCTGTCATATGCTTCGAACATCCACTGTCAATATACCATAGATTTTCCTGTCCCTCTGCATAAAATGCTATCCCACATCTTTCTGTTTGTGGTTCCTTTATTCTCCATGTTTTGGTGCTTGAGGCTTGTTCCTTTTTCTGCTGAAACCTGCTCCTGCATTCAGAGTCTTCATGACCAAAGTTATTGCAAATAGAACATTCAACTTCATTTTCAAGAACCGAAAAGTTGTTATAGTTCCTTTTTGTAATTCTGGTCATACTTCTTTGTTTTTGAGCTTCCCAAGTCATGATTGTTTTATATGCAACACATTGAGCTGCTTTGTGACCAAAGTTATGGCAAGAAAAGCATTGTCCATTGAAGAAACTTCTGCGGTTATGGAATCTACCAGGCAATTGATTGTAATTTCTATTGTCATCTATTCTTGAACCAAATTGAGAAGATTTTACCTGTGGCTGGTTGTTGCTTTTGTTCACCCTTAAGATGGATTGCCCCTGATAGTTTCTGTTTGTAATTCGTCCTTGTTTTACCTGATGATCTTCATTCTGCTTTTGCTCATTTCTTCTTGCTGCATCAAGATAACTTTTTGAGGTGGATGCTTGAGAAGTTTCTCCATTATAGCCCAAACCTGTCTTGTTTAGTGGAGACCGCTGCACATTGATAATCTCATCCAAAGTTTCAGATCCTTTGACAAACTTGAGATTAATAGCTTTTGTTTTCTCAATCTCTTTTCTAAGACCAACAATTTCACCTTCTAATTTTTCAAGATGTTTTTCCTTTTCATCAATTTGAAATTGTAGAGTATCAATGATCATGTTCTTTTCTTCTATACATCTCTTGAGTCTAGTAATTTCATCATAAAGGTTATCCACATCTATAGCATCCATATAATCATCATCTTCAAATGCCATTAACAACTTATATTCATTACCTTGTTCATCTTCATCACTGTTTGATAGACCATCACTATCTTCATGAGTGTAGTAGCTTTTCTTATTTGCATTCTGTTTCTTGTTCCATCTAGCAGGTTCCTTTCCTTTATCCTTATAAGGACATTTTGCAGCATAATGGCCTACTCTTCCACAAGCAAAGCATTTAAAAGGTAACTTACCTCTGAACCTTCCAGAACCCCTTTGAAGATTTCTGACAAAATTTGATTCTTCTTCCTCTTCTTCTGGGACATGGCTTGCTTCATAATAATCTCCTTTGCCTGATGCCTTGAAAGCAGCTTCTCTTCTGTCTGATGGACCTCCCTTTCTCATTTCATAAGCAGTTAGAATTCCATGTAGCTGAGACATAGTAAGAATTCGTAGATTTTCCTTTTCTTCTATTGCAGATACTTTAGATTCAAACTTGGGGGACAATGATCTTAGAACCTTTTCAACCACAATAGCCTCTTTTATTTCTTCACCCAAATTTTTCATACAATTAACAACCTCATCTACCCGAAGAAAATAGTTAGCCACACTTTCATCATTATACATTTTGAGAGTCTCATACTGAATTCTGAGAGTTTGAAGTTTAGCACGCTTTACCTGTTCATCTCCTTCATAGCTCGTGACAATTTTGTCCCATATCTCTTTTGCAGATTTATAGTGCATTACCTTCATGAATTCTGATTGAGATATACATCCTAATAGAGTACTGACTGCTTTCGCATTTGTTTCATACTTCTTTTTCTCGGCTGCATCTGTAGGAGTAGCTGAAGGAAAAGCGTAGCCTGTCTCTACGATGTCCCAAACTTCTGTACCAAGAGATTGAAGATAGGCAGTAACTCTTACCTTCCAATAATTGAAGTTTGTCCCATCAAAAACTGGTGGCCTGATTGATGCTTCTCTCTCGTAGTTGCTCATGATGAAAGATCTACCTTCAAGCGATCAAGTTTCTCTGAAGGATCTGCTCTGATACCAATTGTTGGAAATAATACTGAGAGGGGGGGTGAATCAGTATTATCTAATTCTTTTAATAAATCTTCCTTATTTGTTCTTTGAATTAGTTTTGCATGTCAGTACCATAAAATAATGAGCATGAACAAAGAAAACAGATAGTCACACCAAAGAACACAAGATGTAAGGTGGAAACCCAATGTGGGTGAAAACCACCTGCTGCAATATGTCTCTATCTTCTTTCAAATTAGAAACTCCTTTTACAATGATTTTGTACTGGTGCAGTCCTTTACCAGTACGCAGGCTACAACCTGCAGAGAGCTACAACTCTCTCTCGTTTTCCAGTCTCTCCTGGAAGGGAGCTACAACCCCCTACTTCTTTTCTTACAAGGACCACTTTTCATAAATTTTCAAACTGGATCCATAAGCATCAATTGATCATCAAGTATAAGAGAATCACCCAATCAACTGTAGTAACCAGATCAACAATAATAGGACCAAACCCAGAACACAACAATGATAAACAAAGATTTTAAGAGAAGTAAGCACCCTGCTCAACTGCTTGCCTGCTTACGTAAGCACCCTGCTCAACTGCTGGCCTGCTTACTGTACTCACCCTGCTCAACTGCTTGCCTGCTTACAGTACGCACCCTGCTCAACTGCTAGCCTGCGTCCCGGACGCACCCTGCTCAACTGCTAGCCTGCGTACCTCGCTCTGAGTCTATTGAACTGCCTGCGTATGTACGCACCTGCAACCCTTCTGTGCCTGCGTACCGGCGCACCTGCAGCTCTTCTGCGCCTGCGTACCGGCGCACCTGAACCCTTCTGCGCCTACGTGCCGGCGCACCTGAAGCGCTTCGTTCCTGCGTATGTACGCACTTTTCTCTTACTGCACCTGCGTACCTCCGGGCATAGATGATTTCAAAACTTCAAAAATAACCCAGACAGTCAGATCTACAGATCTGAACATGCGCTGAAGAGATCTCGGTCCATCAGTAGATTCGCCTTCTTTAGATCTAGACCAGATCTTGCCCTCATAAGATATTCAACCCAAAACATGCACAAGTCAAATGATCTCCTTTGCTTTATATAGGCAAGCTCCTCCTAAAAACATGGAACAATACCACGAGCCGACACCATAGTAACCCAATACCGTCGGCTAAATACCAAGAGTAACACATAAGAAAACCCCACATGTGAATTTCTTTGCCTTGAAATGTGTGCACTGGGGGTACGCACCTCCTGAACGGCTGGCCTACATATCTGGACGCGGTACCTGAACTGATTTCCTGCGTACTTCTTAATTTTCAACAAATTGAGAGCCTTGCCACGGGAGTTGCCATCAAGTACAACATCTGTAACATATAGCCATACCAGAAACATAATGCCAACAGGATTGACTTCTAAGTCTTTCCATACCACATTCATAAGTTCAGCTTGAGGAGTTGAGAATGTTCCCTGGTCAATTTTCCTCCTTTTCCTCTATCTTTTGACCACAACCCTATGCTTTGGACTGTAAAATACATCCAGGGGTGGTATTTCCTCAACCTTCAATACAATCTCTTCGGAAGGATTCTCTGGAATTATTTCAATATCATGCTAAGTGTCAACTGTGCCGATTGCCCCTTCAATTGTAATACTAGTAACAATAGGCTCCTGTGTTGCGGGCAATTTTGGTGTAATGATGTTTTGGGAGTCATTCTGGTTCTTGATCTGCTGATCGAATTGCTCCCATTCCTTGATTAAGTTGGCATCAATATGCACATTGGTATCTAGGAGCTTGCTGATATTTTCATTTGTTTGCTCCTTTTCAGGAATCTTCTTAGTAATGTGTTCTTCACTGTGGCCTTCTTGCTGCACCATAGGGGTAGTGCTCAATAAATCCAGAGATAGTGTTTGTAACCTCTGTGTCCTGAACTACATAAACTTATCTATTCCCCCTGCTCCCAATTTGATCCCTGCTAGATGTTTTACCTGTGAAAACGACTCAGCCGAAGCGGACAAGTTATCATAGTCATCCTTCTCATGATCAAATTTAGCAAGTTTCACCTGAGTGGTAAAGTTATAAGCCACTTCGTTTGGGTCATACTGTCTCTTAGGGATGACTTCTAACTTTAGAATTTTGATCTTCTCTGCTTATTTCTCGGCATGTTTGAAATCATGCAGTGAGTAAGTACCACAACGGAGGGGGAATGCAGGCCACATTTGTTTCTTGGATTCTTTGAGGTTCCTGGAAATTCCTTTCTCTGTTATCTGGTAAGCTATTTCTCTGGTCAATAGCTTATCAAGAATGTACGACGGGAGAACATGTGGATCTGTTGTGCTGCCAAAAATTCTGACATAGGTGAACTTTTCTTCACCAAACCAATTTCCGATTGATGTTAGGTCAATGCTGGCCTCATCAGATAACTGAGGAGCATGTCTATTGAATATGGCCTGATGGACGGGTAAAACAAAACCATGGCAAATTCTATATATATGATCTTTATCATGGTCCTTCCACAAATACTTATGATAAATGTGAATAGGAGTTCAGTCTTGAGGAGTCCATTTCCAACCTAGAATGGGGAATTCAGAATTGTAACAGATGGTATCCATAATGTAGGCGCTCATATAGTATGGGGGTATTATCTGGGTAGTTACATATATATTTCTTCTATAATAGAGGATGTGGTTTGCTATTTTATCTTATAAAATGGTTGCCCAATCCATGATAAAAGAATTAATCACTGCTTCCATTAAAGGCACCATTTCTATGGAAAATCTAGCTGAATCAGAGGCTCCAAAGAGTCTACATATCATAGCACCAGCATAGCAATAGGGATATACTAAGGAGTCCACGGAGTACATACCAAAGGATTCATGCTTATGCTTGTTTGGGAAATGTTTCCATTGCTTGATAGGGTCCGACTCCACATCATTCTCCTTGGCGAAAGCTTCTAAAAATGCTTTGTTGTAATGTTTTTGGGGGTCTGACAAATGATACATCTTCTTGATATATTCTGCCTTGAATGTATTGAACATCCTTCCATCGGCTGTATAGAATGCTTTGTCGGTTATGTTGATACTCTCTATTACCCATCTCACCAGGTCATTGTATGGTAACACTTTCGCATGGGCTGCGATTTTGTGGAGGAAGGAGCTGGCTAAATCGTTAAGAGTATTTTCTGATTTATCAGTTGAACCAACCATTGCTCCTTCTTCAATTTTGGTTGGATCCTTGGCTTCGAGTAGACTATATATTCCCTCCCATGAAGTCTTGCCAAGGCCTAGACAAGTAGTATCAACTATTAGCACCAACATTGCTGGTTCATCTTTCACTATGATGGGGACCTTTACTTTCTGAGATTTTTTAGACAATTTTACTGGACTGATGCTTTCAGATTCGCTCTGCAAAATGAAACAGAAGGACGTAACAGTGGAAAAAAATTGTTAAAAGCTAATACACAATGCACAAGACTAACAACAATTAAGCGTAATAGATGCTACGGATCTATGATATATTAAGCCACCATGGATGAAATCCTTGAAAGATTCAACCATAACTGCTTCTTAATGATTTCCCTGTAACTTCTAACGTGAAAATTTAATGTCGTGATGGTATGTCGCATTGCAAATTTATAACGGTCCTTTTTAGAATGGGTATCGTGACTTTCTGATCAGCGATTAGTGATAATCGCATATCGCAGATCGGGAGTTACAAGTGCCATGCTTAAATGGTTCCTCTGCGTGGTTGCGATTGCGATCAGTGGTGAGCTGGCATGCTTTAAAATTGATAAATCGTTTAAATTTTCTTTATAATTGACTTATAACTTCAAACCGCACATGTTCGTAATATTTCATGTTTTTCCTTTATCAAATGTGTGTTATACAATAATGAAATCGCATCGGAAGATTTCAAAGGAGCTTTTGGGATGTGTCTTATGATTTTAGTGATGCACGATTGCGATCGGCTTATCACATCGGAGGTTTTCCATGGAACACTTGGGACGTTTTCTTAACGAGTAGCGATATGCAATTTCCGATAGAGTTATCACATCGGCGGATCTCAATGGAACACTTTAAGTCCACCGTTGAGATAAAGGATGTGCGCGATGTGACAATTCACTTTTATAATTATTTCCTTTGATAAAGCTTTTTACGATAAGGTTTTATTATGACTCAAATCGGATCAGATTTTCTTAAAAGGACTTCCATGGGTCCAAAAGTTTTGCAAATTGCGATTGCGATCTAACCTACCCTAAAAGCAAATTTTTATATGACCTATTATAAAAATTTATTTTCAAACGTTTTATTGATTTTATTTATATTCTAAAGGGGACCCATTTCTTATTAAAGTCTTATATGAAAATTTTTGAAATGGGGAGGGTTGTTGTATATCACAACAGGTCCATGGTATTAGATGCTTCGGCATGTATAAATATGTATTGTAACATTGAAAGGAACATAATGAAAAATAAAGCTGGTAGTCTCGGTTTTGGGATCCAGGGGAAAATATCTGTGTATATGTGTTTTATGTGTTATGCTCTCGCATTGTTTATTTTCTATGTTTTAGAATTCGTATGTAGGTAATTTCTGTACGGGGTTAAAACCTACATTTGCCATCAGAGCTGTTTTGACTACAATGGGACGCCTTTGTTGCTGAGGGGTTTTGATCGAGCCTGTGGTACACCCCGTTCAGTGGGAGATCTGCGGTATCGATTCTAGTGGTGAAAGAAGATGGCGAGCAGTGGAAAGATAGAGATCGAGAAATTTAATGGTCAGATTTTTGAGTTGTGGAAACTCAAGATGGAGGATCTATTGGTGAATAAAGATCAATGGATCGTGGTAGATCTAGGTACTAAACCAACAGGAGTGTCCGATGAAGAATGGAAGAAGTTGGATCAGAAGGCAAAGAACACAATACGATTATGTGTCTCAGATTCAATATTGTTGAATGTATCAGGGGAAGCTATGGTGAAGGCTTTGTGGGACAAGTTAGGGACTTTGTACCAATCCAAGTCTCTGGTGAATAAACTGTTCCTGCGGAAAAAGTTGTATAACCCGAGGATGAAATATGGAGATTTGGTGACAGAGCATCTGAATGCGTTTAATACTGTGGTAAGTCAGTTATCGTCTATTGATATCAAAATTTGAGATGAAGATAAGTGCATTAGTTTGTTGTGTTCTCTACCAGATTCGTGGGATAGTCTGGTTATTGCAATAGGTAGCAATGCAACTTCCTTGCAGTTTGATGAAATAGTCTCATCATTGCTGATGGAGGAGATGAGACGGAAAAATATGGAGAGCCAGAATGGTGATGCCTTGTCTGTACGAGGACGGCCCCAGAACAGAAACAAAAATAAGTCATTGAGTGGGAGATCTAAATCTAGAGGGAGATATAAATCTCCAGGAAAACATGTAAAGGTGGTGTGCTGGAAATGCGGAAAGGAAGGGCACTACAAAAGGGACTATAAATCAAAAGCTCCTGATAAAGGAAAGGGATCTGATGATCCTCCTTCTGCAGAGGCGAAAACCACCTCAGGTGAAGGTGGGGATGTGTACTTGGCTTCTTCAAGTACACATGTAGATCATGAGGCATGGTTGATTGACTCAGGTGCATCCTTTCACTGCACTCCCCATAGAGAGTGGTTCTGCGAGTATGAGAAATATGATGGTGGTGATGTCTTCTTGGGGGATGATAGGAAGGCTAGAATCATTGGTCGTGGAAAAGTAAGGTTGAAGTTGCAAGGTGGAAGGGTTAGAACACTTCCGGGTGTTCTACATATTCCTGCATTGGCTAGAAATCTAATTTTTGTAAGCAAGCTAGATGATGCAAGTGTAAAAACAATGTTCGAGAAAGATACCTGCAAGATGGTTTGGGGAGCACTGGCATTGATGCGGGGAGTTCGGATTGGAACTCTTTACAAAATGCAAGGTAGCACTGTTATTGATGGGTGCAACAGTTCTGTGGTTCCTGAAAGTGGAGTAGAAAATCTAGTGGTCTCTGGAGAGAAGACCATGTTGTGGCATCAAAGGCTTGGACATATTGGAGAGAAGGGCCTTCGAATACTTCAGGTAAAAGGTATGGTAGAAGGTATGAGTAATAGCTCTCTGGATTTTGATTTCTGTGAAAATTGTGTATATGGGAAGCAGAATCAGGTGAGTTTCCCCTCTGGTGGTAAGAGGGAGAAATAGATATTAGAGCTTGTGCACAGTGATGTGTTTGGACCTGTGAAGGTTCCATCACTGGGTAAGTCTGTGTACTATGTATCATTTATAGATGACTTCTCAAGGAATACATGGATATATTTCCTTAAGAAGAAATCTGAAGTCTTTGATAGGTTTAAAGAATTTAAGGCTCTGGTGGAAAACCAGACAGAGAAGAAGATAAAGGTGCTAAGGACAGATAATGGTGGAGAGTTTTGCAATAAGGAATTTGTAGAATTTTGTAATAAGTGTGGCATAGCACAACAGAAGACTACTCCATATACACCTTAGAAAAATGGAGTTGCAGAAAGAATGAACAAGACGTTGATGGAAATGGCAAGAAGCATGCTCAGTGGTGTCGGGTTAGGACAAGAATTCTAGGCAGAGGCAGTGGAGACATCATGTTACCTGGTTAACATATCACCTTCATCAGCGTTGGAGGATAAGACTCCACAAGAGGTGTGGACTAGTAAGAAACCCTCTTTTTCACATCTGAGGGTATTTGGATGTGATGCATATGTACATGTTCCAAAGGAGAATTGAACCAAGTTAGATAGTAAATTTGAAAAGGGCATCTTTATTGGGTATAAGGATGGTTTAAAGGGTTATAAGCTTTGGAACCTAGTAATAAGGAAGATTGTGTACAACCGAGATGTGGTGTCCAGAGAGGTAAAAGATGTTATTAAACATGAAGTCCAACCAAAGGAACCTGAGAAGATAGAGTTTGAGCTTAAGGAGGAAGAATCAAACTCTACAACAGAGGAGGAATCGGAAGATGAAGAGCCACAAACTTCGGTTGTGAGAAGATCAGTTCGAGAAAGAAGGCATCGAGAAAGGTATAGTCCATCTGCTTTCTGTTGAAATTTTGCTTTATCTATTACTGATGATGATCCCAGAACTATGAAGGAAGCAGTAGATTCAGAGGATGGAAAACTATGGAAAGAGGCCATGGTTGATGAAATGGCATCTGGGCACAAAAATGAGGCTTGGCATCTGGTGGAGTTGCCGGCTGGAAGGAAACCCATTGGCAACAAATGGGTGTTCAAGAAGAAGAAAAATGCAGAAGGAAAGGTGGAGAAATACAAAGCTCGGTTGATAGCAAAAGGTTATTCCCAAGTGTCAGGAATTGATTTTGGTGATATTTTTTCTCCTGTTGCCAAGGTAACTTCTATTAGATTACTTTTATCTATTGCTGCAACTTTTGATTTTGAGGTAGAAAAGATGGATGTGAAGACAACATTTCTTCACGGGGATTTGGAAGAGGAAATCTACATGAAGAAACATGAAGGCTTTGCGGTGAAGGGTAATAAAGAACTAGTATGCAGGTTAAATAAGTCTTTGTATGGATTAAAACAGTCACCAAGGATGTGGTATCAAAAATTTGATACATTTATACGGGGACTTTGCTTCCCTAGAAGCAAAACAGATCACTGTGTGTATTTTAAATTAATTGGTGACCATGTTATTTATCTGGTCTTGTATGTGGATGATATGTTGGTGGTTGGAAATGACAAAGAAATTATCTAGGATTTGAAGACCCAATTGTCCCCCAAATTCGACATGAAGATCTTGGTGCTGCAAACTATATTTTTGGCATGGAAATTAAAAGAGATCGGGCAAAGAGGAAGCTCTGGTTAAACCAGAGGAAGTATGTTGAGACAATATTGCAGAGGTTTAATATGCAGGATAGTAAACCGATGAAGGTTCCTATTCCTGTAGGTGTAAATTTATCTGCTGAGCAATGTCCCAAGAAATAAGAAGAAGAAGAGGATATGTCCCGTGTTCCATATGCAAGTGCAGTTGGTAGCCTGATGTATGTGATGGTCTGTACTAGACCAGACATTACAAATGCGGTGGAACTATTGAGTAGGTTTATGTCAAAACCAGGGAAGGAGCATTGGACAACAGTGAAGCAGGTTTTCAGGTATTTGCATGGCACTGGTGATTATGGTTTGTGTTACCAAGGAAGATCAGGATTGGATAGAGTTTTGGATATCCGTGGCTTTGTTGATGTGGACTGGGCTGGAGATTTGGATCAGAGAAGATCTACAAGTGGGTATGTGTTTAACGTATTTGGAGGTGCAGTCAGTTGGATGAGTAAGAAACAATCTGTAGTGGCACTATCAACTACAGAGGCAGAATATATGGCAGCCACTCATGCAATCAAGGAAGAAGTTTGGTTGTAGAGATTGTGTTCAAGTATGGGGTTAGTACAGGGAGCTATAAGGATAGACTGTGACAGCCAAAGTGCAATTTTCTTAACAAAGAACCCTGCTTACCATTCAAAGACAAAGCACATTGATGTTCAGTATCACTTTGTGAGGGATATGATAGAAGAAAAAAAGGTGTTGTTGGTAAAGGTGGACACTTTGAAGAATACTGCAGATGCATTGACAAAATCTGTGAGCTCTGAGAAGTTCTCTTGGTGTAGAGAAACAATGGGCATTGCAGGGCTAGATAAATGACTAAGCTCTCTTGTGGCCCCCTGTGGAAAGAAAAGAACAAGTGGGAGAATGTTGGTTTGTGCTATATTCTTTCCACAACTAGCCCACGTAGTTAACCGGGGGGTTAGGAGGGGGGCGGAGCTTCCCCCTTCGTTGCGCTAATTACATAACAAGGGGAGTCACAAGGGGTTTGAGGGGTGCAAGTAACCCCACTTTTGGGGTCCGGGGCAATGCCCCAGAAAATTTTGGTTTTGGACCCTATGTTAGGCTGGGCTAACCTACCTATGGTTTTGTGCATGATTTTCACACATGGTTTTGGACGCGATGGTTTTCGGTCCATGGTATTGGATGCTTCGGCATGTATAAATATGTATTGTAACATTGGAAGGAAAATAATGAAAAATCAAGCTAGTAGTCCTGGTTATGGGATCCAGTGGAAAATCTCTGTGTATATGTGTTTTATGTATTATGCTCTCGCATTGTTTATTTTCTGTCTTTTAGAATTTTTATGCAGGTAATTTCTGTACAGGGTTAAAACCTACATACTGGTCCTCTATTTGTTCCTGTGCGTAGGTCGCTTCGCGCACTTTCCGTTCCTCGCGGCCTGATACACTACCTTCGCGTAACCCTAACCAGGGGTTGTGCCGTGCTTTGTGATATTACCTGAGATCTTACTTATCTTCCAGTACTAATTAATTACCTTCGCCTACTTGAATGTCTTAAGTTATAATTAGCAATACAAAACATTCATACAGGTTCGTGCAGTAAATAAACAGTATACTTGCAAATTATATCCAATCATGCATTAAACCAGGAAAAGATACACAGAATTATAGTAACACTTCTCTTTATTGATTCTCCCAACGGTTACAGACTCGACCTACCCTACGCACTCAGCTGCGGACTACTAGGCCTTTGCGCACTCAGCTGCAGAGCCTTCTCCTACTCTATGACCCACAAACACACTTTACACTTCGACTCAATCACTTAGAATTCTCATGCTTCCCTTCTATTTTTTCCTTTTTTACACTTAGAGCCTCGCTCTATTTATACAATCCCATGGTCCGCAGACCATGTGTAGGTATATACAGCCAACATTAAATTACAAAAACTAGGGTGGACAAACTTGTGACTCTATTATGGCTTCGCGCTCCGTGCCCGCAATTCGCGGAGCTTTTATAAAAGGATTTGGTAAAAACTTGGGCTTTAAGCCCCAAAACATGCCTTGGGGGGATTCCATGCCCAAAAGGCCCCCAACACAAACATTGTGACTTGCCCTCGAGTCACTTTGTCGGTGTGGAGATCTTTGTGTGGAGTCCCTACAACTGTGCTCGAACTACTGCAAGGTCGACATCGCACTAAGTTGCTCCCTGCTGGATTTGTTGTACGCATTGTTCTGAGACTGCGGCGTCGAAACTGCATCTATGCATCTGTGCCTGTATCTCTTGCATTTTTTTATAGTCCCACGCCTTTTTCTGGATCCTTGGAGCATGAAGATTGTGCTTTTGTCGGCTAGTAAGATAGTTGGGCCACTTGTGTAGGGATTCAAGCGGCTGCCATTCACTTTGCCTGGGAATGGCTTTCCATTTAGTTTGACTAGCTGTACCGCGCCTCCATCTGTGACCTCCTTAACAACATATGGTCCTAGCCAATGCATTTTGAACTTTCTTGGGAATTTATAAAACTCACTGTCATATAACAACTCTAAATCATTTACCTTGAAGGTGCGCAACTTAATATGGTGATCGTGTCAGGCCTTCTCACACTGCTTTTGCACCTGCTGATGAAAGCCAACCAGGAACCATTCCTCCTCAAGTTCTTCCAACTGTGCAAGCCTCTCTTCTAGGGCTTTGCGGTCCGTCATACCTGTGAGCGCTGTTATGCATAGACTAGGTACAATATACTCCATTCACATGACATCTTCCACGCCATAAACCAACCGGAAAGGTGTCTGTCCCGTCAGTTTCTTGCATGTTGTCCTATAAACCCATAGTACTACAGGTACACATAGGTCCCAATCACTCCGCTGCACGTTACATACTTTGGTTAGTGCAGTCTCCAGTATTTTGTTGAATGCTTCTATTGTCCCATTGTCTTGTGGGTGATACGGTGTGATTTTCTGATGATACACCTGTTATAGGGAAAAGTGTCTACACAGAACTGCTTATCCCACTAAGGTGTGATAGCTACCTTAGAAACAAACAAAGTAAAGCTACTTTCATTTTTCCTTTATGAGGTATAGATGAGAGAAGAACAAAGAAGACCAACCTCTGTCTTGCGCTAATCTCCTAGTTCAATTCCTCTCTCTCTTGATAGTCTTTCGCTCCTTGTTCCCTTGCACGCCCAACTTCACAGAGTACCTGTAAGATCACAGTATCATAGAACTATACAAGAACATGGATCTATAATCATAAACAATCTAGGATCAGATGTAAATTGACCATACAAATGCATAAAACATAAATTACACAAGAGTATGGAGGAAAACTTGAATAGCTTTTATTGATAAACAAGAAAGAGCCAAGGGAGTTACAACCAGTTGTTATGACCCAGCATCATCCTCTCAGCAAGGAAGCCCCTCTTCACCTCATACAAAGCTTAGATCACCCAACAATCTAATGTTGTCTCAAGAAACCAACAACAATTCCTTACAATATGCAAAATTGCAGCCTCCCACCTCCTGGATCTCTAGGCTGAGAGATTTATATATAGATATTTGCAGAGGTGTGAGTCAGCTCTGGGTTTTTTATTAGTGTCTTCTCTCTAATAGTTCTTGCTTCCACTTAGAGATCTCATTGATCTCTTACTCATCCTTGGGTGATTCTGAGAGGCAAGTGTCACAGGAGAACTTTTTGGAAGATTCCATGATCATCCACCTCGCAAACTGTCTCCGCCACTTGTCTTTTCTCATCCATCACACCCCATAGAAGGGATTTTTGAAATGCAATGCACTTCCTGTCTGTACAAGGTGAGATGCATCGCACCCTGGCCATGGAGCAAGTGAAATGATCCAGTTTTGACCAGTTCTGAGTAGTTTTTCATGGAGAACTTCTGGGAGATGATGTAATCAGTTGACCTTGTTCTTTTAGGGGTTGGAACAACACCTTTAGGGACTTAGGAGCCCTTGGTTTATGGACATTTTATGATTGGGGTTGTAGTGCCCAAAAATGTCTATAAAAGTTGCCCCCTAAAGCATGAGGTCGTTAATCTTTTTTGATGTCGGGTGAAATGCTTTATCATGAGGATCTGAAGTTCTTCCAAGCTAGGAGGAGACCTGTAATAAGATATAATACAATACATTATCTTCATAATATTTTCATGATCTAGCTGAGGCAGGCATTCCCATGCTCAGCTTTATAAATTCATTTTCATGTACATAGGACATACAGTCGTATGAGTGTAGACTGATGATTCTTGTAGAGCCATCATCCCTTTGATTGGATGATTATCTGTGCAGCAATGATGTACATTTGATGTCTTTATTTCCCTGAATATATATCACAGCCCGGATGGATGAAACTAGATCCAGGGTCTTCAATCTCGTTCGATCTTCACTCAAAGTACAAGTCGATCCATGTGAGATATGTTTTGGAGTCAAACATTGAAAGACATCGCCTGATTACCAGCCAATGATGTAAGCTGTTAACAAGCGCGAGAGGAATCACCGATAATGATAATGACCCTCAAGGTACTGCAGTACAATTCACGTGGTGTGAATAAAGGACTTGGCGTCGAACACCACGCAAAATCTTTCGGTCGAAGGCCATTGATGTAAACCTGTCGCCGGAAGTGAGAAACTTGCCATTGAGGCATGCAAGCTTCAAAGTACTGAAAGGGGTGTTCCTAGATCAACTTCTTGGATAATGAGCTGATGTCGACAAGAAGCGATCCGTCATAGGAGGGCCTTAATGAATCCCACATCAATGACACGGAACGGAGAAAATGATTTTAATGGAGGTGAAAATGATCTGGTGATATAAGGTTCAGGGTGGCGGTCATGAAAGAATGGAGCGTAAATGTATTGCAGCGGGTGAGACACAGGTGAATTCTCTGAGTGACTTCTCTTGAACATATCGGCGACACTGACGTGATGGATTGGTAGCATTAACCCCAAATGTGGATGGTGTGATGGGACCATGGCGATGTGATCGGTGAATGAAACAACCCAACCCAACTTGGATGCGGAGTGAAAGTGTCATGTTCAAGAGCGGCTTGCTACCAACAAAGTTTCTTCAAGTTTTCTTCCCAATTTTCCCCAGTCATTGCTGACCAGTACCTCTTTATTTTTGTCAAGCTTGAGGAGGATAACATATTCTTGTTCTATAATTTTCCCTTCGGGCAAACCCATCGCTATGTTTTAACGAGCCTAGCGATAGTGAAACTCGTTCTTGTCTGCTATGGACAAGTTTGTCGCTATTAAGTTTTAACGAGTTTAACGACAAAGATAACTCGGTCCTTTTCAATTTTAGAGAGTCTGAAAAGGAACGTAAAGGAAACTCCAAAATTCCTTTTTCTTCATCTAATCCCTTAAGTCCGAAAAAGTATAAAACAATACAGAAGGGATGAATTTTCGATACTTTTAACGAGCCGAACAAAACAAGCGCTCGATCTTTTTGTGTAATAATCCCTCAGGTCCAAAAAGATTAAAATTTATAGGAGGGATAGCACTTCTGGTCCCTTTAACGAGCTGGAGAGGCCAATGGCTCGGCAATCTTTTCATATTTTATGAGTCAGTTGAAAAGAGCTTAAAGGAGACTCGTCTTTTGAGGAACGAGTGATAAAATTGGGTAGCAGCTGATTCCAGGTAAGGTTTGGAATTTTCCAATCACGGCAGTGTTACAAGGATGGCTAGTGGGATCACTCTTCGCAGCTGTTCCTCAAAAGGGGTAAACAATCAAATGGAGGTGAATGATCGGCCAATACAGAGTGGAGGTGATGATGGGAACACGACCAAGGCTTTAAAGGCTGAAGTACTACATTCACGATGATTATTTACAGGGAATTGGTTCATTTTTTATTGAGCTTAAATGCTGGGGGAAACATTTGCTCATTGCTTATGTTTATTTTTTAACGAGCATGAAGTCTGCGTTAAAACTGCTCGAGGCGAGTTTAGTTTTTAACGAGCTTTAAACCTGCGGTAACACTTCTCATGGCGGGTTTATTTTTTAACGAGCTTGAACCCTGCAGTAACACTGCTCGTGATAAGTTTGCATGCCCCCAGCATAATAACACAAATCGAGGTGCATGCCCCCCAAGCTTCATTGCATTCAACTCGGTGGTTGGAATGAAGGTTTACCTTCGAGATCTTCGAAAGACTCGACTTTGATTTTACGATATCGTAATCAAAGACTGGATTTGGAAAGGGAGTTATTTCATTTTTTAATGAGGTTGACACAGTGAAAGAACTATCCTCATGACTCCTTGTTTCATTTTTTAACGAGGTCGACACGAGATAAGAACCGTCCTCGGAATCCACTGTATTTATAGTATTTGATAGAAAATAAAAAACTGAAGGATGATTAAGGTCACTGGAACTATCTTCCTTACAATTCGGAAGATGGGAGAAATGGTGGTAATCTTCCCATGGTGCCTCTCCTATCATCATTGATTGAATGATTCCTTCATTTGTAGAATGTACATGCGACCAAGGATCTGCAGAGGTGCCATATTCCTTAGACCTATCTATCCAAACACTCGATGAGCGTTGATTTGGGTTTGCCCCCCAAGCCAAGAAAATTGATTGCTAAAATATTTCTAAAATGGTGATGATCCATGCTGACAAAATGTTTAGGAATCTTCCGAATCCATTAGATATAGAAGATTTCCTATTGTAGGTTTCCACTGTGGCCACTTCCGCCAATTTACTCGGAGGCGGTAGGGCAAAAGTACCCATTAAGGCAGGGTCTTTTAGGAGACCTACTCCGATATTTTGAAGCGAGTGATTGCTTCCATGGATCATTGGAATGCTTCCCGTAACTTGTGAACTGTTGGGGAGAAATGTTTGTTGGTCGACGATTGTAATTCCTCCTTGAAAGGGAAATGCAATCTTCCTGAAGTAGGTCGACACCACTGCGGCCATGGCATATATCCAGGGCCTTCCCAGTGGGATGTTGTAATCGATGTTTCTGTCGATTACTTCAACATCAATTTCTACTGTTTTGGCCCCTAGTTCAACTTGCAAGTTACTTAAAATCCCGTATGGAGTGTATGATTGTCCATCAAATGCTTTTAACGTCGTTGACGATCTCGACAAGGGTGGTGAGCCTAAATTTTTCCAGCAACTCATCGACATAATACATGTAGATGCCCCCTCATCAATAATTGTTCGATGAACAGTTTTGTTGAGGGCTTTCACTTGAATAAGGAAAGCTAGTTGAGCTGGTAACTGAGGGTCATATCCTTGATGATCAAAGGATACAAGATTGGAATCTGTTGCACCAGTCCCACCTATTGCTGATAATAGATCTTGCTTTTGGGAGAGGCAATTTTGCGGTACCTCAAGTGTTGACATAGCGGACGACGATTGGGCTAGGTCCTCTACTATATTATAATTCTGTGCTACTTTTGCACGAGGATTAAATGTCTATTTGTGTACTACTCCCTTTGGAGACTTTATCATTGGTTCAAGAATGATGGGTGGCACAACTTCGGTCAAAGTTGTTGTCGAACTACTAGGTTGTTCATTAGCCTTGTTATTCGACAGCTATGGATTCCTGTAATCTTTGTTTCTTGTCGATATCAAAGCACCATTTTGCTGTTTGGAAACCGACAACATTAGCACTTGAGATGGGGAAGCATTTCCACTGTCAACCAGATTTGTCCCTGGATTTGGAAACGGATCAGTTAATACTGCCAAGGTTTTTGAATTCTTGAAGAATTTTTTAAGCTCAGCTCTGTGTGGACAATCTGCGGTCCAATGATCCTCATCACATATAAAGCATGGATTTTTTGGTTTCCTATTTCTAGGAGGGTTTGCAGAAGATTTTTCAGGTGATGATTCTTCTTGTTTCTTCTTCTTCCCTTTGCCTTTCTTCTTGCCCCCTGGTTTCTTGGTTTCTTTGCCTTTATATGTCGATACGGCATTTACTTCCGAGGTAAGAAGTTCCTCTTTTTCATTTTGACCGGAAATCTTACGGGCCTTTTTAGATGTAGCCTTTGTCGATTTCATGTCTGTTGCGCCAATCACACCATTGCCGGCATGAGAGTCATTGTTTGATTTAGGAGGAGGAGGAACTGAGAATTCCGGTCTAGGAGCGTCAGGTATTTTATCGTAGAGCGTGCCAGACTGAGTGTAAATCAAGTCCAAATATTGCGCACGAGCGATAACCTGCTCTTCGGTGACGACTCCCCCTTTTGCCACATCTTCCGTGATGGAAGGCAGTAACGACTTGATAAACCATTCAGCTAAGAGCTGATCGGGAACATACATTTTCACCATTCTACGACGACGTCGCCACTCATGAATATGATCGGATATGTGAGTGGCCATTGTTTGCTTGAAATTGGTAAGAAGTTCTGTTCCCATTTTGTACCTTATCGGTAACTGGAAATGGGTTAAAAAGGTTGTGGCTAGGGTACTGAAGTTGTCAAATCAAGCTCTGGGCAATTTGATATACCATTTTGCTGCTGGACCAGTTAACGTTCACTGAAAAAGGCGAAGCCTAATCGAATCATCATTTAGAGTGTTAGATGAACACCACAGATGAAAGGTCATCACATGATTCGACGGGTCTTCACCCGGATTTCCATTAAATTTAGGAATATCTGACGGAAGTTTATGCAGAATTGCCGGCCACCAAGGGGCATAAGCAATTGGATCATTCGTCAGCCGGTTTAGATCTGGTAATTCTAGAGTTGCTACAAAGGGCAACTGTTGATTCAGGTTAGGCGAAGCATACCCAGGATAAGATGGAATCACCTGAGCAGTGGGTCTTTGCATACCAGCATAATGTATTTGATGCTGGTAACTTTGATAAGGTTGATGGGCATAACCATTATAATATGGTTGTTGATAACCACTTTGGAAATGTGGTTGCCCATTACTTACAATGACTTGTTGCTCAGGTCCTTGATATGATTGCTGGAATGGCAGTTGTTGAGATTGAATCAGCCATGGTTGTTGGACCATTTGTTGTTGCCCAATACTGGATGATTGACCAAGATGAGGAGTCATAGTACTTGTTTGAGCCTGAGTCGCTCCAGATAAGGAGGCACTAAACTGAGGTTGTGATTGAGTCGTTGATACAAGAGGATGTTGTATTGCAACCTGAGAAACTTGGGGTTGACATACAACAGGTAGTGCTTGTGCTTGCGACGTAGTCACCATAGCAGGTATAGTGGGAGTATTAGACACAGGGTGGACTGGTTGCATTGAATATACAACCCTTGGTTGCTGAGGCAGTATTGGTACCCAACCGCTGGATGTAATTCCAGTCTGACCTGAACTTTGTTGTAAACTCTCATATGGTTGTTCTACGGGAGGGAACAATGAAAAGGCATACTGCCCTCCATATGGTGGCAATCCAGTACTTAAAGGGTAGATTGGCCTTTGAAGACACATTGGATCAACTTGTTGAGTTTCAACATAAGAACTACCAGATGATAATCCGGATGAAGAAATAGGAACTGACCATGTCGTCGAAACAGTCCCTGATTGGACTCCGGCTTGTTGTTGATAACTTGCCGGGATAGATGGTATACCGGCGAACATCGTTGGAGTAGCAGTAGGAGGCTCTACCGCTGCTGCGTCAGATGACACAGTCCTGGATGTCGACGGTTGTTTAGACATATCTAGTCTATCCAAAAGATTTCCTAGCAATTCTACAAGAACTTGCGATGGAGGGAGACTAACTTCTAAGATCAACGAGGGAACAATGATGTTATTCCGATTAAAATAAATTTTAGACGCTTTGACACAACTTGTTTTTTCAATTTTTAAGAGTTGAGAAAAAACAAAAGATGACTCTAGTCGCCTTCAATTATTAATGAGCCTGAAGTGACAAGTGCTCAGATGGACCATTTTCGTTAAGGAGTCTAAAAAGGAACGAAAGGGACTACTCTGGAAATCTAGGTAGAGGGATTACAAAACCAATCGAAAAAATGCAGAATACTTTTTACGGTACGACATTCAATCTTCCCGAATGCTGTGTTCAGTGCATTGCGATCGATAGGGTGGCAGACACGGCTTCCTATGGATAAAGGATTAAGTCTATTGTGGTCTCCCAAAATATACTCGATGGTACGTGGGAGCACAAGTCCGTACTGGCACTTATCGTCTCAAAGTGGAGGAATCACCCAACCATCAGTGAGAACAACAGTTACCAGGCTTTATGACGCCGGAATACGTCTCTAGCCTAGACTTCAAGATGTTGTGCGTTAGGTTCTATTGAAGCCTCGAAAATCGCTGCAACAACATCGGGGATAACCACCCGGTCCGGACCTTAGTACAACTCCTTTTCCGTTTTGAATAGTGGCTCCGACTGGGGATAATGGGACCAGTTTCCCAGAAATAGATAAATGGGATGGATGAATGATTATAAACTATGCTAGCGATGAGCGAATAACTAAAACTATTGACAAGAATATAATAACTATGATCTACCCCGGGGACTTATTGAGCTTTTAAAGTGCAGCGCTTGATGATCCGTATCTATAAACGGGCATGTAGATGACACCATTTGAAAGACATGGATGTTATTCTGTTCGTGATTGCTATCCCTAAATAGTTAAGCAAAGCGATTAAGGCGATATTATCACACTTTATCATTTATATCATTGTCACATGCATGATTAAAAGAAAAGGCACATCGTAAAACATCCAATAGTGGAATGAATAAAGATCTGTTGTTACAACGCATGCATATAATCAACAATAGCAAGAATAATCGCATAACAATTCATATAAAAGGAATGAATTCAGACATAGATAGAAATACCATATGAGCTGCTTGACACTCCCAAATATCAATCGCTATTTGTAGTTCTTTCTTCAACACAAAAACATCCTCAACAACGACAATAGTGCACAATTGCATAAAGAAGCTTCCTTGCTAAATTAAGAACAATTGGCCCAGTTTCATAAAAGAATATTGACTGAAGCACAATAGTGCAAACTTCAGTCTTTTAAGTCTGTTACAAAACTTTACGACCCTTTCCAAAACAACGAAAGGGTCTATAAATACTAAACTAATCTAAATATCTAATAAACAGAAATCCTACATAATTGGAATCAATAACTTATGATCCTATCTCCCAGAGCGATCTGGCAATCGGTGGTATGATTCATCAGGTAGGCTGCTTGCCTTTAAACCTGAGCTGACTTGTCGCAAGCATTGGCTCTACTTCAGGCGGTTTGTGGAGACGCGAACTGAGCTGGGCAGCATAGGTGGCATCCTGAATGTCGGGAATTATACACCCTATTGCATCTGTTAAACACTTAAGGGCGGCTCTCTGTGTGTGCGGCTTAATCAGGAAAAGCCAATATGCATCGAAGGTCAAACTGTTAACCCCAGCGATTAATCTCCCCTTTTCCTCTAAGTCAGTATAACACGTTTGCTCCAACATGTTTGTTGTTGTTATCTTTCCTGGCGTACATTGGGAGATCATCTTCGCTAAGTAGAGAGTGTTGTTAACCAGATCAACTAGGTTGCTGGAGGTTGATTTACACCTTGAAGATGCCCTTTCTGCTTTCATCACCTGAGTGTGCCATTCTGTGAAAAGTATGTATTTATATGTTTCTGAAATCTTGGGCAAATTTGCTTCTCTCCCTTGATCAGAATCTTGCCAGTCAAGATATCCACTTATGATCTCTTCGGCCTGGTCTAACTCATTCCTGGCCTTCTCTACCTGCTGGTTAATGGATGTAGTTAACTCACACAATGGCTCTGCCTCAGTGAGTTGTTGACAAAGGAGCCTAATTTGTGATATCAATGCATTGTTTATTAGTGATGCTTCCTTTCTGAACTCATCCACCTGTGGAGTGCCCTTGATTATTTCAAGTTGCGATGATAATTGAGCGATTTGCTCATCTTTCATTTTCATCATTTGCTCATTTGCTGCTCTCAATTGTGCCAATGCCTCCGACAATTCCTTTTGCTTCTGGATTTCATTTTGGTCAATCCTTTGCCTTTCTTCCTGCAATTGCTGGGTTAATTGATCATTCATTTGTTGTTGTGCCAGCAACTGCTCCTTTTCTTGCGCTGCCTTCTACTTTGTCTCGGCCAATTCTACCTGTAGTGCAAAAATTTCTTGGTCCTTAGTCTTCGGTAGAAGACTTACCTCCGATGCCTTGTCGATTGTTGCTGCGGAATAGGCTCCTGCATACTGTGACATCTTTGTTAGGTCATCGGAGGGGTCCAATTCCTCCTTCCATACTACATTACCCGTGACTGTTTGCTCTCGAAAGATAGAAGGTTGATCAGTCCTTCGTCTTTTCCTTGATCGCTTTACAACTGCTCTATGCCTCGGGCTGTAGAAAACATCCAGGGGAGGAATATCTTCTAACTGGAGAATGATTTGATCAAAGGGATATTTTGGAATTATCTCAACATCCTTAGAAATGGGTGGGCCGCTGGTTCCACTTAGAACCTGAGGTGAAGTGATGTCCTGTGTGTCATTTGTCTTGGAAGTGTCCCCATCTTTTGAACATTCCAATCCACTGATGATGGAATGAAACTGCTGCCATTCCTGGAATAGTTTGGGGTCTATGGTAGTGTCCACATTGACATCGGTGGTGGTCTGTTTCTCCTTTTCGGTTTGGGACTCTTCCCGTTCTTTTTCTTGCTCTTTCTTTAGCTGTTCCTCTTGTTCTTTCTTTTGCCTTCCCTCTTGCTCTTTTCTCTGCTGTTCCTCGTGCTCTTTCCTCTGTTGTTCCTCGTGTGCTCTCTTCTGCCTTTCCTCTTTTTCTTTTCTCTCCCTTTCCTCCTGTTCCTTTTTATGATCCTTTGTTACTGTTATCACAAAATCGTGTACTAAGGGCTGCTACTTAGCAAGATCTCATGCAACTATTTCAAACCAGGCTTTAGACTAAGGCTTAGCCTCCTTAGTCACAGAGGGCTCTCTCACAGATTCTTGATATGAATTAAGAACAAGAAAAGATGGCTAACTCTTCAAACAGTACATGAAAATAAGCTGGTTGGAACAACGAAATAACACTTCTTCCATTGGGCTCATGGAGTCAAACACCTCTGCAGTAAACTATTAACTACTCAATCATGGAAGCCAAGGCATATAATGTTTAAACCCTCAGAACATTTCTCAAAAAGAACCTCAACTCATAAACATACACAGGAAGTCTGAGCACTAGGTGAATTCAGAGTGATTGCATATTTAGTGAGCTGTAAAACATAAAGGATAAAAACAAAACCACATATATTCTGAGCATTTGAACACATGATGAATCTTGGGAAGAAAAAGTAATCTTCATATTACTGTCAAAAGTCTTTTACATAAGCTGATATAATAACTCTGTTTTTTTCATAAATCTCCAACCCTTAATACATAAATCATCCAGCTATATATAGGAATATGCTTCTAACTACCTAGAGCTTCCTCCTCCAGCATGAGGGGAGCTCGATTCCACCTATGATGACACCTACTAACCTTTAACTGACTAATAATTACAGCTGACCACTTATTGACAACGTTATAATCCTAAAGCAAACAAAACTCTACTTCTACCTCATGCTGGAAGTAGCATTTATTACAATCAAACTGGTGTTCCTACGAGGAAAAGGAGAGAACAGATTCAGTCTTTGACAAATGGCTTCTTTTAGTTTGGCTGTGATGAACCTTTAATGCTCCATGTTTGTCTTTAATGATATTTCTGTTACCCTGAAACATAGGCCCCTGTTTGTCGGTCTTTGATGCGCTTTACTATATTCGAATCCAAAGAAGCTTGCCTTTTATCTTTAATTGACCAAAATAGAGCGGACTGCCACATCTTGGATGTGCTGTAGGCTATACTGATAGACAGGTGTCTCTCTTTCAAGTTTCTCGATCATCTCACTACCATAGCTGCTCTGTGTTTAAAATCACCATCTACAGCAGTTTCGTAGCGCGCTACGAAACTGCTGTGTGATTAAAAAACACAGACTTCTTTTCATTCAAACTGAACTCCTAATTGTTTGCATTGAAGCAGATATGTTTTCAGTGTGATTCCCACTAATGCAAGTAACAGCAATGAACCTGACATTTTTGCCTTTGTACTTTAGAAAACAAGCGATCATCATGCAAAAGATCATATGTTCTGGGGTAAATACTGAATGACTTACATCAGTCTTGATATATACCAAACAGACCACACTAATAGGTGACTGTAAATGTGTTTGAAATATCGATTGGCGCAACATACATAACCCAAACTGGCTGTGATACTAGAACCGCTGCAAATCCTCCATAAACTGCTTACAACTCCTTTCCAATGCTCTGTAATCTGATATGAAAGAATTATGCACCACCTCGAAATATATTTATCTGATCTAGTTTCCTTGAATCGAATTCATTTAATATTTGGCAAAAGATAAAGGCATTTAAAAAAATTACAGTGTTTCTCACTAAAGAGCCTGATACAATCATCGGATGCTCCACTAGCAATAAAACCGCTCTTTGACCAGTGAACTGAGAATATTGTTCGATCATGATATCCAGAAATGGTGCAAAGATGTTTCCAGGGCCCATTATTTCCACTTCTCTCTGTTGGGTTTATGCTTGTATCCCAAACCATCAACGTTAAGTCATCGCTGCAAGAGACCATTCTGTCTCTGGAAGAGTTAAAAGAAACCGCCCACAGTGTTGATGTATGGCCACTGACAGAATTGCCCAATGTTTGCATGCATGCCTAGTCATCACCGTCTCTATCCTTTGCCCAAAACTTAATACATCTCAGGGTGGAACTGAAGTTCTCAATCTTGGGTACTAGCTGAAAGATTCGTGCGGTAACTCTGCATCAACTGAACCTATTGACTGTAACAAATACCCATTATTATAGTACACCATTTTGAGATGACAAATACGGTTCTGCTGGTTCCGAAAACTAAAGTTGCAGACTCCCCTCTTCAACTCATATACTTTCAACACTGGTATAACTCCCAAACGCGCATAACAGGTCCCGATTTACCTAGGCTCCCAAAAACAAAATGCGTTCAAGAATGACAAATGCGCAAAGAACAACAGAATACCAATGCTATTTTAATTAACCATGAGATGTGTGAGGTAACATTTGTTCTGAGCATGACAAATGCGCTCCCAAATGCAAAATGTAAATTGTTAAGCAAAATCGCCAATCCATGACCACCTTCTTTGCGCTTTTCCTTATCTCCCAATGCACTTATGACATTTCCAAGTGCCAATAAACCCTTGTTAATGTGAACACCTTCTTTGAAACGGAGACCGTCCGCACCTGTAGCATTGAGTCTTGCTTGGTATTCAATCCTTGAAAGGCCACCTTTGATTCGAGCATCACCATGAAAAAGATGATAATTTTCAGTTATCTGAACATTTCCTAAATGTGAAATTTCTATTTCTCGCACCAGCTCCTTGTCAACTTTAGGAGCACCCATTCCACTGACAGAGTGAGCACCATGTCACGAATGTTATCTCAAGGGTCAACTGAATAGGAATTTAGAGCAAACTTCAAATTTGTGTGGAAAATATATAAGCATAAGGCCCAAGTTAGATCTGAAAGCAAAGCAGAGCAAACGATAATATCATCAGTGCAGACAATGACGCAGAAGAAATGGGGAAGCTGAGCAGCAATAGCGGTAGTGGGAGTGGTAATGGTGGTTCTGCCACCGGCACGACAGCAGATTCATATATTGGCAGTCTCATCAGCTTGACATTAAAGAGCGAAATACGTTATGAGGGCATTCTTTACACCATTGACACCCAAAACTCCGACATTGCTCTGCAAGATGTGCCGATTGCGAACTTCACAATCCCCATGTTTTCTCTGGGAGAAAGATGGATCCGCAGCTGCAACAGAATCCCAAACTTGTGATGCCCCGCATGCAAATAATACGCTCTCATTTCTAAAACCCCTTTTCTGGCAAAGACAAAACAAATATCAACCAAGTGTCGGTGGAGGAACTGATGCACGAACAGCTGGTAATGTTTATCAAACCTCAACATCTCGTTTGCATGGAAAAAGAACCCTTGTGGAGCTAAGCCATGAAGACAATGCACTAAATCTCTCTCTGGCACTTCATCAAACACTTGCGCCCAAGACATAAATGTTATTTCATGAATTTGCCACCTGCCAATAATCGGTTTCATGATTCTAAATGCAAAGTGACAAGTGAAACACTTCCCACCAGAATTGTATAATTTATGACTGCTGCCTGAAGTTTTTTCCTTCAACTGGTTTACTCTTTTAGAGAAGGCAAGTATCTCCATTCAGGCAGATTTCTTCCTTATTTTATATGAACAAGGTTGTTTGCATGGACTTGAAAGGGACATCGATCCCCATTTTCTTTTTGTCTTTTTCTGATGTTAACTGAGCAGTTTCTGTAGAGAAAATTGAACATAAACACTCGCCGGTGTTTTGCTCATGCCTGGCTATACTTGTGTCCTCAACGTCCGTGTTTGATTTGGAAACAACATCATCATTAACAACCTCAGAACCTGAGTCTTCAGATGGGCCCAATGTATTTCTTTCCTGGGATGAAGGATCAGACCGTTGCTTAAGTCCACATACTAGAGACCTAGTAACACATAGCCAACTTCTTGGCATTTCAATGTCATCACCTCCTTTAATGGGAATGTGCCATGAGCCTCTTTCAGACTCTTGAATAACAATCGAATATGGAGGTGGCATGTGAAACTGTGGACCAGATTTATTGAAAGTAAAGCGGACCTGATGTTTTTCCTTCCATTTTGAGAAGAACTCATTAACTAACAATTAGAATAAATGATCTCTCATTTCATCATAAGCAAACATTTGAAACTCACAGCCGCATATAGCCAGTACCAGTCATCCTTCAACCCAGCTGGTGTTGTATACAAGGCACTAGCTTTTCTCCAATCCTCAATCAGCTGTTTATTGTAAGGGTCATCAGCTGGCACACCTGTGGCACGCTTGTTGTGCAATAAAATGAAAGGCCATTTCTTCTTCGGGCTTCTTTGGCGCAAGACATTGACTACAGAGCTTACTGAGAGACATTAAAACCACCATCAGCAAAGTTTTGCTGATAAAAGCCTACATTTGCACCATCCACAATAAAGTCATATGGCCGATGATGATCCAGCCACTCCTGAAAAATTCCTGAAATTCGACTCGACCTCCCGTGCACATGCCAAATCCACCATTTCGTAGCATGCTACGAAAACACCTAAACATGTAGCGCTGCGAAACTGCTAAAAAGAATTCAGGCGCTACGAAAACACCCTGTCTTTAAGCTAGGCTAAAAAATTTTGGCAACAGCATTTTCAGTGATAACAGTGGCTCCACTTGGGATAGTGTGCCCTTGTGGTGCACTAAGAACCTGCAGTTCCAGTGCCTTATAAAATTTATTTGACAAACAGAAATTTGCCTGACCAGCATGACTGTAGGAGAAAGAAAACTACATCTACTGAAAAATAAATGCTCAGTCAACCTTGAGCTTATTTGCAATTTACCTACCTACCTACCCTAACAATTTCAATTTCCTTCTGCTCAATCAATATGAAATTTCCAATGTAGCCAATCCTCTGCTTTATCTGATATTTGATTTCTTTGACCGCATTGGAGTTCAAAGCCAATCTGACAGTGTGATGACCGCTGCCACTAAAACTGCCTCTGATCTTTATAGGAAAACTGAAACACTGGAGAGTAAAACTCTTCCATGTAATCAGCTATAGGATCCCAGAACACATGATCAGCTTGTTTTTCCTTGTAACTTTCCAGCTGTACAAACTGATCTTCAACCACAGTGTTCAGTTCCTCAATCGTGAAAGAGAAAGGAACCAGCATAGTCTTCTTGCGTTCTGCCATAGAAAATTTCTGAGAATAATTATCATGATCATGAAAACTGTATGCCTGAATTTGTCCTTCTAAAACTTCAATTTCTTTCTCAATGTCTTTGGCAAATTCATCAAAAAATTTCATCTTATCCTCTGACTTGCAGTCAAAGGATTTTAGATATGAGGATAATGACAAGGAAAAAGACTCATTTGTTTCTTCTTTACTATGATCATCATTCCATTGCTTAAAATCTTCAACTGAGGGAGAGTCTGCCACCAACTCTGACCTATCTATCCATTCCTCCAAAAACATGAGCCAAAGGTCTTGAAATGACTTAATGGATTTGGCAGGAAAGCATTCAACCCACTATTTGCATTTCCCTTGAAGTGAATCATAGAATAACCTTATACAAACATCCTCATGTTTAACTCTAAGAAGCTTTAAAAATTCACAGAAATCTGATATATGATTCAAGGTTAAACTCAAATCTTCTCCATTGAATTTGGGACCATTCTTTAGAAAATATGCATCCTTGGGAAAATGATTTGGGAAACCATGAATTCCTGAGAAATCTATGCATGCATACCTTGAACAAAGAATGGCAGTTTCTGGGTCCTTCATAACTCCAGTGGAATCACCATGAATATATAAACCTTGAATTCTTCAACAATGGAGTCGCCAAGGTAGTTTTGCAGCCTCGAAAAACACTTTGAACTCCTGCTACCTTCAGAAATTCAATCTTAAAACTTCGGGAATGAATAGACTTCAGGCTCCCGGCAGACGCACCAAAATGTTATCACAAAATCGTGTACTAAGGGCTGCTACTTAGCAAGATCTCATGCAACTATTTCAAACCAGGCTTTAGACTAAGGCTTAGCCTCCTTAGTCAGAGAGGGCTCTCTCATAGATTCTTGATATGAATTAAGAACAAGAAAAGATGGCTAACTCTTCAAACAGTACATGAAAATAAGCTGGTTGGAACAACGAAATAACACTTCTTCCATTGGGCTCATGGAGTCAAACACCTCTGTAGTAAACTATTAACTACTCAATCATGGAAGCCAAGGCATATAATGTTTAAACCCTCAGAACATTTCTCAAAAAGAACCTCAACTCATAAACATACACAGGAAGTCTGAGCACTAGGTGAATTCAGAGTGATTGCATATTTAGTGAGCTGTAAAACATAAAGGATAAAAACAAAACCACATATATTCTGAGCATTTGAACACATGATGAATCTTGGGAAGAAAAAGTAATCTTCATATTATTGTCAAAAGTCTTTTACATAAGCTGATATAAAAACTCTGTTTTTTTCATAAATCTCCAACCCTTAATACATAAATCATCCAGCTATATATAGGAATATGCTTCTAACTACCTAGAGCTTCCTCCTCCAGCATGAGGGGAGCTCGATTCCACCTATGATGACACCTACTAACCTTTAACTGACTAATAATTACAGCTGACCACTGATTGACAGCGTTATAATCCTAAAGCAAACAAAACTCTACTTCTACCTCATGCTGGAAGTAGCATTTATTACAATCAAACTGGTGTTCCTACAAGGAAAAGGAGAGAACAGATTCAGTCTTTGACAAATGGCTTCTTTTAGTTTGGCTGTGATGAACCTTTAATGCTCCATGTTTGTCTTTAATGATATTTCTGTTACCCTGAAACATAGGCCCCTGTTTGTCGGTCTTTGATGCGCTTTACTATATTCGAATCCAAAGAAGCTTGCCTTTTATCTTTAATTGACCAAAATAGAGCGGACTGCCACATCTTGGATGTGTTGTAGGCTATACTGATAGACAGGTGTCTCTCTTTCAAGTTTCTCGATCATCTCACTACCATAGCTGCTCTGTGTTTAAAATCACCATCTACAGCAGTTTCGTAGCGCGCTACGAAACTGCTGTGTGATTAAAAAACACAGACTTCTTTTCATTCAAACTAAACTCCTAATTGTTTGCATTGAAGCAGATATGTTTTCAGTGTGATTCCCACTAATGCAAGTAACAGCAATGAACCTGACATTTTTTCCTTTGTACTTTAGAAAACAAGCGATCATCATGCAAAAGATCATATGTTCTGGGGTAAATACTGAATGACTTACATCAGTCTTGATATATACCAAACAGACCACACTAATAGGTGACTGTAAATGTGTTTGAAATATCGATTGGCGCAACATACATAACCCAAACTGGCTGTGATACTAGAACCGCTGCAAATCCTCCATAAACTGCTTACAACTCCTTTCCAATGCTCTGTAATCTGAGATGAAAGAATTATGCACCACCTCGAAATATATTTATCTGATCCAGTTTCCTTGAATCGAATTCATTTAATATTTGGCAAAAGATAAAGGCATTTAAAAAAATTACAGTGTTTCTCACTAAAGAGCCTGATACAATCATCGGATGCTCCACTAGCAATAAAACCGCTCTTTGACCAGTGAACTGAGAATATTGTTCGATCATGATATCCAGAAATGGTGCAAAGATGTTTCCAGGGCCCATTATTTCCACTTCTCTCTGCTGGGTTTATGCTTGTATCCCAAACCATCAACGTTAAGTCATCGCTGCAAGAGACCATTCTGTCTCTGGAAGAGTTAAAAGAAACCGCCCACAGTGTTGATGTATGGCCACTGACAGAATTGCCCAATGTTTGCATGCATGCCTAGTCATCACCGTCTCTATCCTTTGCCCAAAACTTAATACATCTCAGGGTGGAACTGAAGTTCTCAATCTTGGGTACTAGCTGAAAGATCCGTGCGGTAACTCTGCATCAACTGAACCTATTGACTGTAACAAATACCCATTATTATAGTACACCATTTTGAGATGACAAATACGGTTCTGCTGGTTCCGAAAACTAAAGTTGCAGACTCCCCTCTTCAACTCATATACTTTCAACACTGGTATAACTCCCAAACGCGCATAACAGGTCCCAATTTACCTAGGCTCCCAAAAACAAAATGCGTTCAAGAATGACAAATGCGCAAAGAACAACAGAATACCAATGCTATTTTAATTAACCATGAGATGTGTGAGGTAACATTTGTTCTGAGCGTGACAAATGCGCTCCCAAATGCAAAATGTAAATTGTTAAGCAAAATCGCCAATCCATGACCACCTTCTTTGCGCTTTTCCTTATCTCCCAATGCACTTATGACATTTCCAAGTGCCAATAAACCCTTGTTAATGTGAACACCTTCTTTGAAACGGAGACCGTCCGCACCTGTAGCATTGAGTCTTGCTTGGTATTCAATCCTTGAAAGGCCACCTTTGATTCGAGCATCACCATGAAAAAGATGATAATTTTCAGTTATCTGAACATTTCCTCAATGTGAAATTTCTATTTCTCGCACCAGCTCCTTGTCAACTTTAGGAGCACCCATTCCACTGACAGAGTGAGCGCCATGTCACGAATGTTATCTCAAGGGTCAACTGAATAGGAATTTAGAGCAAACTTCAAATTTGTGTGGAAGATATATAAGCATAAGGCCCAAGTTAGATCTGAAAGCAAAGCAGAGCAAACGATAATATCATCAGTGCAGACAATGACGCAGAAGAAATGGGGAAGCCGAGCAGCAATAGCGGTAGTGGGAGTGGTAATGGTGGTTCTGCCACCGGCACGACAGCAGATTCATATATTGGCAATCTCATCAGCTTGACATTAAAGAGCGAAATACGTTATGAGGGCATTCTTTACACCATCGACACCCAAAACTCCGACATTGCTCTGCAAGATGTGCCGATTGCGAACTTCACAATCCCCATGTTTTCTCTGGGAGAAAGATGGATCCGCAGCTGCAACAGAATCCCAAACTTGTGATGCCCCGCATGCAAATAATACGCTCTCATTTCTAAAACCCCTTTTCTGGCAAAGACAAAACAAATATCAACCAAGTGTCGGTGGAGGAACTGACGCACGAACAGCTGGTAATGTTTATCAAACCTCAACATCTCGTTTGCATGGAAAAAGAACCCTTGTGGAGCTAAGCCACGAAGACAATGCACTAAATCTCTCTCTGGCACTTCATCAAACACTTGCGCCCAAGACATAAATGTTATTTCATCAATTTGCCACCTGCCAATAATCGGTTTCATGATTCTAAATGCAAAGTGACAACTGAAACACTTCCCACCAGAATTGTATAATTTATGACTGCTGCCTGAAGTTTTTTCCTTCAACTGGTTTACTCTTTTAGAGAAGGCAAGTATCTCCATTCAGGCAGATTTCTTCCTTATTTTATATGAACAAGGTTGTTTGCATGGACTTGAAAGGGACATCGATCCCCATTTTCTTTTTGTCTTTTTCTAATGTTAACTGAGCAGTTTCTGTAGAGAAAATTGAACATAAACACTCGCCGGTGTTTTGCTCATGCCTGGCTATACTTGTGTCCTCAACGTCCGTGTTTGATTTGGAAACAACATCATCATTAACAACCTCAGAACCTGAGTCTTCAGATGGGCCCAATGTATTTCTTTCCTGGGATGAAGGATCAGACCGTTGCTTAAGTCCACATACTAGAGACCTAGTAACACATAGCCAACTTCTTGGCATTTCAATGTCATCACCTCCTTTAATGGGAATGTGCCATGAGCCTCTTTCAGACTCTTGAATAACAATCGAATATGGAGGTGGCATGTGAAACTGTGGACCAGATTTATTGAAAATAAAGCGGACCTGATGTTTTTCCTTCCATTTTGAGAAGAACTCATTAACTAACAATTAGAATAAATGATCTCTCATTTCATCATAAGCAAACATTTGAAACTCACAGCCGCATATAGCCAGTACCAGTCATCCTTCAACCCAGCTGGTGTTGTATACAAGGCACTAGCTTTTCTCCAATCCTCAATCAGCTGTTTATTGTAAGGGTCATCAGCTGGCACACCTGTGGCACGCTTGTTGTGCAATAAAATGAAAGGCCATTTCTTCTTCGGGCTTCTTTGGCGCAAGACATTGACTACAGAGCTTAACTGAGAGACATTAAAACCACCATCAGCAAAGTTTTGCTGATAAAAGCCTACATTTGCACCATCCACAATAAAGTCATATGGCCCATGATGATCCAGCCACTCCTGAAAAATTCCTGAAATTCGACTCGACCTCCCGTGCACATGCCAAATCCACCATTTCGTAGCATGCTACGAAAACACCTAAACATGTAGCGCTGCGAAACTGCTAAAAATAATTCAGGCGCTACGAAAACACCTTGTCTTTAAGCTAGGCTAAAAAAATTTGGCAACAACATTTTCAGTGATAACAGTTACTACCGGAGGTTCTTTTGATTGTTTCCGAACAGGCCCGCTTGATGATGTCGCCGGGGTTGTTGCTAGTAAATCTAGAGGCAGAGTTTGCAACCTCTGTTCTCTAAGCTTATTGAACTCAGTCAGCCCTTCATCATTATATTTCAATCGAGCAAGTTCTTTAGCTTGACCTATTGTTTCGGCTGCAACGAATAGGTCATCAAACCAATCTTCTTTGTGCTCGAATTTTGTTAATTTGGCCTGTTCTAGCGCATTGTAGGCAACTTTGCTTGGATCATATGGCCTGTTTGGGATAGTCGCCAGAGTTAAAGATTGAAGCTTTGTGGCTTCTTTTTCTGCATGTTTGAGATCATGCAGAGTATAGACACCACACCTGAAGGGAAAAGAGGGCCAGCCCCTCTTCTTTTCTTTCTTGAGAGTTTGTGTAACACTCTCAGCCGTAATCTGATAGGTCATTTCTCTTGCTAGCAGCTTATCTGGTATATACAGAGGGAGAACATGTGGGTTGGCTTGGCTGCCGAAAACTCTTATGTAGGTAAATCTCTCCTCCCCAAACCAACTTGCTACCGCTGTTATATCAAACGAAGCTTGATATGAAATCTTGGGAATGGGTTTGTCAAAAATAGAATAGTGAATAGGCACCATAAAGCCATTGCAGACTTGGTACAGATGGTGCTTGTAAGAGGACTTCCATAGTTTCTGATGGTATATGTGGATGGCCGTGGGATCTTGTGGCGTCCACCTCCAGCCGAGCACGGGGAATCCAGAATTGAAACATAGTGTATCTAAGATATATGCACTGTAATAAAATGGGGGAATTTTCCTTTTAGTGACGATAGTCTGATGTCTAAAGTCACGCACAACTTGTGCTAATTTGTCAGAAAGGATGGTGGCCCAATCCATAATTATACCGTTTACAGCTGCCTCCATTAGAGGAACCATCTCTATGGTAAAATTAGCAGAGTCATGCAATCCCCATAATCTACACATCATTATCCCCGCATAGCAATAAGGAGAAGCCAGAGAGTCGACTGAGTACTTACCCGAAGATTCATGCTTGTGTTTGGCTGGATTTTGTCTCCAATACCGGATGGGTTCGGATTCAACTTCATTTTCATTTGCAAACTTCTCCAGGAATGCTTTATTATATATCTTCTCCTGCTCGGGCAAATGATACATTTGTCTTAGATCATCCGGCCTGAACGATCCGAAGATTCTCGCATCTCTAGTGTTGAAAGTTCTGTCCAAAATTGGGATTTCTTGAATCGCCCACTGCACTACACCTGTGTATGGGAGAATTTTCTCCCTAGCCGCTATTCTGTGAAGGAAAGAGTCGGCTAAATCTTTGAGAGTACAATCAGACTTGCGAGTAGGATCCGCAGTAGCTTCTATTACTGTCTTTTCTGGTTGTTCGGCTTCAATCAAATTGTAAGTGCCTTGCCAAGTGACTCTGGTGAGACCCGTACACGTAGTATCAGAAATTAAGCCCTTCTTCTTGTCCACAAGAGCTTGACCTGCTGCTGATGTAGTGGAGGCGCCTGCGGTCTTCTTTGATTTCTTCCCCATCTTGTTTGAGTTTTCTCTTTCGGATGGATTCTGCACAGAGAGACAAATGTGCGTAATACAGAGATAGCAATGAAAACTTGCAAGTGATGAGAACATAAGCATAGGTGTGTAATAAGGTATTAGCCTTTAAAAATGGGTGTGGACACAATCCATGGAAAGATTTTAAGAATTATGATCTCATTAATTGGCCGTTTAAAACCTGTCATCCCTTAAATGCCCATTATATCGTTATTCGGCTGAATGATTCACTTAAGCGTGCAGTGGGCGTTTTGGCGGTTGAGTGCAGGTAAATGACTGCTTAACCGATCAAGCTTTAAATATGAATGAATTGTGATATCCCATCACTTAACGGCTTTTTATTGAAAACTGTGCTTTAGCGCATCGCGTCGGGAGGATGAGGATTATAAGGTGCACATATAGTGTATCGCCGATCGCCGATAGCGATATCGGATCACATCGGGGGTATGACCTGTGCGCCTTATTGATGTGCATTGGATATTGCCGATTGCCGACTGTCGATTGCGTCGCATCGGGGGAAAAAGCTTTGAGCTCATAAAGACTTAAGTAAAGATTACCGCCAATATCCGATTGCCAATTTCGCATCGCATCGGGGCTAATGGCATGGGGCGCTTTAAAATGTGCATGAAGTATTGCCGACCGCTGATTGCGATATCGCATCGGCGGAAATCAATGTGCCGTTTATTTATATTTCTTATGTCATTGCGATATGCGATCTTGCGATCGCTTTATCGCAATGACAAAGATTTGCCTTATTTCTTTAAATGGGTTTTTCAAAAGGGTTTTATAAAATGAGTTCATTTGATTATCGGACCTTTTTGAACAATAATAAGTATTGATACCAATTAATCTTTAAAGGGACCCATTTCATATGTTAATATTTATAAATAAAGATGATATGAAATGGGGGGTTGTTGTAGAGCACAACAATTGGCGATTCGCTGGAAGAACCAGTTATCTCTGGAAATGATAGAAATACTTAAGCTTTTTCAAAATAGAGTTTCAATCAAAGGGGAAAATTCTAATATAACTAGATTTCTATGTATTCTGAGAAAAATGAAACTATTTTGTTGACTTCCTCTTTTTTAAGAAAATAAATACATTCTAAGTTTAAAATAGGCCTTTATTGGTTTATAATGATAAAATAGAAAACCTTTCCAAATCAGATTTTATAGTAAACTCATTTGTCATAGGTAGAGCCTCTGCTGCCATCAAACATCTATAGTTTCGACAGGGATACCTTTTAACCATGTGATTGTCCATTGTCCCATCCAATTAAGAGTGTGATTAACAGAATGAATTCAAAATATGTTTTCATATTTTGTATTTTATTTCCTTTTCTGTTGTTGATAAGATAAAAAGCCATTGTCCTGGTTTGGTGGCCAGCTATTGACAATGCCATTCACTGGTAGTAGTTTAACTAAACAAGTTGGCTCGTGATGAGACCCCTTGTCTTGTAATTTCAAGCCATTACCCTGTTTTGGTTTGCAGTATTGGTAATGTCAGATAAACTATTTCCCTATGAACATGGTAAGCAGGCTTGAAATAAGACCTCTTATCTTTAATATCTTATATTTTAGAATTACACTCTGAATAATCAAAAACTTTAGTGAATGGGATGAACAATCTTCTCCTTAAGAGTAGATGGATGACAAGGTAAGAGTTGAAGATGCTGAAATTGGATTGACTTCTATTTTGATATTGATAACCTTTTGAGACCAATTTGAAAACATAAAATGATTTACAATACTTCTATGCTTTGAGAGGAGTCGACAAAACTTGAATTGTGGTTTCAGAATATAATGATATCTAATTTCCTAGAAATTATCCTTTTTGGTTAAAAGTTCTATTTATTTAAAAGCAAACATTCATACTAGTTCTGTGGGACAACTTTTTCAAGCACAGCAAAAGGACAATGGGAGATATCTCACAACCTTATTTTCTAAAAATCCTATAAACTATAAAATCCTACTGAAATGAAAGGAGAAGGGGTTACCTTCTCAGTTAAAGAATTTCTTCAAGATAAGGCCATTAACAGGGAGAGAATCTCTCAAACCTGATAAATCTTGCAATATAAAGGTTGAATGGCCTATCTTTTCACAGATCTGAAATGGTCCAAGCCACAACTTCTGGAACTTGGAGTGTTTCCCCTTGTCCTCATGGGCTTTGTCCCATTTCAGAACTAAATCACCGACTTGGAATTGTTTTGAACCGGATGAGACTGAATCAAAAGCTGCTTTGATGACTTGCTGATGTTTGGCATGGATAACCTTGGCTTTTTCTCTTTTCTCTTCTAATTTTAGAATTTGGTCATGTCTAAACTGAATAGAAGAGGAAGGACTTTCCTCAATAAACTGCACTAGGGCTAAAGAAGGAATAACAAGATTCGTGGGTAGTATTTCTTCTTTTCCATATACAAGATTAAACGGAGAAGTTCCAATAGAAGCTTTCTGCGTTATCCTATCAGCCCATAATGCAAACACTAAGGATTTGTGCCAATTTCTCTGATTTTGTTCGATAGTTCGCTTAATGATTTTAATCAGATTCTTATTAGTAGATTCCGCTAAACCATTACCTTGGGGATAGTAATTAGCAGAATATTTTAACTTAAATCCTCTTTTAATAGCGAAATCAAACATAGCATTGCGTGAAAAGTAAGATGAATTCTCAAAAACAAGAGCATTTGGGACACTAAACCTGGTAATAATGAATTGATCTATGAATTCAATGATTGCTTCAGAATTTGCTGTCTTTAAAGGGATTGCCTCAACCCACTTAGTAAAATAATCGGTAGCAGTAAGGATATACTTATGCTGTTTTGAAGATGATGGAGTGATTTCCCCAATGATATCCAATCCCCATTGCTCAAATGGTTGTTCAATGTTGATTGGTTGCAGAGGGAAAGCTGATTTACGTTGTCTTCCACTAGCAGTTTGACAATTAAGACATTTCCTTACATACTCGTGGGCATCCTTAAACAAAGTAGGCCAATAGTAACCAGCATGAATAATTTTGTGAGCTGTTGTGTCAGCTCCAAAATGTCCTCCTGCTGGTCCATCGTGTAACTCCTGCAAAACCTTTTGGGCTTCAGGTTTCTCAAGGCATCTTAGCAAGATAGAATCATAATTCTGCCTAAAAAGCATGTCATCAATAATTGCAAAATTCTTCGCTTTTAACCTAATGGCCCTTTTGTTTTTGTAAGACAAATTTGGAGGTGCATAACCATTCTTTAAATAAAATATTAAATCTGCATATTGAGATCCAGAATCAGTAACACTTATCTGATTGATTTCTTGAGTTTGATCTGTATCGCTTGATTCTGGAATGTTGGATGCTCCTGCCAATATCCTGCAAAAACCTTGGCCCCTAACAATCTTTGCTGGCCTAATTTCTAAGTCATACTCTTGAAGCGCTGTGACCCAATTTGCCCTTTTCTCACCCAGTTCTTTTTGAATTAATAGTTGCCTAACTGCAGGGAAAGGAACTATCACTTTTGTGTGGGTTTTCAAAAGGAATGGTCTATAATGCTTGACTGCTTTAAATACAACAAAGGCTTGTTTTTCTACATCAGAGTAATTTAATTCAGCACCCTGAAGATTTGAGCTAAAGAACGAAATGGGTGCTTCCGAATTGTGTTCATTTAGTTGTGTGAGTACTGCAGCATAAGATACGTCGGATGCGATGGTATATAATGTAAAATGATTAGAAAAATTTGGAGTATTCAAGGCTGGGGCATTGATTATTGATTGCTTGATTATATCAAAAGCTTGCTTTTCTGATGATCCCCACTTAAAGACTGAATTCTTCTTGATCATTGTTTGAAGTGGCAAAATAATTTGAGAAAAATCAGGAACAAATCTTTTAACAAAATTGATCTGGCCTAAAAATGACTGCATCGACTTTTTATTGTGTGGGAAAGGGATTTCAGAGATTTCTTTGATCCGATCAGGATCGATATAAATGCCATCTTTGGATACAATAAAACCTAAGAGTTTTCCTTGATCAAGAGCAAAGAAAGATTTTTTTGGGTTAAGAGAAATACCATATCTTTTGCAACGCTGAAAGATTTGATTTAGATCATGCAAATGATTATACCTCTTCATAGAGAATACAGTAATATCGTCTAGATAGACGACTACTATTCTATTAATCAACCCTCTAAGAGCTATATCCATAGCTCTTTGGAATGTCGCTCCTGCATTTATAAGTCCGAAAGGCATTTTCTGATACGCATATGTTCCCCATTTTGTTCTGAATGTGGTTTTAAGTTGATCATCAGGATGAACCAGAACTTGGTTATATCCTGAGAATCCATCAAGAAAAGACATCAATTCAGAGCCTGCTACTGATTGGAGTATTTGCTCCATAGTAGGTAATGGGAAATTGTCTTTCAAACTCGCTTTGTTTAAATTTCTGAAATCGATACAAATTCGAATGTCGCCATTTTTCTTTCTGACTGGCACCATATTAGAGACCCAGTTTGAGTGTCAGACAGGAAAAATAATCTTGGCTTTCAAGAGTTTGTTAAGTTCCGACTTTACCTGGCTCTCTAAATTTGGATGTAGTTTTCTTAACTTCTACTGAATCGATTTCTGATCAGGAAGCATAGGAATGGTATGTTGGATAATGGATGTATCATATGTCTTCAAATCATCATACTTCCAAGCAAATACCTGTTTGTTTTTTCTTAACAGTTTAATGAATGCCTCCTTTTCTTCCCAGGAAAGTCCTAATCCTAAATTAATGTTTTGAGGAGCACGGTCAGTACCTAGATTTATCAATTCAAACCTAACGGTAGAACTTTAGAGCTTTGCATTAATTACAGGTTTAAACCTGTCTTTGATATCATAAAGATCTTCGAGCTTTACCACTGGTTTAGGAATTGAATTTTCCTGAGGTGTTTCTTTCATTTGTAGATCATGGTCATTTTCCTCAATAATTTGATCATCATAGGACTTTTCAGAAGTTAGAAATTGTAAAATATCTTCATCATGGTTAAATACTCTCCAATTAGTGACATTGTCGGGAATTGAAGGCCTAAAAAGTAATTCTACGGAAAATCTATCAAGGCTGTAGTCTTCAGAAGGTAGAAGCTTGGAAGCTACATTGGCTAGCAGGTCGGATGCCGAGTTTTGCGACCTAGGAATGGAGGAAATGTTAAATGCTGAAAAGTGTGAGGTAAGATCCTGTACTAGGGATTGATAATGCTTAAGGTGATTTGAAAGACAATGAATTGCATTCCTCACCTGTTTAACAATAATTTTAGAATCGCCGAATACTTTTAGATATTGCACTTTAAGGCCGATTGCTTTATATAATCCCTAGACTAAAGCTTCATATTCGGCTGTGTTGTTAGTGCATTCAAATTCTAACCTACAAGACAGCATTGTCTTTTCTCCTTGTGGACTAACCAAAATGCAACCTGCTCCTGAGCCCTCGCTGGACTTAGAGCCATCAAAATATAAAGACCAAAATAAAGAGGTATTAACAAAAGTATTTACATTTTTCTCAGCATCATTGAAACATCTAGACTTATCAGTTTGTGAAAAATTTTCAATCTGAGATGTAAAATGATTGACTGAAAAAGGAGATGGTTGGGCAACAAAGTTGCCAAAGAATGACTTTGACGAATAATTCCCCAAAATGTTGTTGTTGAACGCTACAGGTTGGTTTTCTTGCTCAAATTCAGTAACTGTGTGGGTCATGTGTTTCTCTCGATCGATCCTTATTTGATTTGGCTTGCCCTTGTAGGGAAGCCACATATGTGACCAATCAGTGGAAATATACCCATGCAATTTTTCGGACCAATCCCTACTCAAAATTAAACCGTAAAATTCAGGTATATCGGCTATTAGGATGTCAATCCTCTGTACAATCCTGGGATTAGCAGACAACCTGATAGTTACGGAATTAATTTCTCCCACAACCTGCACTTTGGTCCTGTCCAACTGTACAATATGAATAGCAGACTTTTGGGGTTCAATGTTCAGTTTAGAGCAAACTGAAGCTGGCATTATGTTAGATGATGCCCTTGAATCAATTAAACAGTTGTGCAGGTTTTTGTTATAAATCTCATAGGTCAACAGGAAGGGTGGAGTATCACAATTCGATCTATCTCCAATTAGAACTGAATCGGTAGCTTCAACCATACCTGGAGGAGGTTGGCATGAATGATTAGCAGCTTTTGCACTAGGAAGGGGTGTAGAGGGAACATCATTTAATTCTTTAAGAAGTAATTTTTGCTGATGCTTTAATTTACTAAGTTCAAACATAGTTATGTTTGCTTTAGTTTTCTTCATGTCATCAACAATGTTATATTCCATTGAATCAGATACCACTAATGTTTTAGATGTTGAAGGAGAATTAGAAGTTGAAGGCTGGTTTTGGGGAACTAATACAGGTGATTTCTTTGGAGGAACTTTTTCCTTTGTTGTGGTAGCACCTGCACTCCTTTTCTTTGAAGTTGCCTGGGCAGGTTCAGCAGTATTTTTACTTCTAGTAGTAACTGGGAAGGCTTCTTCTTCATTATCGGTATCAAACTTGGGGAGTATAAAATCCCACATTTCGTGGCATTCAACTACTTCTTCTTCATCATCAGTTTGTGAGGTTGTTTCCTCTTCCTCTTCTTCTTGCTCTGAATCTGCGTTAGATATGACATTCGGTGGCTTTGGTTCAGTTTTCTTATAAGTCCTAAATGGTCTTTTGTTTGAGGTTTCGGCCACTTGTTTCTTTATTTCAACCATTTCGTTAGACAAAGTTTTCAGGACCTTTTGTAAACCCTCCATGTCATATGGGTCTTTTGGGGTTTTCTTCTTCGAATCCTCTTTAAATGAGACTTTTTTGGCTTTTCTGTCTTCCAAAGCAGCTTTCTTCTCTAGGGCATTGATGCGCTTTTCCACAGCAAGTGCTTCTCTCATGTTTTCAGCTAAGGTAGGTTTCCCAGCCCTGTCTACAAAAATGGCTATATTGGCAGGTAGGGCGGTAATATACCATTCGCTTCGAATTTGTTCACTTGGTTTAGAAGCTGTAGGGATTTTATTCAGGAGTTTATTAAATCTAGCATTAAATTCCTTTATTGGTTCCCTATGCTCTATTCTCAGATTGGAGAGGTCGTTTATTAAAGTAGCTAAGGACCTATCATCTCCATATTTGGTAAGAAACTGCTCTTGGCAAGTGTTCCAACTGGTAATGGAACCAGAGGGTAAAGAAAAATACCAGGATCCTGCTGATCCTTGCAAGGTGTAAGGGAAGAGTCTAACAAAAACATCTTGTTCTGTTACTCCTTTCAAGTTGACTGCTAACATAGAATTATTAATGTTTTCTTCAGCCTGGGTTCCGTCATCTGGGTTAAATTTAGGTAGCCATTTTTCCGGAGCATCTGGTAAAGGATGCAATGGTGCAGGCATGTTGACTGCACCTGGCCTGGTCCATGGGTCTGCCATTATAATAGCAACAATAGTTGATACTACTGTTGGAATTCCAGATGTGTGGGAAGGAATTAATGCTGAGGAGAGAGCAGGTTGGGATGTTGAGGCTTCTAATCCCTGGTGAACAACAATATGTAATGGGGAAGTGGATGGTTGACTTTGCAGAGGGGAAGATGCAATGGAGGATGTGGATGAAAGCTCTTCACTATCAGATCCTTCAGTAATTTTCTTCGCCTTTTTCCTTTTGGGTAAAGGGAACTCAGTGGGTTCAATACTGAGTTTTTCGCTCTGAAGTCTGGTGAGAGGATGAATTAAATTGAACTGCGAAGTCGCACTGCTTTGTGATACCTCATATTTCTGTGGTGAAATCGAGAAGCTCTGAAGTTTGTGGATAAGAGACTGAACTTCAGGTGATTCAAGACTTAATTGCTCTGGAGTATGATGGGTTTGAGCAGTGGTAGTTGATTCCCCTTCTCCTTGTTTGGATATCGGCGAACCAGCATGCAAATGGGAAGATCAAGGGGATTCAGAGGGAGAATTACTCTTAGAATGGCTTATAGGTTTTGACTTATGTGCCATTCACAGTTGAGGCCCTCCTTTTAGCGCCAAAAATGTTGAAGCCTCGAAAATCGCTGCAACAACATCGGCGATAACCACCCGGTCTGGACCTTAGTACAGCTCCTTTTCCGTCTGGAATAGTGGCTCTGACTGGGGATAATGGGACCAGTTTCCCAGAAATAGATAAATGGGATGGATGAATGATTATAAACTACGCTAGCGATGAGCCAATAACTAAAACTATTGACAAGAATATAATAACTATGATCTACCCCGGGGACTTATTGAGCTTTTAAAGTGCAGCGCTTGATGATCCGTATCTATAAACGGGCATGTAGATGACTCCATTTGACAGACATGGATGTTATTCTGTTCATGATTGCTACGCCTAAATAGTTAAGCAAAGTGATTAAGGCGATATTACCACACTTTATCATTTATATCATTGTCACATGCATGATTAAAAGAAAAGGCACATCGTAAAACATCCAATAGTGGAATGAATAAAGATCTGATGTTACAACGCATGCATATAATCAACAATAGCAAGAATAATCGCATAACAATTCATATAAAAGGAATGAATTCAGACATAGATAGAAATACCATATGAGCTGCTTGACACTCCCAAATATCAATCGCTATTTGTAGTTCTTTCTTCAACGCAAAAACATCCTCAACAACGACAATAGTGCACAATTGCATAAAGAAGCTTCCTTGTTAAATTAAGAAAAATTGGCCCAGTTTCATAAAAGAATATTGACTGAAGCACAATAGTGCAAACTTCAGTATTTTAAGTCTGTTACAAAACTTTACGACCCTTTCCAAAACAACGAAAGGGTCTATAAATACTAAACTAATCTAAATATCTAATAAACAGAAATCCTACATAATTGGCATCAATAACTTATGATCCTATTTCCGAGAGCGATCTGGCAATCGGTGGTATGATTCATCAGGTAGGCTGCTTGCCTTTAAACCTGAGCTGACTTGTCGCAAGCATTGGCTCTACTTCAGGCGGTTTGTGGAGACGCGAACTGAGCTGGGCAGCATAGGTGGCATCCTGAATGTCGGGAATTATACACCCTATTGCATCTGTTAAACACTTAAGGGTGGCTCTCTGTGTGTGCGGCTTAATCAGGAAAAGCCAATATGCATCGAAGGTCAAACTGTTAACCCCAGCGATTAATCTCCCCTTTTCCTCTAAGTCAGGATAACACGTTTGCTCCAACATGTTTATTGTTGTTATCTTTCCTGGCGTACATTGGGAGATCATATTCGCTAAGTAGAGAGTGTTGTTAACCAGATCAACTAGGTTGCTGGAGGTTGATTTACACCTTGAAGATGCCCTTTCTTCTTTCATCACCTGAGTGTGCCATTCTGTGAAAAGTATGTCTTTATATGTTTTTGAAATCTTGGGAAAATTTGCTTCTCTCCCTTGATCAGAATCTTGCCAGTCAAGATATCCACTTATGATCTCTTCGGCCTGGTCTAACTCATTCCTGGCCTTCTCTACCTGCTGGTTAATGGATGTAGTTAACTCACACAATGGCTCTGCCTCAGTGAGTTGTTGACAAAGGAGCCTAATTTGTGATATCAATGCATTGTTTATTAGTGATGCTTCCTTTCTGAACTCATCCACCTGTGGAGCGCCCTTGATTATTTCAAGCTGCGATGATAATTGAGCGATTTGCTCATCTTTCGTTTTCATCATTTGCTCATTTGCTGCTCTCAATTGTGCCAATGCCTCCGACAATTACTTTTGCTTCTGGATTGCATTTTGGTCAATCCTTTGCCTTTCTTCCTGCAATTGTTGGGTTAATTGATCATTCATTTGCTGTTGTGCCAGCAACTGCTCCTCTGCTTGCGCTGCCTTCTGCTTTGTCTCGGCCAATTCTGCCTGTAGTGCAAAAATTTCTTGGTCCTTAGTCTTCAGTAGAAGACTTACCTCCGATGCCTTGTCGATTGTTGCTGCGGAATAGGCTCTTGCATACTGTGATAGCTTTGTTAGGTCATAGGAGGGGTCCAATTCCTCCTTCCATATTACATTACCCGTGACTGTTTGCTCTGGAAATATAGAAGGTTGATCAGTCCTTCGTCTTTTCCTTGATCGCTTTACAACTGCTCTATGCCTCGGGCTGTAGAAAACATCCAGGGGAGGAATATCTTCTACCTGGAGAATGATTTGATCAGAGGTATCTTTTGGAATTATCTCAACATCCTTAGAAATGGGTGGGCCGCTGTTTCCACTTAGAACCTGAGGTGAAGTGATGTCCTGTGTGTCATTTGTCTTGGAAGTGTCCCCATCTTTTGAACATTCCAATCCACTGATGATGGAATGAAACTGCTGCCATTCCTGGAATAGTTTGGGGTCTATGGTAGTGTCCACATTGACATCGGTGGTGGTCTGTTTCTCCTTTTCGGTTTGGGACTCTTCCCGTTCTTTTTCTTGCTCTTTCTTCAGCTGTTCCTCTTGTTCTTTCTTTTGCCTTCCCTCTTGCTCTTTTCTCTGTTGTTCCTCATGCTATTTCCTCTGTTGTTCCTCGTGTGCTCTCTTCTTCCTTTCCTCTTTTTCTTTTCTCTGCCTTTCCTCCTGTTCCTTTTTATGATCCTTTGTTACTACCGGAGGTTCTTTTGATTGTTGCCGAACAGGCCCACTTGATGATGTCGCCGGGGTTGTTGCTAGTAAATCTAGAGGCAGAGTTTGAAACCTCTGTTCTCTAAGCTTATTGAACTCAGTCAGCCCTTCATCATTATATTTCAATCGAGCAAGTTCTTTAGCTTGACCTATTGTTTCGGCTACAACGAATAGGTCGTCAAACCAATCTTCTTTGTGCTCGAATTTTGTTAATTTGGCCTGTTCTAGCGCATTGTAGGCAACTTTGCTTGGATCATATGGCCTGTTTGGGATAGTCGCCAGAGTTAAATATTGAAGCTTTGTGGCTTATTTTTCTGCATGTTTGAGATCATGCAGAGTATAGACACCACACTTGAAGGGAAAAGAGGGCCAGCCCCTCTTCTTTTCTTTCTTGAGAGTTTGTGTAACACTCTCAGCCGTAATCTGATAGGCGATTTCTCTTGCTAGCAGCTTATCTGGTATATACAGAGGGAGAACATGTGGGTTCGCTTGGCTGCCGAAAAATCTTATGTAGGTAAATCTCTCCTCCCTAAACCAACTTGCTACTGCTGTTATATCAAACGAAGCTTGATATGAAATCTTGGGAATGGGTTTGTCAAAAATAGAATAGTGAATAGGCACCATAAAGCCATTGTAGACTTGGTACAGATGGTGCTTGTAAGAGGACTTCCATAGTTTCTGATGGTATATGTGGATGGCCATGGGATCTTGTGGCGTCCACCTCCAGCCGAGCACGGGGAATTCAGAATTGAAACATAGTGTATCTAAGATATATGCACTGTAATAAAATGGGGGAATTTTCCTTTCTGTGACGATAGTCTGATATCTAAAGTCACGCACAGCTTGTGCTAATTTGTCAGAAAGGATGGTGGCCCAATCCATAATTATACCGTTTACAGCTGCCTCCATTAGAGGAACCATCTCTATGGTAAAATTAGCAGAGTCATGCAATCCCCATAATCTACACATCATTATCCCCGCATAGCAATAAGGAGAAGCCAGAGAGTCGACTGAGTACTTACCCGAAGATTCGTGCTTGTGTTTGGCTGGATTTTGTCTCCAATCCCGGATGGGTTCGAATTCAACTTCATTTTCATTTGCAAACTTCTCCAGGAATGCTTTATTATATATCTTCTCCGGCTTGGGCAAATGATACATTTGTCTTAGATCATCCGGCATGAACGATCCGAAGATTCTCCCATCTCTAGTGTTGAAAGTTCTGTCCAAAATTGGGATTTCTTGAATCGCCCACCGCACTACATCTGTGTATGGGAGAATTTACTCCCTAGCTGCTATTTTGTGAAGGAAAGAGTCGGCTAAATCTTTGAGAGTACAATCAGACTTGCGAGTAGGATCCGCAGTAGCTTCTATTACTGTCTTTTCTGGTTGTTCGGCTTCAATCAAATTGTAAGTGCCTTGCCAAGTGACTCTGGTGAGACCCGTACACGTAGTATCAGAAATTAAGCCCTTCTTCTTGTCCACAAGAGCTTGACCTGCTGCTGATGTAGTGGAGGCGCCTGCGGTCTTCTTTGATTTCTTCCCCATCTTGTTTGAGTTTTCTCTTTCGGATGGATTCTGCACAGAGAGACAAATGTGCGTAATACAGAGATAGCAATGAAAACTTGCAAGTGATGAGAACATAAGCATAGGTGCGTAATAAGGGATTAGCCTTTAAAAATGGGCGTGGACACAATCCATGGAAAGATTTTAAGAATTATGATCTCATTAATTGGCCGTTTAAAACCTGTCATCCCTTAAATGCCCATTATATCGTTATTTGGCTGAATGATTCACTTAAGCGTGCAGTGGGCGTTTTGGCGGTTGACTGCAAGTAAATGACTGCTTAACCGATCAAGCTTTAAATATGAATGAATTGTGATATCCCATCACTTAACGACTTTTTATTGAAAACTGTGCTTTATCGCATCGCGTCGGGAGGATGAGGATTATAAAGTGCACATATAGTGTATCGCCGATCGCTGATAGCGATATCGGATCACATCAGGGGTATGACCTGTGCGCCTTATTGATGTGCATTGGATATTGCCGATTGCCGACTGCCGATTGCGTCGCATCGGGGGAAAAAGCTTTGAGCTCATAAAGACTTAAGTAAAGATTACCGCCGATATCCGATTGCCGATTTCGCATCGCATCGGGGCTAATGGCATGGGGCGCTTTAAAATGTGCATGAAGTATTGCCGACCGCCGATTGCGATATCACATCGGCGGAAATCAATGTGCCGTTTATTTATATTTCTTATGTCATTGCGATATGCGATCTTGTGATCGCTTTATCGCAATGACAAAGATTTTCCTTATTTCTTTAAATGGGTTTTTCAAAAGGGTTTTATAAAATGAGTTCATTTGATTATCGGACCATTTTGAACAATAATAAGTATTGATACCAATTAATCTTTAAAGGGACCCATTTCATATGTTCATATTTATAAATAAAGATGATATGAAATGGGGGGGTTGTTGTAGAGCACAACAAGTTCCAAAGCATTGTTAGATTCATTAAATTTATTTTATAGTTGGTCTTGCTTAAGAAATTTTCCTTTCAGGTCCACCACATGATGTAGATGTACAATTCCTAAAATGCAATCTAAGATGATAAACAGTCTTTTATCTTCTTTGTGCAATGAAAATCCTAGATACTAAGGAAAGAGAGACAATATTCTTTCACAAAGAGCAAAGAGCACACACTATATGCACTGTCCTAACTCAAACCAATCAAATAGTCTAAATGGAAATGCACATGCATGTATTTGTTTTCAGCTTTCTTAGTATGTGAATGGTAAAAAGAAAGCTAATGTGCAAATCTGAATTACTTTTCAAGCGACAATTACTAACAAGTTTCTTTTCAAAATAAAAAAATGGAGACAATCACAACATTTTACGACTCGGAAATGAATACTTGCTTTCGACACTAGAAAAAATACATTCAGACCAAATACAATAGCAACAGGGTAATCGACTATCAAGAGCAACCAAACTCTCTCCTATGACTGAAAACGACACTTGCGACACTTTCAAATCAAGGAACGACAGTAAAATTATGTTACTTTTCGCAAAGGAGAACTGAAAATGACTCAACAAATACACAAAAACATTTACAGTTCTTTTGCACAATGGAGGCGGAATATCAGCAAGGAAAGGGGTTTCAAACAGAGATATACTGATTACAAACAACAAAACTCATGAATAGAACTGAAAAGAATGAACACATAAACCAAAACTGAGGAAAAATGCCTAGTCTGATCAGCGCACCTGTAACACAGGGAACTTGAAATGCAGCGCACCTACTACACTCGGGAAGTGCGCTGAATTTCATATTCACAGAACAGAGCCTGTGCTGGGCCAGAGACGAGACTTTTCTTGGGTTCCGGGTCACATTTTGTAGTTCAGTTCAGGGGTTTTGGCCGAGCAAATGGTAATCAATAAATCAACAATCAGGGGTAGATCTAAGGAGGTTCCAAGAGCTACCACGAGGGCAATTAGAGAGTTTGTAAATCAGTTGTTTAATTCATAAAAAAATCCTGGAGATTGACTGAAGCGACATTTATCTACTTTTCATTTGCATAGCAAATGCAGTTCGAAAGCTACCTGGCTCGACTTCAGGCCCCGTCTGTAAGTTTATAAAATAAACAACAAAGAAGATAAACAAACAACCTAGTCGCTCCCCAGTAGAGTCGCCATTTTGTTACAGGGAAAAGTGTCTACATAGAACTGCTTATCCCACTAAGGTGTGATAGATACCTTAGAAACAAACAAAGTAAAGCTACTTTCGTTTTCCCTTTATGAAGTATAGATGAGAGAAGAACAAAGAAGACCAACCTCTGTCTTGCGCTAATCTCCTAGTTCGATTCCTCTCTCTCTTGATAGTCTTTCGCTACTTGTTCCCTTGCACGCCCAGCTTCATAGAGTACCTATAAGATCACAGTAGCATAGCACTATAAAAGAACATGGATCTATAATCATAAACAATCTAGGATCAGATTTAAATTGACCATACAAATGCATAAAACATAAATTACACAAGAGTATGGAGGAAAACTTGAATAGCTTTTATTGATAAACAAGAAAGAGCCAAGGGAGTTACAACCAGTTGTTCTGACCCAGCATCATCCTCTCAGCAAGGAAGCCCCTCTTCACCTCATAAAAGGCTTAGATCACCCAACAATCTGATGTTGTCTCAAGAAACCAACAACAATTCCTTACAATATGCAAAATTCCAGCCTCCCACCTCTTGGATCTCTAGGATGAGAGATCTATATATAGATATTTGAAGAGGTGTGAGTCAGCTCTGGGTTTTTGATTAGTGTCTTCTCTCTGATAGTTCTTGCTTCCACTTGGAGATCTCATTGATCTCTTACTCATCCTTGGGCAATTCTGAGAGGCAAGTGTCACAGGAGAAGTTTCTGGAAGATTCCATGATCATCCACCTCGCAAACTGTCTCCGCCACTTGTCTTTTCTCATCCATCGCACCCCATAGAAGGGATTTTTGAAATGCAATGCACTTCCCGTGTGTACAAGGTGAGATGCATCGTACCCTGGCCATGGAGCAAGTGAAATGATCCAGTTTTGACCAGTTCTGAGTAGTTTTTCATGGAGAACTTCTGGGAGATGATGTAATCAGTTGACCTTGTTCTTTTAGGGGTTGGAACAACACCTTTAGGGACTTAGGAGCCCTTGGTTTATGGATGTTTTATGATTGGGGTTGTAGTGCCCAAAAATTTCTATAACAACACCTGGAACTCTTCTGTTAGTGTGATGATGGTTTCATTTAGGAAATGTGTACTGCAATCACTCATTAAGATTTTTGGATAGCCAAATCGAGTCAACACGTGTTCAAACAAAAACTTTGCAGCCGTGGTGGCTGTGCAGTCTTTGATCGGCTACACTTCCACCCAACGAGTCAGGTACTCTGTCGTGGTGATAATGTATCGCACGCTCGTTTTTCCTTGAGGTTTGATAGGTCCTACAAAGTCGATTGCCCACTTTTCGAAGGGTTGTAGCGTCATTTGTGGATTCAAAGGAATCTTGTTCCTCCATGATGGTTTACCTATCCTTTGACATATATCACAGGCCTTACAGTGTGCTTTTGAATCCTGATGAAGGGTTGGCCACCACAACCCTGCACGGAGAATCTTTTGCGCAGTTGCTCATTAGGCATAGTGTCCTCCTGCAGTGTCCCCATGCGCTTCTACAAGGATCTGACTTCATTCAAATTCAGGTACGTACCTTCGCAGTATCTCATCATTTCCCATTTTGTATAGGTGCCCCGCGATGATAGAAAAATCAGCTATGCGCACCACCAGTTCCTTCTTCTGCTGGACGGAGTATTCCTTCAGTGCAGTCCCCATTGTCAGAAAGTGGATTATATCTTCAAAGTGCATGTCCGTGATGTGCACAGCAAAGAGTTGTGTGTCAAGTAATCCTTCCTCCAAAATAGTAGGTTCCCCTCCTATCTCAATATGCGACAAGTGATCTGGTCCCATGTTCAGGCGTCCAGGCTTCACCATGACCTCAAAGTCATATTCTTGGAACAATAAGACCCACCTGCATATGCACGCCCCAAATGCAGGCTTATTGACCAAGTATTTTAGCGTGGAATGGTCTGTATACATTTTGAAATGTCCTCCTAGCAAATAGTGCTGTTATTTTTGGAGTGCGTACACCATAGCCAACCCTTCGCATTTGGTTGTGGAATAGTTCTTTTTCGCTTTGGAAAACCTGCGACTTGCGAATACGATAGGGTGATCCAAGCCCTCTCCACCTTCTTGTGTTAGCACCACTCCCAGTGCTATACATGATGCGTCAACATGGACATGAAACTCCACATCCCATTTTGGGAAGACCAGGATTGGGGCGGAGGCCAATTTCTCTTTTAGTACATCCAGGCTCTTCATGCAATCATCATTCTAGCAGAACATGACATCCTTTTTCAACAGTTTCTCCATTGGCACGGTGATCTGGGCATAGATTTTGATGAACTTCCTGTAGTACCCCTATGTCCTAAGGTAGCGCACAATTGTTTAACACTTCGCGGTGCTTCCAAATTCAGAATTACTGCAATCTTCGTGGGGTCTACCATTAGTCCCTGTTTGCAGACCACATGTCCCAATAGGTTCCCAAAGGGAATGAGGAACGTACACTTTTTGAGGTTCAGCGCGATTTGGTGTCGTTGGCAAGTATCCAGCATCAAGTGTAAGCTCGCTACATGGTGCTTAACCAATCCAAATACAATCCAATCATCCAGATAGACCTCCAGGAATTTGTGGATATATTCTTTGAATGTTGCAACAACTATGCACGAAAAGATGGCCGGCGCGTTCTTTAACCCAAACGGAATAACAGTGTATTGAAAGCAGCCCCATTCAGTCATGAAGGTGGTCTTGCTCTTATCTTTCAGCACGATTTTGATCTAGTGGTACCCTTAGAACCCATTAGTAAAATAATATGCTTCTTTCCCACCGACATTTTCCAATACTTCATTTGTGAACGGAGTTCGGAATGGTTCATGCACAAAGGTGTCATTCAATTTCCGGAGGTCCACGCATATTCTTATCTCGCCCTTTTGCTTCTTCTCCTACACTACCATAGGGCTTACCCAGTCAGATTCTTCCACTGGCTCAATGATTCCAGCTGTGAGCATTTTGTCTAGTTCTACGTGGACCTTTTCCTTGTACTTCAGATTCAAGTGGTAAGGCCTCTGCTTAACCGGCTTCACGTTGGGTTTTAGGGTGACCTTCATCATCCTTGAATCACTAATGATCCCCTTTAAGTCCGTGATCTTGGTTGGGAATAAGTCTTGGTACTCGCGGAGTAACTTAGTGACCTTATCCACAGTGGCATCATCCCAGTAGTCGCCAAGCATTACATACTTCAGTTCAGCCTCCGTACTAATGTTTACCTACTTTTTCTTTATTGACGTGGTAATGTCAAAGTCTTCAATCAATGGCCCTTGAACCTTGTGATAGCCTTCAGTTTTTGGAATGTTAAATTTTCATGGATCTTCGTCGTCTTCTTCAATGTTTACGTTGTAACACTCCAGCGCACAACTTAGCTGGGTCACCCATTCAGGCTGAAGCACTTCCATTGGCTCCTAGGGTATTTTAAAGATAGTTGCTTTTATTGCTTGTAGCGCATCATCAACAGTATCCCACCAATGATCCTCAAATGTGAAGGTTAACAGGAACCCTTTGCGCAAGATATCCCATTCATTCATGCCATGGCGGAGCTCCGTTTCTATATACCAATTCATGGGTATAATATCCAGGGTATGACAGAACAGGTGCACCCACTTAAGTTGTGGCTCTTCCCCATAGACCTTTGTCCATTTTGCGAGGTGTGCACGTGGATCATCCCGTTCGTCATACTTGTCTTTCAATCGCATCTGAGGCTTCCCAAATCGCATGTGCATCATCCTTCTGCACTCGTGCCAGTCCTCAAAACTTCATTGGTGTGTACCCCACCATCTTGCGAGCATAGCTCGCAGTACCCATTTCAGAGCATCGAAATGATGTTATTTCGGTACTTCTCTTTCAAATTTGTTCATGAAGTCATCCACCTCGCTTAACCCATCATACATACGTAGATCTCTTACCTTCGTTGCTACGCAACACAACGATCTCGTCATCATGTTACATTTGAGCATGGTTACCTCGTGTAATCGGTTCTGCCATCATTCTATATCCTCGTCAAAATATGATGTGTGGGATCTTTCGCGCTCCTAAGAGATTCGGCCATCCGTGACTGGATTTACCCAATCTTTCTCGCACATGGTTATCTTGTAGATGCAGTACAGATTGATGTTGCTGTCGTACTCATGCACTGGCTCTGTGTAGCGCGATCCTTCTGCAGGGTCTAAAGGTACCACTACGCGCAGTGACTTTTTCTCAAAGATCATCTTGCGCTTCTTTAGATTTATCACTCCATTCATGTTAGTGGCCCAATCTATTCCTAATAGCGTGGGGTAGAGATTGTTGTCATCAAAAATATCTATCACTTCGAAATCTTCTAGCACGCTTTCTCCTTCGATATCTACTATGATTCCCTGCAATCTCCCCATAGGGAGGATCTTTTGCTGGTTCACCATCCGCAGTTGGATCGGAGACCATTGTAGCGCAGGCCTACCCATGCGCTTCCATGTCTACTTTGGCAGGATGTTCGCGTCTGATCCTAGATCCAGAATCACGTGGTCCATCTCATATTCCCCAATCTCCGCAGTCAATCTCATTTCCCTTCCTATTCGTGTTGTGTGCTTCCCGAACTTCTAGACTATGGCGCAGTTCTCCTGGCACGGTCCCAACACATCTATTTATGAGTTCTTGTAGCCCCTTTACAGCCTTGATGTTGCACAATAACTTCATGCATGTCTCTAAGAACGTAGTGAGCACTGATGGGACCATTTATGGCTCGATTCTGTCTTTACTTCCATGAAGGTCTCCTTAGCGTGCTCCAAATCAAATTCTAGTTCCTTCGTTGGAGCCTTGTGAACCCAGGTACTTTCTTCAGGTTGCTTTCCTTTGACATTCCCTGTCGTAATGCCATTGTGGAGTACAATATTTACATTAGGGTCTTCCTCGCGCTGCTCAGACCTCATCATTTGCAGGTTCTGAGTCGGGGAGGTTGGAGTGCTCCTTTATCGCGCAACCTCGCTATCAGTGTGGGACAATCCTCCATCTCATGGTCAAACAACGTACAATACAAGAATGATGGTCGCGTTGGATTCGTACAATCACGGGCATAATTCCCTAGCCCTCCGCAATTGTAACATATCAGTTGTCCGCGACCTCTTCCTGGTCCCCCTTCACCTCGGCCTTGTCCGTGCCCCTTAAATCCGGTGCGCATCATTCCTATGTTTTGATCGAGGGGCTGTGTTTCATCCTGAACTCTGTAGGTAGGAGTTCGATCCATCATCAGCTCATAACTTCTACAGGTGCGCTCATCATGTCCTACTAACCTGCAGAAATTACATAACAACTGCTATGAATTATGCGTATACTTCTGTAATAGATGGCAGTTATCTATAGCTTGCTTTCTTCCTATGTGACAAATCGCACACCATAGTGCAGGCACCGCACTTGGTCCTGCTTGTGCCTCTGGTCTTAGTGGCATTGGCCCTCCTCCCACAAGGTAATTCATGAACACCGGAAAATGATCTTTGTCGTGCCCCTGGCCCTTGAATTTTACGCACCATACCTCATCGCACATCTTTGGGCAGGTTGTCTTGTATTGTTTCAAACTCTGCATCTCCAGGCACAGTTTTTTCAACTGCGTGTGAATCTGCTGAACTCCTAGGTTAGGATCTTGTATTGGAGTCTCATGCAATCTCATCGCGACCTCTAAAGCCTCAGCCTCAGTGGTTAGACTTTGTTGCAACAATGTGTTTCATAGATGCAGCGTTAAGGATGCCACAAACCATTCACGGTGTTTCCCATATGTTAATGTCATGTTTGCTTCGTGAATTGTGCACTTCAGTGTTTGATCCAAATCCCAGAGGGTTTCACCTGGTAGCATTGTGATTTCCTTGAATCCAATGATTGACTGTGCCTCTGACTTTGGCCTGCTAAATTCTTTGTTTAGCACAACTTGGATATCTATGATCCCCGCATTCAGATTGTCATTGGAATGCTTAATGTACCAGGTCAGCGTGTGATCTTGTAGAGCGCTGACCAACGTTTCCTTCTTTATATTGTCATTTGTGACACCCTGTGCTTCCCATACAGCTTTTATTACGAACCAAAACTGGTCTAGATCTTCATTCCCTACTCCCTTGAACACTGGTAGCTTTATCGTGCTTGCCATACTGCTTCGCGGTGTTGGTGGAGGTGGTATGGGTGAAGACGGGGGTGAAGACAGTGAAACTAGTGGTGGTGTGGGCGGGGGTGGTATGCGCGGAATTCTCTGGCTTAACAGATTGATCGTACTTCTTGGCGAGACCTTGGCGAGCTCTTCTTTGCCCCCTCATGGAGGTGAAATCAAGGGGCTAGTCTCTAGTTCTGTGCTACCTTCGTTTATGTAGATTCTCCCACTTCACATAGCCCCAAACATCAATTTATTCGCATAACCCGCTTTTCACACAGTAGCATTTTAATCCAAATGTTCAAATTTTTAACGTACTTACCTCGCCGTCTCTTGAGGAAGCGTCGTTCTGCCTCACTATAGCTAACTGAAGCATCTACTAAAAATTTGGTGATGAATCCTCCTATGATTCAATCGAGCCAGTGATTGACAGCACGCGCGATCTTATCTTCTGATGCTTTTAGTTTGCACACCAATTCTGGAGTCCACACAATAGGTTTGTTGAGTTTACACCTTCCTTGGTTATCTGCTAGCTTCACGATCCACTCGTAGAACTCAGTGGGAAAGGATGCAAAGAAAATTTCGTGGATTTCAATATATAAGTAGCAGTCTAACCACTCTTCCTTTGGTAGGTGTAGATTTCTGTTTTTCTACGCCGCGAACTCATGAATCTTTCTATCCAACCAATCTTCAATTCCTTTCTTTGTCGTATTCCAGTGATACGACATCGGACATCTCTATGCAGATCGCGGTCCCAGCAACGAAACCATTTGTTGGCTTGTTGGGGCCTGACCCAGGTTCATAATTAATTAGCCAAACAAATCCCTGTACTACTGGCCCTTTCGGCATCAGTCCAGGGAGCACGGATTGAGGTCTGACTCAAAGTAGTATGGGAGGGTGCCAAAACCAGGTTTTCGCACCCTTGAGATGTCTGAGAGGTATGACTGGTCCTTTGTTTGTTCCTGCACGCGGGTCACTTCGCGCAGTTTTCGTTCCTCATGGCCTGATACACTACCTTCGCGCAACCCTAACAAGGGGCTATGCTATGCTCTGCGCTATTACCCGAGATCTTACTTATCTTCCAATACTAATTAATTACCTTTGCCTACTTGAATGTCTTAAGTTATAATTTGCAATACAAAACATTCATACAGGTTCGCATAGTAAATAAATAGTATACCTGCAAATTATATCCAATCATGCATTAAACCAGGAAAAGATACACAGAATTATAGCAACACTTCTCTTTATTGATTCTCCCAATGGTTAAAGACTCGACCTGCCCCGTGCACTCATCTGCGGACTACTAGGCCTTTGTGCACTCAACTGCAGAGCCTTCTCCTACTCTACGACCCTTTACACTTCGACTCAATCACTTAGACTTCTCATGCTTCCCTTCTATTTGTTCCTTTTTTACACTTAGAGCCTCGCTCTATTTATACAATCCCATGGTCTGCAAACCATGGGTAGGTCTATCCAGCCGACATTACATTACAAAAACTAGGGCGAACAACCCTGTGACTCTATTATGGCTTCACACTCCGCACCCGCAATTCGCGGAGATTTTACAAAAGGATTTGGTCAAAACTTGGGCTTTAAGCCCCAAAACATGCCTTGGGGGGATTCCATGCCCAACAATAGGGTGTGGGATACTGAGTGTACATACTTTGCTGATTTGTTAATTTGGGCCATCGATTTGATGTTATATTGGGACCATATTGATACATTCTCAATGATAAATTTGATGTTGTTTTCTCACCAACAATACATGATGGTAAATACCCACGGTAATTCCCATGGTTTTTGAAGTCAACGAGTTTTCATTGTGACAACGACCCTCCAAATTTGTTTTCCTATGTCAAATTTTGGAGCCTACATTAATTGTTGTTTCAAGCCCCCTTGAGTCGTCATGTTGTTTGATTTGTTATCTATGTGTTTTCTCCTAGTGTCGCATCCTCCTAAGTCAATGTTTCTTAAGCATCGTCACTTAACCATTAGAAGCATTTGAGTTAGTTAGTTCTTGGTTAGGTGAAATCATGATCTTTCTTGACTTAAAAACTTGCCTTATCACCATGCAAACACTTGAAAGGCACACAAAATCATGAAAAATAAAACAAAAAGCAAGAAAAACACTTAAAAAAAAAAAAACATACTCAAAGTTCACGAAGACATGCGCTCAACTTGAATGCAGTCCTTCAGCTCGAAGGAGTGTGCCCTCCTTGAGCGCACTCCTTCATGTTGAACAGATGTGACCTCCATGAGTGCACTTCTTCGTGTCGAAGACATGTGCCCTTCTTAAGTGCATGCATGAGCCAACCTTGTTGCATGTGGGTGCATTGCTAAAAAATAGGAGCCCACTTAGCTTTTTTAAACAACCCATTCACTCGACAATAAGTGGCACTCATGCATGATTAAATTTTGCATGTTAACCTTTTTAAAACAACTTAGTCAATAATTCTTCTTTCATAATCATTCCATTTGAGTTCAGTGCTCAACTGGGAATCAAGAATCTCTTCATCAACTAGTGCAACAAATAAGGTTTGCATGTCAAATCTTTCCATTTCATTTCATGATTTCATTGCCAAATATTGCTTTCCTTGTTGTGATTCTTCATTTTTCAGTTTGTTTGTTGGTGTTTATCCTGAATTTTCATATTGCATGAAAAAAATCTTCACACTCTTGAAACCTTTCATCTTCCACCATGCATGTGATAATAACTATAAAGCTCTATAGATATTTCTCTTCCTCATATTAGCATCAAGTTATGTTGTTCAAACTTGTTTCTGAGCTTCCAATAGGTAGAGCACACTTCTTGAGCTCGTAGCTTGATCAAACACAAAACATGCACCCTGTTTGAACAAATTTGCTAAAGGAGCACACTTCTTCAGCATGAAAGACTATTCCCTCTCTTGAGCACATGAGAAAATCATGAAGGCATGAAGCATCTCCATTCGGCCCTTCGGCACATGGCATTGCACCCTCCTTTGCCTTGAGTGCATGGGCACATTGTGAAGGCCTGAAGCCTTGTTAACCTCCTCCTTCATCCCTTTGGAGTGTGACAGTGTGCCCTCCTTGTCTCCTTAAACACATGGGCACATAGGGAAGACTTGAAGGCCCCTTATTCCATCCCTTCAATCCTTCTAGGTGTGACTGTGTGCCCTAGTTTATTTTTCCCCTTTCTCAAGTGCATGAATGCACTACAAAGACCCGAATGACCTTGCATGTCCCCTTCATGCTTTGTAAGTGCTCCCTCCTAGTTTACATGCCTATTTTCTCATGCATGCAAGTTATTTTATGTTGTTGTTCATATTTTTTCATGATCTATCATTTGTGATGGATCTTTGTATGTGATTTACAAGTATTACTACATATTTAGGTTGTTTTAATCTTATACTATCACTATGAGTGTGTTGCCCCAAACAGGTATTCATGCTACAAGTATTACCACTTTTTCATCATCTATTGCAGACATGTTGCCTCGCAAAGTGACATCCAAAAAACTTTCAGTAGAAATCATTGATGAACATGTGTGTTATACACCTAGGGGGATAATATGGGATACCAAGGGAGGTACCCAAGGTAATAATGTAATAATGGGATGGGCCATTGTAATAAATAAGGTGGTTAACCCATATCATGTAAGGGACCACAAGTAGTTAATAATAATGTAATGGGCCCATGGTATTAGTTGATGGTATGAGGGAACCATGGTAATGACCCATGGTATTGTATGTATGAGGCCTATATAGAGGCTAGAGACTCCATGTCAAGGAATAGTGAAGGATTATTGTATGAACAGACATATGGCTTGTGGAGTGTTCTCCTTCCTTAAGGAGTGAATGTATGGTGTTGCCCTACCTTAAGGGTTTGATAATAAATAAGAATTTCTATCTATTTCTATCTTGTTATTCTTGGGTTATTTCTATTATCATAATATCTTTGGGTTAGATCTATAACAATGTGGAAGTTACAAAGCCCAATATTCCCATATACACAAATATATATTGCTTTATTGATAAGGATACACAGGGACAGGTCACATGGAGAAAAATATAGAACACAATCATGCAGGAGAAGTTTCTTGTGGACTTAAAATATTTTCATGCATATATCAACATCAAGAAGTCTAGGATGCATAGGATCACATGCAGATTCTTGGTCATGCCATGTGTAGAAGTAATTGAATGGATCATTACGCATATGGATGATTCTCACATTTTGCTACGCAGTGAGAGTGGCAGTCAGCTCGCCACCTATTCTGGTGAATACATGCAAACATATTATAAGATGCTCAAGCCCATTGAATATGAAAATAACATATCCTACATGAGATGGCCAATGCTTGACATTATTGATGTTATCAAAACATGATGTCGAGAGTCTGCCAAGTTTCTCCTTCGCCCATCTATAGTTTATCTGACAAAGATTCTAAGAGATGGATATAAGTACTTGATAACCATTTATTGTTGTTTATACGGGCTTAAGAATGTTGAGGTGTTCCAAGAGAATTGTATATACATGCTCAATATAGTAGCTACCTGTGGGAGAGTTTTCAATTGGGCAGATATCCTATCATTTGAGTTGCAACGCCAGGTTGGGTACGAAAAAGCATCTTTACAAGCAAACCAGGCACCAAATTCTATATGTATAGATTTCTCTTAGACATAATCTATGCACAGTATGCGTTCCTGGGAATGAAATAAAACTAGAATCCTGAGGAGAAACTCATAGTTTACTCTCGCTATAGAGTGTTATCAAAGACAAGCTTCAGAGGCATACATGACAAATTAGTTGAACAATTCTTTGCAATCATCTTTCTCATGATTTTTGAGATCGATCCTCGTTTCATGTCCAATCAAGTGAAGGATTTATTTCGAGATATCATGGGCTGGTTTTCAGTTTTATAGGGTACATGCATTAGGTGATTTAGTTTTCATATATCCCCTCATCTTATGTCATGATATGTGACCAACAAAGTGGTAATGGAAGAAGTTTCCAATCAGCTGGATAAGGGATGGTCAGGAATTCTTCATGGGAGGAAGAAAGCCCCTTGGCCTATCTTTCTAATTAAGGATTATATTGTATGAATTAAAGAGTCACAAGTAAATGGTAGTATAGATACAAGAGTGGGATTGTCTACATTTCTCCATTAAAGACTTCCATGGATATGATCCTAGGTGAATTGTCAGGAAACATTGTCATAGGATCGGTCACCATACGAGGTACTCATCAATGTCCACAGTAGAATATCAAAAGACAAAGAATTAGTGTAATGCCAACATGAATACACATCCACTAATGGTGACCATTTCACCCCACAATCCACCATCTCAAGACTTGAAAGTGTAGGAGGAGGAGGAGACAACACCTCAAGCAAGGAAACTAACTCCCAAGAAAAAGATCAGATACTATTGGACAGGTGAGATTAGCAATAAATGGAAAGTTGATCCCTTAAAATTAAGAGCTATCATAATAGATAATGAGAGAGGATAAGCAAAAGAAGAAGAGAGGAAGAGTCAGCAAGATGATTTTTTGGAGAAGAAACAAGTAGAAGAATAATAGAAGAGGAGGATATAAGAAGATCAAAAGGGGTAATCCCAGGTTGAAGAAGCAACATGAAGATCGACAGAAGAACAATTGACTCAAGAGATGGAAGAGGAGTAGTTCAAGGAAGAAGATACCATCCAACCAATGGAGGAAGAACCAGATACTTCAGGAGAATATCCTCTCACAGGCGGTCATCTTCCATTTGGAGAGATGGGGATCAAACCTCCAATAATAGACAGAGTCATGGATGTATTCAGTGTAACATTCGATCAACTAAAGAAATGGATCGTGCAATAAAGGCATAGATATTTCTCAGAGGATCCTTAGAATCAAGTATCAGTGTCTATAGAGAAGGTGATCACTACCAACACTAGAATAAATCTGAGGACAATCATGGCATAAAATGTTGCATTCTCTACAGCGACACATGATAACTCTGAGTACTTGTTGAACGAGAATTATAGGTTGAGAAAATAACTTGTTGTGGTGAAACAACAGGTAGGACATCTTGCAGCAAAGGACCAATAGCTGTCATCAGGGAACTTCAACATCGTAGAATGTGAGTCATACATGTAAGAAGAGCTAGGGCCAATGGAGGATACCATGATAAGACTATATGATGAGATGATACTTATACAACAAGCCATACTCCTCTCATTGGAATTCATAACAATGTAGAGGAAGTGGTGAAACTTCTAAAGATAGCAAACATAGCAATTTATCAGATGTAGGAGTGGACCGCCAAATATATAGATGCTTCACCACATTGGGAAAAGAGGGATAAAATTACCATAGAAATAGACAGGGTTTATTTGTGATTCCACCTATAGAATTACTAGCATCTCAGATCACAGTCGGTTAGCACTATGGCTACGTACAATCAACTGCATAATGTGTTTGAGTGTTTAACACATAAACATAGGATGCCCGCCATCAGATCCACTACAACAAAAAAGGTCATTTGTGAGGGTCATGCCTATGACATACCTTTAAGGTCTGTCACTAATGTCACATATGGTGATGGTCCTTAAAAAGTGTTGTTGTAGGTGCATATAGTGATGTTCTTTAAAGGTTTGTCACCAAAGCCATTTTCAGCGACACTTTTGGTGAGGGTTGTTAAAGGCTTGTCACTAATTCTCTCTTTGGTAACACTTATAGTGACGATCTTTTATTGACCCTCACCAATTCGTTTTTTGGTTACTTTTGGTGATGGTCAAAAAATATTCATCATCATTGATCATTCCAATGAGGTTTTGATGAGGTTATGTCCATGTTACTATGTTTTTGGTCAAAAGTTAACAATTTAAGACCATTATTGTGGATTCGTTTTCATTATGTGTCCAAGGCCATAGTGGTTAGGGGCAGTCAATTTGTTAAGAAGTAATTAATTTGCATAATTTCCCTCAAGTACTGAGAATATAGTTTTCATATGAGTCAACAAATGATTCATCTCTATTAGGTTTATTATCTAACAAATTCCCTTTAGAGAGAGTTCCACTAGTGTGTGTAGGAACTATATTATTTAATACATAATCAAGCTCTATCAATTCTATTAATGAGAGATACCTAGCACTCCTCAACACTCTTGGCACACCTTAACATGCTTTGGCACACACTAACATTCCTTGGTGCCTCACATGCCTTGGAACAGCTTTGTACCTATAACATCTTTCCATCACTAGGATAGCCAAGCACATGTTGGTATGCCCTAGCATAACATAGCACTCTACTAACATGTGTTGGCATGCCCTGTAGTCCCTGGCATGCCCTGGAACATTTTTTCGTGCATTAACATACATTAGCACTTGGCACACATTGGCACTTGGCATGTATTGGAACCTATTATTAGTGTGCCTAGGATGCTCCTTTTGAAAAAGATAAAGTCTTGACTTATTGACTCTCTTATGTGTTAATTTCCTTGCATTTTAGATTGGTTCTTCCCTTTATTTCCTTGACACTCCTTGACACATATTGGCATACCCTGTGACCCTGCACATCCTAGCATGCCTTAGCACTATTTGGTACATGTTAACACACACTGGAACTCCCTAGAACACTTTGGCACTTCTTGACATGCCCTGATATTCCCTAGAATGCCTTACTATTTCTTAGCATACATTGTCACTCCCTCCTTGGCATGTCAACTAGCACTCATTGACACTCCCTGGTACACCCTCATATTCATTCACTTCCATGCATTTTGACCTAGTGCTCCCTTGTGTTGCCGCAATACTCCCTAACACTCCTCAGCATGCATTAGAACTCTTTGGCACACCTTAGCACTCTTCAACATACCCTACCACTTCATAACATGTGTATCACTCCCTAACACATATTGGCACTTGGCACATGTTGGCACTTGGCAAGTCTTAGCATGTCTAGCATTCATTGAGATGCCTTGGTATGCTTTAGCATGGTTTAATATTAAAGTTAGTTGAGATCAATTATTAGAAAGTAGATGAGAAGTAACATAGGAAGATTTAACACTTAGAATGCACTAACACTTGTCACTTGGCACCTATTTCCACCTAGTGTTGGTGTGCCTAGCATGCCCCTCTTAGAAAAGGAAAATTAATGATTTATTAATCCTCATATGTGTTCATTTACATGTAGTTTAACTTGTTTCTCCTTTTTTTTCCTTGATAGTCACTAACACTTATTAGGAAACCCTTCAACATCTTGGCATGCCTTAGCATTTACCACATCTTAGCATATTTGACATGCCTTCACACTATCTAGCACATGTTACCATTTCCTAGCACGCCTTAGAACTCATGCCCTCATAACTAGCCTTACATTTTTTCATGACTTGGGAACCCAATAAAATCCTTAGCTACTGTAGTTCATGTGACATTGGCCTGCTTATCCTCAAAAACTTGACCAATTGCACCTACTACAAGTATATTATGCCTTGTTCACCTAAGAACCACCTATAACTCATCTTAAGCCACTCATTTCCAAGCTCAACTTGTCCCATTTAAGAACTTACCAAGACAAGGATCACATCTAGCCATGGCCATAAAACAACTAAGCAACATAGCTTACACATGCAATATTTCACATGTATGTCTAGTTTGTTGAAAATGCAGCAAGAAAATCTAGTTTTGACTTTTCCTTGGTCAAACTAGATTAAAATTAGAATTTCAATTTCAACAGAATACTTAAAGGTAGTTAACTAAGGTGACATGGCGCTTTTCACTCAGTTAACTGGGTTAATTCGAGTTGGAGACACTTGAGTTCAGTTCTACATGATTAATTGCTAATTTGTAGCAATCTATTTTAGTTAATTTGAGTTATTATCAGTTTAACTAGTTCTATCTGTCAGAAGAACTAGTGGAGGGTCAAGTTGTGCAGTGTAACTTCAGTCACACTCAGTGATCAACCAATTAACTGATCAATCAAACCAAAATAATTGATGCATGCAGATATTTCGAGTTACTTAGTTGAGATTGGAGTTCAAGTGCAGTGTACTATTAGTTGTAAACTAATCCAAGTTGTACATGTGGTGCATGTAGTCAAAGAATTTACCTACGGTAATTGCGCAATTCCTTGGTGAGAAATTTCTAAAAAATAGGGGCAATGGAACAACACAAAGAAATAGGAGGTTGGAGGCTTGAAAATTTTGCTAAGTATTGGCCAGTTTTAGTCAATTAGATAAAGGATAGAAGATATAGGTGCAGGTTATGCTCAAGCTTGAGCAAGCATATTGTATTCATCCAGATTCTTTGATTAATGCAATACAAATAGTAAGGGGTTTTGAGCAGTTGTTTTCCCCTAGATAAATCTCTTTGTATGTGTGATAAATCTTTGTGCATGTTTATGATATGTGTTTACGATCGTGAAATTTTTTCCATAGATCAGTAGAGTATATTATAGTCTTGTGATTTAGTAAATTTCATGAGTAGTTTAGAATCTACACATTAATTTCTACACAATTCATATAAATAGTAGAGCATTAACTAAGAGTTTGCAAGAACCACAAGATGCACAAGACACACAAGATATAATTCAACACAAGTCGAGTACCCCAAAACTTATACACAACAAAGTACAATATGCAATTGTCTAAAATAGTTAAAACATGAGCATTCGGCCAAAATGTGCCACATGTCATATAAAAACAATAGCTAAAGGAAAAACAATGTTGTGCCCAACACAAAGTCTCCCTTTGTCTAAAACTGCTATGTCTAGCCCCTTATTAGAATCATAGGCTTATATCCTTTAAATCCTATTATTAACTTCTCCTAACACACTTCGTCCTTGGCACACTTGAATTCGCTGAAACTCCCTCGCTCACACTCTTATTTTTTCATTTCCATGAAATTTGACCTATATCTCCCTTGTGATGCCTCAACACTTGCTAACACTCCTCATCATGCATTGACATTGTCTAGCATGTCTTAGCATGCCTTTTTCATTCCTTGGCATGCCCTGAACCTCCCTAACTATCATGCCCTCACAAGTACCCTTACTTAATTTGCAACTTGGGAACCCAACCAAGTCCTCTCTTGACTACAAGAGCTTGACCAAGTTATAGTTGCTACAACTAGACTATGTTGTTGAATTATGTAGCTTGGGAGGTGCTCAACAAGCCTAGTGAGATGGGTTCATGTGATTTTGGTCACAAAAGAATTTGTGGGAAAAAAACCCAAGTGAAGGGGTTTTGGACCCAAGATGGGGTTTAAAATCTAAAAGAAAATTAATATTTCCTAAGGTCTAAGTGGATAAAACCCATAAGTTCTAGAGGGTTCCTAAGAGGCCTAGCTAGGAAAATCTATTTAAGGAGGCCTTAGTATGAAGGCAAGAACATCAAGTGAGAAGGAGCTCATTTGATCAAGGAGGCCAGGAGAGATGTAGTCCTAAAGTAGGCCGAGTTAGAGGGTTGAGTAAGGGTTGCTAAAGGGAGGCCATGATCATCCACCAAGAGAAAGATCATCATGTGAGGATTCACAAGAATGTCACATACCTTAATGGGTTCGAGCTAGGAAGTAGGATGGCATATTGTTGGTTCTCTTCTAGCAGATTGAGCTTAAGAGAGGCGACTCATGAGAATTTGGGCATGTGATTTTAGTGGTGTTTCTATGTGAAGGCTGCATCAAATTCTGAAATAGTAGAGAGGGTTGAGACCCTGTCTTGTGGTGGTTAGTAGGTCACAAGGTCTGTGATAAATACCAACACAAATGGAGGAGGGCCTGACTATAATTTAGGGCAAGAACCAAAATAGTCATAGGTGTAATATTGACTGAGGTAACCATAGTTTGAGGGTCATAGAGATCTAAAGTTTAGGTCAAGATTTAGTAAAATAAATGGCCATAATCTATGGATCCATATGAGTTATGTCAATTCTCTTATGGATGCAAGAGTTTTTGTTTTTTCTATGGGTGGATACAGTTTGTTCTAAAGCAATTAGAATAGAATTATAATGCCCTAGTTAGGGTGGTTTCCTAGCATGTTTAGTCCATAAGGTATGCCCTTAAGGTTGTGAAAAAACTACGTAGAAGAAGAGGGGTTGTGACCCTTAGAGTGAGGTTTATATCTACAATATAGACCACATATATGGAAGATGGTTTGTAGAAGTATGTGTGGAGATAGAAGATCCAAAGGATGGTGGAACCTGAGTAGAAGATTGAGTAGAAGAAATGTGCCATATGAGGAAAGGATTGACATGAAGAGTTGATTTTGGTGGACTGTCCATAGAGTTTTCGACAAATATTTGAAGCGGGCTATAAACGATTAGTCAATGGACTGTTAGTGTATGATTTGTGACCCTAGTTTATTCATCTACATATTGTTAGAAGGATGATAAGAGGGCTAGTTCATATTTGCTCATAGATTGGACAACAAAGAAATTGGTACACAAGAATAGTGATTTTGAGAGGACTCAAATCACTAATAGGTTGTAGATTTCAATATCCCTAGATGAGGGAAGTGTTGTGGGCCCTAGATTAGTAAAAGAATTGATTGTGGTTGGGAAAATTGATGGCAATCCAAGTACAGTTGGAGGGTTGTTAGATGACTGTCAAAGAAGAGCCCTAAGTCCTGTACTTGTGAAGGACAACAAGATTGGTAGAAGGGTAGGTGTATTGGGCCTAAGGATGTGCAGACTTTGAAGGACTAAAGTAGCATTCAAGTGGGCTAGTAAACTATCCCTAGTTCATTGTATTGTAGAGGATTGAGTCAATGAGAAGAAGGGAAACCTCCATATCCCTAGACTTGTCATCTTGGAGTAGAAATATGGAAAAAGTGGGCAGACCAAAGAGTTGTTCACAAACGGAGTTGTGAACAACTGATCGAAGACGCTAATTGTTGTAGACCTTGAAGGAAAAAGGAGGTAGATAGAGGGAAAAGTTTGTTGAGCCAAGTTCAGTAACCTAAAGGTGTTGAGTTCATTGATAGAGGTAAATTGAGGAGTTGTAGAATGGGAGGTAATAGGACCTGCTAGATGTGTTCATGACACATGGTCTGAAAGGGTTGTGTGTGGCCACCATCAACAAGTAGGTCAAGTGTTGTCTTGTTCATGGTATATTGGTTTTCAAAGGACTAACACCAAGCCCTAGTTGTATTCCTTGTATCATTGTGATTGTAAAGGGCCATGATCCCTGGTACATGAGATCTAGCCTATTGTATTATAGTTTATAATATAATGAAGAAGGGTTTGAAAAAGTTAAAAATTATCATGTACACTAGTTGATTCTATGATATGTGTAGACTTCGTTGTGCAAAGTAGATGTGTTGTGGCACTTGAGTTTGTTTGCATCAAATATTCTAAGACCAAAACTAGATTCTCATGTGTCGTGGAAATTAAGCATATGCCGTGTTCACCTAAGATTCAAGAACTCTAGTATCTCATCTTAGGCTACTCATGTCCAATCTCAACTCATCCCACTTAACAAGTTACCAATACAAGGCTCATCACATCCAACCATGACCATAAAACAACTAAACAACATAGTTTACATCTTGACATGCCATAGTACCTTACATGTCTTAGAATTCCTTGGCACTATGTGGCGTGTGATAGCATCCCCTACATTCCTAGGCATGCTTTGATACTCCCTAGTGCACCCTAGCACTTTCTGAAACACCTTAGTAGTTGAGCATACCTTGGCACTACCTATCATATAACCTTATCACTCCCTCCTTAACACACCTAGAACTCATTGACACTCCCTGTCATATGCTCTTATTTGTTCATTCGATGCATTTTGACCTAGTGCTTCCTTTGGTTTCCCTGATACTCCTACACTCCCTAACACTCCCTCGCATGTATTGGCACGACCTGGCACCTGAAACATCTTGGCATGCCTCCCTAGCACTCTAGCATTCCTTGGCACTACCTAGCATAACTTGTCACTCTCTCCTTAGCACACCTAGATCTCGTTGACACTCTTGATCACAAATGATTATTCATTCATTTCAATGCATTTTCACCCAGTGATCCCTTGTGTTTCCCTAACACTCCTTAAAACTCATTGGCACGTGTTTGTACACCCTAGTACCTAGGACATCTTGGCATGTCGCCCTAGCCTCTAGTATGCCTTAACACTACCTAGCATACCTTGTCACTCCCTCCTTAGCACACTTGGAACTCACTGACACTTCTAATCACAAACTCTTATTTATTCATTTCCATGCATTTTGACATAGTGCTCCCTTGTGTTTCCCTAACACTCCCACCTAACACTTCCTTGCACGCATTGTTACATCTTGGCTGCATGCCGCCCTAACACTCTAACATTCCTTAGCACTGCCAAGCATGCCTTGTCACTCCTCCTTATCACACTTGGAACTCACTGACACTCCCTATCACACACTCTTATTCATTCATTTCCATGCATTATGACCTAGTTCTCCCTTGTGTTTCCCTAGCACTTCCTAACACGCATTGGCACACATTGGCCCACCCTGACACTTGAAACATCTTGGCATGCTTTCCTAACACTCTATCATGCCTTGGAACTTCCTATAATGCCTTATAACTCCCTCCTTAGCACACCTAGAACTTTCTAACACTCCCTATCACACACTCTTATTCATTCATTTCCATGCAATTGAAACTAGTGCTCCCTTGTGTTTCCCTTGTGTTTCCCTGGTAATCCCTAGCATGCGTTGGTGCCACACCCTAGCACCTAGAAAATATTAGCACTTGACATGTCTTGGCATGCCTAACATGCCTTGGAACTATCTAGCATGTGTTATCACTTCCTAGCATTCCTTGTACACCTTGGCACCCCTTATTTGTCATGCCCTCATAGATAGCCTTACCTTTTTTGCGACTTGGGAACCCAACCAAGTCATTGAAAAAGTAGTGTTGTGCCTAGCCCAAAGTCTCCCTCTGTCTAAAACTCCTTTTTCCATCCCTTTATCGTAATCATAGGCTTACCTCCTGCAATTCCTATTATGAAATTATCCTAACACACTTCATCCTTGGGACACTTGGAATTCACTGACCCTCCCTGAAAAATACTCTTATTCATTTGTTTCCATGCACTTTGACCTAGTTCTCCATTTTGATGCCCTGACACTCCCCAACACTCCTCAACATGCATTAAAATTGTCTGGGATGTTATAAAACATTTTCATTCCTTGGCATGCCTTGGCACTCCTTAGCTATCATGCCCTCACAACTACCCTTATTTTTTTTTAGACTTGGGAACCCAACCAAGTCCTGCTTCAACTGCAACAGCTTGACCAAGTTACAATTACTACAACTAGACTATGCCTTTCAGATTTTCAATGGAAATTCGACATAGCTCTTCATATTTCTATTAGTCACAAGCCTTTTCAGGTGTGCTTAGGGTCCCAACAATTGACACAAATTTATGTAGCTATATTCATGGAATAACACATGAAGATAGCTCCCGTGCTTGGAATGAGGTAAGTAGGGCAACCAATCTTGAGGAACGTTTCCAACAAATTAAACAATGAGTTCATGATATTTTGTAGAAAGTTTCCAACTCCAAGTATAAGTAGTTACAAAATCCATTGGGTTTCACATAAGTTTCAGGATGGGGACAAGTTATGGCTGGACTCACATTAAGAGCAATTAACAAACTCCCATAAGAAGCTCATACCACTTTAATACGATCCTTACACCGTCACCAAGGCTATGGGTGATAATTCTTTTGAGGATAGTGTTGATGGTGCTAGACCCACCAACATGTCAGGGGATCTCCTCGGTAAGAAGTCCAAACTAGACCTCAGACCATTTGGAGTAGGAGTCCCAACAATGGGCAGTAAAGTTATGCCTTGACTGTGATAGTGTGTAGAGGTAAGCAAGATATCTTTGTCAGAATCAAGTGTGTGACCTTGCACCGAGTCAAGAGAGATGGATGGGGAGGTTCTAAAACATAGAGGAGGAAAATAAAGTGTGCCCCTTAAAAGCCTGTAATAGTATGTAGCATGAAAGGAACACACGAGCTAAATGACATCACAAGCTGGAAAGAAGAATAGTCGACAATCCAAAGTGATGGGTTAAGCCAACAACACAACTTCAACAAGATTCATACAATCATATACAAAATACTTCATTCAGAAATGTGTAAGTTAAACAACATACATTGTTAAAGCAACCAAAATAGTCGAACTACAATAAAAAAAATATGCATGTAGACGTGTTGGCTCTGTTATATTATATAAAAAGTGAAAGTTCCATTCACACATATAACCATGAAAACCACTAGCCCCAATAGTGGAACATTACAGTCAACACTGTCTGATCCTCCTTGGAGTAGGAATCCCGACAGTGGCTAATAAAGTTATGCCTTGACTGCGATAGTGCGCAGAGGCAAACAAGATATCTTTGTCAGAAGCAAGTGTGTGATCTTGTAGTGAGTCAAGAGAGATGAATGAGGAGGTTCTAACACACGAAGGAGGAAAATAAAGTGTGCCCCTTAGAATCCTGTAATAGTATGCAGCCTAAAAGGAACACATGAGCTAAATGACATCACAAGCTGGAAAGAAGAATAGTTGACAATCCAAAGTGATGGGTTAAACCAACAACACGACTTCAACACATATTGTTAGAGTTTTGTTTTGAAACAAATAAATTCAAATATAATTTTAAAAATTTTAAATAACAAGTATTCAAGTATTTAAATCGTTATTGCATACAATATTATTGAATAATCATGTTATTAAATAACATGCACAATGAACCAGTGAACAAAACCTCACATAAAAAAACGCACAAAAAGAAAAGAAAGGAATATATATTATTAAATAAAAATCCTCACAGCCACAATGAAAAACACCATTGTAGCAAGTACATGAAGGCCATAAAAAGAATAATTCTTCATCTTCAATGCACCACCATCCTTCAATTTGTCCGACCCAAAAGAGAGAAAGTTTTGCCAGAGCAGAGAGGTCGGGATACTCATGAGAATCGACATCTTGTTTTAAACATGTGGAAGTTTGTTTCATTTAGTTTTAGTAACTTCCAGTAAAATTACATTAATAATTGTTATTGTAACTAAATGAAATGTATATTTATTTCTCTCATTAATCTCTCATTCAAATCCTCAATCAATTAATTATTAAATTGCACATGGTAAATTTCCTGCATAAATAAAGAAACTTATATATATATATATATATATATATATATATATATATATATATATATATATATATATATATATATAGATATATATATATATCACGCATACTCAGTCATTAGAAATAAAATTCTCAATTGAAATGAAATCTGAAATAAATATATAGTAAATTCTAGATTTCCATTTCAATATAAAGTTTGGAGAAATCCCCTTTCAATGCTCTTTCACATTAAGCTCATGCATGTACATTTTTTTAATTAACTTTTGTTTAATAGTTAACTTATTATAATAATAATAATTGTAACTTATAATTATAATTTTTAATTTAAAATTAAGATTTAAATTTTTTTATTTAATATAATAGTGATTTTTTACAAGTTACGATGATTATTATAATGACAAATTTAAGGTAGGTTTAATATGAAAATTTAAGGGAGTGATTTTTTATCATGAGAATATGAGAGGAGGCACAAAGAAAAACTGATAGAAGGAGCCAAGATATAATTGGGGTCAAATTGACGACAACATTTGGCTCCAACTGGGGATGATGCTCCCCTGCGGAGGATCAAGAACGTAGACCAGAAGCCTTCGTATTGGGCATGGAGTCGAAAAAGGAAACTGAAGAGACAAAAAGTAATAAAAAGAAAATCTTTTGCATCTTAAAGGCTCAGTTAATCGATAGCAAGAACGAAACAGGAATAAATGTGAGGTCCTAGTACGTATAGATTAACAAGTTCAATGATTATTTACAAACATAAAAGACATTTGTTTGTATATTAAGTATATCGAGGTAGCTATTATAATGTTTAAGGCACATGATCTCAAAAATTATAAATGTATCACTTCATAAGAACATCCAACACCATAACGAGTCACACCTACTTATAGTTAAAGATTAAGAAAATACATAATGTAACAGCCCAAATAAACATGTAATTAATCAACTAATTAACGTCAAGCTCAAACTATGAGTAGCACTTACTTTTGGTTGAAGTCTGCTTACTGCAACAAGGTTTTGGGGATGACTCTCCTCCCAACCATAGGCTCAATTACGTAAGGACTTGCTACAACTGGCCACCCTTGAGCCCTCAATCAACGTACTACTACCAGTGACTCCTCTATCTTAGAACACTATTCTCCCAAGAGAATGAATGACAGGATCTTGGAATGATGGAATGCCTCTCATCTTCCTCACCATCTATTAAATAAAGCAAACATTGGAAGGGGTATTAGCTCCGCTATTCAATTCAACATTTCGAGGATCAAATACAGGCCTGACCGGGTTAGTTGCTCTCAAAAAAGGATGTGCATCAGTTGTTCTTCTCCTGCTCCTCCATTTTTGTGTACTTCCATAGCCCCCCCGTTGCATGTGTTTTCCTCCATTTCAGCTCTAAATTTCAGTGAAAGCCTATGTTCTTTCTGCCCCCTAGGCACTCGGGATTAAACCCATGTAACCACGGTAGCATGACTACGCACCTACTCCAACTATTCCTCACCGTATAACCCGCACCATTTGATCTAGTCCTTCAGCGATCTAACGGTCTCCATCGATTCCCCCGCTTGTTAACGCGTGTACACCTTCCACCATCTGATCATTCCTACCGGGTGATCCAACATTATCCACTCCTCCCGCACCCGTAAGCTGCACGTGCAATAACCCGTGGGGAAAGCGGTTTGCTGCTAGTCCCATCTGCCATGAGTCATCACCTGAATTGGATCGCGTGGGTTTGTACGAATACTTCCTGACCTCCGAAGGAGCTGCGAGCAATATCGCTTACTGCCTACTCACCTGTTCCCCGCTCGCTATCGTCCGTGCACCTTTTCCCTTCGATTGCCATCGGATCTATCCACCCGAGATCTGACGACACACATTTAATTGACCCGCTTCTACCAGATTCTTCCCGCCGATAGATCTCCGTCGTCTGCTTGGGATCCAACGGCTCTCGATCGTCTTCCGCCTCACCTTCTCGATAGCCCCTGTCGTGTTGTCTCCGCCGTTGATCTGCGCAATTCGACGATCAAGCCTCATTCCTCCGTTCACTCTGTCCACCCGCCATGAACTCCACACTCCTTTGACCGTTCTGTACTCCCGGAGGACAACGTCGATCAACCACTAGTACCTTGTGCAGTTGATCCACAAAAACCGCATTTAACAGGAAGAATGGCCAAGAAGAAAAAGGACAGCCTCGAGCAGATTACAACATTTACCAATTATGGAACTTCTTCCATACAGCACTCCACCTGCTCAAGAAGGACAACAGAGTATCTCAAAAGGCAAATTTTGTTCATTAAAGCACGCAGTTTGCAGCAGAGGCCCATTTTAGATAGTTAGTGTGGTTGGTGGCCAATTATGACCTTCCACGCATAGAATAGCAGAGAATTTTTGTAATCAACCTCCATATATACCCAAAAACACAATGTAATGAGGGTTGATGGTTGTAGTTTTGATGTAAGGTTCAAATTCTGGAGACTGTAACTACTATGATACTTGCAGCGTTTGGTCTTCATTTTCAGCTAATACAAGCTTCTTTTGTTGTTAATTGCTCACTTTCCATTTCTACTCTGTTCTAGGTTGTGCCTATTATGTATTTTTCATGTGCTCTTGATGTTTAGCATTAGAGGAGCTGTCATCCCACCTCTGTGTTATAATATAGTATGTATCATTAAATGTGCTATGTAGGTTTCTATTTACTTAGTGCCAAAGAGTTATCATCTTGTCTATGCATTAGGAAATAGATTTACAGACCTCTTTACTAGTTGCAGCCGACCATCACAGGGTCCTGTGCATCTGCTGGTGTGGTCAGTATTCTCCATGTTCACCTAATCCTCAAACTGTGAGTAATTGGTGGTCGAAAGCCTTGTAGTCTAGGGGTGTTCACCCATTTCTGGGTTAAGCATAGTAGAAGTGGTTATTTGGCTTGAATATGCATCATTCCTTCCATTCATCCATTTCTAACATTTTTTTGAGTTTCTAATGTTCCCGAGCATCTATGAGATACAACCTAGGAGAGTTTCTTGGGGTGATAACATTAATTGGCGCTATTGCCAGGGAGAGGAGATTGAGGCTCAGCTTCCCTGGGAGAATGACACAGCTCCAGATTTTGATGATAGACAAGGTCTGGACACATTTCTGGTTGTAATCATCTATCTGGTGACTCCACTAGAGGAAGACCAACCTTTGGAGACTCCACGTTGCAGTTCTAGCTCAATTTGTGAGACATACTCAAAGAAATCCTCAGAAATCACCAGCTGAACCAGTGCCTGACCCTGAGAAGATTGTCAAGTTGAAGAAAACATCACAGAAAGGAGAATTAGGATTAGGTGAGCACAAGAAAACTTATGCATCCCTGAAAGATAAGATTATAGCTGAGGACATACAGTTTGAAGATTTAGAGCCCAACATTGTTAGTAAAGAAATTCTTTCAGAGATTAATAAAGCTCCTTGTCCACTTAGTTCCCCTTTGAATATCAGTCCAAAGAAAGCCTCCCATTCAGTCCATCAATTCCCTTCATTTCTTTCATCTATTTCCTTAGCTCCTACCATTCAATCTGCTAGTGTCCTTCCACCTACCCAGTCATGGCAGGTCAGCAAGCACCTATGAAGATGGAAAGAATTATAGCTGCTAGGTATGGACCCCTGGTCTTGCCTGCTCCTTTGAATGCCATGCCTGCAGGAGAGTATCAAAAATATATGCCTAAATTCACTGGTACAGAGGGGGTAACTGCTGAAGAACACCTTGAGGCTTTTTATAGTTATGCTGATAACTTAGATATAAGTGAAGATGATGTGTGGATGAGAGTTTTTGTCCAGAGCCTTGATGGAGAGGCCAAAAAGTGGTTCAGAGAATTACCCCACAGATCCATAACAGATATTGAAGCATTGGATGATGCATTTTTGAAGCAATGGGGAGATAGAAAAGACCTGCTATATTGCCATATTGAGTTTGGTAACCTGAAGAGGGAGAATGGGGAATATTTGCTTGATTTTAATAAGAGATTTAACTGTATGTATAGTAAGATACCAGCTGAGGTAAAGCCTACCCCCACTTCTGCCAAACTCACCTATGCCAATGCTTTTGACTCTGATTTCTGCCTGTTATTGAGAGAAAGAAGATGTCCCACTCTAGTTGACATGCAGGATGTAGCACTAGAGGTAGAATCAAATATTATGGTTGCAGAAAATCTAAAGAGTCATGCTGATAGAAGGAGGCAGAGAGGTGAGGCTTCTTCTTCCTCTATTTCATCTTTAGAACCAAAATTATACAAAATGACTAAGATGATAGAGTCATTGGCTGCTGAAATTTCTAAGTTGAAGGTTGAGCATAATTCAGAAAAGACAAGGCAGCAAAATGTATTTTCTCCAAGAAATCCAAATCCATTCAGAAGAGCAAATGAATAGTTGCAAATCATTCAAAGGTGTAAAGAAACAAATGAAGAACAAAAGGTTAAAGCTCCTTTCCACAATGTAGTCATGGAGGAGGAATAGATTGAAGATAAGGATGAAATTCAATGCATGGAAGATAAAGGAAGTGCTGCATTTTTTACATTAGCTGCATACGAAGAATATTTGCTACAGGAAAAAGACAGTCAAAGGTGGGACAAAGAGGCAGTTCTACAAACTGAGGAGCATCGAAGATATAACCTGAGGTCAAAGGCAAACAATCTTAAGGAGAATCCTGCCCAAAAAGCTACTGCCCAAACAGAGTCACAGAATACCAGACAGAGAAGACCAGCAGCTGATCCAGTCATCCTCAAAGCTCCAGTTCAAGAGGTAAGAGGTTCTGATAAGTTACCTTCCTCTTTCATCTTTGAGTCAGAAGTCCAAAAGTTAAAAATATATGTGCCTCTGGTAGAGTTGGTAAAGAGTGAAGTATTTAGAAATCCTATCCTTGAAGCTCTTGAGCTGGAAACCACACAAACCTCCACTGACTCTGTCAATTTGCAAGATGATAAGCCTGCAGTTGTGCTTAGCCCCATGATTGAACCTGCTGATAATAATTCTCCATCATTTTATGTCTCTCTGACCATTCATGACAAAATCCTCCACAACTGCCTCTTAGATACAGGGGCCAGTCACAATCTGATGCCTAAAGCTATCATGGAAGAGTTAGGCCTTGATATCACTAGACCATATAATGATTTATTTTCTTTTGATTCAAGGAAAGTAAAATGTCTGGGGTTGATCAAAGACCCGACCATTACCTTGACTCAGCTGCCCATGAAGAGCATAGTGATGGACATTTTGGTAGCAGATGTCCCTCCTAAGTTTGGCATGCTGCTGTCTATAGGATGGATTAAGAGATTAGGTGGGACATTACAGAATGATCTATCTTATGCCACTGTCATAGTTTTTGGAGGAGAAAGCAGGAGATTGTACAGAGAAGCACAGTTGGCATACATCATCATGATGAAAATAATCCTTCCAATCATCCCATTTATGCTGTTGACATCGGTTTTGGAGCATGTATACTCCAAATAGAAGAATATCAGAAGGCCTCATGCAGATCAGGAAACCAACAGTTCAGGCTGAGGAGGAGCAAGGAAGTCAGGTTTGGGAGATGTTCTTTGCTGGAGCATGTTCCAGGGAGACTGCAGGAGCAGGGGTGGTGCTAGTATCTCCAGAGCAAGAAAGCACACATCTGTCTTTCAAGCTGGCTTTTCAAGTCACTAAAAATATAGCAGAGTATGAGGCTCTGCTATTGGGCCTTAATACAACTAAATACAGAGGAATGAGGAACATAAAGGTGTTTGGAGATGCTAATCTTATCATTCAGCAAGTAAATAGAACATTTCAAGCAAAGCACCCAAGGCTGAAAGCATACAGAGATGAGGTATGGAGAATTAAAGATTTCTTTGATAATTTCTGTATTTCATATATCCCTAGAGCCCAAAATCATCTTGTTGATTCCCTTGCTGTGTCTGCTAGCATGTTTATCCCTCCTATGCCTCCCAGACTAGTATATGAAGTCCAAATGATGTATAGACCATCCTTGCCTGATAATGTCCAGCATTGGAAAGTTTTTGATGATGATGATGAAATAAATAGTTTTCTGCAAGTCATTGATGAGTTTTCCGAAATGCAAATTGACCAAGTAAATGAAGCCTTGCAAGAAAACCCCCAATTCCAGCTTAGAAACAAAATTGGCAAAGATAGCATTGTCCAACTTCCCAGCAATCATATTCCTAAGGGTTTAATTCCTCTAGAAACACTGTTTGACCAAAATGATGTACCTTACAAGGCTGCCCAAAAAGAAGATCAATCTGTAGTCTGTAAGCATGATATAGGGAGTCCAGGTCAGCTTAGATACATAAACCTGTCCACTCATCTATCTGTTGATCAATGTTTTGAATATTGCAATTTAATGAAACAATTTGCCAATGTCTTTTCCTGGGAGTATAGTGACCTAAAAACCTATGATAAAAAGATTATTCAGCATGAAATCCCTCTGGAGAAAGACACCATACCTTTCAAACAAAAGATGAGATCAATAAATCCTATGCTTCTTCCTCTGATTGAAAAAGAAATTAAAAAGTTGCTAGCTGCCAAAATCATAGTCCCTCTTAGATATTCCAAGTGGGTAGCCAACCTAGTAGTGGTGAGGAAGAAAAGTGGAGAAATCAGACTGTGTTGATTTCAGAAACTTAAACAAATGCTCTAAGAAAGACAACTATCCTCTACCCAAGATGGATGATTTGCTGCAAAAAGTATCAAGAGCCAAAGTAATGTCTTTCTTGGATGGATTTTCAGGGTTTAATCAGATTGTTGTGCATCCAGATGACCAAGAGAAGACTGCATTCACCACTCCTTGGGGCACTTTTATGTATGACAAGATTCCTTTTGGGTTCATGAATGTTGGAGCTACCTTTCAGAGAGCTATGGACATAGCATTTGTGGGAGAGAAGGATAAATTTTTCCTCATCTACCTTGATGATATAACAATATACTCCAGCAGCCATCAAAACCATTTGCAGCATTTTAAAAAGTGTTCCTGAAGTGAAAAAGGTTTGGGATTTCAGTCAATCCTAAAAAGTCACAGTTTGCCTTGGAAGAGGGCAAGTTGTTGGGACATGTTGTTTCTGCTGCAGGTGTCCGAATTGACCCAGAAAGAGTAAGATAAATATAGACTTTGTCTGTCCCGAGATCAAAGAAAGATATCCAGTCCTTTCTAGGAAAAATAAATTTTATGAGGAGGTTTATACCAAATTTTGCAGAATTCGTGAAGCATATTACCTCCATGTTGAACAAGGGGTCAGAGATTAAGTGGACTAATGCAGCAAGGAAATCTTTTGAGTCCATTAATAAAGTTATTATGGAGGCTCCCACTTTAATAAGTCCATATTATAGCAAGAAGTTCCATTATTTTCATTTGCCTCTGAAGACACCATTCCAGCAGTTTTATTGCAAGCAGATGAAGAAGGTTCAGAACATCCAGTAGCAATTTTCAGCAAAAACTTAAGGGATGTTGAACTGAGGTATGACATTATTGAGAAACAAGCATATGCTCTTATCAAATCTTTGAAAGCTTTCAGAGTTTACATTATGCATTCCAAGATAATTGCATATGTGCCCTCTGCTACAATAAAAGACGTCTTAACACAACCTGATGCTGATGGAAGAAGGGCTAAATGGATTGCAAAGTTGATTGAATTTAATATAGAATTAAAGCCCACCAAACTTGTTAGAGGTCAGGGTCTTGCCAGGTTGTTAGCTGAAGAAAATTACAGAACATTGGACATACATTTCATGGGCACAATTGCAGAAAATGGTTAGGCAGAAGAAGAAGAAACAACTAAACCAGAAAAGAATCAGAATTTGGCCAAAAATCTAGCTTCTTGTGGTTGGTATTCTGCAATAGTTACATTCTTGCTGAAGCTAGAAATTCCTCCAGGCTCAAGCACAAGTCAAGCCAGAACTATCAAGCTTAGGGTAGCTAAATATTGCATTCATGAAAATCTGCTCTACTGGAGGGACCCATCTGGAGTGATTTTGAGGTTTCTGGACAAAGAACAGTTAATAGAAGTTTTACAAAAATTTCATTCCAGCATGTGTGGAAGGCACCCTTATTGGAAAACCACTGCCCATAAGATCCTCAGAGCTAGGTACTATTGGCCCACTTTGTTTTTTGATGTATTTTCATTTGTTAAATCTTGTGATAGGTGCCAAATATTTGAAGGAAAGCAGAAATTGAAGTCCCTACCCTTGAAACAAATACATGCAAAAGCCCTTTTTAGCAGTGGGGCTTGGATTTCATTGGAGAAATCAATCCACACTCCAGTGGCCAACATAGATGGATATTAGTAGCCACTGATTATTTTATTAAGTGGATTGAAACAATACCTACCAGGAAGGCTGATCATAATGTGGTCATGAAATTTTTAATTGAAAATATCTTTACCAGATTTGATTGTTCACATAAATTAGTCACAGATAATGTAGCAGCCTTCAGGGAAAAAGAATTGGTGGAAATGTGTGATTCAATGGGTATTAAATTGGTTCATTCCACCTCATATTATCCCCAAGGCAATGGTCTAGCAGAATCTTCAAACAAAAGTCTGATTAGGATAATCAAAAAGCTGTTAAAGGACAACAAAAAGAATTGGGATTCTAAGCTCAAGTATGCATTGTGGGCTGATAGAGTGACCATTAAGAAATCCACAGGGAACTCTCCATTCAAGCTGGTGCATGGCATTGAGGTTGTATTCCCAATTCAGTTAACTCTCCCTGTGGCGAAATTCCTTCAATAAGAATAGAATGAGGAAGAGGACATGGCAAAAAGGATCACTGATTTAGCAGAGATACATCAGATCAGAGAACAACTAGTTGAAAAGGCTGTAGCACATCAGAAAAAGATCAAGGAAGATTTTGACAAAGGGACAAAAGCAGATAATTTTCAGGTTGGGGACTTGGTACTGAAGTGGGATGCACTAAAGGAAAAGAAAGGAAATCATGGGAAGTTTGATGCTTTCTGGACAGGGCCTTTTATCATTTCTCAGATTCAAGGGAACAATACCTTCATACTGAAAAGTATGGGAGGAGAGGCAGTTTTTAATGGCCCAGTTAATGGGCATTTTCTAAAAATGTATGCGATTTAAGGTCTTTTGGCCTTAAAATTGTAAATATTTGATTTTATCAGTTTTAGTGTAGGTTCAGTCAGACTCCATGCCCAATGGAACACTAGGATTTTTGTTAATTTGTTTTTCATTAGAAAGGCATTGATCTGCAGGTTCTTAAGGCCTCACAGGGAGGATCTCATCCTTAGAAGGAGCCAGTGTTAGTAGCTCCATTATTCAATTCAACATTTCGAGGATCAAATACAGTCCTGATGGGGTCAGTTGCTCTCAAAAAAGGATGTGCATCAGTTGTTCTTCTCCTGCTCCTCCATTTTTGTGTACTTCCATAGCCCCCCACTGCATGTGTTTTCCTCCATTTCACCTCTAAATTGTTGTGAAAGCCTATGTTCTTTCGGCCCCCTAGGCACTAGGGATTAAACCCATGTAGCCACGGTAGCATGACTGTGCGCCTACTCCAACTATTCCTCACTGTATAACCCGCACCGTTCGATCTAGTCCTTCAGCGATCTAATGGTCTCCATCACTTTCCCCGCTTGTTAACGCATGTACACCTTCCACCATCCAATCATTCCTGCCGGGTGATCTGACGTTATCCACTCCTCCCGCGCCCGTAAGCTGCACGCGCAATAACCCACGGGGAAAGCGGTTTGCCACCGGTCCCATCTGCCATGCATCATCACCTGAATGGGATCGCGTGGGTTTGTACGAATACCGCCCGACCTCCGAAGGTGGTGAGGGAAATACTGCTTATCGCTTACTCACCCGTTCCCTGCTCGCTATCGTCCGTGCACCTTTTCCCTCCGATTGTCGTCGGATCTGTCCACCCGAGATCTGACGGCACACGTTTAATTGACTCACTTCTGCCTGATTCTTCCCGCTGATAGATCTCCGCCATCCGTTCAGGATCCAACGGCTCGCGATCGTCTTCCACCTCACCTTCCCAATAGCCCCTGTCGTTCTGTCTCCGTCGTTGCTCTGTGCAATCCGACAGTCAAGCCTCATTCCTCCATTCACTCTGTCCACCCACCATGAACTCCACACTCATTTGACTGTTCTATACTCCCGGAGGACAACGGCGATCAACCACCAGTACCTTGTGCAGTTAATCCACAACAACCGCATTTAACAGGAAGAATGGCCAAGAAGAAAAAGGACAGCCTCAAGTAGATTACAACATTTACCAGTTATGGAACTTCTTCCATACGGCACTCCACCTGCTCAAGAAGGATATCAGAGTATCTCAAAAGGCCAATTTTGTTCCTTAAAGCACGCAGTTTGCAACAGAGGCCCATTTTAGATAGTTAATGTGGTTGGTGGCCAATTATGACCTTCTACGCATAGAATAGCAGAGCATTTTTGTAATCAACCTCCATATATACCCAAAAACACAATGTAATAAGGGTTGATGGTTGTAGTTTTGATGTAAGGTTCAACTTCTGGAGACTGTAACTACTGTGATACTTGCAGTGTCTGGTCTTCATTTTCAGCTAATACAAGCTTCTTTTGCTGTTAATTGCTCACTTTCCATTTCTACTATGTTCTAGGCTGTGCCTGTTATGTATTTTTCATGTGATCTTGATGTTTAGCATTAGAGGGGCTGTCATCCCACCTCTGTGTTAGAATCTAGTATGTATCATTGAATGTGCTATGCAGGTTTCTGTTTACTTAGTGCCAGAGAGCTGTCATCCTGTCTGTGCATTAGGAAATAGATTTATAGACCTCTTTACTGGTTGCAGCCGGCCATCACAGGGTCCTGTGCATTTGCTGGTGTGGTCAGTATTCTCCATGTTCACCTAATCCTCAAACTGTGAGTAATTGGTGGTCTAAAGCCTTGTAGTCTAGGGGTGTTCACCCATGTCTGGGGTTAAGCATAGTAGAAGTGGTTATCTGGCTTGAATATGCATCATTCCTTCCATTCATCCATTTCCAACATTTTTTTGAGTTTCTAATGTTCCTGAGCGTCTCGGAGATACAACCTAGGAGAGTTTCTTGGGGTGATAACAGGAACCACATGCACACACTTCATGTGTCTACATGCAACTTTATTGCTTTCTTGCTTTATTTCTTTTTGATAGCTTTACCTATTTTTTATTGTTTTCTTGTTTTATTTCTATTTATTTTTGTTTAGAGCTTTAGTATGGTTATTTATTATTTATTACTATTTTTATTTTTTTATTATTCTTATTTTTATTCATTGTTTATTATTTATTTTCTTATATTTTTTAATATTATTTATTATTTTTATTATTATTATTATATATTATTAAGGGATTTATTATTTATTATTTTTATTATTATTTATTATTTATTATTAAGGGACATTACACATAAACCATGGAGTTAATTAAGATACATAAGAGTGACTTCTATTTTTGAGTTTCTTGAAACTGAGGTTAGCCATCAGATATTTTGGTTCTCTTTTTTATCCATAACATGAGTTTCTAGAATCAAATATTGCTCCACTACTAGTGAGTGTCCATAGCCCCGACAGAATCATCCACTATCCTGAGATGAGGAACTTTCTAGATTCTTGTTTTCTCATCATGTTAAAGACCATTATTTCAAATTATTTAGAATATATAACATTCACAGGATGGGACAATTACGCACTGGACTTAGTCCAATACTACTGACCTTGCTCCATTATCGGCGAGCATTCATAGTCGTAGTGGAGATGTTAGCATGCCCCATTGGAAGTTACCTCAACAAAAGGAGTAGGAGGATTTCACACTAGATTTTAATCTAATTCCACCTCCCTTGCTCTGCCGTCAGCGAGCATCTATAGCCTCGGCGAAGATACTAGCATGCTCGACCCAAGAAAACATCGACTCCTATCCCTAGGGTAGTATGGTGATAAGGGAAGGTCTCATGTATGGTTGTGATGTGACTAACTAGTTCCACAAAAGTTTCAATTGAATTTTATGAAAGCTCAATCTTACAATTATAGGTCTAACCCTTATGAATTAATGTGATCCCTTAGTATTTATGTGTAATTAGTATGGAAGAGGAATGTGGTGAGGAATATTCAATATGAAGGTGACATTACTAATAAATTAAGATATGATCCCTTTAATTATTGTTACCCCTCAAATATTATTTGCAAAGCAAGTCTTTAAATATGTATCTAAAAGTCTCGTTAATATGATTCATACTAAGGACTTATATATGTGTATATATGTGCATCGTTCATACTAAGGACTTATATATGTGTGTCATTCATACTAAGGACTCATATAAGACTCTTCAAGATGCAAAAAAAACTTCACCTTTATTCATTCTAAACCTGGGAAGTGTAAGTAAACAAAATTTTATTTATATATATATATGATTTATATGCAATATGTTTAAAGAAGCAAAACTATTCAAAGAAGTCAAACAACCAATGTAACCAAGAGAGTAATTTATTAACTCCAAGACTCTTATCTTTAAGTTTTGAAAATAGTAATATGTTCAGTAATTGTAAGAAAAGATAAGGTGTTTTGCTCATTTTAGTTCCTAAAAGGGAGTTGATGTCTACACAATGATAAAATGATGTTCTCTTAAAGACTTCTTCCATCCAATCTTCTACAAAATCATAATACTTTGTGTGATTATTTAAATGATAAAACATTTCTAACATTAATGTATATGCAATATATTCATAGTTTACTTCCTTATTAGAGCAATCTGAAATCATGCTAGGATTTTTCATGTGGCAACTTATATGTTCTTGAAATTCATGTTCATCATAAGAAGAAGAATTGTGTGTAGTTTGGAAAGAGTTATTGAAGTGATGATGTATATATGGAAAAATAAATAAATGAATATTAGTTAAAATAAAGTTTAGAATTATTTCATTTACATTTTCATGTACCATAACATTATCATGTGTAAAAAGGATAAGAGTTCAGGCCCGGATGGTTGGACAGTGGAGCTCTTTCAACACTTTTTTGAGACCCTGGGGAATGAATTGACTAAGGTTGTTGAAGAATCTAGGATAAAAGGGTCGATCTATGAACCTTTCAATTCCACATTCATAGCCCTAATCCCAAAAAAGGAGGACCCTTCATCTTTTGAGGATTTCAGGCCAATATCATTATGTAACTGCATCTATAAAATAATTGCAAAAGTAATTGCAGTTAGATTGAAACCGATCCTTTCAAGGAATATTTCAAAAGAACAATTTGGGTTCCTTGATGGCAGACAGATACATGAAGCAGTTGGAGTGGCTCAGGAAACCATCCACAACATTAAAAAAAGCAGAAGGAAAGGTGCTATAGTGAAAATAGACCTATCTAAAGCATACGATCGTATCAGTTGGTTGTACATACGAATGTTGTTGACTCATTTGGGATTTAACATTGGATTTATAAACTGGATTATGGGATGTTTGAACAATATTAGCTTTGCTATATTGATCAATGGGGCGGCTACACCTTTCTTTTAGAGTCAAAGAGGACTGCGACAAGGATGCCCTCTCTCTCCCCTTCTCTTCCTTCTAGTTGCAGAAGGCCTCAGTCAAATGATACTGGAAGCTAGGAGAAGAGGAGACATAAAGGGAGTAGAAGTGGCAGTCAACTTATATATAACTCATTTATTGTTCGTGGATGATATTATTCTCTTCAGTAATGGTAGCAGGAATGAAACAAAGGCATTAAAACTTATACTAGAACTGTTTCTCAAAGCTACGGGAATGTGCATCAATAAAGAAAAATCATCTCTCATTCTGGAAGGTTTCACAAGGATGGAAACCAAAAATATTGCAGAGGATCTTCCATTTGAGGAAAAGAAGTTGGATGACAGCTTCAAATACCTAGGGTTCCATTTAAATCCTGACTCGTATAGGAACCAGGACTGGTATTGGCTGGTGGCTAAAATTGAAAACATGATTAAACATTGGAGCTTCAAATGGTTATCTAGAGCGGGTAGACTAGTCCTAATCAAATCTGTAGTAATGGAAATACCTGTATATTGGGCGGCACTTACCTGGGTACCGAAAGGAATCTTGGAAAGAGTGAGGAAATTATGCAGCAGATTTCTATGGGCTGGCTCTAAAGAGGATTCGGTACTCCCCTGGGTGGCATGGGACAAGGTGGCTAGGCCGAAGGAGTGGGGAGGGTGGGGTATCAAAGATCTCACAACTTTCAGACCATCTTTAGCAGCAAAGTTGGGATGGAGGCTATTAATGAAGGAAAACCTGTGGACAATGGTAGTAAAAATAAAGTATATTGATCCCACCCCTCTGGATGAATGGATCAGGAAGTTGGATAAGAAAAATGCACAAGTGTCAGTAGTTTGGAAAGAAACTCTTGACACAATCAAAATTATTGAGCAAGGACTCTCCTGGCAGGTGGGAAATGGAGAGAATGTAAGAATAGGGAAGGATCCATGGGTGGGATGCAATGAAGGCTTTTCCCTATCCCTGGGCATCATCAACCAACTGGAAATAAGAGGGATCCATCATTTGAGCCAGATCGAGAAAGTTGGTCAATCGATGATTTGGGGCCAAGCATGGTTATCTGAAGGAGATCTAAACCTTGATCAACAATGGATGGAGGAGTGGCAGCAATTTATTAGGGAACTATCAAGATCGAATGTACGACTCAGAGATAGACCAGATAGGTTGAGGTGGATATATGCCCAACAAGGAATTATTCCCAAAAATATGGATACAAATTTCTTATGTCTAAGAAGGGATGGGGGAATCCAGAGTGGTGGGTGAAACACATCTAGAAACTTAAATGTCCAATAAAAGAAAGAATGTTTTTATGGTGCATCCTTTGGAATAAAGTTCCAACTTGGGATAATCTCTAGAAGAGGTCCAAGGTGGGACCGGGTTGGTGTTCCTTGTGCAAAAAAGATGAAGAATCAATACAACACCTATTCCTAAAGTGCCCCTTCAACAGAGCAGTGTGGTTGGAATCAGGGAGGTTGTTAAAGAATGGTAAGAGATGGGATGGTGAAGACCTTAGGGAGGTATGGAAAAATTGGTGGAAGGACTCTCAAGAGGAAAATCTGCATAACTTACCTCTAATTATTACTTGGGGCACCTGGTTAGCCCAGAACTAAAGCATATTCAAGGATCAGGCTCCTTCTCCTGAGCACATTGCTATTGAATGTGTTGTCATTTATGAGAGTATCCCTGAACCAATCCAGAAAACAAACTTTAGGGGGATAAGGGAGGAACATATTAGGGGAAACATTCCTTGGGATTATTTCAATGGGGCATCTGATCAAAGGAATAAGTGTGGGGTAGGCATGGTGATTCACTTGAATGCACAAAGAAGCCTAAAAGCTTCGGTGGGGCTAGGCGAAGGAACTAATAATTATGCTGAACTTCAAACTTTAAAACTTCTTCTTTGCTGGCTCACACACCTAGGAATTACTTCGGTTCAGATTTTTGGGGATTCTCTGAATGTCATCAAATGGTTCAATGGAGAGAGCAGATGTCAAAATTATATTCTATCTCCTTTGTTAGAAGAAGCCATAAATCTCAAACAGTTTTTTAATTCTATTACTGTATGTCACATTTACAGGATCGAAACAATGCAGTAGACCAACTTTCTAAAGAGGGTGTGCAACAGGTTCTGGACCGCTGGCGCATAGAAGAAACAAAAAATGAAGAGATCCATGTGTTGGATCTTCCTCCTTTTTGAGACAAAAAATTATAGAGTCAATGCTTTAACAAATTTTTTTGCACAACACTCAATAAACTTTTTGTATATGAATTTCTATGGTGGACACTCAGACTTCTAAAATATGTTTTATATTTTATGCTTTGGAACAAAGACAAAAAAGGTTTTTATTTTTTTGGTTTTGTTTGCATGTCGCTGATCCTATTCCTGTTTGGGTTGTTTTGCTCTTTGAGGAGGCCCAGGAACTGGAATCAGTGACCAATTTTGCTCATATTGAGATGGGAAAGTATCTTGCTTATGCTTACCAACTCAGATAAAACTCTATGTTTAGATGATAAACATACAATATTCAGAATGCTTAATTGCATATACTATGTAACTCTTTATTGCCTTAATAGAAAATTCGATTTTTTCTTTGGAAAAAAGAAAAAACATTATCATGTGCATTATCATCATAAAAAGGTTCATTATTAGTTACATAGTCATGTTTATCATGGTTATTGATATGAAAAACATTATAGTTTTGTGAATTTAAACCTACAAATGAATAATTATTATCATATTCATCATACATAGGAGGTTTTGAGTAATCAACATGAACCTGAAATGAATCGACATCAGAACTAATGAAAACACCATCACATACCTCTTCTTCTTGGTGGTCGAATAACCTTGATTCTCCTTCGAAGTTTCTTTCTTCACAATCATCAATAGTAGCATAATAAAAAACATGAAACAAACCATGTATGTTAGAAGATAATTTAGATTACAAATAATTCCAAGAGAAATCCATTAGAAAATAAAAATAATATATATAATCTAGGAGTTGTTAGGTAACAAAGAAATATATACTTTAAAACCTTTAAGGTGCATGCAACTGTGATCATGTTCACCAGTGGGTCACTGACTTAACGGATTAATCTAGTTACCAGGAAAACAAAACATTAACAATTTGTTCCCTAGCAATGAAACCAAAAGATGTTGGTGCACAAATTGTCTTGGTAACTAAGGACAGCCTGAGACCATATCACTGAAGATCCTAGATCCTTCCACTCTAGGTGACAAGGGTTGATCTCCCTTTCACCACAAGGGTATTCCCTAGTGATAATAAAAATTGAATAGTCGTTGTGGAATAGTGTAAATTAAATAGATTTTCTAATTAACAAATAAATAGGCCATATTCTTGAATAAAGAGTATCTTAAATAAAATAAAGTCTTTTAGGAAACAATGGTGGTAGGCATATAACACGTGAAAACTTATTAAAAATAAAATGTCATTATGACTAAGTGAGATTTGAATTAGTATATCATATTTCTCACAAAACATAAAGGTTAGTGAAAATTAAAAGTAAAAATGAAATGAAAAGACAAAAGTTAGAAAAACTAGTTTAAATGCATTTAATATAAATGTTGTAGTTGAAACAATATGGCATCACGTGCTATTATTATTCATATTGCAACAAAACGATTAAACTATTTGATTTAATTTTTCTAAATAGTAAATATTGGAGGAAAATCTAAATCAATTTTAATATGTGAGAGATTAATCAATCTGATCATGTCAAAGCATTGCTAATTAATACATATTATTGGTAAAATAAAAAAATGAAAAATGAAAAATAAATTAACAATAAAAATAAAATAGGAGGACTAGTTTTATGATATTTAAATTTATGTGCATATAAAAACCCTAAATAATAGGTATTGTTAAAGTTTTATTTTGCAACAAATAAATTCAAATATAATTTAAAAATAAATAAATAACAAGTATTCAAGTATTTAAATTGTTATTGCATTTAATATTATTGAATAATCATGTTATATCAATAACCTGCAGAATGAACCAGTAAATAAAACTTCACATAAAAAGAATGCACAAAAAGAAAAGAAGGAAATAGATATTATTAAATAAAATCCTCATAACTACAATGAACAACACCACTATAGCAAGTACATGATGGCCTTAAAAAGAATAATTCTTCATCTACAATGCACCACTATCATTCAATCTGCCCAAAAAAATCTCTACCAAAAGGCTTCTTCCCCCAAAAAGCCCTCGAACAATTCTTTTACATCTTCGTTTAAACGTTTGGAAGTTCGTTTCATTTAGTTTCCGTAACTTCCAGTAAAATTACATTAATAATTATTATTGTAACTAAATGAAATGTATATTTGTTCTCCCATTAATCTCCCATTCAAATCTTCAATCAATTAATTATTAAATTGTCTATGGTAAAAATAACTCATTCATTAGAAATAAAATTGTGAGTTTGAAATCAAATCTGAAATAAATATATTATAAATTATAGATTTCCATTTCAATATACAATTTGAATAATTCCTCTTTCAATGCTCTTTCATGTTAAACTCATACTTGCATATTTTCCATACACTATTAGTTCTTAAAAATATCAAAAACTGAATTTAAATGAAAAACAATCTAAAATGTATATATGTTTTCAATTTTAAATTTAAAATAACACTTTAATTATAACTTTCAAACTTCCATTTTAATATAGATTTCAAATAATTTTTTAAATAACTTAAACAATATAATCTTAAATAAGATCACAATAATAATATATAAATTTAAGTTTCCAATAAAATTACATATATAATTATAATCTTTAATAAATAAATACAAATCCATATAATTAAATATATATATATATATAAATTTATATATATGTATCTATAAATCTTATTCGAAATTCGAAATCTCTTTAAACATAAGTTAATATTTTTGTCGAGTCTGAAATAACTAACTCTAAATTAAACCCTGATGGCTTAATAAAGTGGTAACAAATGGCAAGAGGTCATATTATGGGTCCATTTTCAAATATTCCATGGGTCTCTACTTGACGGTATTTAACATGATTCATAAAGTGTTTAGTTAGGGAGTTATAATTATCGTTCATATTTAATCTCAAAGTGGAGTTGTATTTATCGTTCATATTTAATCTCAAAGTGGAGCATACGTTGATCATTATCAACCTTTCTAATTTTTAAAATGAAGTGGCAGGAAAGATGGGTTATTTATATATATATTTTTAATTGATTTATTAATACTGGTTTGTTTAATTTAATTTAATTTGTCTGGTTTATATATAAATAAAGTTAGGTTTAGATTTTAATGATATTTAATTTTTAATTTATTATAATAATAATGGTAACTTATAATTATAATTTAAAATTTAAAATTAAGATTTTAATTTTTTTATTTAATGTGATAGTAATTTTTATAAGGTATGATGATTATTATTATGATACATTTAATGCAGGGCTAATATGAAAATTTAAGGGAGCGATATTTTATCATGAGAATATGAGAGGAGGCACAAGGCAAAATTGACAGAATGAGTCAAAGATCTAATGGGAGTCAAACTGGTAACAACAATGTGCAAGATTCGTATAAATATTTTTTAAGAAAATAACCTTTATTTTTATCAATTCATGCACAAAAACTCCTCTGAAATCTTTCAACAAAATAACCTTTTTTTATCATTTCATACACACAAGATGCATATGTAGTATTTCCCATTAACATGAAAAAATTAACCTATCTTATCTTTTCTTGGGCTTATAAACTTTTTAAATATTTCAATAAAATTAATAATATACTTATCTCCCTTCACAAAGAAACACAAACTCTCTCAGCATAAAATTTGTGCAACTTTCTTTCCATTGGATGTATTGGTCGCTAAGCACACGGTTGTGAAGGGGCCTACCCCCAAACACTGAGGAGCTCATACTTCTTGTCTATCTCAAATGTAAAATGTAGTTTTTTCTCCATTCTATTATTGAGTGGAAATTTCATTTGAGAAAATTTTCGTATCCACCAGTGGTTGTTCCAGAGTAGAGGTACAAATCCATTTCCCGTGTAGACCACCCTCGTCCTCTACCAAATACAATCTATGAACTCAAGATTATATGGTTAGAACTGAGGACCAATCTCAAACTTAATCCTGGATGACCACACATAATCGTTTCCAACACAACCCAAACGATAGATAGACAGGAGGAAGATATGGTTTGGAAACGGTGTAAGAGTGAAAATAGTTGTTTCCACATATCACTTTTCCTTTTACTCTAACTTTTGTAAATGAAACAAGCCACGATAGTAATATTTTTAAAAGAATTAGCATCGTATCCTTGTGTGGATTTATCCTCTGTAAAAATCTGTCATGCCCTCAAAACCTTACCAACTGTTGGGAATCATGATTGTCGTTAAACCAAAACCCGTAGGCGTTAGTCAACAATCACATCGCCAAAGATAAGGATCCACAAGAGGCGGTTAGTCCATGTCACGAAACACACAGAGAGCATTGATTTATCCAATGTCCAACAACCTCCCCCCCCCCAACGCGAGCCTGGTGTGTATCGAACTCGTGACCCACCTTCTCATACCACTTGTTGGGAATCACGATTGTCGTTAGACCAAAGCCCGCAGGTGTCAGTCAACGATCGCATCACCAGAGATAAGGATCTACGAGAATCAGTCATTCCAGTCGCGAAAAACACAGGGAGCAATGGTTTATTCAATGTCCTACAACAACCATATCATATATGCACCACACTTGAGTCCTCCTTTTTTCTTGTTGTTTTTCTCCGATAAAGTATGATAACTTCAACATATAGTTACAAACAAATTTACAATGGTTCTTGATTTCAACCCTTTCGTTAAACATTAACCATGGTAATTAACAACATGTTATAAACTTCAAAGGGATATTACATATTTCAATAAAATATAAAAAATAAATATATAAAATTAGCATATGTATATGAAAAAAATATTTAAATATTTAAATTTTGTTGCGATATATGTGTGTGTGTGTGTGTTAAAAATATATATATGTAAATTGTCATTTATTATTTTTGAACATGTGTGTGTTAATTTTTTATTTATATCATCCATACTTAAATTATATAAATTTATATATTTATATATTTATAAATAGTTAAAATAGAAGTGTAATATTTTAATATAAAATAACATTTAAATATATGAGTAAAAAATATATATATATTATTTTTTTAATTTTTAATTTATTTATTTATCATAAAAGTGACCCCTTCAATTAGTACATTTGGATCAAGATCTCTGATTCTACCACCAATAGGATCTTTCTTGCAATCTGCTATTTCGCTCCTATCAACTCTACATCTTATAAGAAAAACAACTTGGATAAGAATTGTCCTTTCAATACCTTAGAAAAATACATCTACAACCTAAGGAATGAAGGTAATATCCTTTTGCTTGGGGAATTTAATGCTAGAACTGCTACTAACCAAGTTATTATGTTAAGTAACAACTCTAACCCCGACCCATTGTGACTTGATGAAGATGGTAACTTAGCTAATAGATTCAAGAGAAACTTTCATGACATAATCGAGAACTTATTCGGCACCAAGCTCCTCAAACTTTGTAGTTCTCAGGACCTAATCATTTGTAATGGTATTAATAAGTGGCCTTCCTTCGGTCAGATGAATTGTTTCTAAGGGTTGGGTAGAAGTTTCATGGATTATGTGATTTCTGACATCCATGTCCTCAACCGTATTACAAACTTTGAGCTACTTAACTGGTACGAGCCTGACTTTGACCACTGACCTTTGTCTTAATCCCTAAATCTTGTCATGCATACCACCCACATGCAGGAGATCAGTGAAAGAAAAATACACATTTTCTTTGATAGACGTAATGTCAACCTTTTCTTAAGGGATTTAGAAATGGATTTAGGTTCCCTGACTTATAATAACAACATTGATCAAATTTACTACCAATTTACTACTACCCTTTCCACTACCATTAGCAAGTTCTCTAATGAGATTTCATATAAGTATAATAATAGAACTTCCAATCCTTGGTATGAAAAAGACTGTAAAATTGCCAGGGAAGTGATCAAAGACGCTCCTAATGAAATAACTAAGCTTTAGAATATAAGTATATACAAAGCTCTCATCAAAAGGAAGAAGAGATCATATATTAATAAGACACAAGAGAATATTCTCGAACTTTCTAAAGTTGCACCCATAAAGTTTTGGCAGAATGTGCTTGTTCGTAAAACTAAAGACAATCATTCTATCCCCTTAGAAAATTGGGACAACTATATTAAGAAGTTGTATGACTCTCTAAACACCATGGGCACCATATTAAACACTCTTATTAAGGAAGATATATTTTCTCTCGAAGACTTTGAGTTTGGGATTAATAAGTTCGCTAATGGGAAAGCTAAAGATGTCGAAGGATACGAAGCTGACATCTTTAAAATGGGAAGATCTATCATCATTCCTCATCTCCGCAAGCTTCTTAATTTGGCAATAAAGCACGACTTCCCTAAGCTTTGGACACAAAGCCTTATTATGCATATCTTTAAAAATGGGGACAAAAGTGTTCCCTCTAACTACATGACCATTATGATTAGCCACATCCTAGCCAAGCTATATGGGCTCATTTTGGAAAAGAAGCTTAGCCTTTGGCTTGAAAACTATGGTAAAAGAGCTAAAGGGAAAGTTGGTTTTAGAAGACATCGCTCGACTATCAACCATCTTGTCACTCTTAAGATCATTGCAGAGGAATGTTGCAATAGTAAATTCGATCTCTTCTATTATTTTGTGGACTTTAGAAAAGGTTTCGACACTATTCCTCAAGATAAGATCTGGGACAGACTTAAAGAGATCATAGTTCCTCTTGAACTGAGGATTGTTGTGATCCACCTCTAAAGACTGCTATTTCCAAGATTAAGACCAACGAAGGGTGGTCTAAAGATATTAAATGAAATATCGAGGTTAAGTAAGGGTCTCCCCTATCCCCTACCTTTTTTAGCATTTACATCGATAAGCCAGAGGAGTGTCTCGAAACTATAGTTTGCAAGGGCACCAAGCTTGATGGTATAATCATTACTCTTATCCTTTATGCTAATGATATCATTCTTCTTGCAAAAATCCATGATGACCTAGACAAGCAACTTAAGACTCTTCATGCCTACTGCTCCAAGATGGGTATGATAGTTAATACTGACAAGACTAAAGTCATGATCATTAAATCCAAAAAGATCACTCATGGTAGTTTCATCTATGATAACCATTTCTTAGAGCGTGTTTCTTATTATAAATATTTGGGTATTGACTTTCCTCATCAACTCAACTGGAATTATAGCATTGAGAAAAGGATTATTGAAGGCTGGAAATCTTATTATGAGCTTGAAAACAATTGTAAGTCGGTCAATCTTTACATTTGGAGTAAAAAAGGGTTCCTCTTTGAGACTCTCGTCACCCCTATTGTTTTATACGGATGTGAAGTTTGGGGTTGCACTATATCGAGATAGTCATGGAGAAAGATTGGGATGATTCAAAATAAATTCATAACCTACAACCTCAAGATCAAGGGAAATACTCTCTATCCTATCCTCTTAATTGAAGTTGGTCTGTCCCCCATTGAAAATGCGACTATGTTTAAATATCTGATGTATAAGAAGAAGCTTTACAACATGGAATCCAAGAGGCTCCCAAAAATTGCTTCTAACATTAGACAAAACCCCCACCTTCGCCTCATGCGCGGGTGGCATAAGGATGTCAGTCCTGGCTCAACCATTGGAGGATTAAGGAGGAGATCATCATGGGAAGCAAGGATAGTGTCAAAGATACTATTACCTCCAATTTTAAGGGCAAGTTGCAGGATGATAGGGAGATGGAGGTTAAAAGGAAGCTAAGATACTATAAGAAGGTGATCAACCCCACCCTTGATAACCATAATTATCTCTATGTGTTGACCAACACTAAGAAAAAAATGAACATCGCTAGGATAGGAACTAATTTTCATGAGCTTCGAAGTGAAACTGAGTAGTGGTATACTCTCAAGGCTCTCTCGGAAAATAGAATTTGTCAGATTTGCGATACTAAGAGAGTGGAAGATGAAAAACACTTCCTTTTAGACTACCCTACTCTTACTCACATCTGCTCTCAATTTCCTAACATTTGGCACACTTCCAATCTTCTTGACTTATTAAGTCAACCCAACTATAGCGATTTTGGAGCATTTTTTTCCCTTCTTTTTTTATCATAGAAACAAGAATTTGAAGAATCACAATTATATTCTTTTTCATTTTTTTTGAGGTCCGGTAAACCACATTGATCTTAATAGACATTAATCATCATCATCATTATTATTTTAGAATATATATATATATATATATAGATATATATATATATATATAGATATATATATATATATATTAGCTTTTATTCATATTATACACACTTAAATTTTATATATTTATAAAAAGTTACAATACAAATGTAATATATATATATATATATATATATATATATATATATATATATATATATTCAATTTTTATTATTATTTATTATTTTAAATATATATGTATTAACTTTTTATTTATATAATATACACTTAGATTTATATATTTATAAACCATTGTAATAAAAGTATAATATTTCAATCCTTTATAAAAATTAAATAGATAAAACAAACATATGTATATTAAAAAATATTTTAATCTTTATCATTGGTTGTGATTATTTATATATTTACTGGTAACAATCATTCTTAGCATTACAACTCTATATATATATATATATATATATACGATTTTCAATTTGTCCTGACGATGAGCCATACTTGCTGGTTCGAAACGCGTCGACAAAGGTCTTTCTATATGTGATTTACGTCGAAGCTTTTCTTATAACTGTTATGGATCACAAAAGTCTTAATTCAATAATTTTCAAATTTGTTTTAATATGTAATTTTTTAGCTGTTAAAGTTTGTTGAACTTCAAAGTCATTTAACTCAACCACGAATACGAGGTGACTTAGCTTAAAACTATAGTAATAAAATTAAAAATGATGTTTAGCTTAAACAATTTCATGAGCAATCAATTTTTTTCGTTATGTGGGTTCAAGTCTAATAAAAACATGTTATAATTGAACTATTTATGACTTTAAAGAAATATTGTATACACAAATTCTTATTTCAATTTAATATATATTTATATACATTACAATGGAAATTCGAGACACAAGTAACGACGAGATAAAGCCAAAGTTTTACATTAAAAGTTGAAATAGTTAAAACCAAGAAAATAAAAACCATAAATTTTTGGTGGAAACTTACGTCCAAAAGCATTAAATAATTGAATTGATTGGAAAGGTTTTGAATTAATTTTTTCGTGGAAACTTACGCCCAAAAGAATTAAATAATTGAATTGATTGGAAAGGTTTTGAATTAATTTTTTGGTGGAAACTTACGTCCAAAAGAATTAAATAATTGAATTGATTGGAAAGGTTTTGAATTAGTTTTTTCGTGGAAACTTACGTCCAAAAGAATTAAATAATTGAATTGATTGGAAAAGGTTTTGAATTATTTATTCATGTGGAGAAGAAATAGGAGACTAACATGGGGTTATGTAAATGTAATATTTAATAAATCTTTTATTACCATATCAGGCAACTTTCGTTTCCTTAATGATTTTAGAAAAAAATTGAATATGAGATATTCAATTGATGTAATTATAATATTAAATAATTTATTTAATATATTGTTTCTAGTTGTGAGGATGATTGAAGAGAAGTTTTGAATCATATGTTAAGGGAGAGGGTTTCAAGTATATTTTTATAAAATGGCACGACGAGAATAAGATGAGGTCGATGTAAATGTATATAAAACCGACCTTATATCCACCTAACCTTGAAAACCATGTTATTATAAAACGAATGGTCACTTTCATGTATCCACCTAACCTTGAAAACGATGTTATATAATGAACTGTCACTTTCATGATGATACAACAAAGGTTTAGAATCATAAGTACACTTTGATGATGATACAAAAATGGTTTAGAAAAATAAGTTCATTTTAGATTAGTATTATAACTTAAAATATAGTATTAATGTTAAGGTTAGGTTTATATATATATGATATTTTATGCACCTAACATTATGGTTAGGTTTATATATATATATAGAGGTAGGATATTGAATTCACCTAACGTTGGAATTTATGTCATCGTATGACATAAATCAAGCTTTCATCTGTCATTTGCATGATCATGCAAAATATGGTGAACCCCATATCGATAAATGGGAAAGATGAGAGAAAGATAAGGTGGTCGTAAATATAATATTAGATAACTCGTGATGAGCATAATAGAGCTTTCACTTTCAACAAAGTTTGGTTTGAATTGTATAGTATTGATGGGAATTGTGAAAATTTTAATTTAAATATAAATTGAAAATTTTGAATTGATTACCTAATATATATATATATGAGAAGAAAAAAGCAATATATTATATTATCCAAAGAAAATATACAAAATAGTTGACATCATATCATCATTCATAGGATGTATAAAAACATAGTTCTCCTAATCTCACACTTGAAGAGAAAGTGTGCCATATGACTGAACAATACATAACCCAACAAAGAAAATCATAGCATCATAGGTGCCAAGATTTTCCTAATACTCAGAGCCAAAAGAGAGAACCCCATTTTGCCAAAAATATGTAGAAGGTAGATCATCCCATTGTCATATATGGATATCAGAATAACAAGTCAAGTGACATATACAAAATTTTACAGAAAAAAGAAGGGAGGTTCAGATTTAACCTGGAAATAGGAAGTCCCCCATATCAAAAGTGTTGTGCTCCTAGGTGATCTCCAAGTACCATTTGCCAATCGTTCCCTGCAATCCTTTTTTGGATAATCTATCTACTTCCTTGTTTTGGTTCCTACCGATATGCTGGATTGTGGAACCTCCATGGAGTTGCCAAAGAAGATCAATCCGCTCCAGCCATCCTTGTAGCATAGGAATGTTAATGGAGGCTTTTCCCAAGACATGGTCAATAATGATCTTCGAATCTCCATAAATGTGCAAATAGGGAATATCAAGGAAACTGCTGAACCATAAGAGGCCCCATAGTGCTATTGCTTCAGCCTTGGTGTTGGTGCCGCGTCCTCTGTTCCAAAAGACCCTGTAGGATAAATCAGCAGATATAGCCATCCAAAAACCACATGCACAGGAATTTCTTTGTGCAGCCCCATCAAAAAACCCCATCGGATACAGAAACTGTGTATAGATCTGCATGTGTGGATTGTTGCAAGAACGTGGGGGTTGTGAAGAATATACAGTGAGATTAGATATGATTCTATCAATAACCAAATAGAAATCATCCGTGAGTTCTGGAAAAGATACTTATTTCGCCAGTTCCAGATAGCCCATAAGAGGAATAGTGGGATGGCTCTCCAGGAGGATTTCTGAGCACTCCACCATTTTAGGGAGTCCTGGATGGAAGTATGATGGATATACTAGAAACCAATAATAGATGACAACTTTCTCCATACCTGAACAATATACTGGCAATGCAAGAAAATATGATTGTTGTTTTCGACATCTCTTTTGCAAATAGAGCATATACCCGGACCATGCCATTTCCTTTTCTGCAAATTCTCCCAGCTCAGATTCCTATTGTGGTAGACCAACCATGAGAAGATGATAATTTTAGTTGGAATCTTAGTTTTCCAAAAGGCAAATAGAAATTGGTGTTCCCCTTGACTAGCAGCCAATCTGGAAAGAGTTGAATATGTGTCAGCCACAATGATATTATCAACATCCATCTTTCCCGTCCAAGTGATTGAATCCTGGGTTCCTGTGCGGCAAATGCCAATGTGTTTTATAGCAGAAATAATCTTATTCCACTCCAGTGCCATATGACCATTGAAACCGAGAGTATGTGCCTCTTTCCAAATGGGAAGTGGACCCTGCCAATCATTTATGACTTGACCCCAGAAATATACTCCATGTCCATTAAGGTGGTGTATGATTCTTGCAGAGATGGAGCATTCCTCTCCAGCACCCAGGATTGGGTCGATTCCAATAAGGATACAGTTTCCCGATTGAAATTTCCATGCAAGATGTTGAAAAAATAATTTTTCCATTTACAGAAAGCTTTGCCAGAAGGTTGATCCCTGTTTGATGCCAATGGTGCCTTTCCTGTACCAAAAACTGAAATCTTTATGCTTGTGATACTTATGATGTATGATCTTACTCCATGTACCAGCTGCAAATAAACCCCTCCAAAGGGATTTCATCAACAGTGTTCCGCCAAATCTACAGAGGTCCATGATACCCCATCCACCCATATCCTTGGGGAAGGTGATGTTGGATAGTTTGGTCAAGTGATATTTTTTTCTTTTATGGTTCCCCCCCTAGATGAAATTTTCCATTAAGCGATTTAGACCTTTTATAATGGATGGAGGAATGTAGTATAAGTGGGCCCAATAAACCCCCATCTGAGACAAAACCACTTGGGTGAGAACGACCTGCCCCCCCAGTGACAGGCACCTAAACTCCCACCCAGATATTCCTTTGAAAAAACGGCCAACAATCCATTGCCAATCAACAATTCTATAGCAACAGGGTTTGATACGATATCCTAGGTATTTCATTCCATTTTGTATTGACATTGCCTTAATGCCAAATAACCCTTTAATATATGAAATAATCTCCATGTCGCAATTTCCATGATATAAGACAAATTTATTAATATTCATGTGCAGGCCAGAAGCATTTGTGAATTTATTGAAGATGTGAAAGAGACATAACCAAGAAAAATGACAGAGCATACCCATGATAAGAATATCGTCGACAAAAAGATTATGTGAGATGTTGATGTTGCCTCCCATCTTCAGTGGTCGAAATTGTTCCTCCAGAACCACTATTTTTATGTGCAGGCTTAAGCAATCCATGACTAGGATGAAGAGAAGAGGGGAGAGTGAGCATCCCTGACGCAACCCTCGAGCAACACGAAAATATTTTGTTGGATAACCATTTATGATAAGAGCGTAGTTAACATTATCCACACAAGCCATTATCCAGTCTATACATCTAGGTCTTAGTCCAATTTTGATGAGGATACACCGAAGAAAGCCCCAATCTAGGCAGTCATATGCCTTCTGCAGGTCAATCTAAAAAATAACAGTATTTAGATGCTTGGTGTGTATCGTGTGCATGCTCTCCTGTGTATTTGCAATAGAATCATGGATGAGCCTATTCTGGAGAAAACCATGCTGTTCTAGTGTAATATGGCGCGAAAGAGTACTACGCATTCTACCAGCAATGGTCTTTGATATAACTTTATATATAAGACTGCACAGGGATATAGGCCTGTATTCAGAGAAACATTTTGTAGTGTTGTTCTTAGGAATGAGGGTGATATATGTAGATTTGATATGGTGATGTATGAAGCCCATGGTCCTAGACTCTTCCACCATGTCCAACAAATCTCCTTTAAGGAGTTCAAAAAAATGGGTGAAAAGTTCTATCGTCCATCCATTAGGACCAGGGCTTTTGTCACCCTTAAATGATTTAAGCACACCCAGTAATTCTTCTTCCGTGACTTCCTTGAAGAATTCATCATTTTGTTCTGCATCATACATAATCGAATAAGGATCAATCCCCCATATTAGGTCCTCAGCAATGATTGTCATTCTTGCCATATGCCTTTTGAAAGTATTGTACAATAGCATTGCAAATCCCTTCTTGTGATTGATGAATATGTCCGTCCTCATCCATAATCTCCCAGATGGAGTTAATATTGCGACAGTGATTTGCATAGTAGTGAAAGAATCTAGTATTGCGATCTCCTTCCTTTATACAGGTTGCCCTACTTTTCAATCGCCATGTCGATTCATCGATAGAAAGAAGATTCTTCTTACGAAGTTCAAGTGCATGAATGCGGAGTCGAATCTCTGCAGAAAGACAATGGGAGGAAATTTTGGGCAGAAGCAAGTCCATTTCATTTTATATGTCAATAAGTTCCTTCTTAAGGTCCTTATACTTTTGTTTCTGCCAGTGTTTGACATTCCCATGAAGGGAGTCCAGTTTATCAAGAATATTAACCATGGGGAAGTGCCAGGAACACATTGTCAACCCCAAGTCTCCAGTACTAACTTGTTAAATTCCGGATCCTCTAACCATGATCGGTTGAATTGGAAGGGGATGCCCGTGCAAATGCCAATTTTCCTCCATTGAAGTGAGATAGGCCTATGCTCGGAAATGAAATTGCTGTTGGTTATAGTGCGAACATCCCCAAGTCGTCCCAGCAACTGTTCGTGGATCAGAAAGTGATCCAATCTCTTGGCAACATATGGAGAAGTGTTATTAAGTTGAAAATATTGAAAGTCATAAAAATATGATTAATTATAATTTTGTAAAATTAGTTATGATGAGAATTGTATTTTAATGCTTTTATAATCTAGTAAGAAAGAGATGTTAAGTAATATTGAGATTATTGTAAAGTGTAAAATTTAAAACACTAAGCATATAAAATAATTTGTAAAAATAATAATAGTAAATATAATTATATAAAAAGAATACAGTTATAGGTGAATTATTAATTATTTTTTATTTAACAAGTTGAAAATTATTATATATAAAATATATTGAATAATAATATATTGATTATATCTTATTAATTTTTAATATTATTTTATATATAAATTTGATTTTACAAAATTAGAATATTTATAAAAATTGTTATTAATAATATTAGTAATGATTAAATATAAATATAAATATAAAATAGTATAAAATAAATATATTTTCATATAGTTAAATTTGATTTCACTACATATTAAAGTTGAGAACAAAATTACAATACTTATAATAAATAATAATAAATAATAGCAATACTATATGTTGAGATATAGATATAATAATTTTTTATATATATACATGGAAGATAGATATGAGATTTTATGCAGAGAGATTAGAGGAAAAAAGAGAGAAGCATAATTTACAAATATATAAAAAAAAATTGTAGAGATTAATAAATGATTAAAAATAAAAATAATAATATTTTAAAAAATATTTAGACATATTTGTATCTCTATAAGTTTTGGGTTATTGAAATCTCAATTCTATAAATTCTAACCATCTTGGAACAATTTTAAATGATAACAAAATTTGCATGTCAAAATATTTAATCCCTCTTAATGTAATATCCTAGTTTTAACCCTTTCCATGTTTACGATCAAATTGTAAGTACGTGGATATAATAATGGGAGCAAAGCCATATAAATTGACCTAATATGTAAATATTTTGTATGAATTTATAATACAAAGGTTAAAGTCAAGGCCTAACTAGTTGATGGCTAGGAAATTATTTTTAATATATATGTTTTATAGATACCATGAGGTGGATTTAACAGTGTATATTCAATATATGTAAATATATTTCAAAATTTGATATAAATGTTAAAGGCTAGTTGTGAAGAGCCAGAGAGGGGTTATGAGTCTGCTAAAGGGGAAGAGGAAGGTGGATCCAAGAGGTGAAAAATAATCCTAAGTTTCATAAGTTCCTCATATTTAACTTCACCTTTTTACGATGTGTTTTAATAAAACCTCTCCACCAATCGTTGAATGAAGGAGGTGGTTGGTGGGGAATTCCACCTTCCTTGGTTACAAGCGCATAGGAGTTGAGTACAAGTATGATGAGTGCATGAAACTCCATCCCCATAAGAATTTGAACCATCTATTTTCTCATGCATTTTCTTCAAGAAAATTCAAATTGACTACTCACATTTTATTCATCCCTTGAACCATTTAATTTCCATACATTCCATGCTACACTCATGAAAATTCTCATCCAAACCTATAAGTGATGAAGGAGAGTTGAAGAAGACAATATTGTGAACTTGTTGTTGTTGCTACAACACCACCCTAAATTTTTACCCTATGCATGTAGAATTTTAGGTTCCCATTGCTTTTGCCAGTTTTCATAGCTTTCTATGTCGTGTCATGTCCTTTTAAAATGGTCCTATCATTATCAAATGACCTCCATTATTTAATCTTCACTATAGCTTGTTCTCGCAATAACCCCTCATCATAGCCCAACTTGCATAAGATACATTGTGTTGAAAGTATTAATCATATATCCTTGGGAATATGCTTATTGAGGTTGATTTTTGTAAGTTGAATAAGTAAGATTAATGTGCCTCCAAACTCATGGTGTCTTTTGGTCATTGTTTACTAGCATGAATTGATAAGCTTGATTTGGTGGGGGACCTTGATGGCAGATTGGTGGCTCTATTCGAGTTGAAGACGATCCCCAAAAAGGAATTTGAAAATTGTGTTCTCATTAACAATTTGTGTCGGGAATACCAGACATTGGTTGAAAATCATGATAAAACTAAACTTATTAGTATTGACAACAACAATTTCAACACAACTCTAAATTATGTAGAGGAGATGATATTTTTTTTTTTGAAACATCCAAAGAAAGGGACTCTCTGAATGATGATAAAGGAATGATTCACACTTTCGAGATATTGATTGTGCTTGATGGAAAAAGGAGGTTTTATTTAATTGCAGATTCTTCTCACAATGAAGAGGTTGGAAAGATGAGAAAGTACTTTGAGAATGTATATAGTACATAGGGGAAATTTGGGGAGACATATTAAATTTCTTTAAGCTCACCAAGGAAAGTCCTTGTTATGCAACCAACTCACAAAATAGAAGAACAGATATATCAACGACTTCAAAATTAGCCTCTTTGAGGGGGTAACCTCCTTTACATTACATAAATGAACAATTACTAGATGATTCAAATGACAAAACCTCCTTTCCATATATAGGATTCTAAGGGGTCACAATATAATCAGAGCCGACATAACAATAATAATGTAAGGGTGCAACAATAACAATAGTGGGCTTCCATGGGGCACAATAATAACAATATGGGGACAACATGGGCACAACAATAAAAATAAGGGCTAAGTTTACAATAATAATGGGGGAACACACTAGTATTATCGGGACCTAACATGCCCCTCTCCTTCAAAAAAGTATTTTCCTCAACGTTTGAGTAGTTATGGATGTTTCTGTATAAAATCATCATCCTCCCACATTGTCGAATCTTCAGCGAGTAAATTCTTCCACTTGATGAGATAATATGAAATTGATTGATTTCATAGCTGTCGATTTCTTATTTCTATGATTGCTTCAAGTTCCAATATGATTTTTCCTTCCTCGTTAAGTTCTGGCAATATTGTTTGAACTGGGAGCTTGACACCTATAACCTTATTTAAGCATGAAACATGGAAAACTGGGTGCACATGGGAAGATGCAGGAAGCTCAAATTTGTATGCCATAGTACCAATATTTTGCAACACCTTCTACAGACCATAATAATTTGGTGCTAATCTATTATCCTTCTTATCTTGCTTGAGGGACATTTGTTTGTATGGTTGTAGTCGTAGAAATACCCAGTCACCTACATGAAAACTTAGACTTTCACAGCGATGTTGATCTGCCTGTTGTTTCATTCTATTCCATGCCAAAGTGAGGTTATCCTTTAAGATTTGGAGAACTTGTTGTTGATGCTCGATTTTATCTTCCACTGCTTGAACCTTAGAATTTTCTTTTAAAGATGATGTGATGTACGGTGGACGATATCCATAAAGTGCCATAAATGGGGTCATTTTTTTTGCAGTATGGAAGGAAGTGTTATACCACCATTCAACCAGAGGCAACCACTTGACCCATTATGTTTGTTTATTAGTTACAAAGCAACGAAGGTATCCTTCCAAACATTTCTTCACTATCTTTGTTTTCCCATCAGATTGAGGATGACAAGATGAGCTATGAGCTAAATGAGTACCCGGACAAGAAAATAATTCCGTCCAAAAATTTCTAGTGAAAATGGGATCTCTGTCACTTACAATAATCTTTGGGTTTCCATGTAGCTTTTGTATTGTCTCCATAAATGTAGTAGCAACTGCATTTGATTTAAATGGATGAGAAAATGCACAAAAGTGTGCATATTTGGTAAGTCTATCAACTACCACCATGATGACACTCTTTTTTCGAACTTGGGTAGACATGTGATAAAATCTATTGAAACCTCCTCCCAACGTTGACTTGGAATGGATAAAGGTTGTAACAGACCTGGGGTCTTAATTGTTTCAACTTTATTTTGTTGGAAAACCAAACATTCTGCCACAAACTTTTGGATATCAGATTTAAGGCCATCCCAAAAAAATTCCTTCTTAACCCTATCGTAAGTTTTTAAAAATATTGAGTGCCCTCCTAATGGAGAGGTGTGCTATTCCAGAAGAATATTTTGTTTAAGTTGGGAATTCTTACAGAGGTATAAGCGATCCTTTTACCATAACGAATCATTTTCCCAGCTAAATGTGTCAGATGTACTGGGATCTTGCTGCAACTTTTGAATGGTGCCCACACTTCGTCATCACTCTTCCATTCATTCCTTGCTTCGCTTATCCAATGTGGTTTCATAAAAATGGCACAAAGAAATGTTTCCACTTCCTCATCCTTTCTTGACAGTGCATCTGCAACAACATTTTTCTTCCCTTTTTTGTAGATTCAAAGTCATAACCCAACATCTTTGCGACCCATTTTTGTTGCTCTTATGAAGATAATATTTGTTCTAAGAAGTATTTAAGGCTATCATGATCCATTTTTACCTTGTAGTGTATTCCCATTATGTAAGGTCACCATTTCTTAAGTGCATTTAATATTTCCAACATTTCCTTCTCATAAATAGATTTGTGTAAATACTTTCCTTTGATTGAACGAATTTCAAAAGAAATGGGTCTTCCTTCTTGCATTAAAACAATACCAATTCCATTTCTTGAGGCATCACATTCCACAATAAAGGTTTTTGTGAAGTCTGGCGTAGCTAATACTGGTGCTTGGCATAGTGCCTTTTTAAGATATTCAAAGGCCATCGTTGCTTCTCGAATCCAAGAAAATGCATCTTTATTCAGTAATGTTGTTAAAGGTGCTGCTATTCTCCCACAATTATTAACAAACTTGTGATAATACCCTGTCAACGCGAGAAATCCTCGTAGATGCTTTATGGATGTGGGGATTTTCCATTCCTTAATGGATTTAATTTTGCTATTACCTTAACACCTTCATGAGATATAATATGACTAGGATTCCACCTCCTGTACTCCAAAGAAATATTTGGAGGTTTTTGCATATAATTGTTTCTCCTCCAATAGTTTGAGCACCCTGTCAAGATGTTGAACGTGTTCCTTCCAAGATTTGTTGTAGATTAGTATATCAACAAAAAATACTAACACAAATTTTATAAGAAAGGGTTTGAAAATGGAATTCATCAAACCTTGAAATGTAGAAGGTGAATTAGTAAGGCCAAAAGGAATGACCAATAATTCATAATGACCCTCATGAGTTCTAAATTCTATTTTTGGAATGTCTTTAGTATTCATTTTGATTTGATGATATCCTGAACGAAGATCCAACTTGGTGAAGTAAATTGCTCCATGTAATTCATCCAATAATTCATCAATGACTAGAATGGGAAATTTATTTATAATAGTGATCTTATTGATCTCCTTATAATTCAGACACATGCACCATGATCCATCCTTCATGTGCACCAATACTATTGGAGTAGAGAAAGAACTTTGACTAGGTTGAATTATACCAGCCTCTAGCATTTCTCCAACCATACGTTCAATTTCACTATTTTGGGCATAGGGATATCTATAAGGCTTGATGTTTGGAGGAACACTTCTGGAATCAAATGAATAGCATGGTCATGATCATGAATGGGTAGGAGGCCTTTGGGAGTCTCAAATACCTTGGAATGATTGTCTAAGACTTTTTGGATATCTAGAGAAATAGATGATTTCGATGTGGGAAACTCTAGTGAACATAATTGTGCAATTATGCCCCGTTGTTCTTTATTTAGAAGATTTGTCATGCCATTAGAGATGATTATCTTTCCCGGTTTCCCTTTGATACCCCTTAATTCAACTTCCTTTCCTTCCCAAAAAAAAATCAAGAAACATTATTGAAAATTAAAAGATATTGTACCCAAATATTGTAGCCATTAGACTCCTAGTACAACATCA